>JARBWK010000003.1:8907315-9577315 GCA_030556195.1 Anolis apletophallus | reverse complement strand
AATCCCCTAGACATTATTATTATTATTAATGCTACTAAGGCTATTATTGTCCACAACTAAGTGTAAAGATCTCCCACACACATGGGATGCGAAGGACCATCTTAGGGTGGATTGGGTCCATTACAAGGAAAATTATCATCAGAACTTGGAGATTAGAAATCCCCTAGACATTATTATTATTATTATTATTATTAATGCTACTAAGGCTATTATTGTCCACAACTAAGTGTAAAGATCTCCCACACACATGGGATGCGAAGGACCATCTTAAGGTGGATTGGGTCCATTACAAGGAAAATTATCATCCGAACTTGGAGATTAGAAATCCCCTAGACATGATTATTATTATTATTATTATTAATGCTACCAAGGCTATTAGTGTCCACAACTAAGTGTAAAAATCTCCCCCACACATGGGGTGCGAAGGACCATCTTAAGATGGATTGGGTCCATTACACGGAAAATTATCGCCAGAATTTGGAGATTCAAAATCCACTTGACACTATTATTATTATTATTATTATTAATGCTACTAAGACTATTATTGTCCACAACTAAGTGTAAAGATATCCCACACACATGGGATGCAAAGGACCATCTTAATGTGGATTGGGCCCATTACAAGGAAAGTATATCACCAGAATTGGGAGACTAGAAATCCTCTTGGCATTATTATTATTGGGTTGTTGTAGGTTTTTCGGGCTGTATGTCCATGTTCTAGAAGCATTCTCTCCTGACATTTCTCCTGCATCTATGGCAGGCATCCTCTGAGGTTGTGAGGTCTGAGGATGCCTGCCATAGAGGTTGGAGAAACGTCAGGAGAGAATGCTTCTAGAACATGAACATACAGCCCAAAAAACCTTGAACAAGCCAGTGATTCCAGCAATGACATCCTTCGACAATACATTATTATTATTATTATTATTATTATTATGATATCTACCATAAAAGATTGTAAAGATCTCCTGCACACATGGGATGTGAAGGACTATCTTGGGGTGGATTGGGTCCATTACAAGGAAAATTATCATCAGAACTTGGAGATTCGAAATCCTCTTGACATTATTATTAATTTTGCTACTAAGGTTATTATTGTTAAGTCTACTAAAGCTATTATTGTCCGCAACTGATTGTACACATCTCCCGCACACATGGAATGCAAAAGATCATCTAGAGTTGGGTTGGGCCCATTACAAGGAAATTATATCATCAGAATCGGGAGACTAGAAATCCTCTTGACATTATTATTATTATTATTATTATTACTACTACTTCTGATGATATCATCTGCCATAAAGGATTGCAAAGATCTCCTGCACACATGGGGTGCGATGCAAAGATCTCCTGAACACATGGGGTGCGGTTATTATTATTATTATTATTATTATACCATCTACCATATTATTATTTATTTATTATTATATCATCTACTATAAATAGTTGCAAAGATCTCCTGCACACATGGGTGCGATTATTATTATTATATCTACCATATTATTATTATTTCTTATTATATCATCTACCATAAATAGTTGCAAAGATCTCCTGCACACATGGGGTGTGATGTGCCATTTTGGGATAGATTGTGCCCATTACAATGAAAATTATCATCCAAACTTGGAGATTAGACATCTTGACATGACTATTACTTTACTGACACAAAAACACAGTATGACACAGCAAACAGGATCTATATGCTGGTTTTTGTATCACCAAAATCACAAGTCAAACATTTCCCATTATTATTATTATTAATGCTACTAAGGCTATTATTGTCCCCGACTGATAGTAAAGCTGTCCTGCACACATGGGATGCGAAGGACCATCTTGGGTTGGATGGAGTCCATTACAAGGAGACTAGAAATCCCCTTGACATTGTTATTATTATTAATATTATTATTATTATTTCTAGTGATATTATTTAACTTAAAGGGTTTTAAATATCTCCTGCACACATGGGATGCGAAGGACCATCTTGGGTTGGATGGAGTCCATTACAAGGAGACTAGAAATCCCCTTGACATTATTATTATTAATATTATTATTATTATTTCTAGTGATATTATTTACCTTAAAGGGTTTTAAATATCTCCTGCACACATGGGATGCGAAGGACCATCTTGGGTTGGATGGAGTCCATTACAAGGAGACTAGAAATCCCCTTGACATTATTATTATTATTAATATTATTATTATTATTTCTAGTGATATTATTTACCTTAAAGGGTTTTAAATATCTCCTGCACACATGGGATGCGATCTTGGGTTGGATGGAGTCCATTATTAGAAATCCCTTGACATTGTTATTATTGTTATTATTATTATTAGTGATATAATTTACCTTAAAGGGTTTTAAATATCTCCTGCACACATGGGATGCGAAGAACCATTTTGAGGTGGATTGGGCCAATTGCAAGGAAAATTATCATCAGAAATTTGAGGTTAGAAATCCCCTTGACATTATTATTATTATTATTAATGCTATTAAGGCTATTATTGTCCACAACTGAGTGCAAACATCTCCCGCATACATGAAATGCGAATGACTTTCTTGGGTGAATTGGGCCCATTACAAGGAAATTATATCATCGGAATTGAGAGACTAGAAATCTCCTTGACATTATTATTATTATTATTATTTTCTACTTCTAATGATATCATCTACCATAAAGGAGCGTAAAGATCTCCCGCACACATGGAATGCGAAGGACCATCTTGGGCCCATTAGAAGGAAAATCATCAACTTGGAGAATCATCAACTTGGAGAGTAGAAGTCCCCTTGACATTATTATTATTGTTGTTATTGTTGTTATTAATGCTACTAAGGCTATTACTGTCCGCAAATGATTGTAAAGATCTCAAGCGCACCTGGAATGCGAAGGACCATTTTAGCATGGATTAGGCCCATTACAAAGAAATTATATCTTCAGAATTGGGAGACTAGAAATCCCCTTGACATTATTATTATTATTATTATTATTTCTATTTCTAATGATATTTACCATAAAGGATTGTAAAGATCTCCTGCACACATGGGATGCGAAGGGCCATCTTGGGAAATTATTATCAGAATTGAGAGATTAGCAATCCCCTTGACATTATTATTATTATTATTATTTCTACTTCTAATGATATAATCCAGTGTTTTTCAACCATTTTTGAGCCGCGGTACATTTTTTACATTTACAAAATCCTGGGGCACACCACCAACCAAAATGACACAAAATGACACCCTAACACAGTAATACATATAGTTAATATGTTTTTAAATGTATTTATACACTCAGTGTGAAACCCGGGCCTGTTTTGATGAACACAACATAGATATCCTGGCAGGAATGGCAGAAAGACACACACGAAGGTCTTGCTCAACAGCTGGGAGTTATAGTTCACCCGCGATCAAAGAGCATTCTGAACTCCACCAATGATGGAATGGAAATAAACTTCCCACACAGAACTCCCATAACCAAGAGAAAATACTATAAGAGTTTGATGGCATGGACCTTGAGTTTTGGAGTTGTACTTCACCTAAAGCCAGAGAGCACTGTGGAAGGGAGGGAGAAAGACGTGGGGCGGGTCTGCGCAGTAGCGCCCGCATGGGTCACGTCTTCCTCCCTCCCCCCTCCCGCAGAAGCAGCAGCGTGAGCCAAGCGAGGCAAAGCGAGCAGAGCGAGGCTGGGAAGAAGGGAGCCCGAGTGGAGAAGAAAAAGTGTTGGGCAGGAGGGGGAAGAAAGGGTATTGGAGGGTCCAATTTCCCACGGCACACCTGACGACCTCTCACGGCACACTGGTTGGGAAACACTGATATAATCTACCATAAAGGATTGTAAAGATCTCTCGCACACATGGGATGCAAAGGGCCATCTTGGGATGGATTGAGCCCATTACAAGGAAATCATCATCAGAATTGAAAGATTAGCAATCCCCTTGACATTATTATTATTATTATTATTATTAGTCTGTATGTTCATATCTAAGGCTATTATCCCCCACAACCGATTGTAAAGATCTCCTGCACACATGAGATGCAAAGGACCACCTTGGGATGGATTGGGTCCATTACTTAAGAGCAAAAAATAAAGGAATAATGTCATTGTTTCCAAACAAGGCCTGGTTCGTGAGCACGATATATAGAGAGACAGAGAAATGCCATTTGGGGGTAAAAGAGCCTAATTATTGAGAGATGAGATGTAAATGTATCTTCCAGCCCAAGCTGGCCTTTGAGTAGAAAGCTTTCCAGTGTCATCATTTTACGTGTTTGCAGGCCAGGATTATCCATAAGGCCAACCTAGGCCATGGCTTAGGGGTGCAAGCTGGGAGGGGGGGCACAGATCACGGACCCAAAAAAAATAATTAAAATGTTGAAACAAATAAGAACGCAACGGGCATGGAGGTGAGGATGGAAGGATACCGGAGGTCCTCCTTTACGGCGCCGCCCCTGCCCCTTCCTGAATACCAGCTCCTGCCTCTGCTATTGTTGCGCAAACGGCGTATGCGCAGGGGCTCTCGACACTGGCGTCAACGTCGACAGGAGGAACAATTAACTCCCTCGATGCTGACAGCATCCACTTGCTGGCTCCTTCAGTGCAAGTACAGGAAACTCCATTGCGCTGTCTGCGCATGCCCTAACACCATGAAAGCTGGTATTCCTCCTCCAACACAAGGAGGAGACTCCTCCTTACTCGAGAGAGAAGCGCAACTGCCGGCTACGGCACATGCGCAAACCCCTGTACTGGAGAGAAGACACAATGCGACAAGCCCTGGTATCGGGGAGAAGCACAGCATTGATACAGCTGCTGACTACAACGCATGCGCAATCCCCGATACCGGGTAGGAGCCAAGTGCCTCAAGCCCCGGCATCGGGGAGGAGGCTCCTCCCCCCATGCCTGCATCCATAGTGCCTGCCGAGAGGGAAACTCCTGTGGCAGACCTAGTGGGACCACACCGGGAGAGCTGGATGCGGGGCCCTAAGGTGGACGAGCGGATGAAAGGATGGGGGGTGCGATAGAGGTTGGCTTAAAGGGGGCATAATTCCAAAATGTGGCCTAGGGCACAAAAAGATGTTAATCCGGGCCTGCGTGTTTGTATTTTTCCAAAGACAAACCTAGTGTCCTTTGCGTTGGTGCCTTCGAGTCTCCTACCCACTCATGATGACCCCATGAGTTTCACAAGTTTTTCTCACGCAAGGGACGGTTATCTAGTTTTTGCCATTTCCTTTCTTTGTAACATCACTAATTGGTCCTAATATTTCTCAGCAATCGGAATTATTATTACCTGCCTTGATCAACAAAAACTAGTGTTGGACTATGGCTCTGGAGACTAGGGTTTGGATCCCCGCTTGGCCTTAGAAACATACTTGTTCACACACTCTCAGCCTCAAAAGGAGGCAAAGGCGGCCCTTTCCGATCTAATCTGGCCAGGAAAACACCATGATGGGTTTGCTCTAGGGGTTTTGCAAGTCATAACCATTTTACCAGTATGCGTGATCTAGTGGTTAAGAGCAGGAGATGTCAAACTCATTCTCACCGAGGGCCACATTGGCAATATGGTTGCCTTCGATGGGCCGTTGGTAGGACCATATAAATATTAAATAACCCAAGGCACCATAGTCATACACCATAATCATCCTCATCCATTCATCATGTTCTGAAAATAACAACAAAGCACAAAACAAAATGCAAGTGCAGCCATCCAAATTCAGGCTGTTTTCCTGCGGTCAGTGTATCTATGCCTCACGGGCCACATAAAATGATGTTGTGGACTACATTTGGCCTGCAGGCCTTGAGTTTGACACATGTCAGTTAGAATATCAAATGAAGACCCTATAGATGTTTTCCCCTGGTCAGTGTGTCTATGCTCACGGGCCACATAAAATGATGTGGTGGGCCACATTTGACCCACAGGCCGTGGGTTTGACACATGTCAGTTAGAGCATCAAACTGAGACACTATGTATGTTCTCCTGTGTGTCTATGTCTCGTGGGCCACATAAAATAACATGGTGGGCCATATTCGGCTTACAGGCCTTGAGTTTGACATATGTCAGTTTGAATATCAAACGAAGACACTATAGGTGTTTTCCCGTGGTCAGCGTATCTATGCCTCGCAGGCCACTTAAAATGCCATCACAGACCACATTCGGCCCGCAGGCCTTGAGTTTGGCATATGTCCGTTTGAACATCAAATGGAGACACTATAATGTTTTCCCGTGGTCAATATATCTATGCCTCGCGGGCCACTTTAAAGGCCTTCACAGACCACATTCGGCCAGCAGGCCTTGAGTTTGACATATGTGTTTGAACATCAAACGTAGGCACTATAATGTTTTCCTGTGGTCAATATATCTATGCCTCACAGGCTACATAAAATGCCGTTGCGGGCCACATTTGGGCCGCAGGCCTTGGGTTTGGCACATGTGAATTAGAACCTCAAACTGAGACACTATATATGTGCTCCTGTGGTCAGTGTGTCTATGCCTCATGGGCCACATAAAATGACGTCATGGGCCACATTTGGCCTGCAGGCCTTGGGTTTGACACATGTCAATTAGAACATCAAACTGAGACACTATATATGTGCTCCTGTGGTCAGTGTGTCTATGCCTCGTGGGCCACATAAAATGACGTCATGGGCCACATTCGACCCACAGGCCTTGGGTTTGACACATGTGAATTAGAACATCAAACTGAGACACTATATATATTCTCCTGTGGTCAGTGTGTCTATGCCTCGTGGGCCACATAAAATGATGTCATGGGGCCACATGTCAGCATCAAACTGAGACACTATATATATTCTCCTGTGGTCAGTGTGTCTATGCCTCGTGGGCTACATAAAATGATGTCATGGGCCACATTCGGCCCGCAGGCCTTGGGTTTGGCACATGTCAGAACATCAAGTCGAGACACTATAGATTTTTCCTGTGGTCAGTGTGTCTATGCCTCATGGGCCACATAAAATGATGTTGTGGGCCACATTTGGCCCGCAGGTCTTGGGTTTGACACATGTCAATTAGAACATCAAACTGAGACACTATATATGTTTTCCTGTGGTCAATATATCTAGAGACAAGTCTACCTCCATAATAATAATAATAATAATAATAAAATAATAATAATAATAACAATAATATAATAAAAGTGTTTGCATTCCATAAATGGTAATAATAATAATAATGATGATGATGATGATGATAAATAACTCTTCACAGACCCAAAAAGAGTGACCTTTTGCCTTTGCTTTGAAGATACCACTGATCTTCTCAACCTTTGGGGCATTTTAGAAGTATCATAGAAGGACTCTTAGCTGCAACCCATCTCCAATAATGACGTGAATGTATGGATCCAACCTGCTTTCTCCAGGAATGACGTGAATGTATGGATCCAACCTGCTTTCCCCAGGAATGACGTGAATGTATGGATCCAACCTGCTTTCCTCAGGAACTAGGCCTGTTATCAAATAATTAGATTTTGTCTCAACTTCAGACTAGATCAGGCATAGGCAAACTTCAGCCCTCCAGGTGTTTTGGACTCCAACTCCCACAATTCCTAACAGCCTACCGGCTGTTAGGAATTGTGGGAGTTGAAATCCAAAACACCTGGAGGACCCAAGTTTGCCTCTGCCTGTGCTAGATAATGGCTAGTTGCTAGTCCTCTCTCAGAATGAAAACCCAACCGTTACTGCAAAACCTGCAGGCAGGAAATAAAAAGGTTGGATAAGCAGTGATTAAAAGGATGATAAACCCGCGCTCTGTGGATTTGGGATTTGCAGGGTTTTTGTCCTTCTCCCACCACAGCCCCGCTCCCCTCCCAATGGAGTCGTCTGAAACAGAGGGAGGGATCAGCTCCTGTGAAGGTGACCTTGTCAACAACATTGCAATCCTATGGGTGCAGGCTTCATTGCGGGGGCAGCTCGGTCAAATGCAGCAGATGGGATCTGAGTGCAAGCAGGACAGAACTCAATTAGGCCACTCAGCCTGTGCATACTTCCATCGACACGCCTTTCAATGTATGCATTATTTTAAAATATCCATATAGACATCCGTATGCTGATATATCTACTTTGCATGGCTGAAATGCCAATGCTAGTCTTATTGCAATAAAGGTGATTTCCCCTTTTCCTTCTCTTCCTCTTCTTCTTCTTCTTACCTTTACTACATCTTCATCTCTTCTTCATCAACCTTTTTCTTCCTATTATTATATTATTATTTCTATTATTATTACTATTATTTTACTGACACAAAAACACAATATGACACAGCAAACGAGATCTATATGCTGGATTTCGTATCACAAAAATCAAACACTTCCCAAGTGTCTAGGACATTATTATTATTATTATTATTAGATACATAACAAGATTAGTACACAGCAAACAAGGTCACTATGCTGTATTGGATCACACGTCGGGCACTTCCCAAATAATGCGTACAGATCCCAGTAAGGTGGTCTTTTGCAGCTGGCAGATGGTAATTTTGTTTTTAGTGCAGGCCAAGGTCTTTAGCCACTGCGCCCAGTGTGCCACTGGGACCATCTTTACTGGCTTGTACCTTATTATTATTATTATTATTATTTCTGCTTCAATCTATAGTATTTCATTATTATTATTATTTCTACTTCAATATACACTTCAGTATTTCATTATCATTATCATTATTTCTCCTTCAATCTAGACTTTAGTATTTTATTATTATTATTAGGAGGAGTAACATTCCTGTTGTTTTTATTATTTCTGCTTCAATCCTCACTTCCGTATTTCATCATTATCATCATCATCATCATCATTCCTGTTGTTATTATTTCTGCTTCAATCTACATTCCAGTATTTCATTATTATTATTATTTCTACTTAAATTTATTTATTTATTTATTTACTATATTTCTATACCGCTCCTCTCAGCGCGAAGGCGACTCGAGGTGGTTTACACATGGCAGTCAATGCCCACAATACAAAATACAATTAAAACAATTATGCAATAACCAAATAAAAACTGTTAAGCAATTAGCAATTAAAACCATAAAATACAATTCTCACCGTCTACAGTTTAGTATTTCATTATTTGTTGTTGTTGTTGTTACTATTATTTCTGCTTTAATCTACACTTCAGTCAGTATATTATTATATTCTTCCTATTATTATTATTCCTGCTTCAATTTCTACTTGACACTTTAGTATTTTATTATTAGTATTCCTGTTGTTATTATTATTTCTTCTTCAATCTACACTTCAATATTTCATTATTATTATTATTTCTGCTTAAATCTGCACTTTAGAATTTCATTATTATTATTATTTCTACTTCAATCTACGCTTCAATTTTTCATTATTTCTGTTTCAATCCTCACTTCAGTATTTTATTATTATTATTTCTGCTTCGATGTACACTTTAGAATTTCATTATTATTATTATTATTTCTACTTGACACTTTAGTATTTTATTATTATTATTCCTGTTATTGTTATTATTTCTTCTTCAATCTGCACTTTAGAATTTCATCATTATTATTATTATTTCTACTTCAATCTACTCTTCAATTTTTCATTATATTATTATTTCTGTTTCAATCCTCATTTCAGTATTTTTATTATTATTCCTGTTGTTATTATTATTTCTGCTTCAATCTACACTTCAATATTTCATTATATTATTATTATTATTTCTACTTGACACTTTGGTATTTTATTATTATTATTCCTGTTATTGTCATTATTATTTCTTCTTCAATCTACGCTTCAATATTTCATTATTATTTCTGCTTCAATCTACACTTTAGAATTTCATTATTTTTTTTATTTTTACTTCAATCTACTCTTCAATTTTTCATTATATTATTATCTCTGTTTCATTCCTCATTTCAGTATTTTATTATTATTATTATTACAGTTGTTATTATTATTATTTCTGCTTCAATCTACACTTCAATATTTCATTATATTATTATTATTATTTCTACTTGACACTTTAGTATTTTATTATTATTATTCCTGTTATTGTTATTATTTCTTCTTCAATCTGCAATATTTCATTTTATTTCTGAATTTCATTTAGAATTATTATTATTATTATTTTTACTTCAATCTACTCTTCAATTTTTCATTATATTATTATTTCTGTTTCAATCCTTATTCAGTATTTTTATTATTATTCCTGTTGTTATTATTATTTCTGCTTCAATCTACACTTTAATATTTCATTATATTATTATTTTTATTAATTCTACTTGACACTTTTTCATTTTATTATTATTCCTGTTATTGTCATTTCAGTATTTTATTATTATTATTCAAGTTTTATTATTATTTCTGCTTCAATCTACACTTTAGAATTTCATTATTATTATTATTTTTACTTCAATCTACTCTTCAATTTTTCATTATATTATTATCTCTGTTTCATTCCTCATTTCAGTATTTTATTATTATTATTCCAGTTGTTATTATTATTATTTCTGCTTCAATCTACACTTTAGAATTTCATTATTATTATTAATTTTACTTCAATCTACTCTTCAATTTTTCATTATATTATTATCTCTGTTTCATTCCTCATTTCAGTATTTTATTATTATTATTCCAGTTGTTATTATTATTATTTCTGCTTCAATCTACACTTCAGTGTTTCAGAGAGACAGCAAACAAAGACCTGGAGAAAGAAAGAAAAGCAGTCAAAAAAGTGTGTGTATGTGTGTGTGTGTGTAGGGGGGGGGGGGATAAGGAACAATAGTGTCATAATTTCCAAAACTAATGTAAACACTGAAATGTCAGTCCATAAATAAAGTCATGCCATCACCCTCAAAGAAAAATATATATTCTATATTAACTTAAGATAGTGTCGGTTGCTCCCAGCTAGAATCACTTCCTTTGTGGAGAATCAATGTGTAGATGAATAATATTTGACTCAATGGTTATTGGGGTGGTTGTTAGGTTATTTAAGCCTAGATGTAATAAATATTTTTTTGCAGCCTTCTCCATATATCTTCAAGGATGGACGAAGATGGATGTCTTTCGGTAGGTTGTGCGTTGGAGAAGCGAATGGGGGCCTTCCTTGGTTCCCTTTTATCCTCGTTGCCGGATCGGAGGCTCAGGTGGCCAGAATTAAATTCTCTGAGGGGGAGGGAAGGGAGGAAGAGACGGAGATTAAATCGGACAGCTTGGATCCAGAGGAGGAGAAGAAGCCTGGTTTGCATTCACAGCCTCCTCCAGCCTTCTTCTTCTGGACGGCTTGAGCTTCAGGGTCTTTTTTTTTTTTCTCTCAGATCCTGCATGAAAATGCTTCTCATGGTTGCTTTTTTCCCTTTTTTTTGCAAATGCCCGAAGGAGGCTTCCATTATTAATGCTCCTCTTTCTGCCGCAAATTACCGCAAAATATTTTTATTTATTTATTTATTATTTTGCTATAGCTAATGCAAGGGTCGGGAACCTTTTTGACTCGGAGAGCCATGAAAGCAAAATATTTCGATATTTATTTCAGTGAGAGCCATATAATATATATAATATGTTTTAAGACTGAATTCAACTAAATGTGAGTATATACGTACATACTATGAGAAAGAAAAGGATTCCCCCGGCAGAATGACGGGACACTTCAGACCTGGCTCTGCAAAAGGCATGCTCAGGACTCTGGGAAGGAAGAGAAGACGGACGGAAGGGAGAAAAAAAAGAAAGACAGAGGAAATAAAGGATGGAGGGGGAGAGGAAGAAAGAAAAAAAGAACAAACTATGGAAAATGAAGAAAAGAAAAGGAGAGAGACGAGGGGGGGGAAAGGAAGGAAATGGGAAGGGAGAAAGGAAAGGGTGGGGGAAAGAAAGGAAAGAAAGAAAAGAAAAGGGAAAAAAAAAGAATGAAGGAAAAAGAAGAAAAGAAAGAAGGGAGAGAGAGGGAAGTGAAAAGAAAGGAAGGAGACGGAAAGGAAGATTTGGGGGAAAAGAAGAGGAAGAGGAAGGAAGGAAGGAAGGAAGGAAGGGAGAGGAGGGAGGGAAAAGGAAGGAGAGAAGGAAAGAATGGAAGAGGAAGGAAGGAAGGAAGAGGAAGGAAGAAGGAGAATGGTGGAAAGAAGGAAGGGGAGAGAGGGAGGGAAAAGGAAGAAGATGGAGGAAAGAATGAATGGGAGAGCCAGATGCAATCATGAAAAGAGCCACATCTGGCTCCCGAGCCATAGGTTCCCTACCCCTGAGCTAATGTGTCAGCATGAAACCAGCACAGATTACAATCTGGATACATATATCCAGTCCCTGAGTTACTTGTGATGGTCACCCAATGGATTCAAACCCTGGTGAGATGTCTCCAGAGAGGAGTCGTGTTTGTCTTCATAAGACAGTAATAATAATAATAATATAAACTTTATTTATACCCCGCCACCATCTCCCCCAATGGGGACTCAGGGCGGCTTACATGGGGCCAAGCCCGAACAACAGAGTACAGCAAAATAAAAACCAAATACACGAAGCAACAAATAACAACATCATAATTACATAACAACACAGAAATACATTGCACAGTATAAAATTACAATAAACACAATCACAAAAACAATGGGCGGGCCGCATGTGCAGGATAAAAAGTTTAAAAACTAAGGGGTGAGATAAGGAGGAACAGGTTATTTGTAGGAAACGGAGGACGTATACTCCAGTGACAGAAATGTTGGGGGAAGCAGTAGTGTGAGGTTGTGTGCGTACTCACCAAAGGCACAGTGGAAGAGCCAGGTTTTAAGGTGCTTTTTAAAGCTTTCCAAAGTGTGGGCTTTCCTAATCTCTCCGGGCAGTGAGTTCCATAGTTTGGGGGACACAGAGGATCTCTCCCTTGTGCTCACCAGACGAGCCTGTGAAACTGGCAGGGGCAAAAGGAGGGCCTCCCTTGAAGATTGAAGGGCCCGGGCTGAGTCATGGAGGGAGATACAGTCACGAAAGTAGACGGGTCCCAAACCTTTTATGGCTATATAGGTGATAATCTGCACCTTGAATTGGAACCAGAAGATAAACAGCAGCCAATGAAGCTCCTTAAACAGGGGGGTTGACAGCTCCCTGTAAGTTGCCCCAGTTATTAATCTGGCTGCCGAGCATTGGACTAATTTCTGGGCCGTCTTCAAGGGTAGCCCCACGTAGAGTACATTGCAGTAGTCCAGACTAGAGGTAACCAAAGCATGGACCGCCATAGTCAAGTCAGACTTCACGAGGTATGGTCGCAGTTGGCACACAAGTTTTAATTGTGCAAAGGCTCTCCCGGCCACCACCGACAACTGTGCATCAAGCATCAGCGCTGAGTCCAGGAGGACCCCCAAACTCTGGACCTGTGACTTCAGGGGGAGTGCAACTCCGTACAGCACAGGCTGCCACCCAATACCCCGGTCAGACAGGCGACTGACCTGGAGGACCTCTGTCTTGTCAGGATTGATCCTCCTCATCCAGATCGTCACAGCAGCCAGGCATTGGTCCAATATCCGGGGGGCTTCCTTGGAATCTGGTGGAAATGGGTAGGTATTGGAGTTGGATGTCATCTGCGTAGAGGTGGCACCATACTCCAAAACTCCGGATGACCTCTCCCAGCAGTTTCATGTAGATGTTAAATAGCATGGGGGACAGAATAGACCCTTGCAGGATCCCACAAGGGAAGAGACCACAAATGCCATCCAGTCTAACCTCATTCTGTCATGCAGGACATGACCTTGGAGAGATCTATGGACAATGCTGGCTCGTTGGTTTAGAAATGGAGATGAGCACCAGCCCCCCAGAGTTGGACTCGACTAGACTTAATGTCAAGGGGAAACCTATACCATTCCTAGCATAGAAATAAAGCAAATGAAGGGCTATGTCATTCTGTGGGAGCCATTGCTTCAAGATCATGAAATGCAGAAACGTGAAAATTAGAATTTGTAGTAGCTTCAGATGATCGGTTGGTTTTTAAATATTGATTCTGGCGTATAATACGACTGGGCGTATGAGACAACCCAAGATTCAAAGAGGTGCCAAACACATAGTTTGCATTATAAATTCATTCATTGCATATTGCATCATATACATATGAAAACATATATCTACACAAGTGTGTTTCGGACAAGTCCTTCCAGTCCTACCAGTAAATGGTCAATCCAATGACGATAGATAAATTAATGTTGGTATAGGTCCACAGCTAACCCTCCTGGGTGCTGGGACATTTGTAATCCACAGGTGATGAGGGATGAGTCAAAGGGGAGGCGGTAGGTGACAGGAAATCCAGGGAAGGTGTCCGAGGGATCCGAGAAGTCGGTGTGAGGAAAAAAGCTACATTTCCCTCTGTGCTGGTGCCATAAAGTAGAAAGCGCCGACGGTAAACCAATGCTTACATCCAGTAGGCCATTACAAGGGTCCGTTTCTCCTTAACAGGTTTTTTTCAAGGCAAGGCATTTAGTATATCAATAACCAACTTCTGAAATTGATAACATTCATAATCAAAATTATTATCAAAACAGTGTAAGGAAGCACATTTATAGCCATAGTCAATATCTTGTGATATACATACCCTTCTCAGTAGCAACATGAGCACAACCCCTATCCATGTTGGCGGGGTGACCACAAAGGTGAGTAGCAGCTTGGGAGGGATGATTTTAACAATGGGGAGTTCATTCACATGTTGATGTATTCAGCTCTAATTAACCCGAGGGGTTAATTGAGTACTTCAGAGAGAGAAAGCGGGTCATTGAGCCCCTGGGGCCATCCGCTTTTTAGTCTGATTGTCCACTTTATTTCAGCTTGTCTCAGTCTGAGTGCGTTGTTACTATGTAAATGCGGAGTTAGTCACTCCAAAACCCTGAGTCTTAAAGAGGACGGGCTGTGTTTATACTGTGAGCAATTCCTGTAAAAGGATAGAATCCAAAGAGATTGATTTACTATTTTCAAATGATGTTCAATAAATCTTTGGCGTAGTCGTCTGGTGGTCTGTCCCACGTAAATCAAAGAATGTTCACACGTGATGGCGTGAGCGACAAAATCCAGTGCAGTTTGCGAAGTCCAGTACCTTGAAGTATCGTTTCTGAGCTGGGCTATAGATGTGTTTATTTGAGTCAATATTCTGACAGACCGAGCAGTTGGTGCAAGGCCTGGAGCCCGGGCTGAGGTTGCTGCGTGCAGTCTGTTTTCTGGGTTTGTTATGCATAAGAGTAGATTAGCAGTCCTCTTATATGCCACTGTGGGAAATTGTTCCAAATCTTTTATGTGATCAATAAGAGGCCAGAATTGTTTGGCAGCTTTGATCAGCGCGTTGCTGTGAGGTGTCAAGGTAAGGGCCACACCATTCCAGTATGTTTACTCTAGATTTAGGCTGTAGGAGAGTATCCGGGAATCTCAGAGGCCTCACGGTGGGCTTTCTTCAGTATTTCTTTTGGGTATCCTCGTGACAACAAGTCTTCCTGCAGATGATTTGCTTCATTATGGAAATCTGTTATTTCTGTGCAGTTCCTCCTCATCCTTAAAAGCTGTATGGCAGATTGGTTTTAAGTGAAAAAGAGTGAAAACTCTTGTAATGTAGGGTGTTAACACATTTCGATGGTTTGGAGTAGTTCTTAAATTTCACTATATTGTTTGAGTTATATATTGTGACATCCAGATAGTTGATTTCCAAATTATTCGCTGAGTGGGTAAATTGAATGCAAGGATGCCAGGTATCCAACCAAGAGTAAAAGGCTGGGAGGTCAATGTCTTTGGATAATATCCATACCAGGTCATCAATATATCTAAAATATGCACCTGCACTGCTTCAGTGCCGTCTTCAGGAGCGAGATCTGAGGGCAGGGGAGGAGATACGGTAATAGGATACAAGGGCAGGCCAGGCAGGTAAAAGAGGTGTGTTTTTCTGGGCCCAGAACCACTCTATCTCTTTTTTCCATACCCCGGGCGCCCCGGACGTTTGCAGCTTGCTCCGCCTTTCACTTACACCAGTCGTTCCCAAACCTTTTTGGCCTACCGCCCCCTTTCCAGAAAAAAATTTACTCACCGCCCCCTATAAATTATTTTTTTAAAAAAATTAATAGCAATTAAACAATTAAATATATGTATTAATGCAGTGGTTCTCAACCTTTCTAATGCCATGACCCCTAAATAAGGTTCCTCATGTTGTGGTGACCCCAACCATATTTTCGTTGCTAATTCATAAATAATTTTGCTACACTTACAAATTCTGATCCAAGTATCTAAAAAGCAGGTCAAAGCGAAAGGGGTGGGGCCAAAGAAGAGGGCCGCGCGACCCCTCCTAAATAGCCAATTGTTCACTGCCCCCTTAAAGGGGTTCACCGCCCCCCAAATTCCCCTGAGCCTCCCACCGCCCCCTTGGATCGCCTCACTGCCTATCAGGGGGTGGTACCGCCCACTTTGAGAATCAGTGACTTACACCTTCCCAGTGAGGCGCCCCTTCACCTCACCATCGGGACCGCATTAAGTCCACGAATCCTGATGAATGGATATTCTTCTACCATCCTTGTAATGCTTTCATACAGTTGCTGCATACAGCAGGGATGTAGCCACTGCAATTTTTGAGTTCACCTCACCATGTGCGGCAACCACAGATTCTCCAATCCGGGTTGGAAGTTTCAGCATCCGCTCTATAAGACGACTCCCGGCGTACAAGACAACTCCTGGTGTATAAGTCGACTCCCGCGTATAAGACGACTCCCACATATGAGACGACCCCTGACTTTTGAGAAGATTTTCTTGGGTTAAAAAGTAGTCTTATTCGCCAGAAAATACATAAGCATGCAATTCAATTTTCAGCCACTAGATGGCGGGCTTTCGAAACCAGTACATAGCTTTGATGTTTCTAAAGTTGGAAACTAGAGAAGCAATCTGAGACTAGCTTCTTCCTTTTGTTCTGGAGTAAGAGATTATGGAGTGAACAGTCTGTACAGCTATAGTCCTCCTGCGGGGGTGAGAAGAGCGGGGTAAAAATGATGTAAATAATTAAAATAAATAAAAGAGAGATATATCACAGCATTGCACTTAACCGCAAGTGTGTATTCCGATCCCAATATTTATGGTGTCACGTGGATGGTGCAATCATAATGTGGCCAGTCCTAATGACTATGTAATTTCATTTGAAGTTATTTTAGGATAAAATAAAGACCCAAAAAATATCCCACTATCTAGATTCTATAACCCTTATATTTTAAACACTTTTCTTTTACCATTCTCTACAGATTTTTTTTCCTGAGGTCAATAGAAGCATATGCTGCTTATTGAACAACAATGAAGAATATGATGATACAACGAAGAATAACATGGTGTAATGGTACCCATTATATTGTTGTAATATGCCTTCAGTTCACTTATGAAAACAAAACCCATCCATGGGGCTTTTTCAGGAGGCTGAGAGAGTGTTACTTGGCTAAGGTAAGGATTTAAATGCCGAATTCCTCAAAATATTACACCACATTGTCTCTTTATCAACCAAATCACACCTGAGGAAGTCAAATGCTTTTGGAAAAATATTCATATATATATATATATATATATATATATAGAGAGAGAGAGAGAGAGAGAGAGAGAGAGAGAGCATATTTTATATTACACACTGAATGTTTATGTACAAAAAATACAGAAAAACCACCTTGTTTCAAAACACTCATCTGTCTTTATTTATCATGTATATCAATGTATTTGAACTCTAATAAAGAATTCATTAAAAAGCTATTTATTTATTTATTTATTTATTTATTTATTTCGAGGATTTGTACCCCGCCCTTCTTTACCCCCGAAGGAGGACTGAGGGCAACTTACATCGGCAGCAATTCAATGCCCCACATATACAATCAATAAAAACAACAATTACAAAATAAAGTAACAACATTCAACATATTAAAAAACATTTAAAAGTGCAAATAGTCCAAGTCACCACTTAATCCAGGCGTGGGCAATTATTTTTTCCAAGGGGTCACATGAGAGCAAAAAAAATATTATGGAGGGCTGCACCTAAAGGCTGAACTACATTCTAGTCTACATAATTCATTTATTTGTTTATTTATTATATTTACTATATATTACACATCATTAATATTAACATATTAATATATCAAGAAATATTCATATATTATTAGTATTAATATCATAATTATTATATTATATATATATTTATTTATTTATTTACTTTGCTTCTAGACCGCCTCTCTCAGCCCGAAGACGACTCGATGTGGTGTTCAAATAGCAGGAACTGCTCAAGACAAACAAATCAACAGTTATCAATAGAATTTCAACATATACAATTTAACATTTAACGTTAAAAACACAATATCAGCGTCTCATTATTAAGTCGATTTCCAGATGCATCGTCGTCGTTCCTTAGGTCTCTATTTGATAATCATACTTCATTTGCAAATGCCCGGTCAAATAGCCAGGTCTTGACCTTCCTCCGAAATGTCAGGAGACATTATATATAGACATTATAATATATTGAAAATATAATATAACATTATATTATTTATTATATTATTATATTATTATAAAATTATTATAATAAAATAATAATAATAAAAACCACTAAAATAAAATGAAATTTAAGAAGACAAGGTGCGAACCAAGATAGAGGCTGGCATTCTCAAGAGAGGAAGGATCCCAAGATGGAATGGCCCAATGGACCCAGCCCAAAGGATGACAAAGCGGACCCAGCCGCCGCCGCAGCAGAGCAGAGCAGTAGATGATCGGAGACTTCAGGCCTTCACCCGCTTTCGCCCCCAGCCATTCCCCAGCTGATCAGCCTGCCATGGAGTGCCTGCCATCCCGGCTTTGGGGTGCCTGCCATCCTGTGAGGCGATCCGGGCCTGCAGCGGGAGCAGACGATCAAGTCTTCTGGGTCGCCAGGGCAATCAGCTGCCGCAGCTCGCCAACTGCTCCCACTGCAGGCCCGGATCGCCTCACGGGATGGCAGGCACTCCAAAGCCACCGCTCCTCCGATTGTTCTCCAGAGCGGCGGGCTGTCTGCCGACGCAGGCCCCACAGCCTGCGATGGGATGGCGGCAGCAGCAACCCTTCCTCTTGGCCCCACCCCCGACGCCCTTCTCCCTAGGCCAGACAGAATCGGCTGCTGGGCCGCAGGCCATAGGTTGCCCAGGTCTGACTTAATCCGAAGCCAGTTCACAGTCCGTTTCTATATCTTGTCATCATTTTACTGACCTCCTGCTATCCCACTGTCTAACCAAAAGCCTGACCCCATAGCCACGTCTTCAACTTTTTCCTAAAGGAAAGGAGAGAGGAAGTTGACCTAATTTCGCTGGGGAGCGAGTTCCACAGGCGAGGGGCCATCACCGAGAAGGCCCTGTCCCTCGTCCCCACCAAACATATTTGTGACGAAGGTGAGATCGAAAGCAGGGCTTCCCCGGAAGATTGTAAATTTTGAGGTGGGACATAAGGGAAGATACGTTCGGACAAGTAAGCTGGGCCAGACCTCTGTCAATCAAAGACACCGTGTTGAAATATTTTAAATCACAGTATAGTATAACAAAGACATCAAGAATTAAATGCTGGGCAAAGCTCCCTTTTTTGTTGTTGTCCCTGAAGCTAAATGTAGATAGGGAAGATGGCAAGAGGATCAATTAGAGACGCAATAGAAAAAATGATCAGGTATAGACAAATAAGACAGGCGTATAGACATACAGCATACTCTATCAAGTCTAAGACGCCATCTATCACAAGATGCACACTCATTTCAGCACCACCAATAGTAAAAAATAATAATAATAAAGCATTATTTATTCTAAGATTAACCCCATTTTTAGAGGTCTTTCTATGGGGGAAAAGTTTTGTTTTAGGATTGGTAAATATTTAAACTGTTATGTTTATTCAGTTGATATTATTTATTTAATTTATTTAACAATACAAAAGATTTGCATTTTTCCACCCAGTCTCAGCCCTCCCGAACCAAACTTCTCAATCCCCCCTTTGTTTAGGATTGTAAAAATACAGTTGATATTATTTATTTATTTATTTACAGCATGTTTACCCCGCCCTTCTCAATCCCCCCCCCCCCCTGGGGGGGGAGGCTCAGAGCAGCTAACAAAGACAGCAATTTCATGCCACAAATCAATATCACAATATAAAACCATAAATATATACAAAGTTAAAACAACAGCATCTAATTATAACAAATTATCAGACAATCATTACATTAAATAATACTCAGTCCACAAACCCATTGATGAACAATAAAAAAACCGTATCCTCATATCTATCGTCTTGCCAATCCAATTCCAGTCCAAGTGCTGCTTTATGTTATTGTCCAAAAGCCTGGTCCCAAAACCAAGATTTTAGTTTCTTCCTGAACACCAGGAGTGATGAGGTCAATCATATTTCGCTTGGAAGCGCGTTCCACAGGTGGGGGACAACAGCCAAGAAGACCCTGTCTCTCATCCCCACCAAACGCATTTGCGATGTTGGCGGGAGTGAGAGCAGGGCCTCCCTGGACGATCTTAAATTATGAGGTGGGACATAGAGGCAGATGCATTTGGACAAGTAAGCTGGGCCAGAACAGTATAGACCTTTATAGGTCAAAACCTGCACTTTGAATTGAGATCAGAGGTGGACAGGCAGCCAGTGGAGCTGACATAACAAGGGGGTGGCATGCTCCCTGTATGGGCCGTCCATTAGAACCAGTCTACTCATTGCCCCCCTTCGAAGGGGAACCGCTGACCCCATCCCCCTCGGTGAAGAGCCTCGGTGTCATCCTGGACTCTAAGATGTCGATGGAGGCCCAGATTGCCTCCACGAGCAAAAGGGCCTTCTTCCACCTACGCCAAGCGAGGCAACTGGCGCCCTACCTTCCAACGGAGGTGTTAGCTACAGTAATCCACGCCACGGTTACATCAAGGCTGGATTACTGCAATGCCTTATATGTGGGTCTGCCTCGGTCATTAACCCGAAAAATCCAGATCGTGCAGAATGCTGCCGCCAGGCTCCTCACAAAAACACCAATGAGATGCCACATCACACCATCCCTGCAGAATTTGCACTGGCTGCCGGTCGAATACAGGAGCCCTCTATAAGACCCTGACCTTGACTTTCAAGGCCCTGCGGGGCCGGGGCCCTTCATACTTAAAAGACCGCTTGATCCTACCTGCCCACCCAAGAGAAAATCAACATGGTTTCTGCAAAGGCAAATCATGTCTTACTAACTTGTTAGAATTCTTTGAGGGTGTAAATAAACACATAGATAAAGGGGACCCAGTCGATATTGTTTACCTTGACTTTCAAAAGGCTTTTGACAAAGTCCCTCACCAAAGGCTCCTAAACAAGCTCTTCAGCCATGGAATCAGGGGACAGGTCTTGTCCTGGATTGGAACCTGGCTAAACTGTAGGAAACAAAGGGTGGTAATAAAACGGACATTTCTCTGGGTGGAAAGAGGTGAGAAGTGGCGTACCCCAAGGTTCAGTTTTGGGTCCGTTACTTTTTAATTTATTCATTAATGATCTGGATGTAGGAGTGAATTCTGAGGTAGCAAAGTTTGCAGACGACACTAAATTGTTCAGGGTAGTTAAAAATGAAACTGATTGTAAAGAGCTAAAGAAAGATCTCTCGAAATTGAGTGAATGGGCAACAAAGTGGCAAATGCATTTCAACCTAAACAAGTGTAAAGTCATGCACATCGGGGCAAAGAACCCCAACTACACCTACAAATTGATGGGGTCAAAGCTTTCCGAGACAAACCAGGAAAGGGATCTTGGGGTTTTGGTGGACAGCTCAATGAAGACGTCAACCCAGTGCGCTGCAGCAGTGAAAAAAGCAAATTCTATGCTTGGCATGATCAGGAAGGGAATCGAAAATAGGTCAGCAAATGTTGTATTACCTCTCTACAAATCTATGGTAAGGCCACATTTGGAGTACTGTGTACAATTCTGGTCTCCGCACCTTAAGAAGGATATAACGGAACTGGAAAAGGTACAGAAAAGGGCAACAAGAATGATCCAAGGGATGGAGCGGCTCCCTTATGAAACCAGGTTGCAACGCCTTGGTCTTTTCAGCCTTGAAAGACGGCGTTTAAGAGGTGACTTGATCGAAGTGTATAAAATCATGCATGGGATAGAAAAGGTGAATAAAGAAAAACTATTTTCTTTGTCACAAAACACTAGGACTAGAGGGCACTCCCTGAAGCTCCAAGGTAGGAAAATTAGGACTAATAAAGGGAAATATTTCTTCACCCAGAGGGTCATTGGGTTATGGAACTCACTTCCAGAAGAGGTTGTGACAGCTGTCAGCCTGAACAACTTCAAGGCAGGATTAGACAGATCCATGGATACCAAGTGTATCAGTAGTTACTGAAAAGGACATCCAAGTGCCACCTCGGAGTTGGTTGAGGTAGGCAGGATTTCCCTGGGTACTGGTTGTGGGGGTCGGGGGCAGGTCAGGGTTTTGCCCTCCCTTCTGCTCGAGATCCCCGTGTACAACTGGTGGGCCACTGCGTGATACAGAATGCTGGACTAGATGGGCTGAGGTCCGATTCAGCATGGCTCTTCTATTTTTTTTAAGAGCACCACGGCCAGCAAACGAGAACCTCCTCTGTGTCCCGGGTCCGAGAGAGGCTCATTTGGAGTCCATGAGGCAGAGATCCTTCTCTGTTGGGGCCCCCGTCCTGTGGAACTCTCTGCCGCCAGACCAAAGAGGCTCCCTCGACCTGCCACAGTTCTTGGCGGCACTTAAGACATGGCTATTCAGGAAAGCCTACGCATAACACGGAGCCAACGACTCGGAATTCACCGAGTCTGATATTTTAGTATTTTAACCAATTAATATTTTAAGATTTTTAAGATTTTAATCACTAGTTGTGTAAGTCGCCCGGAGCACAAACGTGGAGGGCGACTCATAAATAATAAAGTTCAGATCAGTTCAGTTCAGTATGTAATTCTTGTTAGTAATCTGGCTGCCGCCCGTTGGACTAACTGCAATTTCCGAAGCGTCTTCAAAAGCAACCCCACATGGAGTGCGTTGTAGTAATCTATTCAGGATGTTACCAGATGTTATAACACTCTACCATTATTATTATTATTATTATTTATCTCTCTCTTTTCCATTTTATTTTTTTGATTTTTATTAAATAACAATGAACAGTTAGATATTTTAATTCATATCGATTTACACTATTCTCTCTATGGACTTATTTTTTCTCTTTATTTTTCTCTTTACGAAACACTGTCTTAGACTTATTCAATATCTATTCCTAATTCTGTCACAAAGTACACATTTTACTATGGAGAATTTTATATATATATATATATATATAAAATTTCAAATAAAGATTTATTTTTTTTAAAAAAAAACAAATGTCTATATTGTCCAACATGGCTATGGCTAGTGAAAATTGATAATAGACCCACACTGGAGGACCTAGAAAGACCATCTATATAAATAAAAATGTAATGTTATCTCAAAAAACCACTAGATGAATTGACACCAAGTTTGGACACAATACACCTATCAGGCCAACAAATGACCATTACTCATAAAAACACTGAAAAACACAGCGGGAGGGACTTGGAGTCGAAAAAAGCAAAAAGACGCTACAGCGCATGCGCAAAAACAACTCCTCCGGCAAACAAAACACATAATAGCATATCCACGCTCTTTTCTGGACTACAGCTCCCAGCATCCCCTTTTAGGAGAGGAGGATGATCCAAATGCACTGCTTCCAAGCTGCAAGCTTTCTTCTCCTTGGATTTCTTTGAGAGCATCCCAATCCATACATATTTTCAATTCCCTATTCCTGGACTGCAACTCCCAGCAATCCTCCAGATCAGACCTGGGCAACCTATGGCCCGTGGGCCGGATGCGGCCCAGCAGCCGATTCTGTCCAGCCCGGGGAGAAGGACGTTGGGAGCGGGGCCAAGAGGAAGGGGTGCCGCTACCGCCATCCCATCGCGTGCTCTTGGGCCTGCGTTGGCAGACAGCCTGCCGCGATTGGAGGAGCGGCAGCTTTGGAGTGCCTGCCATCCCGGGAGGTGATCCAAGCCTGCAGCGGGAGCAGTCGGTGACCTGCAGCGGCTGATCACCCTGGCGACCTGGAAGACTTGATCCTCTTCCGGGTCGCCAGGGTGATCAGCCGCCTCAGGTCACTGACTGCTCCCGCTACAGGCCCGGATTGCCTCCCGGGATGGCAGGCACTCCAAAGCCGGGATGGCAGGCACTCCATGGCAGGGCGATCAGCTGGGGGGTGGCTGGGGGCGAGAGCAGGCAGAGGCCTGCAGCCTCCAATCGTATGCTGCTCTACTGTGCTCTGCTGCGGCGGCAGCTGGGTCCGCTTTGCCATCCTCTGGGCTGGGTCCATTGGGCCATTCCAGCTTGGGACCCTTCCTCTCTTGAGGATGTCAGCCTCCATCTTGGTTTGCACCTTGTCTTCTTGAATTTCATTTTATTTTATTTTAGTGGTTTTTATTATTATTTTATAATAATGTTATAATAATATAATAATAATATAATAAATAATATGTTATATTATATTATAATTTCAATATATTATGTCTATATATCTATATATATAAAGGAAGAGCTGTCATGTGAAGACTACCTCAAACAGAGAAACCTTACAACGCAGAAACACAAAACTTGCCAACAGAAATAGGCCTCAAGCAAGGTACATCTGTAGCAAAGAAACTTCCCCAAAACCTAAAAGGCCCCCAAAACAACGAGTAAAAATAAAACTACATTTCCCAGCATCCTCTGGGGCTGCCAAAGACTCTCCCAGCCTCTACATTCTGACAACATGATTGGCTGCCAATAAGGGCGGATTTGCATAACTGCTGTACTGGCCAGCCAACATGAACATTCCGACCCATAACAAACTGTCAGAGGAGTGCCAGAGCCTCCTCCAACACTTTCAAATCAGAAGACCATGATGGAGATCAACACCATTCAAGGGGAGCTCTTCTTCCTTTCCCAAAAGATCTCCAGTGGCTTGGAATTCCACATTAATAAGAGGACCATCCAGCAACAATGGGGTTTGCCAAGGAGGGTGCTCCAGCCCTCTATATGCTGGCTCCAAGGGATGGAGGTCATCACCAAGTACCTTCTGATGCCCAGCGCTGGAAGAGCTCCCTCAGATGGCCTGTCCATGAGGAAAGCCTCATCGGACATCGACCAATGGGTGCAAAAGACACAGAGCAGGACATCTTGAAAAAGAGAGGAGCAGAAAGTAAGCTAGACATGAAGATCTTGAGAAAGGTGGCTAAAAAGGATACGGAAAGGATTTTTAACAGTCCCCCAACAGACACTGGACGCACCTGTGAAGATAGAGATCCCCTGACAGGACAAGCCCTCCCCAAGCTGATCCGTCCTGGCCATGGTACAAGTCAAACCCGAAGGACTGCAGGCAAAGAGCTGAGGCACAAACATAAAACACCCAATTCACTAACAACAATTCCAACCCTTACATACTCAGACTTTCTCGCATCTCCTAAATAGGGCACAGCAACGCGTGCCGGGTACAGCTAGTATACTATAATGTACGAATTATGATATTAATACTAATAATATATGAATATTTCTCGCTATATTAATATGTTAATATTAATGTGTAATATATAGTAAATATAGTAAATAAATAAATAAATAAATAAAGTAGATTAGAATGTAGTTCAGCCTTTAGGTGCGTCCCTCCATAATATTTTTTGGCTCTCGTGTGGCCCCTTGGAAAAATCATTGCCCTCCCCTGCTCCAGATAGATAGGTTAGATAGAGATCGGTAGGTAGATAGATAGACTGATCAATCAGGAGGACTGCTGGGAGTTGCAGTCCAAGAATAGGTAGAGAAGGAAGAACAGAGAGAAAGAGGGAGGGAAAGAAAAGGGAGGGAACAAAGGGAAGAGGAAGAGAAGGAAGGAAGGTGAGAAAGAGAGGGGGGGGAAAGGTTGGCCACAGCAACGCGTGGCAGGTACAGCTAGTTTTTAATAAACACATGAACAATCAAATCCACCAAAGTCAAATCCACAAATGCAGAGGGATGATAGAGGTAGATAGTAGGTAGATAGATCAATCAGATAGATCTATCTACTAGGCATGAGAAAAAAGTTATGAAAATGATTCGTTTCGTAAGAAATTATCGTAAGAAATGCTACTTTTTGAGTATTTCCGCACTTGGAACGCCAACCAGGAAGTGGACTTTCTTTTTCGAACTTCAAAGCAGGATTTTCTTAAGTGTCGTTATTAGGTCGTAAGGGGGCACCTCCTTCTCTCTCACCACCCTTCCGCCTCCCTTGCCAATAAGTATTATGGCAAGGCAAGCCCTAAACTCGCTCCTTCTTTCGGTGGAAGCCCGGAAAAATGTAAACAGAGAGGATTACTCAGAAGTAAATCTGCAAAGGAGGGCACTTTGGATGAAGGGCCCTCCTTGTGATTTACTTCTGAGTAAACCCTCTCTGTTTACATTTTTCCAGGCTTCCTGCCTCTCCTGCCTGCCAGGATCTAAAGCATCAAAGAGTATTGGGGTGAGAAACCAACCTAATGTATAATAGAATGAATGCTACTGTAAGTGCCTAATATTATAAGTAATCCAACTGGTCATACCTACATTCCATGCACATGCAATAATACAGCAGTAATAACAATGGGTATAAGAAGAGGTAAAATTCAAACGAAGTATTCTGACTGGTCTCTCCTCATGCGGTGCAAACGGGCTCTTCTCTTATTAGCCCGGAAATAGCCCTGGGAAAAGCCAGCGTTTGCTGCTGGGAGCACACATACATATTCTTGGGAGGGGGATTTGCTGCAGAATCCAGGGCTCATAGAGAAGATTCTGCAGCAAATCCCCCAAAGAATACGTATGTGTGTGCACCCAAGCAGAAAACGCTGGCTTTTCCCGGCTACTTTCCCGGCTCACAGAGAAGAGCCCGTTTGCACCGCATGAGGCAGGGACCAGTCAGAATACTTCTTCAGTTTGAATTTTACCCTCTTATACCCATTGTTATTACTGCTGTATTATTGCATGTGCATGGAATGTAGGTATATGACCAGCCTGGGCAAACTTGGCCCCCTCGCTCCCTTGGGATCGGGTGAGAGAGAGGCAGCGAGGAGCCAGGGGCTCCTCCTCCTTTTCTTTTGCTGCTTCCAAGAATAGAATACCCGCTCCCTCCCTCCCTCCCTCCTTCCTATTTGGAGAGTCCCATCTAGAATTCAGTGTGATTTATTCAAGTTTTGGCCTACAACTCCCAGAAATCCCAGCCAATTACCAGCTGTTAGGATTTCTGGGAGTTGTAGGCCAAAACCATCTGGAATGCGCATGCGCTGGCATACGAACTACTAACGAAATTCGTTAGTAATTACGTTACATTTTAGAAATTTTTGGAAAATTTTTGTAAGTCTTTCTTTACTAATCAAAAAAAATCCCCCATTTGATTTTAGAATCGCCATTTTTGGTTTCAAGCCATGCCTACTATCTACCTACTATCTATCTCTGCCTCTCTGATTTCAGCACCACAGCATGTGGACAGCTCCCTTGTGCCCAAGGTCATTCCTCCAGCTGCCTTTGCACACTCCTTCCCAGCCTTCAACAACTGCACAGTTCATTTGCACAACTAGATGGACATGCATTAATTGCAGTTAATTTATTGATATTCTACCCATAATATGCTATTTCTGGACAGGTGCCTTAGCACTTACCTATACAACAGAAAACAATGATATAATGGATAGTATGTCCAAGCCTGCCATCCTGTGGTGAGAGGTGAAATTACTACACACTGCACACCCAAGTGCATAAGGAGGTGAGCATTAAGAAAAATAAATGTAGTAACTACCAATGGTTTACATCACTTTAATGTAGATGACAGAGACCTTGAAATAGTTCAAGGTTTTGCACACTTTTAGCTGAAGCATTATTAAGAATACAGACTAGAAATAAGAAGAAGAGGACTCGGGAGGGGGAACTATTTATTTTATTTATTTATTATCCCATTTTATATACCGCTCCATTCCCATAGGCTCGGGAAGGTTCACATAATGAACATATGCAGTAGAAACATAATAAAACAATGATAAAACATCAATAAAACCACAATAAAACACAATAAAACAGTCCACCACTGTACTAATAGCCAGCCATACAAATATGGAGTAGATTACACTGGGTCATCTATAGAGGAACTTGGCCTCTAAGACACACTGGCCCCTTCTACACAGCCATATAATCCAGATTATCGAAGCAAATAATCCAGGTTATCTGCTTTGAACTGGATTATATGAGTCTACACTGCCGTATAACCAAGTTAAAAGCAGATAATCTGGATTTTATACGGCAGAACTCAAGAACGGAAAAAGGAATGTTGGTGGATGAGATTTAAATGGGCTCAAAGCCAACCTCAAAAACTGTGACATAGACACCGAGAACTGGGGAACCCCTGGCCCTTGAGCACTAGCTAGAGGTCAGCTGTGACCAGCAGTGCTGCAGAATTCGAAGAGGCACAAATGGAGGGTGAAAGGAAGAAACATGCCAAGAGAAAGGCATGTCAAGCCAACCCTGACCAGGACGGCCTTCCGTCTGGAAACCGATGTCTTCACTGTGCGATAACATGTGGATCAAGAATAAGGCTCCACAGCCAACTACGGACCCACCGCCAAGACACTACATCTGGAAGATCATCATCCTTGATCTGCGAGGGATCGCCTAAGTCACTGTTTTTCAACCTTTTTTGAGTCGCGGCACATTTTTTACATTTACAAAATCCTGGGGCACACCACCAACCAAAATGACACAAAATGACACTCTAACACAGTAATACGTATAGTTAATATGTTTTTAAATGTATTTATACTGTACATTCAGTGTGAAACCTGGGCCTGTTTCGATGAACACAACATAGATATCCTGGCAGGAATGGCAGAAAGACACAAACTTCCCACACAGAACTTCCATAACCAAGAGAAAATACTGTAAGAGTTTGGTGGGCATTGACCTTGGGTTTTGGAGTTGTAGTTCACCTATATCCAGAGAGCACTGTGGATCGGGACTAAACTTGGCATGAATACTCAATATGCCCAAATGTGAACACAGATGGAGTTTGGGGAAAATAGACCTTGACATTTGGGAGTTACAGTTTCTGGGATTTATAGTTAACACACAATCAAAGAGCATCCTGAACTCTTGCAACAATGGAATTGACCCAAACTTGGCATATTGAACTCTCATTACCCACAGAAAGTACTGAAAAGGTTTGCTTGGGAATTGACCTTGAGTTTGGAAGTTGTAGTTCACCTACACCCAGAGAGCACTGTGGACTCAAATAATGTTATGTTATGTTGTTGTTTGTTTTCTATCCAGAATCACAATGTTGGAAGGAGGCTCACCACTTTAAGGTCCCTAAAACAGGCATGGGAAAACTTCAGCCCTCTGGGTGCTTTGGACTTCAACTCCCACCATTCCTAACAGCCTGAGGCCCTTTCCTGCTTAAGTGGCTGGGGGGGGGGGGAGGGCCTGAGGCTGCTAGGAATGGTGGGAGTTGGAGTCCAAAACACCTGGAAGGGCCAAGTTTGCCCATGCCAGCTTTCGACAGAGACCTCTTCCTCCCCCTTCCCCTTCGCGCCCTTTCTTCCCCCTCCTGCCGAACACTTGCTTTTTCTTCTACACTGCCGCTTCTGCCGCCATTTTGATCCGAGGGGGCAGCGTGAGCGTGTTCAGGAGGAGGGAGGGAGGAGGACGTGACCTGTGCGGGCGCTACTGCGCAGACTCGCCCCAGAGCAAAGCGAGGCAAAGCGAGCAGAGCGAGAATGGGAAGAAGGGAGCCCGAGTGGAGAAGAAAAAGTGTTCGGCAGGAGGGGGAAGAAAGGGTACTGGAGGTTCCAATTTCCCACGGCACACCTGATCATCGCTCACGGCACACTAATGGGCCACGGCACACTGGTTGGGAAACACTGGCCTAAGTAAGTAAGTAAAGTAAGTAAGTAACTGTTATCAATGGCTTCGCTGAGGTTTTGCAAAGCAAGGGCAACTGTGGCTTCCTTGATTATAGTCTCTGCACCCCCTTTTTCCTACTACCTTCCACATCTCCAAACATTAGCAGCTTTTCCAATCCATGGAAAAGAAAGCACACAATCAAAAACTTTATGAATTGGTAACTAATAATGAATGCAGAATAAGCTGTCGATGGCAGAAGATGCAGAATTTATGGGGCTAAATCTCATGTAATATCATCAGAACAATTCTTGGGTTTTAAAAGGTGATAAAGGGAGATCTATGAAACCGCAGCCTAATCTACCATATATACTCGAGTATAAGCCGGCCCAAATATAAGCCGAAGCACATAATTTTACCATCCAAAAAAATGGGAAAACGTATTGACTTGAGTATAAGTCAAGGGTGAGAAACACAGTAGCTACTGGTCAATTTCAAAATAAAAATAGATACCAATAAAATTACATTAATTGAAGATTCAGTAGGTTAAATATTTTTGAATATTTACATAAAATATTTAATTTAAGCTAAGACTGCCCAACTTTCATTAAACCATTATTCTAACCTCCTTCAATGTAAATGTGCTTATGTATCCTTCAAATAATAATGATAGTAAAATAATAAATGTAGTGGTAGTAATAATAATAATAGAGTAAAATAATGGAAATGTAATAGTAACAGAAATAATAGGGTAAAATAATAAATATAATAATAACAATAATAAAAACAGTAAAATAAATGTAGCAATAATAACAATTATACAGTAAAATAACAAATGTAATAATAATAGAGTAAAATAATAAATATAATAACAATAATAAAAAGAGTAACATAATAAATGTAGCAATAATAACAATTATAAAGTAAAATAGTAAATGTAATAATAATAGAGTAAAATAATAAATGTAATAATAATAATAACAGCGTAAACTAATAAATAACCATGACTCGAGTATAAGCCAAGTATAAGTCTAAAAAAAGGGCTGAAAAACTAGGCTTATATTTGAGTATATACAGTAATTTTAATGTGTAAAAGGCCTTCAAGTTCCCTGTCAACTTAGGATGACCATATGGATCTCATAAGGTTTTCTTAGACAACGTTGGGAGAGTCATAGAATTCAGACTAATTTTAAACAAAACTAAATTACGGTACTAATTTGGAAAACTAATAGGTGCAGAACACATAAGATGTCATAAATACTCTTTAAGCCGGGGAAGGGCAGTTTTCCAAGGGGCCACACGAGAGCCAAAAAATATTATGGAGGCTGAACTACATTCTAATCTACGTTATTTATTTATTTATTTACTATATTTACTATATATTACACATAATTAATATTAACATATTAATAGATCAAGAAATATTCATATATTATTAGTATTAATATCATAATTAGTATATTATAGTATATATAGAAATTATAATATATTGAAATTATAATATAATATAACATTATATTATATTATTATATTATATTATTATTATAAAATAATAATAAAATTATAAAAAATAATAATAAAAATCTGGCTAAAATAAATGGAATGAAATGAAATTCAAGAAGACAAGGTACGAACCGCAAGATAGAGGCTGGCATCCTCAAGAGAGGAAGGATCCCAAGATGGAATGGAGGTCACCCCTTCCTCTTGCCTACCCAAGAGCCCTTCTCCCCGGGCCGGACAGAATTGGCTGCCGGGCTGCATCTGGCCATAGGTTGCCCAGGTCTGCTTTAAGCATTAAAAAGATATTTTAAAGTTCTTTTTTTTCCATTCAGAGTGAGATAGTATTGGGCACTTTACAGAGAAAGAAGGCAGACACACAGATTCTAGATGCATTGGGTACACAAAGAAAGGGGATGCTACATTTTACTCAGCATTCACACACACATACATATTCACTCCTCATCATGCTTACATTACCCTTTCTTCTTCCTTCTCTTGGAAAAGAGACCTGAACTTTGCAGAATGAACTTTGCCATTCTGCTAATACATCATCTTCCTCCTTCCTTTGGAAAACAAAATCAGCAGGTGGACCAAACTCCTCTGGTCTGAGTTGGGATTTGTAGAAATCCAAGTAAAGAAAAGAAACGAGTGTTTGATTGCTCAGGTATACTCATGAGTAAATGGGGTTTGTGTGGCTGTATACTCAAGTGTAAGGAAGTCCTACCCTGCGTAGTTTTACAACTAGTTGCAAGCTCTGAGTACAGCTAATTAAACAGGCTCACCTGGGCTAATTGAGTGGGTGGAGTTTTGGGGCTATAATTTCCCCATGTTGCTCACTATGTTTGTTGCCTGTCCAAATCGAGGCAAGAGAAGCTGAGGATGCTTCTTGGAGGTGCCCGCCTGCTCAAACTGGGACATGAGAAACTGGATTAATGCTTCTGGATTAATGCTACCCATGTTGGGGCATTGGAAACTAGGTATGCTGGATTATGCTACCCATATTGGGCAATATAAACTAGGTATTCTGGATTAATGTGGCTCATATCAAAGTAAGAAGCAGTTATGTAAATCTGTTCCTTGGGGAGAGTAAAGTGTCTCTGATATAGCAATATTTCTGCTTATGTTGTTCCAAAAGTTGATAAGTTGTTTTCCAGCTAAAACTTGCTGACTCCATCGGTTCCGGACAGATGTTGGCTTTCCTCTTCGAATTCCGCAGCACTGCTGGTCACAGCTGACCTCCAGTTAGAGCACTCAAGGCCAGTGCTTCCCAGTTCTCTCTTGGTGTCTATGCCACAGTTTTTAAGCCCAGTAGCTGCTTTGGGAGACCAAGCACATTTTTTCAAGGCAGTACTGTTGTTTCTTTAGCATTTCCCCCCATATAATGCATTCTCCGACTTGGCCACTAGATGGCACTACATGCCATGGATATGAAGTCAGGTATTGTTAAATTCCCAACAGTCCTAATTAAAATAATTTGAAGATCAAGTTTATCTCCTTACTATTGTCCTGCCTCCTTCTTGGAATTTTAGAAGCCATCCAAATATTCCTTTGCAATCTTCCTTCATCGTCTCAAAACTTCTTTTCCATTCTAACTTTGGCCCCTTCTCCACTGTCATATAATCCAGATTATCAAATCTGATAGTCCACATTATCTGCTTTGAACTGGATTATATAAGTCTACCCTTCCATATAATCTGGATTTTATATGGCAATGTAGAAAGAGTCTAAATTTCCAAATCAAGCCTAAGACGTAGAGATGGTCACTGTTATCAATTAAACATTAAGTATCAATTAAACATTAAGTATCAACCATTAAGTATCAATCAAATCAAAAAATGAAAATAATTTCTGTCTGGACATTGCTGTATTTCTTCTGTTCTAAAGCTGGATCTGCACTTCCCTGGATCTGATCCTAGATTATTTGCTTTGAACTGGATTATATGAGTCTACACTGCTAGAAAATCTGGGATAAACAGATCATCTGTGATCAAATCCTGGCATATAGGGCAGTGTAGACCCATCCTAAGGCCACATCTATTCTGCCATATAGGGTTGCCATTTTTTGATATAAGAAATAAGGGACATTTACGGGATTTTTCACAAAAATAAGGGACACTTCATTAAAAACTTGAAACTCAAACATTAGGTAGAAATAGTTTTATTAACAGAATAAGATAATGATTGAAACTCACAAAAGAAACTGACTTATACCCTCTTAACAGTACATGGTATGTTTCTGCATGCTTTGTCATGCAGAAAAAACATTATCAGAACTACCTTATTTTCTCCATCTGTATTTAGTACTTGGCTTTGCTGACTTTAAAAGTCCACTGTCTAAACATTAAAATAAAATACATTTTATAAGACAGTACATCTTCATGATTATTATGTCAATAGTTAATGGTATAGTATAGTATGGGATACACAGCATTGTATAGTATTGGGATGCACAGCTAGGCTGTGTTGGACTCCTCGCTGACCATAGAGGCTCAGGCCTCCGTGGTCAGCAGGACGTCATTCTTTCACCTCCGGCAGGCTAGGCGACTGGCACCCTACCTTTCCAGGGACGACCTGGCCACGGTAATCCAAGCGACGGTCATCTCGAGATTAGACTACTGTAATGCCCTCTACGTTGGCCTTCCCTTGTCGACAATCCGGAAACTCAAGCTGGTGCAGAACGCCGCTGCTCGCTTGCTGGCGGGAACGCCAGTGAGGGAGCACATCACACCTATCCTCCGGCAACTGCACTGGCTTCCCATTGAGTACCGAATTGCCTTCAAGGTGTTGGTTTTGACCTTTAAGGCCTTGCACGGCCTAGGGCCTGCGTACCTGAGGGACCGCGTTACCCCATATTTTCCCCCGAGATCACTGCGCTCAGATGAACAGAATCTGTTGTCAGTGCCATCAATCCGCTCCTGCCATCTATCGACGATTAGACAAAGAACTTTTTCCGTAGCGGCGCCGGTGCTTTGGAACGCCCTCCCGGACAGTACCCGAGCTATCTCGGAACTGGCCCCTTTTCGGAGGGCTTGTAAGACGGCCCTTTTTGGCCTAGCCTTCAATTAGGCACACCGGACTAAGAACTATGTCGCATGTCCTTCCATACCTGTGTGGTGATGTAATGTGGTTTTAATGTGTTTTATGTTTTTACGCTTTTAATGTAGGGCTACATGTCGACATGTGTTGACATGTTGCCCGTTATATTTGTTGTTATCCGCCCCGAACCTGCTGGGAGGAGCAGAATACAAAAATGAACAATAAATAAATAAATAAATAGGCCTATTTTAAGAGTAACTCTCAAGCAACCAGAAACTATCTTTATCCAACATGATCCAACATTCCCCTTGGGTAACGGTTAATTAGTCTACTAGTCCTGTATGGCCTCTTCCTTCCAACGGGGATGCAGGCTGTCCTGCGAGTTGGAATCCCCGGGCAGGCATTGCCGTGGAAACCGCAGCACGCACCTTCCTCTGGTCAACCCCGCCCAGTCCTGTCTTGCTAGTCAAAAATAAGGGACAGGGCCTGAAAAAAGGGGACACAAATTTTAGGGCCAAAATAAAGGACGTCCCTTAGAATAAGGGACATATGGGAACCCTACTGCCATATAAAATCCAGATTGTGTGCTTTGAACTGGATTATATGGCAGTTCAATCCAGTTCAAAGCAGAATGTGGACTGTCTGCTTTGACAATCTAGACTTTATGGCAGATGCGGCCTAAGGCCCTTTCCACTCAGATGTATACATTCCACATTGACCTGGATTATATGACAGTGTGGACTCAGATAACCCAGTTCAGAGCAGATATTGTGGATTCTATAACATATGTTGTTGTGAGTTTGATTTGGGCTTTCAGTCTTGTTGTTTATTCAGTCACTTCTGACTCTTTGTGATGTCATGGACCAGCACAGGCCAGAGCTCCCTGTCAGCCATCAGCACTTTCAGCTCCTGATATCGGAGGTGACCCCCCCTTTTTTTAAGGCTCTGTAGAAGATATTTCAAAACCAAGGGATTCATAGTTTTCCCAAGGGCCAGGATGGAAGTGATCCCATAATCCCTTATCTCTCCCCACATGGGAACCTAAGGCTCTTCCCATGGCTTCATGGTCCCACATGGCAATGCCTCTGTAACCCACACTTTATGAATACACCCAGTTATTTTCCTTTTGCATTACTCTTATGGACTTTTGCTCATTCCCAAAGACTTTTTCCTTTCTTTCTAGAACCCCTTGAGCTAGCTAATAAACTGTGTACCTTTTTGGTGGGTAGGCAGGGGTGATCAGGATGGTATATTTTCCCCATAAACCCCAATGTATCTCCCCTCATGTTTTCCCCATGTATGTAATTTTAAAAATATGAAAGTGCCACTGTTTACCTTTAGCCAGCTACCTTGGTCGAGGCTTGCCAGCCCTCCACTAGCCTCATTTGCATGACAATGGCAAAAGCCAGCTCTTTCCAAAAGGGTCTTTCCCCCTGGGGCCAAAACTGGTTTCTGCTAATCAATAGACAAAGGCCTCTGAGTTTCGTCTACCGTTGTGCCATTGATTAATAGGCAAAACTATTTCTATATTTCATAAATGGCCACCTCTATCAGCCTCGGAAACTGGTACATGGCTGCAGCTTCTTCATTTGTTTACCATCCAAAGAACTGAGACCCTGCAGCAATATATTAATCTGTGTCTATCAAACAGAGAAAAACACAGATGAGGACATTTGATCATCAACCAAAAGACAATAGAATGGCTCAGCCTGAGAACAGGAGGGTTCTTGCTGAACACTTGGCCACTTGATCGACATTTAATCCCATCAAAATGTATTTCTGCCTTCATTGTTCTACTCATCTCTCACCTCTTCGCCCCCTATTGGCTGGAAACCGGAAGAAGATGCAGCCAGCCAGCAAGATTCCATCCAATCAACACAAAGCTGGTCTGGGGGCAGGACGTGGGAAATTTGAATCTGTAACCTTATAATATGGCATGTTTTTCCAATGTAACCTTTATGTCAGCATTGACGAATGATTGCGGCTGTCATCCTTTCCAGCTGGTCTGAATAAACACCTCAGAGGTACTCCTTCAACTTGGTGAGATTTTATTGGGAAATTCTAGGGAAAATTCGGATTGGGCTTCCTTTCTCACCAGGGTTAATATGGATCCTCTTTGGTGGGTCTAGCTGGTCTGCCTTCATGGCAAGACCCCCCAAATTCTGTTCGGTAACACTCCTTCAAAGTCAAGCCAGTCCCTTCAAGGATACCTTCCACCCGCCTTGCCCTTGGTTGGCCCCTTTTCCCTTCCATTTTCCCAGCATCCAGGGCCGGTTCGCCCATTAGGCGGACTACGCAGGCGTGTAGGGTGACGTCACCCGGGAGGGGCGTTGCCACCCGGGAGGGGCATCGCCGCGCCGGCTCCGCCTTGCCCGCCACCTGCGCCGCTGCCTCGCCCCGCCGTTGCGCCGGCCAGGCCTCCGCAGCCGGCACCAAGGGCCACGCCGCGCAGCCGGACCTTTGTTGCGGCCCCGCCGCCCGGGCGCCCGGCCGCGCCTCCACATGCGCGGACACGCGGCTCCACGCATGCATACTGGCTCCAGAGTGCACCTCCCGCTTTAGAGTCAGTGCGCATGTGCGTAGTTTCGCGCATGCGCACTGGACTCCAAAGCGGGAGGCGCGCTCTGGAGTCAGTGCGTGTGCGCACAGATTGGCGCATGTGCACTGGGCTCCCCTCGGGAGCAACTGGGAGGGACGCAAAATTTTTTTTCACGTATCCCCCGGGAACAGGTAGGTCCGCCCCTGCCAGCATCATTGTTTTCTCTAAGCTTTCCTGTCTTCTCAAGGCCTCTAATGCCCTTCCCTCCAGTGAGCAGTCGGGCTTTATTTCCTGAAGTATGGACTGGTTGGATCTTATTGTGGTCCAAGGCACTCTCAGAATTTTCCTCCAACACCACAGTTCAAAAGTGTCGATCTTCCTTCGCTCAGCCTTACTTATGGTCCAGTTCTTGCATCCATAGGTTACTACAGGGAAAACCATTGCTTTAACTATATGGACGTATGTTGCCAGTGTGATGTCTCCACTCTTCACTATTTTATTGAGATTGCTCATTGCTCTCCTCCCAAGAAGTAAATGTCTTCTGATTTCCTGACTGCAGTCATCTTTGCACCTAGAAATGCAAAATCTGTCACTGCCTCCACGTTTTCTCCCTCTGTTTGCCAGTTCTCAATCAGTCTTGTTGCCATCATCTTGGTTTTTCTGATGTTTAACTGCAACCCAGCTTTTGCCCTTTCTTCTTTCACCTTGCTTAGAAGGCTCCTCAGCTCCTCCTTACTTTCGGCCATCAAAGTGGTATGATCTGCATATGTAAGCACCTGAGGCAAAGCACCAAAATCAGTGTGTACAGAGCTATCATTCTGTCTACTCTCCTATATGGGTCTGAAACATGGGTCACCTATCGCCCACACCTACGAATCCTCGAACGCTTTCATCAGCGCTGTCTTCGCACAATCCTAAATCTACACTGGACCGACTATGTGACGAATGTTGCTGTCCTTGAGCAAGCAGGGATCACCAGCATTGAGGCCATGCTATTGAGAACACAGCTGCGCTGGGCAGGGCACGTCTCTAGGATGGAGGAGCACCGCCTCCCAAAGATACAACTCTATGGTGAACTCGCCACGGGTCAGCGCAAGAGAGGCGCCCCCCAAAAAGAGATATAAGGACTCCCTGAAACAACACCTCAGACTTGGCCAGATTGATCACCAACAATGGTCCACCCTGGCCTCACATCGGGAGGCATGGAGACGCACTATCCACAATGCTGCGGCCTCTTTTGAGAAGCCACGCCGAATGGGTCTCAAAGAGAAACGACAACGCAGAAAGAACCGCAACTTGGAAACAACATCACCCAAGGAGACTTTCTGCTGTGCTTTCTGCAACCGGACTTGCCTATCTCAGATTGGCCTTTTTAGTCATCAACGCGCTTGTAGAAAGCGTGGGATGAGTCCTTCCTAAGAATCTTTGTTCGCGAAGTAATGCCGGGATATATATATATATATATATAATATTATCTATAATAAAACAAATAGTAAATAAACTAATATAGTATATATATTTTATATATTATATAATTAGTATAATACTAAATAGTATTAGTGTTAATATAATATATATATAAATAAAAATATTATTTATAAAAAGTAAATAATACATAAACTAATATAGTATATATATATTATAATATATATTACTACAATACTAATACTAATAAAATAAAAAAGCAATGTATTACTATTATACTGCTTTCCACTAAAGAAAACTTTTAAAAAGTATTACAATTTTAAATATAATATATTAGTATAATACTAAGTAGTTTCAGTATTATTATAATATATATAGTAAATATATATTTATATATAATAAATATATAATATATAATAAAATTATTATTTATAAGAAAGTAAATAATACATAAACTAATATAGTATACAGTATATATATTATAATATATTAGTATAATACTAATACTAATAAAATAAAAAAGCAATTTATTACTATTATACTGCTTTTCACTAAATAAAACTTTTAAAAAGTATTATATTTTAAAATATAATATATATTAGTATAATAATTAGTATTATTATTATAATATATATAGTAATTATATATTTATATATAATAGATATATAATATATAATAAAATTATTATTTATAAAAAGAAAATGATAAATAAACTAATATAGTATATATATTTTATACTCTCTCTCTCTCTATATATATATATTAGTATATTACTAATACTAATGATATAGAAAAGCAATTTATTACTATTATACTGCTTTCCACTAAAGAAAAACTTAAATAAACAACTAATTTAAATAATAAAATGTATATTATTTAATAGTTTCTAATACTAGCAACAATAATAATATAGAAAAGCAATTAATTATTACTATTATTATGATTATTCTGCTTTCCACTCCTAAAGAGAAAACTCCAAAAAGTTTTCCTCCCAAAAAGACTACATTACCCATCATACTATAGGGCTTTTCTCTGGGAACGACGGCGGCCGAGAAGGGACTAAACAAAAAGAGATTCCAAGCGGGGCGCGCGCGCGCCTGGGGCAGGCCGGCCGTGCTAGTCCCCGGGAATAGGGGCGTGGCCTGTCGTAGCCACGCCCCCTCCTGCTAGGCTCTGCTGCTTTGCTGGCTTCCCACAAAGTCGGAAGCAGAGGAGAAGGAAGGCAGGAAGGAAGACATGGGGGGAGACTCCAAAGTCAAGGTGGCCGTCAGGGTCCGGCCCATGAACAGGAGGGGTGAGTTGGAAAAGAAATGAGAGAATTAAATAGATATTTATTTGTGATCCTGCAATGCTTGCAAACATTTTGGGGCTTCTGCAACATTGGGGGGAGGCTTGGAATGCATTGCACAAGCATTTGGGGGTGCATTTTTGCCAGTATTCCCTCCTTTTAGGGGATCTATAAGCATTTTTATGGGACTTAGAGGGCATTTGGGGGTGCATTTTGCCAATATTCCTGCTTTCTATGAGATTTTAAAGCATTTTTATAGGAATAACTGGGCATTTGGAGGTGCATTTTGCCAATATTCCTGCTTTCTATGGGGTTTTAAGGCATTTTTATAGGGATAACAGGACATTTGGGGTGAGATTTTGCCAATATCCATTGCTTTTTATGGGATTTAAAAACATTTTTATAAGGATAAGAGGATATTTGGGAGGTATTTTGCTAGTATTCCTGCTTTCTATGGGGTTTTAAGCATTTTTATGGGGGGGTTAGAGGACATTTGGGGTGAGATCGTGCCAATATTCCTGCTTTCTATGGGATTTTAAAGCACTTTTATAGGAATAAGAGGATATTTGGGAGGTACTTTGCCAATATTCCTCCTTTCTATGGGGTTTTAAGCATTTTTATGGGGGTCAGAGGGAATTTGGGGTGAGAGTTTGCCAATATTCCTGCTTTCAATGGGATTTTAAAGCACTTTTATAAGGATAAGAGGATATTTGGGAGGTATTTTGCTAGTATTCCTGCTTTCTATGGGGTTTTAAGCATTTTTATGGGGGGTTAGTGGACATTTGGGGTGAGATCGTGCCAATATTCCTGCTTTCTATGGGATTTTAAAGCACTTTTATAGGGATAAGAGGATATTTGGGAGGTACTTTGCCAATATTCCTCCTTTCTATGGGGTTTTAAGTATTCCTGCATTTTCATGCTTTCTATGGGGTTAGGGAGAGGAATTTGCCAATATTCCTCCTTTCTATGGGGTTTTAAGAGAGTTTGCCACTATTCCTGCTTTCAATGGGATTTTAAAGCACTTTTATAGGGATAACATGACATTTGGAGGTGCATTTTGCAAATATTCCTGCTTTCTATGAGATTTTGCCAATATCCATTGCTTTTTATGGGATTTAAAAACATTTCTATAAGGATAAGAGCATATTTGGGAGGTATTTTGCTAGTATTCCTGCTTTCTATGGGGTTTTAAGCATTTTTATGGGGGTTAGAGGGCATTTGGGGTGAGATTTTGCCAATAGGAATCCTGGGAACCGAAGTCTTAAACCCTTGGGTGAACCAAAGTATTTATTTATTTATTATTTCAATTTAATGGATCGCCCTTCCCGAAGCTCAGTATGAGAAGCATTACTTTAAGGCACATGTGTCAATCCCAAGACCAATGGGACGAATATGGCCCACTATGTCACTTTATAAGGCCTTCCAGATACAACGCCTGCAACCTCATCATGACTAGAGTTGATTGGAGATACAATACAGCAGTGGCTCCCAAACTTTTTTGGCCTACCGCCCCCTTTCCAGAAAAAAAATTATTCACCGCCCCCCTAGAAATTATTTTATTAAATTTAATAGCAATTAAACAGAACGGTATATGTATCAATGCAGTGATTCTCAACCTTTCTAATGCCGTGACCCCTAAATAAGGTTCCTCATGTTGTGGTGACCCCCAACCATATTTTCGTTGCTACTTCATAAATAATTTTGCTACTCTTACAAATTCTAATCCAAATATCTAATATGCAGGATGTTATTTTCATTGTTACAAATTGAACATAATCAAAGCATAGTGATTAATCACAAAAACAATATGTTTGGGGGAGTATGGACAACGGATGATGGGATTTGCAGTACCTTCGACCGATTCAGCTCTGACTTCCACAGACCACTGAGACCCCCACAAATTACAGAACTGGACAAAACTTGGCACAGAGAACCCACATGACCAACAGAAAATACTGGAGGCAGGCATGTAGCCGGGGGGTCCGCGAAAAGGCCTTACTGGTACATTATTTAAACTGTTATGTTTATTCATATCATGATCTGATCACCATGCTCATTATATCCCACATTCATGGGGTTATTGGGATAACAATACAAAAGGTTTGCTAGGGTAGACCCTCTTCCACCCAGTCTCAGCCCCCGAACCAAACTCAGCCCCCTCCCCAATCAAAATCCTGGCTACGGCCCTGACTGGAGGGTTTGGGAGGAATTGGCAGTGATTTAGGGGACATGTAGTCTACCTACATTTGGAGAGCACTATGAACCCAAACAACTATGGATTTGGATGGAATTTGGCACAAACACTCAATATGCCCAAATTTGAACACTGGTGGAGTTTTGAGAAAATAGCCCTTCTCATTTGGGAGTTGTAGTTGCTGGGATTTATAGTTCACTTACAATCAAAGAGCATTTTGAACTCCACCAGCAATAGAATTGAGGCAAACTTGGCACACAGAACCCCCAATTGTTCACCACCCCCTTAAAGGGGTTCACCGCCCCCCAAATTCCCCTGAGCCTCCCACCGCCCCCTTGGATCGCCTCACCGCCCACTAGGGGGTCGTACTGCCCACTTTGAGAGTCAGTGCAATACAGGAACATCTGGAAGGCTACAGTTTGTTCCGTTGAGTCAGAAGAGTCGGGATTGAATTGAGATAGAAGGCTTCTGGATATGATGCCCAATGTTATAAGGCCCTCAGTGTCATTGCGTATGGCCCTCCCGATGCTGGACTACAACGCCTGTATTCCTCATCATGACGAGAGTTATGGTACTGGAACATCTGGAAGGCCGCAGTTTGTTCCGTTGAGTCAGGAGAGTGGGGATTGAATTGAGACACAAGGCTTGTGGAGAGGATGTCTGTCTTCGAAACGCCCTTTAATATTTCCACAACCTCAAATTCTCAAGTGCAGATGGGTTGCAATTCCCATTACTTCTGGTCCACATGGTGAGTTATCTAAAGTTATGAGAGTTGCCATTCAATAACATACAAAATGGGTAGAGCACCAACCACTATTAGATAGATAGATAGGGCTAACACACACACACACTCTCTCTATATATATAGTTTTTTATTTATTTATTTATTACTCGATTCTATATTCCGCTCCTCCTTGCAGGCTCGGGGCAGATCACAACAGAATAAAAATACAATAAAACATACAATAAAATTCAATAAAACCCAATACACAGCCAGAGTGCCCGTAGCTTTTGGTTCCTAGCTCAGATGATGATATGCCAGCTACAATTCTGGCTAGCCAAATGCTAGCCTGAAGAGGGCAGTCTTACAGGCCCTTCGGAAAGGACCGAGTTCCCGAATTGCCCGGACATGGCTAGGGAGTAGATTCCAAGTCGTGGGGGTCACAACTGAAAAGGCCCGCTGTCTTGTGCTGGATAAATGGCAGGAGCGGGGTGATGGAACAACCAACAAATTCTGCTCTTCCGAGCGCAGTGATCTCGGGGGAATATACGGGGTAAGGCGGTCCCTTAGGTACTCAGGCCCTAGACCGTACAAGGCCTTAAAGCAGTGGTTCTCAACCTTTCTAATGCCGTGACCCCTAAATAAAGTTCTTCATGTTGTGGTGACCCCCAACCATATTTTCGTTGCTACTTCATAACAGTAATTTTGCTACTGTTATGAATTGTAATGTAAATGTCTGATAAGCAGGATGTATTTTCATTGAGCATTATTTCAGCATAGTGATTAATCACAAAAACAACATGTTTGGGGGAGTATGTACAATGGATGATGGGATTTGTAGTACCTCCAACCGATGTAGCTCTTACTTTCACAGACCACTGAGACCCCCACGAATTACAGACCTGGACCAAACTTGGCATAGAGAACCCCAATGACCAATAGAAAATACTGGAGGGGGTTGGGGAGAATTGATAGTGAATTATGGGAGAGGTAGTTTACCTACATCCAGAGAGCACTGTGAACCCAAAGGACTATGGATCTGGACAGAACTTGGCACAAATGCTTAATATACCTAAATTGGTGGAGTATAGGAAAATAGACCCTGGCATTTGGGTTTTGATGGGATGTTTTTAGTTCCCCTGCCATCAAATAGTATTCTGAAATCCAACAACAATGCAATTGAACCCAACTTTGCCTGCATAACTCCCATGACCAACAGAAAACACTGGAGAGGTTTGGGGAAAATAGACCTTGGCATTTGAGTCTTGCTGGGATGTTTAGTTCCCCTGCCATTAAAGAGCATTCTGAAATCCAACAACAATTAAATTGGACAAAACTTGGAACACATACTGATATGCTGAGATGTGATTACCATATATTCTTGAGTATAAGCTGACCTGAATATAAGCCGAGGCGCCTAATTTTACCACAAAAAAACCTGGAAAAACTTATTGATTCAAGTATAAGCCGGTGGTGGGAAATCGAGCAGCTACTGGTAAACTGTGGGGCAGAAATTGCCTTAAAGCCATCTTATGCAGCTTCCAAAACCTAACACTTGAGAATGTTTTGCACTGCAGCCATATATTTCCAAGATCATGCACAAAGGGCTTGATGAATATACCTTTTCTGAGATGGATCTAAATCAGGCATGGGCAACTTTAGCCCTCCGGGCATTTTGTTGGACTTCAGCTCCCACAATTCCTAACTGCCAGTATTTGAGAACACAGAAATACTGGACCACTCTAAAACTACAGAGAAGCCACTGAAATCCACAAGCATGTGGACAATTTCAACAGAAAGGAAGAAACCCTGAAAATGAACAAAATCTTTAAAAAACGCTCTAAAATCAGGACAGTAAATAAAAAACAACACTCTAAAAGCAGGGAATTCCAGACAATAAACAATCAGGGCCAGCTAATACCTCCCAACAAAGGATTCCCTCCCAGGCGGAAGCAGCCAGGATTTGAAGCTGCAATGCCATTCAATGCTAATAAAGGTGCCCAATGGCAACATTCCCACTTGCCTCAAGCAGACAAGAGTTCTTTCTCCCACCCTGGACTTTCCACAAATATATAAACTTCATTTCTCCGAGGATGCCTGCCAGAGATGTGGGCAAAACATCAGGACAGAACACTTCTGGAACATGGCTATACAGTCTGGAAAACTCACAGCAACCCAGCAAGTAGGCTGTTAGGAATTATGGGAGTTCAAAACACCTGGAGGGGCAAAGCTTGATTTAAATTCAGCTTTTAGTATTAAAGGAAAAAGTGCTCAGGATTTTCCCACTTAATACACACATTGTTGGCATGGCTGGAAATGGGTTATTTTCTCCTGCTGCTATTCTGGATATGTCCCAAAAGCTGAACTATCTTAGAATCTTTCTGTTATTTGTCCAGACACAAACTTGGTGATGGGGGTTTGTGCTCAACAGAACTGAGCCTTTTGTGTTTTTCCACAGTACTATTGATGTACCTTGAAGAAGCGAAGGCTGCTTCTCTACCAGGCATGGGCAAACTTTGCCTCTATGCCTGGTGTTAGAAATTGAAAGTTGAAATTCAAATCAATCTGATAGGAAACTGGGAGTTGTAGTTTGGTATGGTACTGGCTCTCTTAAACAGGGAAGCCCAGGGACCTTGTAAAACTACAACCCCTGTGATTCCATGGCACTGAATCTGTGGCAGGTTTTGTGTGTCTGTGTGTCAATTCCCCTTTAAGGAGACTCTCCTTGCCCTGGCAATTCCCCTTTAAGGCTAGCTCGCTCTTGGCTGCTCTCTTGGGAAAGAGACTTTTTTTCCTCCTCCCTTTGCAGGCTATTTACAGCTTTAAGAGCTACTGAAAGAAGGGGTTTTTGACTGTCCTATAACAGCCTGCCTACCTGCCTGCGCTGTTGGGAGAGGAGAGGAGAAAGAGGCCTGAGCTGGCCGGGAAGGGAGGCTCTGCTGCTTGGGGGGACAGCCTCTTCCTCCCGCCCATCCCTCCCCGGAGCCCCAGGCCCAGCCTGATCCAGAAGACCACGTTGCTGCCTTCGTTCGAACTTTTGTTGCTGCCTGGCTGCTTGGCCCTGCTGGCTTTCATTCGTTCTCGTTTGGCAGCCTCTTGGCCTTCTTCCTTCGTCGTCTGGCGTCTCCCTCAGTTGTTTCCCTCCTTGCTCTTTCCTGCCTCTCCCCCGCAGTCTTTGATCTTCCTTCCCCTGCTTCTCTTCTCCCTGTCTCTCCGGCCTCTCCCTCTCCTCCTTCCCGGCTTGTTCTTGGGGAATGCAGGGTCGCCTCCTTTCAGAGGGAGGGGGCTGTAGAGTTGTAGTTCACCCACACCAGAGAAATCGACCTCCCCCGGTGATTGACCTGGATCAAACCTGGGCAGCAAGAGCCAGCCCACATGGGGAGCCTTCTGCTCGACCCCGCCCCTTCCAAGCTCACCGGGGCGAGGGCCCAAGAAGGTTTGCGCCTTTGCCTCCAAGCTCCTCCTCCTGACTCCAGGCAGCCCTGCGGGAAGAGGAGAAGCTGGCCTGGAGTGCCTGGCTGTTTGGCTGGCACTGGGGCCGGTGGCCATCTTCAAGAGGGGCGGGCTTACCCAGGTGCCTTCGCGACCCCCGAAAAATGGCCCCGCGACCCCCAGGTTGAGAACCACTGCCTTAAAGGTTAGAACCAGCACCTTGAAGGCAATCCAGTACTCAATAGGCAGCCAGTGCAGTTGCCGAAGGATGGGAGTGATGTGCTCCCTTACTGGTGCTCCCACCAGCAAGCGAGCAGCAGCATTCTGCACCAGCTTGAGTTTACGGATTGTCGACAAGGGAAGGCCAACGTAGAGGGCGTTACAGTAATCCAGCCTCGAGATGACTGTCGCCTGGATCACCGTGGCCAGGTTGTCCCTGGACAGGGAGGGTGCCAGTCGCCTAGCCTATCGTAGATGGAAAAACGCCGTCTTGCTAGCCATGGAGACCTGGGCCTCCATGGATAGCAGAGGGGCCCATTTGACACCCAAGCTCTTAACAAGGGATGACGGGCTAAGTTGCTCACCATCCAGGGTAGGCAACCGGCACTCATCCAGCCCAGGGCGACCGGGCCACAAGATCTCAGTCTTCGACGGATTCACCTTCAGCCGGCTGGCACGCAGCCAACCAGTCACGGCTTCAAGGCATAGATGGAAACAATCGGGTACGGAGTCCTGCCTGCCGTCCATTCTCAGCAGAAGCTGGGTGTCATCCGCGTACTGATAACACTCCAGATCAAAGTCGCGGGCCAGCTGTGCCAGGGGGCACATGTAAATGTTAAATAATAAGGGCGAGAGGATGGCCCCCTGGGGGACCCCGCAACTTAATGGGAGCCTCCCGGAGACCTCCTCCTTCCTCTCCACGCGTTGTCCCCGGTCCTGCAGAAAGGAGGTCACCCATTTAAGGGCAATCCCCCTGACTCCAGTCACGGCTAAACGGTGGGCCAACAATGCATGGTCTACTGTATCAAACGCTGCTGTTAGGTCTAACAAAACAAGCAGGGCTGATCCACCCTGGTCCAGCTGGCGGCGAAGTTGGTCTGTAATGGCGACAAGCACGGTCTCCGTCCCATCCCCAATACGGAAGCCGGACTGGAAGGGATCAAGTCCAGCTGTGTCTTCTAAGTTAGGCCTCTGTATCCCTATATACGTACACACACACACACACGTGTGTGTGTGTATATATATATATATATATATATATATATATATTTAATTGCTATTAAATTTAAAAAATAATAATTTCTAGGCGGGTGGTGAGTAATTTTTTTTCTGGAAAGAGGGCGGTAGGCCAAAAAAGTTTGGGAACCACTGAATTACAATAAAATAATAAAAGAATACTAATAACAGAGTAAAATAATAACCTTGACTCAAGTATAAGCCGAGGGGAGCCTTTTCAGCCTAAAAAGGGGGCCGAAAAACTAGGCTTATATTTGAGTATGTACAGTATTTGTCTCTCCGCAAGGCATGGGACAATATAGTTAAGATACATACTGCGCCTCTTCCCAATACTTTAATACTTCCTTACCCACAGATAAACACAAACTAATAATAATGCCCTTGCAGGTGAACGCAGAACGTTTTCAATTAAAATCTAATTTAATCACTGAATTACATCCTGCTCCAATTGCTATTAGGAAAACATGTGCATTTTTTGTCCGTAAGGGCGAAATCTGAAACCCGGTGCCGTGGCTGCAAGTCATGTTTGGCCGGCTTAAATTTTCCACAGGTGTCAACATGCAGTCAGGTAACAGGAGGCGCATGCAGGTAAAAGGGGGGAGGCAGGTAATTTCTCATCCGAGGCGTGTCTTACTTCAAAAGGAGTCATTCCCTGGCTGCGTTTCCAAAGCGGTGGAGGATGGGAAGGGATTGCAGGCAGGTCTTCTTGGACTCCTTAAGTGTCTTCTCAATTGTAGTTAGTTACTCTGATTTAACCAGTTGAGGTTAACCTCCGTGTTCATTTGCACATTCTTTTGTGCGGTTTTCTTGGGGATTGTCTCATACCTGAAACCACACTCCTCTCAAGAACAACAGCAACAAAAAGAAGAAGTTCTAAGTGCAATATCTTTGCATTAACTTTATTTAGCCTATTTTTCTCCAAAGATGGAATCCATGTTGACTTGGGGAAGTATTCGAATTTCGAATATTTAGATATACATAGTGAGATCTCTTCTAAATGGAATCACAATTAATCTTCTTTGTCTTTATCAAATTTGAAGACTGGTGGAGTTTTGAGAAAATAGCACTTCTCATTTGGGAGTTGTAGTTGCTGGGATTTATAGTTCACCAACAATCAAAGAGCATTTTGAACTCCACCAAAAATGGAATTGAGCCAAACTTGGCACACGCAGCCCCCAATTGTTCACCGCCCCCTTAAAGGGGTTCACCGCCCCCCAAATTCCCCTGAGCCTCCCACCGCCCCCCTGGATAATGATAATTATTATCTCGGTCCCACCAGCTTCGGAAACACGGCTGGTGGGGACGAGGGACAGGGCCTTCTCGGTGGTGATCCCCGGCCTATGGAAATCGCTCCCCAGCGAGATCAAATCGGCACTCTACCTCCTTTCTTTCAGAAGGAAATTGAAGACGTGGTTGTGGAACCAGGCATTTGGCTAATTGATTTAATGGCACTGAACACTGAATCTGACTTATGATTGTTACAATGGGAAAGGCTTTCATTGTTTACTGATGTTGTTTTAATCTATGATATTTGTATGTTTTTATCTTGTTTTTTAATTGTAATTTGTTGTGGCATCGAATCATTGCCATTGTTAGCTGCTCTGAGTCCCCTATGGGGGTGAGAAGAGCGGGGTAAAAATGATATAAATCTCTCGGCATTACTTTGCAAACGAAGATTCATGAAGGACTCATCCCATGTATTTTACCAGCGCGTTTATGACTAAAAAGGCCAATCTGAGATAGGCAAGTCCAGTTGCAGAAAGCACAGCAGAAAGTCTCCTTGGGTGATGTTGTTTCCAAATTGCGGTTCTTTCTGCGTTGTCGTTTCTCTTCGAGACCCGTTCGGCGTGTCTTCTCGAAAGAGGCCGCAGCATTGTGGATAGTGTGTCTCCATGCCTCCCGATGTGAGGCCAGGGTGGACCATTGTTGGTGATCAATCTGGCTGAGCCTGAGATGTTGTTTCAGGGAGTCCTTATATCTCTTTTTGGGGGCGCCTCACTTGCGCTGACCCGTGGCGAGTTCACCATAGAGTAGTATCTTTGGGAGGCGATGGTCCTCTATCCTAGAGACGTGCCATGCCCAGCGCAGCTGAGCTTTCAATAGCATGGCATCGATGCTGGTGATACCTGCTTGCTCAAGGACAGCAACATTAGTCACATAGTCGGACCAGTGTTTATTTAGGATTGTGCGAAGACAGCACTGATGAAAGCATTCGAGGAGTCGTAGGTGTTGGCGATAGGTGACCCATGTTTCAGACCCATAAAGGAGAATAGACAATACAATAGCTCTGTACACACTGATTTTGGTCCTTTGCCTCAGGTGCTTGTTGCTCCAGACTCTTTTGTGAAGCCTTCCAAATGCACTCTATGCCTTTGCTAATCTGTGATCTATCTCTTTATCAATCTACGGCGTCTGAAGAGATGATGCTTCCCAGTTAGGTGAACGGACTTAAACACAGATGTGTCTATGCTGATGTGGGAATGATGGTGTTCTTCCTGTGGTGCGGGCTGGTACAGAACTTCCGTTTTCTTCAGGCTGACTTCCAGCCCAAACAGCTCTGCAACTGTTGCAAAGTAGGATGTCAGGCGCTGCAGAGCTGCTTCTGAATGGGTGACAAGGGCAGCATCGTCAGCAAAAAGCAGCTCACGGACTAGATAGTGTCTTAGTGCGAGTCCTCAGACGGCTTAAGTTGAACAAGCTACCATCAGTACGATAGCGTATATATATGCCGTCTTCTTCTTCTTCTTCGAGATCTGCCATAGCCCTTTGGAGCATCATGCTGAAGAAGATTGTAAATAGGGTTGGTGCAAGAACACAACCTTGCTTCACTCCCATTACTTATTAGAAAGGGCTCCGAGAGTGCATCGCCGTATCTGACTTGACCGCGCTGGCCCTCATGTAACAGGATAAACATTTTGAGGATTTTGGGGGGACATCCTAGTTGTTCCAGGATCTGCCCCAGGATCTGTCTATATAAAAAGTGGAGTATTGATAATGATATAATAATAAATCTTTATATACTGGGTGCGGTGCCAAAAGACCTTGGCCATGTACTTAAAAACAATCGGTGCTGACAAAATTGCTGCAAAAGACCACCCTACTCATCTGCATGCATTATTCGCCAATGCATCACACAGTGCTATACACTTGGGAATAATAATAATAATCTTTATACCCCGCCCCATCTCCCCAATGGGGACTCGAGGCGGCTCACACGAGGCCAAGCCCAAACAACAAATTACAATAAAATAAAATCAAAACACCACCAATGAACACAATAAACAAGATACATACATATAAATAAAAACAATATACAACTAGATATCTAAAATCACAAAGACAGGGCGGGCTGCAAGCACATATATAAAATGTAAAAATGTTAAAACTCAGGGTGGCATACTCGAAATAGCATCCTTTACAGGGGAAACATCCTTTATGGGGGGGGGGATGGACTCCGAGAACGGGGACATTGAGGTATCCGATGTGTGACCGAATACAAAAGCCAGCATCGTTACCTTGTATGCTGTGTACTAATCTTGTTATATATCAAATAATAACAAATTTCTATTTATATCCCGCTTTTCTCCCACATTTCAAAAGCAATAGAAACCAACCATAGATAAAACTATAAAACCAACTTTAAAATAAAACATAAATAAACATTTAAAAATCATGTAACAACTACCAAATGCCATTGTTGCGGGAACTCATTTGTTCAGTGAGTCGAGCGAAGTTTACCAACGAGTTCCCACAACAATGGCATTTAGTAGTTGTTACATGATTTTTAAATGCCTTTAATGAAGCAAGCTTTTAATGAAATGTTTGTTTATGTTTTATTTTAAAGTCTGTTTTATTGTTTATGTATGCCTTTCTATCATTCCGAATTCAATATCTTCCTTAAAAGCTTGCTTATACAGGAAGTCCTTCCGCTGTTTTTTAAGGGATGTCTAGAAGGGAGCTGTTTTAATCTCCTTGGGGAGAAAGTTCCAGAGGTGTGGGGCAGCCACCGAGAAGGCCCTCTCTCTCTCTCTCATCTCTGCTTACCGCATTTGTGATGTTGGCATCCGTGAAAAAAGGGCCTTTCCAGAAGATCTTGATGTTCGGGAAGCTTGATATGATGAGATGCAGTCAAGCAGGACTTGAACCGTTTAGGGCAGGGGTGCTCATTATGGTGATCGGGAGCACCTAGGTGATCTTCTGCCCTCTTCCAGGTGATCTTTGGGCCTCACCACCTGGATGGCGCGCTCCTGCCATGCGCGCGCACGTGCTCTCCTGCCTTCGCGGGGCTTCTTTTGCCAAAATGAGGCTTTAGTGGGTGGACCCTGGCGCTCGTCTTGCCACGCACGGTGTGGTGACATGACCGCCCATAAATACCCTCCTGCTGCGTGCGTGTGAGGGGCCTGCTGTGCACGCAAGAAGCAGGACAGGATGGGGACTTCCTGCTTCGTGAAAGCACGCAGCAGGAAGGAGGAAGGCAACGAAGAGAGAGCGCGTGCGCAGGCAAGGAGAATCCCCTTCCCGGGTGCGCGCAGCGGCGAGTTCGTGGGCAGGCAAGAAAGAAGCCCTGCGCGGACGGAAGACTGCAGTAGGAGTGTGCGCGCACGCGTGCGCACATGCACAACAGGTGATCTTTTCAACTTGATTGTTCATATAGTAGCTCGCATGATGAAAAAGTGTGGGCACCCCTGGTTTAGGGCTTTAAAGATCAGAACCAGCACCTTGAATCGGGCCTGGAAACATATGTGCAGTCAGAGCAGGTGATGGAACACGGGGGTAGTATGCTTCCTGGGTCCAGCACCTTTGGACTAGTTGAAGTTTCTGGGCACTTTTCAGAGGCAGCCCCACGTCGGGTCCTTGGGAAGTCTGACTTAGCTCTGGTTACATCCCGAATGGATTACTGCAATGGTCTCTACGTGGGGCTGCCTTTGAAAACTTCTCAGAAGCATCAATTAGTCCAACGGTCGGCAGCCATGTTGCTAACCGGAGCGGCGTACAGGGAGCACACTACTCCTTTGTTGCGCCAACTGCGCTGGCTGCCGATCAGCTTCCGGGCACAATTCAAAGTGCTGGTTTTAACCTTTAAAGCCCTGAACGGTTCTGGCCCAGTTTACCTGTCCGAACGTATCTCCTGCTACGAACCATCACACAGCTTAAGATCATCAGGAGAGGCCCTGCTCTCGATCTCAGCACTTTCGCAAATGTGGTTGTTGGGGGACGAGAGACGGTGCCTTCTCAGCAGTGGCCCCCCATCTGTGGAACTCCCTCCCCAAGGACATCAGGTTAACCACCTCCCTCCTGTCCTTTTGGACAGTGTTTTTCAACTTTTTTTGAGCTGCGGCACATTTTTTACATTTACAAAATCCTGGGGCACACCACCAACCAAAATGACACAAAATGACACTCTAACACAGTGATACATACAGTTAATATGTTTAAAATGTATTTTTACACTCTGTGTGAAACCTGGGACTGTTTCGATGAACACAACATAGATATCCTGGCAGGAATGGCAGAAAGACACACACGAAGGTCTTGCTCAACACGAAGGTCTTGCTCCCATGTCAGTCATGGGAAAACTTCAGCCCTCTGGGTGCTTTGGACTTCAACTCCCACCATTCCTAACAGCCTGAGGCCCTTTCCTGCTTAAGTGGCTGAGGGGGGGGGGGGGGAGGAAAAGGGCCTGAGGCTGCTAGGAATGGTGGGATTTGGAGTCCAAAACACCTGGAAGGTCCAAGTTTGCCCATGCCAGCTTTCGATTCCATTGCCACATCTATCTTCAGCCTCTGGTGCTTTGAATATATGTGATTATCTATGTGATTTTCTATCTTGGCGCTATGATTATGGTGCTGCTTCTTTAAATTGTCCGCAAACTGACTGTGTTATTGTGCGGATCCTGGAACTGACATTGGATAACATTGTGAGGATACACTTTGTTTTTTGCACTCACTTCCGTGATTTCATCAAATATCGTGAGTTTTCCATAGAGGAGCGCTCCGTGAACTCGCTACTTCCTGGTTCGCAACTCCTCCGCTCTCTGCGGCGACCACGCCAAACTGCCTTATGTAAGACTTTTGATTTTCTCCAGCAGGATTGGGTACTTTGAATGTGTTTTTTTTTGCGTATGATTATGTATGATTAATTGTGCATTTTGTACTGTGACGTAGTGGCACTTCTTCAATAAGTAAGGGTATTGGAGGTTCCAATTTCCCACGGCACACCTGATGATCGCTCACGGCACACTAGTGTGCTGCGGCGCACTGGTTGGGAAACACTGCTTTAGGAGACAACTGAAGACCTGACTCTTGAACCAGGCATTTGACTAGAGAGGAACGGCAATATGGAAGTAAAACTTATGGAAATTTTGATGTTGGACTTTCGGCTTGGCTTGGTACATTGGCATGCTAATTTCATGTTAATGAATTTATTGTGTTACTGTTAATGTTCTAGAATAAAATAAAGTTAGATTGGCATCCTCCCTCCTTTCATTCAGAAGAAAATTGAAGACGTGGTTGTGGAACCAGGCGTTTGGCTAATGGATATAACGTCACTGAACATTGAATATGACCTGTGATTGTTGTAATGGAAAAGGCTTTATGACTGTTTACTAACGTTTTTAACCTGTGATATTTGTATGTTTTTATTGTAATTTATTGCGGCATTGAATCGTTGCCATTGTTAGCCGCTCTGAGTCCCCCTACGAGGGTGAGAAGAGCGGGGTTAAAATGATGTAAATAATAAATAATTGCTCACCATTCAAGCTTATTGCATGGTTGCTTTAGGTCAGGGGTGCTCATTACGGTGATCAGGAGCACCTAGGTGATCTTCAGCCCTCTTCCAGGTGATCTTTGGGCCTCACCAGCTGGATGGCGCGCTCCTGCCATGCGCGCGCACGTGCGCTCCCGCCGCCACCTTTGCGGGGCTTCTTTTGCCAAAATGAGGCTTTAGTGGGCGGGCCCTGGCGCCACGGTGTGGTGACATGCCCATTGGTTGCTGCTTGGGGGGGGAGCAAGGCGAAGGCACGCGCACGGATAGGATGCGAGGCGAGCTGTGTGGGGCTGCTTTCTTTCCTTGGTTGGGGGCGAGGAGGGAGGGCTCCGCCGTGTTCCTGGGGCTGAACCCGAGGAGGAGGAGGCTGCGGGGATGGAGACTCCACTTGCTGCTGCTGCTGCTTGTGCCCTCGCTGCCTTTCTCCGCCTCGCCCCCGAAGGAGAAAGGCGGCGAGGGTCCACGGGGAGAGAGAGAGAGAGAGAGAGAGAGAAGAGGGGTGGCTCTTCAGAGCCGGCTAGGAAGAGCCACCCTCTCTCTCTCTCTCTCTTTCTCTCTCTTTCTCTCTCTTTCTCTCTCTCTCTCTCCCGTGGACTGCCACCAGTGGGAGGGGTCCTCCTTCCTGCCAGCCGTCCACTTGGGCGTCCTTTCTGCGTGACACCCTCGAAAGGAAGGAAGCCCCCCCCCCCCGCTGCACCTGTCACTTTGGGGCAGCACCTCTTCCACTCTTCCTTCTCCTGCCCAGGTAAGGAAGCCTCGAGGGAGGAGGGGAGGCTGCCGTGGGGAGGCTCCAGCCTCACGTGGGTCATTCTCTCGGTTGAGTTTCCCGGCCCAGGCAGCAGCCAGGCGGCCCCTCTTCCCAGCCCTGCGCCTTCTGAGCCGCCGCCGAAGCCATATCTGGCCGGAGCGCTGGCGGGTGCACCTATAAATGCCCTCCTGCTGCGTGTGTGGGAGGGGCCTGCTGTGCACGCAAGAAGCAGGACGGGATGGGGACTTCCTGCTTCGCGAAAGCACGCAGCAGGAAGGAGGAAGGCAATGAAGACAAGGAGGATCCCCTTCCCGGGTGCGTGCGGCGGCGAGTTCGTGGGCAGGCAAGAAAGAAGCCCCGCGCGGACAGAAGGCTGCGCACGCTCACATGCACAACAGGTGATCTTTTCAACTTGATTGTTCATATAGTAGCTCGCATGATGAAAAAGTGTGGGCACCCCTGCTTTAGGTAATATAAGGTGAGTATGAGTTTGTCAAACTTTATTTTGCAGGCACCAACTCCCAAGAAATGTATACTTTCAAAGTGCTGTCAGGTTCATTTATTATAATAATTTACTTGGCTGAAAATGTTGAGCAACAGCAAACTTCTGAAGCGCAGTCCTTTGAACGTCGCTTTAATTTTGGCGGAGTTTGCAAGCACCTCAAGGAAGGGGGAAAAGAGGAAGGCTTCTCTTCTAATATTGGCGAAAGAGCCCGCAGGTCTCTTTCCTTGATGACTTATTGATAGGGGACCTTTTTAACATTTACGCTTGGCGGCCCGGGTAGGAGATACGGCACCCGAACACGTTGCATTTTGCATGAGCACATCCAGCTTGTAAAGTGTTACCTTGAGAAAGGAGTGTATTGAGTTTAAACTCAGAACGAAACTTCTCTCCACAATCCAGTAATTTTCCATTTTGACTGCCTCTTTTAATCACGTTTGGCTTTGCAAAATATAAAGCATATTTATTGTTATTGTGTGCCTTCCAGATGTTTCTGGCTTGTGGCAACCAGCAAAATATTTATTTATTTATTTATTACTTTGGACTTTTATGCCGCTGAACTCCGTGAGGCTCGCAGCGGCTTACAAGGCCAAGAGGCAACAAACACAAGCAGTAAATAACAGACAGGACAATACAACAACCAAGGGGTGGGGGGAAGGGGAACAGGAGTCAGGGACGGGGCGTAGCAGTGATGGTCCGGGGCCTAGGTTAGACCCACTAAACCATCAAAAGATGGGAGGCTGGGGGGTCTCGAGGGGAATCCCCATCGCTGGCCACAGAAACAAAGCGTGGGCCGGCTTTCTCCGTCCCGCAGCCCGGCAAGAGGCGCCGGGCATGGTGGAGAGACGTTGTTCATCAGCCTCATGTGTGTCCGGCGGCTGCGCTCGAAGCCCGAGCCCCAAAAGGTTCGGGGGCGAAAAGAACGCCCAGGCCTGGGCTCGGGGGCAGAGGGCATCCTCCCTTCCTGGTGGCTGGAGGGACGAGCGAGAAGTCTGGGGGGTTGGCGGCCCCGCGCTGAAAGTCTCTGGGGGTCGGAGGAAGGAGACTGGTGCTCCTCGACCTGCGGCGATGTCTCCTCCGGCGGCGACGCGCTCCCGCCCGAGGTGTCCGCCCGAGGCACTGTCCTTTAGGTTGGCTGCCCTCTGAGTTGTTATTTCCCTAAAAACTGGGCCACCGGGCTTACCCTGGTCACCGGCCGGTGACGGGACAGGAGGTGGTCCAGGTAGGGTCTCTGGGGCCGCCATCAACAGGCGGCAAGCCCGGCGGCGGGGCCGAGCCCCAAGGGCCCTTGCCAGTACTTGGGAGACATTGAAGGCCTCCGGTGGCGCTGGCCGGGTACCCGGTAGCAATGGGTGCTCCAAATCCAGGAGGGGCGGGGTCGAAGCGCCCAACGAGGGCGGGGGGCGGGGTGGGGGACGCCGAGCGGATCGAGCCAGGCGCCATCTTGGTGGACTCGGCTAACGCCCACTCCTCCCAACCAGGGGGGGCGATCCCAGCGCCCTCCATGGGCTCCACCATGGGTCCTGCGTGGGTTCCGCCGTGGCCACGGCTCCAGCCGAGGGCTCGCTTCGGGAGGGAGGCCTCTCTCGGCGGTCCTGCTAGTTGGGTTCAAGGGGGAGGCCCAGGTAGCTTATAATTCCGATAATAATTCCGGCTTATAGCAAAGATTCAATGCTACTAATACAAATTAAAAACATCCTACAACAACACATTAAAATACATATAGGTAAAATACATAAAAGCCAAATCGCTGACTAAAAACAAGTTCAACTCAGTCTGTAAATGTGGTCTCACACTTTGGTCTACAACCAGTCTCGGCCATTATTCTAGGAATGCTTCATTCCATAGCCAGGATTTCACTAGCCTCCTGAAGGACAAGAGGGAGGGGGCAGATCTGATCTCAATCAGGAGAGAGTTCCATAGCCAAGGGGCCACCACAGTGAAGGCCCTGTCTCTCGTTCCCACCAGAGCAGGGCCTCTCTGGAGGATCTTAGCGTCCTTGATGGTTCATAGGGGAGAATCCGTTCAGACAGATAAACTGGGCCGGAATCGTATAGGGTTTTGTACGTTAAAACCAGCACTTTGAATTGTGCTCGGAAGCTAATTGGCAGCCAGTGGAGCTGGCACAGCAAGGGAGTTGTGCGCTCCCTGTACCCCACTCCCGTTAGTGACCTGGCTGCCGAACGTTGGACTAATTGCAGCTTCCGAGCAGTCTTCAGAGGCAACGCCATGTAGAGAGCGTTGCAGTAGTCTATTCGGGATGTAACCAGAGCGTGGACCACCGAGGCCAAGTCAGACTTCCCAAGTACAACTTCCCAACATGAGCCAGGAATGTCCTGCAGCGGCAATAGAACCCAATGGGATTTTGGTCTGCATAAGTAGGAGTCTAGTGCCTAGATCCAGGGAAGTCCTGCAATCCCCCCCCCCCCTATTCTGCCACACCTCGAATCACACTGTCCAATTCTAGGCACCATAATTGAAAGGAGATGTTGACTCTAAGCTGGAATGTGTTCAGAGGAGGGTGACTCAAAGGATCAAGGGTCTGGAGAACAAGCCCTATGAGGAGCGGCTTAAAAAGCTGGCCATGTTTAGCCTGAAGAAAAGAAGGATGAGAGGAAACAGGATGGCCATGTATAAATATGTGAGAGGAAGTCATAGGGAAGAAGGAGCAAGCTTGTTTTTGCTGCCCTGGAGACTAGGATGCGGAGCAGTGGCTTCAAACTACAGGAAAGAGAGGAGATTCCACCTGAACATTAGGAAGAACTTCCTGACTGTGAGAGCTGTTCAACAGTGGAACTCTCTGCCTTAGAGTGTGGTGGAGGCTCCTTCTTTGGAGGCTTTGAAACAGAGGCTGGATGGCCATCTGTCAGGAGTGGATGGCTATCTGTCTGTATTATCTGTCAGAGAAACTCATGGCATGTCCAGCCACGAAAAATCGACTATTCCCGTGACATTGTGGGGGACGCTCAGTTTTGGCATAAAATCCACAAGCCTTGACAAAGCGAGAACGCGAAACGGATTGAGCCCGTTACGTCATTCCGTCGGCTCTCCAGCCAGGCTCCGGGAGTCATTCCAGCCCCAGGAAGCCTTTTCTTCGCGTCCCAGGTTTTAATATTATTTCTTGCACATTGGGTGCTTTAAATGAATTCTTTCGGAACTTAAGTGCTCACTATATGAATTGGATACTATGCAACCCTAGCATTAGACTGCTGTTGTGACATTGGAATATCGTTTTCATCATTCTGGGAAAATTTCCATATAATCCGGATTTTCCGCAGCACATAAAAAATTGATTATGGCTTTGCAAAAAATGGAGAATACATAAAACCTAGCCAAAAAAACTGCCATTACACCAGGGGTCGGGAACCTTTTTGACTCAAGAGAGCCATGAAAGCAAAATATTTGGAAATTTATTTCAGTGAGAGCCATATAACATATCTATAAATATAATAAAAGAGAATGTATGTATGTATGCGGCGGTGCGTAGGGCAGAAGGGCGGATATGTGGCAGCTTTCTGATTGGCTCCCACTGTGAGAGAATTTGCATATGGTCTTCTGATTGGCCGGCCTCAGCACTCCCAACATTCTAAGGCACCAGACAGAGGCGATTGCTTGCCACTGAGGGAGTATTTGCATAAAGCACTCTGATTGGCCATCTACATTCCAACATTCTAAGGTGACGCAGAGGGAAAAGGAAAGGCCTCAGGCAGTCACTCACTGCGGCCCACAGCAATGATGGATCAGGACCACACTTGGCACACAGAGGCCCAATGGCCCACTTAATAACCTGGTACAGTTTAGGGCAAGATGAGCCTCGAATGATGGGATTTGCAGTACGTTCACCCGATTCACTTCCCACAGAACATTGTAGCCCATACAAATCACAGACCAGGCCCAAACTTGGTACACAGAGCCCCCATGACCCACTTTACATCCTGGTGCAATTTGGAGGAGGATGGACCATGGATTATGGGACTTCAAGTATCTTCACTCACTTCCCGAGATCACTGCAAGCCAAATAAACAACTGCTAAGGACCAAACTTGGCACACAATGTCTTTCTCAAATAACCCGGTCAAGGCCGGGTTCCCAAGCTAGTATAATATATTTTAATACTGTTATTCAACTAAATGTGAGTATATACGTATATGTAGTCCAGGGGGGGGGGATTCCCTCCCCTCTCTGCAACAGGGATTCCCAGGCTGCCGTCCTCCCCCTGGTTCACCTCAACTACCAGAAGCCTCAGCTGCCTTTAGCCAAGGCGGGGGATTCTGGGTGATGGAGTCCCAGGAGGGGGGGGGGATTGGAGGGGAGGTGAAGGAAGGAAAAGCAAACCCAAACACCCAGCTGGCTTGCTCTCCCTTGGCAGCCACCATCCTACTGTTTTGACGCTCAGCCCCACCTCCCTTGGATCGCCTACCCTGCGGCTGCCATCTTTAGAACGAGCAGAAGTAGAGAGAGAGGAAGGCCTTACCTTCCCAGAGAGGCAGGAGGAAGTGCCCAGGAGGGAAGGAGAGAGAGAGAGATATGTCCTTCTGCCTGAGGGGGAGGAGGGGTGCACACAGAACAGCCAGATGCAATCATCAAAAGAGCTACTCCTGGCTTGCGAGCCATAGGTTCCTGACCCCTGCATTACAACATAGGAGGAAACCTTCTCCAGTCATCTGGGCTGATGTAAATATAATCCGGACTTTTTACAATACAAGAAACATCTTCCTTGGAAGACAACATGCAGCAGCAGGGGCTAACTTCAATGAACTCCAGTGCATATTACATGGTCATGTATATTGACATGTACTTTTATGATGTACTAGCTGAGGACCCGACGGTGCCCGGGTCATTTGAGGAAGGCATTGTGTGCCAAGGTTGGTTCCTATTAGATGTTTATGTGGCTTGCAGTGGTCTCAGGAACTTAGTGAAGGTACTGTAAGTCCCATTGGCCATGGTCCATCCCCCTCCAAACATCACCAGGATGTAGAGTGGGTCATGGGGGCTCTGTGTGTCACACTTGGTTTTGATCATTCTTTGTATGAGGGTTGCAGCGGTCTCGGAAGGTGAGTGAAGGTATTTCAAGTCCCATCATCCGTGGTCCGTCCTCCTTGAAACAGCACCAGGGTGTAGAGTGGGTCATGGGGGCTCTGTATTGTAATTTGTAATTGTGGCATTGGGTGAGGGTCGCGTTGTGAAGTGGGCCATTGGGCCCCTGTTTGCCAAGTTTGGTCCTGATCCGTCACTGCTGTGGGCCGCAGTGTCTGACTGCCTGAGGCCTTTCCTTTTTACTCTGAGTTACCTTAGATTGTTGGAATGTGGATGGCCAATCGGAGTCTTTTATGCAGATACCATTTCAGTGGCAGCCAATCCCCTCTGTCTTGGCCGTTTGGGCCTGGTCTGTGATTTATAGGTGCTACAGTGTTGTTTGGGAAGTGAATGAGGTGAAGGTACTGCAAATCCCATCATTCGTGGCCCATCCTGCCCTAAACCACACCAGGTTGTGAAGTGGGACATTGGGCCCCTGTTTGCCAAGTTTGCTCGTGATCCGTCATTGCTGTGGGCCGCAGTGGCTGACTGCCTGAGGCCTTTCCTTTTCCCTCTGAGTCACCTTAGAATGTTGGAATGTGGTTGGCCAATCGGAGTCCTTTATGTAAATACCATTTTAGTGGCAACCATTCCCCTCTGTCTGGGGACGTAGAATGTTGGAGTTCTGAGGCTGGCCAATCAGAGCCCTTTATGCAAATAATCCCACAGTGGTAGCCAATCGAAACACTGGCACATATTCCTCCCTCCGCACCACCGCCTGGAAACACTGACTTTTATTATATACATAGACAGATAGATAAGCTGTGATATTTATGTGCTGATGTTTGATATTGCATAAATGAATTTGGATTGAGCAGATTTCGTTTTGTATTGATACTAATACATAAACAGCATATATTTTTGGATAATATTTAGTATATGTGTTTATATTCACCCTCTGTTTAGTTGTTGGACTGGATGGCCCACCAGGTCTCTTCCAACTCTATGATGAAGATTGAGATGGCCGTCAAATTAGTAGATCTTTAAGGCAAAAGATCAGCACAAAATCCCTCCGAACCAGTTTTTTTCCCCCTGTGTTGGAACATAGCTTTTGCTAAGGCCCGTGTGTCATTTTGGAGGAATGGTGTCTTCAAGCATGCCATTGTTCAGCCTAACAATCGCCTTTATCTGGAGAAGGTGGTTTAGCAATCTTTGCGCTGGGCTTCAAATAATCCAGTCCTTTCAAGCCCTGTTCTGGCATTTTGCACTCTTCCTTTCACATTTCAAAGGCCCAGCCACGGTTTTACTGCCGAGAACGTTTGCTTTCTGAGGATGGTCAAAGGTCCAGCGTGAGTGCAGTTGTGCTGCTTGCTCTACCCAGAGTTTAAGGCTGTTTAGAACAGTGTTTCTCAACCTTCCTAATGGTGCGACACCTTAATACAGTTCTTCATGTGTGGTGACCCCTAACCATAACATTATTTTCATTCCTACTTCATAACTGTATTTGTGTGTGTGTGTGTGTGGGGGGGGGGGGGAGTTGATTTTGTCATTTGGAAATTGTAGTTGCTGGGATTTATAGTTCACCTACAATCAAAGAGCATTCTCATTTCACCAACGATGGAATTGAACCAAACTTGGAACACAAAACTCCCATGACCAACAGCAAGTACTGGAAGGGTTTGGTGGGCATTGACCTTGAGTTTGGGAGTTGTAGTTCACCTACATCCGGAGAGCACTATAGACTCAAAAATGATGGATCTGGACCACACTTGACACGAATCCTCAATATACCCAAATGTGAACACTGGTGGAATTTGGGGAAAATAGATCTTGACATTTGGGAGTTGTAGTTGCTGGGATTTATAGTTCACCTACAATCAAAGAGCATTCTCAACTCACCAACGATGGAATTGAACCAAACTTGGAACACAAAACTCCCATGACCAACAGCAAATACTGGAAGGGTTTGGTGGGCATGGACCTTGAGTCTGGGAGTTGTAGTTAACCTACATCCGGAGAGCACTATAGACTCAACAATGATGGATCTGGACCACACTTGACACAAATCCTCAATATACCCAAATGTGAACACTGGTGGAGTTTGGGGAAAATAGATCTTGACATTTGGGAGTTGTAGTTGCTGGGATTTATAGTTCACCTACAATCAAAGAGCATTCTCAACTCACCAACGATGGAATTGAACCAAACTTGGAACACAAAACTCCCATGACCAACAGCAAGTACTGGAAGGGTTTGGTGGGCATGGACCTTGAGTTTGGGAGTTGTAGTTCACCTACATCCGGAGAGCACTATAGACTCAACAATGATGGATCTGGACCACACTTGACACGAATCCTCAATATACCCAAATGTGAACACAGGTGGAGTTTGGGGAAAATAGATCTTGACATTTGGGAGTTGTAGTTGCTGGGATTTATAGTTCACCTACAATCAAAGAGCATTCTCAACTCACCAACGATGGAATTGAACCAAACTTGGAACACAAAACTCCCATGAGCAACAGCAAGTACTGGAAGGGTTTGGTGGGTATGGACCTTGAGTTTGGGAGTTGTAGTTCACCTACATCCGGAGAGCACTATAGACTCAACAATGATGGATCTGGACCACACTTGACACGAATCCTCAATATACCCAAATATGAACACTGGTGGAGTTTGGGGAAAATAGATCTTGACATTTGGGAGTTGTAGTTGCTGGGATTTATAGTTCACCTACAATCAAAGAGCATTCTCAACTCACCAACGATGGAATTGATCCAAACCTGGAACACATAACTCCCATGACCAACAGCAAGTATTGGAAGGGTTTGGTGGGCATGGACCTTGAGTTTGGGAGTTGTAGTTCACCTACATCCGGAGAGCACTATAGACTCAACAATGATGGATCTGGACCACACTTGACACGAATCCTCAATATACTCAAATGTGAACACTGGTGGAGTTTGGGGAAAATAGATCTTGACATTTGGGAGTTGTAGTTGCTGGGATTTATAGTTCACCTACAATCAAAGAGCATTCTCAACTCACCAACGATGGAATTGAACGAAACTTAGAACACAAAACTCCCATGACCAACAGCAAATACTGGAAGGGTTTGGTGGGCATGGACCTTGAGTTTGGGAGTTGTAGTTCACCTACATCCGGAGAGCACTATAGACTCAACAATGATGGATCTGGACCACACTTGACACAAATCCTCAATATACCCAAATGTGAACACTGGTGGAGTTTGGGGAAAATAGATCTTGATATTTGGGAGTTGTAGTTGCTGGGATTTATAGTTCATTTACAATCAAAGAGCCCCTTGCACCCTACCAATGATAGAATTGGGTCAAAATTCCTATACAGAACCCTCATGCCTTGAAGGAACTAGCTGGCGTGAGCCTCCATCCCACCTCACACACTTTCCCTCACCCACACATGCACATCATGCTGCCATGCGCCAAGCATGCCTGCTCTCCCCTCCCCGCTTGGAGTCTCAGAATCAGCCCTCCCCTTGGCTGGGAGGCCTGCCAATCACAGCAGAGGAGAGCTTTAGGTGGGAGAATTCGCAGTCTGTTTCCAAAAAGAAAGAGAAGGAAAAGTGGAGAGATCTTCAACCTTCTCTGCGAAAGGGCATCCTAAGACCAGCAGAAATACATGTTTTCTGATGGTCTTTGGCGACCCCTCTGAAACCCTCTTGCGACCCCCCTGGGGGTCCCGACCCCCAGGTTGAGAAACACTGGTTTAGAAAAAGTCCAGATTACCCTTCAGATACTTTCAGCTTTCCCCCAAATATGTGGTCTTACATCTCATGCAACCCAGTCTGTTGAGAAGAGTGGAAACTCTGGGTTTGGATTGACGTGTGTGTGTGTCACAAAGTGTGGGTTGTAGACCATAATTTGGATTGACTGGTTTTCAGTCCTTGGGACGTGCCGATAGAGAAGGATGAAATGAGCTTTTTAAAGGGCAGATCTTCTCCGGTGTGTTTGTAGTCATTCTTAATTATACCGTGTGCACTGGAGCTCCTTGCTTTTACTAAGAGCCGGTTTGCACAAGAGGGTTCACACCCTTTCCTCCTCGTGATCCGGTGCAATCTCTTCTCGATTGCATTCCTGCTGCATTGTTCACCTTCGCGATGTTGCATTGCTTGTCCCGGGACTGAAAAAAAGGTAATCCATACATAAGATTGAATGTGAAATCGTGTTTCTTCCCAGGTTGTCAAAATACCAAAAATTCATGACATGCAGGGAGTAGGTATTAAAAGGTTTGTGCTCTTACCTAAGTAACCAATGAAGGCATTAATTTCAAATAACCTAGCCATGCATTTCCCTATGGTAAATTACATGGTGTGCACATTTCCGTCTTTAGGAAGGGCTGTGTTCTTTGTTTGTTGCGTGGCTTCAAGTAGTTTCTGACTTGCAGAAGGTTAAGGGCCTTCCTTGTGAAACTACAACTCCCAGGATTCCATAGCACTGAGCTGGGGCACATGAAGCGGTGTCAAACTGGGTCAATTCTATACTGTAGATCAGTGTTTTTCAATCTTTTTTGAGCCGCGGCACATTTTTTACATTTACAAAATCCTGGGGCACACCACCAACATGACAAAATGACACTCTAACACAGTAATACATATAGTTAATATGTTTTTAAATGTATTTATACACTCAGTGTGAAACCTGGGCCTGTTTCAATGAACACAACATAGATATCCTGGCACAAAACATACTAATACTAACCCAAAAACATACTAATACTAACCCAAGAGGGACCATCAGTCAAAAAATTGATTTTGTCATTTGGGAGTTGTAGTTGCTGGGAGTTATAGTTCACCTGCAATCGAAGAGCATTCTGAACTCCACCAATGATGGAATGGAATCAAACTTCCCACACAGAACTCCCATAACCAAGAGAAAATACTATAAGACTTTGGTGGGCATTGACCTTGAGTTTTGGAGTTGTAGTTCACTTATATCCAGGGAGCACTGTGGACTCAAACAATGTTGGATCAGGACCAAACTTGGCATGAATACTCAATATGCCCAAATGTGAACACAGAGGGAGTTTGGGGAAAATAGACCTTGGCATTTGGGAGTTACAGTTTCTGGGATTTATAGTTAACACACAATCAAAAAGCATCCTGAACTCTTGCAACCATGGAATTGAACCAAACTTGGCATATTGAACTTTCATTACCAACAGAAAATACTGAAAGGGTTTGCTTGGGAATTGACCTTGAGTTTGAAAGTTGTAGTTCACCTACACCCAGAGAGCACTGTGGACTCAAAACAATGTTATGTTATGTTGTTGTTTGTTTTCTATCCAGAATCACAATGTTGGAAGGAGGCTCACCACTTTAAGGTCCCTAAAACAGGCATGGGAAAACTTTGGCCCTCTGGGTGCTTTGGACTTCAACTCCCACCATTCCTAACAGCCTGAGGCCCTTTCCTGCTTAAGTGGCTGAGGGGAAAGGAAAAGGGCCTGAGGCTGCTAGGAATGGTGGGAGTTGGAGTCCAAAACACCTGGAAGGTCCAAGATTGCCCATGCCCGCTTTCGACAGAGACCTCTTCCTCCCCCGTCGCACCCTTTCTTCCCCCCTCCTGCTGAACACTTACTTTTTCTTCTCCACTGGCTCCTTCTTCCCAGCCTCGCTTGATCTATCCGGGGGGCAGCATGAGCGTGTTCAGGAGGGGAGGGGTAAGGGAGGAAGACGTGACCCGTGCGGGCGCTACTGCGCAGACTCGCCCCAGGCAAAGCGAGCAGAGCGAGGCTGGGAAGAAGGGAGCCCGAGTGGAGAAGAAAATGTGTTCGGCAGGAGGGGGAAGAAAGGGTATTGGAGGTTCCAATTTCCCACGGCACACCTGATGATTGCTCACGGCACACTAGTGTGCCACGGCGCACTGGTTGGGAAACACTGCTGTAAAGAATAACATGCTCCATAGTCTTGCTGACATTATGGGAAAGCTCAGTTAGCTTCTGATTTCAGTTATTCCTTTTTTTAAAGAAAACGGAATAGATTTTTATCAGAGTTTGGTAAGTGGCTTTGAGCGTCCCTTATTCATAAAACCGACCTGCCTGGCAGTAGTCGTAAAAAAACAAAAAAAACAAAACGGGGAAACTGTGTAATGGAGCCCTGGAGCACGTGGCTCTTTGGTTTGTTTCAGCAGCTTAAAATAGCACAGCGCCCGACAAAAGCTTGCAATCTTTGTGAAAGTGGCTGCTGCGCTCCCTTGCCGTTGCGTGTCCAATAAGTCAATTCTGCGAGCAAGTAATTGGATTATTATTTTGCGTCTGGGTTGGGCAGCCCCGGACCGCAGTCCGCAGGTCGTGAAACCGGCCGCAGGGTTTTACGATGGCTTTTGACCACTATTGTTATTGGTTTTTTTTTTATTTTACTAGCTCTTTAGAGAAGCCATTAAAACTAACATTGCCGCGTGAGTGATTAATGAAACGGATAATCATAACATCGGAACGGGCCTCAAAGGCCGTCGAGTCCAGTCCTCTAAGTGTAATTTACATATCGAAGGCTTTATATGGTAATTTGTGCTTTTTAGTGTTGCAAGTTGAGAAGAAAGTGGGCTATAAATATAAATATAATACTAATAATAATAATAACAACAACACTATGTAACAAAATTCAAAAACATTTCTGTTCCTAGTGTGGAAGTGTTATTTCCTGTTTTATTATGCAAATACAGTAGATCAGGGGTGCTCACACTTTTTCAGCATGCGAGCTACTTATAAAACAACCAAGTCACAATGATCTACCTACCCATATTTTGATAGAAGAAATAAGGGACATTTACATGATTTTTCGCAAAAATCACGTAAGGCCATTCAGCTGCAAGGCCATTCAATGCTGATCAATGTGGCCAATGGGACATTAAAAAATGCATCCAGACAAGGGACACTTCATAAAATGCATCCAGACAAGAGTTCCTTCTCCCACATTGACATCATTCCAAAGATATAAACAGACAGAACGAAAGCAGTCAGACCTTGAAGCTGCAAGGCCATTCAATGCTGATCAATGTGGCCAATGGGACATTAAAAAATGCATCCAGACAAGAGTTCCTTCTCCCACCCTGATATCATTCCACAGATATAAACAGGCAGAATAAAAACAGACAGACCTTGAAGCTGCAAGGCCGTTCAATGCTGATCAATGTGGCCAATGGGACATTCAAAAATGCATCCAGACAAGTGTTCCTTCTCCCACCCTGATATCATTCCACAGATATAAACAGGCATAATGAAAGCACACAGACCTTGAAGCTGCAAGGCCGTTCAATGCTGATCAATGTGGCCAATGGAACATTCAAAAATGCATCCAGACACAGAGTTCCTTCTCCCACCCTGACATCATTCCAAAGATATAAACAGACAGAACGAAAGCAGACAGACCTTGAAGCTGCAAGACCATTCAATGCTGATCAATGTGGCCAATGGGACATTCAAAAATGCATCCAGACACAGAGTTCCTTCTCCCACCCTGACATCATTCCACTTAAACAGGCAGAATGAAAGCAGACAGACCTTGAAGCTGCAAGACCATTCAATGCTGATCAATGTGGCCAATGGGACATTCAAAAATGCATAAACAGACACATCATTCCACAGATATAAACAGACAGAACGAAAGCAGACAGACCTTGAAGCTGCAAGACCATTCAATGCTGATCAATGTGGCCAATGGAAAATTCAAAAATGCATCCAGACAAGAGTTCCTTCTCCCACCCTGACATCATTCCACAGATATAAACAGGCAGAATGAAAGCAGACAGACCTTGAAGCTGCAAGGCCATTCAATGCTGATCAATGTGGCCAATGGAAAATTCAAAAATGCATCCAGACAAGAGTTCCTTCTCCCACCCTGACATTCCACAGATATAAACGAGGCAGAATGAAAGCAGACAGACCTTGAAGCTGCAAGGCCATTCAATGCTGATCAATGTGGCCAATGGAAAATTCAAAAATGCATCCAGACAAGAGTTCCTTCTCCCACCCTGACATCATTCCACAGATATAAACAGGCAGAATGAAAGCAGACAGACCTTGAAGCTGCAAGGCCATTCAATGCTGATCAATGTGGCCAATGGGACATTCAAAAATGCATCCAGACAAGTGTTCCTTCTCCCACCCTGACATTCCACAGATATAAACGAGGCAGAATGAAAGCAGGCAGACCTTGAAGCTGCAAGGCCATTCAATGCTGATCAAAGCTGCTGTGCAGATGAAGTCCTCGCAGTTGCAGATCTTAGGCTTTGGCAAAAAATGGCTGCGAAAGCCTCCTTGTTGTTGTCCTCCCTTGTGGCTCCAAATGCGCATGCGTGGGCCGGGCACCCACCCCCTCCTTCCCTCTGCTGCCCTCCTTCTCCCTCCTCCTCAGGCCATGCTGCGACGGCAGCAGTCGGCACTGAGGATGGAGGCGCCAGCGGGGGAGTCGCGTCAGGGCCAGCCTGAGCCGGGCAGCGCGGAGGAAGATGCGCGCCGTGTGCGGGGCAGAAGCGCCCCTCAGAACTGGCTGTGATTGACCTAATGAGCACTCCTGCAGTAGAGTCCCACTTATCCAACCTTAGCTCATCCAACATTCTGTATTATACAATACAGTCTGTCTCCTGCCTGAATACACAACTGTTTCAATTGCGATGTTTTGATGCTAAATTCGTAAATACAGTAATTGCTATATAACATTACCGTGTATTGAACTGCTTTTTCTGTCGATTTGTTATAAAAAACATGATATTTTGGTGCTTAATTTGTAAAATCATAACGTAATTTGACATTTAGTAGGCTTACCTGTAATCCTTCCTTATTATCCAACATTTTTGCTTGTCCAATGTCCTGCCGGCCCGTTTATGTTGGATAAGAGAGACTCTACTGCAGTTTTATTTTCGTATTTATTTACGCTATTTCTATCCCGCCCATATCAGCCCGAAGGCGACTCAGGACTGCGTACAAAGTCAGCACAATTCGATGCTATATATAGAATACCAGCTGTACCCGGCACGCGTTGCTGTGCCCTATTTTGGAGATGCGAGAAAGTCTGAGTATGTAAGGGTTGGAGTTGTTGTTAGTTATGGTGTTGTTGGGGTCATTGCTGTGTTGTTGTGGGTTGTTTTGGTGGTTCAGCCCTTTGCCTTATCCTTCTCTGACAGTTTATTATGGGTCGGAATGTTCATGTTGGCTGGCCAGTACAGGAGTTATGCAAATCCGCCCTTATTGGCAGCCAATCATGTTGTCAGAATGTAGAGGCTGGGAGAGTCGTTGGCAGCCCCGGAGGATGCTGGGAAATGTAGTTTTTTTACTCGTCGTTTTGGGGGCCTTTTAGGTTTTTTGGGGGGGAAGTTTCTTTGCTACAAACGTACCTTGTCTGAGGCCTATTTCTGTTGGCAAGTTTGGTGTCTCTGCGTTGTAAGGTTTCTCTGTTTGGGACGGTCTTTCCATGACGACACTTCCTTTATATATATAGATATACATTGATAAAAACAGGAAAAAAACATTGCAGTACATTTAAAACCATAAAACAGTGAACAATAAAAACGTTTAAAAACTAGATCTTCTTGTTCAAGTCCTCATCCGTTCCATCGTCTTAGCCGTTCCTGGGTTATTTTCCATTACAACTTCATTATTATTTCATTATTGGCAATTTTTAAGACAGAACCAATTAGGAACTGCCATTTATAACAAAATTTTGAAAGTTTTGTTAGAGTTCTGAAATGTTCACCACCAGAACTTTAGCAACACTGTAGAAGCAAAGCACCAGCGCCACCTAGTGTTCACCACCAGAACTTTAGTTTTGTAAGTACTTTAGAACCATGATTGCCCAGGCCTAGTAGAGACATCACACTGGCAACAAAGATCAGCATAGTTAAAGCAATGGTATTCCCCGTAGTAACCTATGGATGTGAGAAGGGTGGAATATAAATACTGCAAATAAATAAATAAACAAGAAACGTGGGATAGAAATGAGGATAATGATTATGATAATAATATTGAGAATAATATTTCCAAATCCAAAAATACTTTTCCAGCCATATCTGGATTGAATTGCAGAGGGGTTTTAGGGGAGCCTATTTAGTCCCCAAAGTATATACTGGAGAGGACACTGTCGGTAAATCCAGCCAAGGTTGCCTATTTCGGCAGTGAGTCGTAATGTGAGAGTTCCACCTCCTTCATTTGTAAGCTGATAGTGGCTTCAAATCCCAATTAGTGGCAGATGGGAAGGGGGAGCGAAAGGTGAGGGCGCTATGCTTTTCCTGCACAAATGAATATCCAGGTGACCAGGCTGTGGACAGCTCAGCACCTTTCCTGCGCTCCCTCCTCCCCGCCTGTGTCCCTGGGGCTCTGTGTCACCCTGGATTTGTCTGCATGAGCGGCGCACTGTCGCCTGCGTAAGAAAACACAAGAGATGCATGGACCCACTTGAAAGCTGAAACCGCTTCCATAGGAATTGCAGTTGGGGATGATAATTGGGAGAGTGGCATTGCCTGAGTTTCGTAAACAAAATGTGCAGAACATCCCTGCTTAGGATCACTTCGTATCCCTTCTCCTTTCTCTTTGGATAGGTTTGTACGACGTATTCAGCACTGTGTTAGTTGGAGGTTAGGAATTGTGGGAGCTGAAGTCCAAAATTATTATTATTATTATTATTAACTTTATTTCTACCCCACCCTTCTCCCACAAAGGGACTCAGGGCGGCTTCCCATGTGCATCAATGATGCTGTACAAAAATACTTTCAGTAAAAATAGTTGGTACAAAAAAATAATAAAATCATCAATAAAAATAATTAACTGTTATATTCGCTCGGCATTACTTCGCGAACGAAGATTCTTAGGAAGGACTCATCCCACGCTTTTAACAAGTGCATTGATGACTAAAAAGGCCAATCTGAGATAGGCAAGTTCGGTTGCAGAAAGCACAGCAGAATGTCTCCTTGGGTGATGTCGTTTCCAAGTTGGGTTTTTTCTGCGTTGTCGTTTCTCTTCAAGACCCATTCGGCGTGTCTTCTCGAAAGAGGCCACAGCATTGTGGATAGTGCGTCTCCATGCCTCCCGATGTGAGGCCAGAGTGGACCATTGTTGGTGATCAATCTGGCCGAGTCTGAGATGTTGTTTTAGGGAGTCCTTATATCTCTTTTTGGGGGCGCCTCTCTTGCGCTGACCCGTGGCGAGTTCACCATAGAGTAGTATCTTTGGGAGGCGGTCGTCCTCCATGGTAGAGACGTGCTCTGCCCAGCGTAGCTGTGTTCTCAATAGCATGGCCTCAACGCTGGTGATCCCTGCTTGCTCAAGGACAGCGACATTAGTCACATAGTCAGTCCAGTGTAGGATTTAGGATTGTGCGAAGACAGCGCTGATGAACGCGTTCGAGGAGTCGTAGGTGTTGGCGGAAATGGAAAACAGAAGTTCTCTACCAACCCGCACCACAGAAAGAACACCATCATCCCCACGTCAGCATAGGTGAATCTGTGCTTAAGTCCGTTCAGCAGTTCACCTACCTGGGAAGCATCATCTCTTCAGACGCCAAGATTGATAAAGAGATAGATCGCAGATTAGCAAAGGCATATCGTGCATTTGGAAGGCTTCACAAAAGAGTCTGGAGCAACAAGCACCTGAGGCAAAGCACCAAAATCAGTATGTACAGAGCTATCATGCTGTCTATTCTCCTATATGGCTCTGAAACATGGGGTTAACTGTTATATTAACATACCGCTAAAACCAGAGTCTAGCCAATAATTCCGATATCGTCATGTCACAATATTCAAGTTCAGCTGCCATTATCCAATGCTCAATAGTTGAACGTCTGGGCCCACAGCCAGATCTTTAGTTCAACTTTAGTTGAACGTCTAGGCCCACAGCCAGCTCTTTAGTTGTCTCCTAAAGGACAGGAGGGAGGTGGCTAACTTGATATCCTTAGGGAGGGAGTTCCACAGACGGGGGGCCACTGCTGAGAAGGTCCTGACTCTCGTCCCCACCAACCGCATTTGTGAGCATGCCGGGATCGAGGGCAGGGCCTCTCCTGAAGATCTAAAGTTATGTGATGGCTCATACCAGGAGTTGCATTCGGACAGGTATACTGGACCAGAGCCCTTTGGGGCTTTAAAGGTTAACACCAGCACTTTGAATTGTGCCCGGAAGCTAATCGGCAGCCAGTGTGGATCGCTCCCTGTACGCTGCTCCTGTTAGCAACCTGGATGCCGACCGTTGGACCAACAGAAGCTTCTGAGTAGTTTTCAAAGGGAGCCCCACATAGAGAGCGTTGCAGTAGTCTAAATAGGATGTAACCAGGGCGTGGACCACCGTGGCCAAGTCAGACTTCCCAAGGAACAGGCGCAGCTGGTGCCCAAGTTTCCGGTATATTGAGCTTCCATGGATTTGGGTGTCCACAGGGAGTCTTGGAAGCAAACTGAAGCCAACAATATGCATGCCTATTTTCGCTAGGAAAGGGAATGTAGTGTGTTGGTTTTCGCATTGGACTAAACCTTCAGGGTAGTGAAGGCTCAAGAGTGGCAGTCTTTTAATTCTGCATCTTCCCAAGTGTTTGCAAAGAGACTGCAAATTCCTGTCCCCATTACACTGTGCAACACGATTTTAGTTCCTGGGTTATACATGTCATCTCCCAATTAGTTTGATCATAAAAACATAGGAAAAGTTTATTAAACTGCCAAACTTTTTGTGTGTGTGTGCAGGAGGGACATCCTGTAGCACATTTTGCTCTAGTTTTGCAATGAATGACTCATTGAGTCTCAGTCAATTCAACATAGCTCACAAATAGTTCCTGGAGCTGAACAACGACTTTCAACGTATGGACTGCACAGGAAATAATATTTTCAAACCAGGAGCAGAATTTTCCCCCCCAAATTTTCTTACACAGTGCGGTGTTTCTCAACCTGGGGGTCAGGACCCCTGCGGAGGGTCACAAGAGGGTGTCAGAGGGGTCACCAAAGACCATCAGAAAACACCGTATTTTCCTATTAGTCATGGGGGTTCTGTGTGGGAAGTTTGGCCCAATTCTATCATTGGTGTGGTTCAGAATGCTCTTTGATTGTAGGTAAATTATAAATCGCAGCAAGTACAACTCTCAAATGACAAGGTCTATTTTCCCCAAACTCCACCAGGGTTCGTACTTGGGCATATTGAGTATTTGTGCCAAGTTTGGTCCAAGTCCATCACTGCTTGAGTCGACAGTGCTCTCTGGATGTAGGTGAACTACAACTCCAAAACTCAAGGTCAATATCTACCAAGCCGTTCCAGTATTTTCTGTTGGTCATGGGAGTTCTGTGTGCCAAGTCTGGTTCAATTCCATCGTTGGTGGAGTTCGGAATGCTCTTTGCTTGTAGGTGAACTAGAAATCCCAGCAACTACAACTCCCACATAGCAACATCAATCCCTCCCCACCCCACCAGTATTCCAATTTGGACGTATTAGGTATTTATGCCTAATTTGGTCCAGTGAATGAAATTCTTACATATCAGATGTTTACATTACGATTCACAACTATAGCAAAATTACAGTTATGAAGTAGCAACGAAAATAATTTTATGATTGGGGGTCACCACAACATGAGGAACCGTATTAAGGGGTCGCGGCATTAGGAAGGTTGAGAAACACTGTCCTAGAGTTTCAACCAATTCAACATTGTTTGTGTCCATTAGGCCTGGGTAGGTTCATTGGAGTGTTCGTAAAACCGGAATGAATTTATTTATTTATTTATTGTTTATTTATTTATTGTTTGGACTTATTAGACCGCTGACTCCCTGAGGCTCGCAGCGGCTTACAAAGCCAAAACGGCAACACAAGAATTACATTATGAGTATAACAAACAAGAAAATACAAACAGTAAAAGGCAGTAAAATGGAAGGGGGGGAGGGGGGAGAGGTGGAAGCTGAGGACCGGCAGGAGAGTGCCCAACAGGTCAAATGGGCCCAACTTTCCCATCGAAGGGGGGGAGCAAAGGTGGTCTCAGGATGAACCCGTGAAACTGGTCCAAGGTGGCCAGTCTCCCCTTGTCTAGAGATCTGGCAGGGGGTGCCCGATCTGCGGGGTTAGTGTCCTTCTTCTGTTTTGAGCCTGCAGGAGGGGGCTTCCGGCGCCAAAAGCCCGGGCCCCAGAAGGTTCTGAGCGGGATCCCAGGCTTAAATCCGGGCGCGACAAGCCTCCCCTCTCCTTGGCAGGCAGTGGCGGGTGTCCTAAGACCAGAGGGTCTGCTGCTCTTCGGCCTCCGGCGCCGCCTTTTCCGGCGGCTGCCTGGCCCCCATACTGGGCACTCCCGGGGGCTTGCCAGTTCGAGGGCTGGACTACCCCGACATGATGGATCTGTCAGCCCCTGGCCGTCATGGGGGGGCGGAGGGGGCTGTGACCGGGGTGCTAGTAGGGGTGCTAGCAGCTGGCAAGCTCGGCGTCGAGGTCGCGCCTCGGGGCCCTTGCCAAGATTTCGAGACATCTGGCGCCTCTGGAAGGCGCCAGCGGCAGCAGCCGCCGGTCCGCGGTCAGGGAAGGCGGGGCTGGGACCTCAGATCAAGCAGAGCCGCGGCCCCTGTGGAATGCGGAGGGGGCAGGGCCAAGGACGCCAAGCCGCTCGGGATAAATCCGCTTTTGAAGCTATTTCGAGGCGATGTAAGCAATCCGGAAGTGAATTTGCCAATTCGAAGCTGCCACCATTTTCATAGAGGAATCGGCGGATTTCCCTTCCCTGGCCTTTCTTTCTGTGTGCGGCTCTCACCCCAGTTCTGACGCGGAGGGAAGGATATCTATGTCCAAACTGGGTTTTTAACCAGTGCTGTTTCTTTCCTACTGCCAGTGCTGTTTCTGTCTTACCCCGCATGCATGTCTGCCATTAACAAAACCATTGCGAAATTTCAGAAAAATTCATAAAATTTCTGCAATTTTAAAAGAAAATTTCAGAAGTCATTCAGATTCGAAGCACCAGTACCCCCTAGGCTCGTGCGTTTGACAGCAACCCGCAGGAGAGCGTTCTCCGTCATTGCGCCCACACTGTGGAACGCCCTCCCGGCAGAAACGCGCGATCCAGGACTTGCTTCCATTTAGACGGGCCTGCAAGACCTACCTCTTTCGCCAGGCGTTCGACCTATAGGTCTTGCCTTGTCCAGCTCTCTTGTCCTTCAATTGCTACCTGTGGTGATGTGTTGCATCACAGTTTTAATGAATGTACTGTTTTTATGCTAATCTGCTGTTGTTTTTAATTATTGTCATTGTTTTTATTGTGCTTTGTTGGCTCCTGTGAGCCGCCCCGAGCCCTCCTGGGAGTGGCGGCATAGAAGCACGAGTAATAAATAAATAAATAAAATAAATAAATAAAATAAATCCGCAACGAGTTTTGAACCATTTTTCCCCTTGATCAAACAGGCCTAGTGTCCATCGTTTCCTGGAGTAGAACAACTACTTTCATCGTAAGGACTGCACAATTAAACAGGAAATAATACTTTCAAACTACCGTGTTGCCCCGACAGTAAGACAGCGTCTTACTGTCTTTGTCCCCAAAATCCCCACTATGTCTTACTTTCGGGGTACGACTTACATTAGCCGAGGGTACCCCGAAAGTAAGATAGAAACAAAAGAGTTACCTCGGGCGGCAGGCATGGCGTGGCTTCCTGGCCGGGCGAAGAGGCTTTCAGAGGGGCTCAAAAGGGGCCCGGAATCCTCCTCCTCTTGCTCTTCTTTCTTCCAGCGGCGCCTTCCATCCTCCTCCTCTTCCTCCCAGCAGCGCCTTTCCTCTCGCCGGTTCCGCCCCTCTCTTCAGTGAAGGGAGGGGCGAGGCTCGCCGGGCGGCGAGAGGAAGAAAGCGCCGGTGGAAGTCCCCGCCGGCACGGCGGCTCAGGCGTCTTTCCCCCGCCGCCCGCTTGCCCGCTCCAAACGGGGCCCGGCGGCGGAGAAAAGCACCTGAGTCGTCCTGGAGGCGGGACTTCGCCGGCGCTTTCTCCACCGCCCGGCTCGCGCATTCCCATGGCAACCGGGTCCTCAGAGAAGGAAGGCAGGCAGGCGCACCTCTTGTGTTTACCTGCCTTCCCTTCTCTGAGGACCCGGTTGCCATGGGAATGCGCGTAACCGGGCAAAGGGGAGAAGGCGCCAGCGAGATCCCATGGCAACCGGGTCCTCAGAGAAGGGAAAGCAGGCAGGCGCAAGGGCAGCCCTCTTGTGTTTACCTGCTTTCCCTTCTCTGAGGACCCGGTTGCCATGGGATCTCGCGGCGCCTTCTCCCTTTCGCCGCCGGCTCGCTTTTCCCATGGCAACCGGGTCCTCAGAGAAGGGAAAGCAGGTAAACACAAGAGGTGCGCCTGCCTGCCTTCCCTTCTCTGAGGACCCGGTTGCCATGGGAATGCGCGAGCCGGCGGCGAAAGGGAGAAGGCGCCGGCGAGATCCCATGGCAACCGGGTCCTCAGAGAAGGGAAAGCAGGTAAACACAAGAGGTGCGCCTGCCTGCCTTCCCTTCTCTGAGGACCCGGTTGCCATGGGAATGCGCGAGCCGGCGGCGGGAGAAGGCGGCGAGATCCCATGGCAACCGGGTCCTCAGAGAAGGGAAAGCAGGTAAACACAAGAGGGCTGCCCTTGCGCCTGCCTGCTTTCCCTTCTCTGAGGACCCGGTTGCCATGGGATCTCGCCGGCGCCTTCTCCCTTTCGCCGCCGGCTCGCGCATTCCCATGGCAACCCGGGTCCTCAGAGAAGGGAAAGCAGGTAAACACAAGAGGTGCGCCTGCCTGCCTTCCCTTCTCTGAGGACCCGGTTGCCATGGGAATGCGCGAGCCGGGCGAAAGGAGAAAGCGCCGGCGGAAGTCCCGCCTCAGGACGACTCAGGTGCTTTTCTCCGCCGCCCGGCTCCCGTTTGGAGCGCGGGCAAGCGGGGCGGCGGGGAAAGACGCCTGAGCCGCCGTGCCGGGCGGGACTTCCACATCTTTCTTCCCTCTCGCCGCCGGCGGCTCCGCCCCCCCTCCCTTCACTGAAGAGAGGGGGCGGAACCGGCGAGAGGGACAGGCGCGGCTGGGAGGACGAGGAGGAGGATGGAAGGCGCCGCTGGAAGAAAGAAGAGCACGAGGAGGAGGATTCCGGGCCCTTTTGAGCCCCCTCTGAAAGCCTCTTCGCCCGGCCAGGAAGCCACGCCATGCCTGCCGCCCGAGGTACGTCTTACTTTCGGGTATGGCTTATAAGCCGACCCCTCTGACACCCCCGATACGTCTTACAATCGGGGGTGTCATACTTTCGGGGAAACACGGTAGGAACAGATTTTTTTCCCCCAAATGTTCTTGCATAGTGTAATGCAGGGGTCAGGAACGTATGGCTCGGGAGCCAGGTGTGGCTCTTTTTCATGATTGTATCTGGCTCTCCAGAGCAGCCTGGTCCTTTCTTCCTCTTCCTTCCTTCCTTTCTCCCCATTCACCCTTTTCTCCTTCTCTCCTTCCTTTTCCCTCCCTCTCTCCCCTTCCCTCTTTCCTCCATTCTCCCCCTTCCTTCCTTCCTTCCTTCCTTCCTTTTCTCTCCCTTCACCCTTTCCTTCTCCTTCTCTCCTTCCTTTTCCCTCCCTCTCCCCCTTCCTTTCCTCCATTCTCCCTCTTCCTTCCTCTTCCTTCCATTCTTTCTCCCCTTCACCCTTTCCTACTCCTTCTCTCCTTCCTTTTCCCTTTCCCTCCCTCCTCCATTCTCCCTCTTCCTTCCTCCCTCTTCCTTTCTTTCTTTCTCCCCTTCACCCTTTCCTTCTTCTCTCCTTCCTTTTCCCTCCATCTCTCCCCTTCCTTTTTCCACCATTCTCCCTCTTCCTTCCTCTTCCTTCCTTTCTTTCTCCCCCTTCACCCTTTTCTCCTTCTCTCCTTCCTTTTCCCCCCCTCTCCCCTTCCTTCTTTCCTCCATTCTCCCTCTTCCTTCCTTCCTTCCTCTTCCTTCCTTCCTTTCTCCCCCTTCACCCTTTACTTCTCCTTCTCTCCTTCCTTTTCCCTCCCATCTCCCCCTTCCTTCTTTCCTCCATTCTCCCTCTTCCTTCCTTCCTTTCTCCTTTCACCCTTTCCTTCTCCTTCCTTTCTTTTCACTTTGCTCTCTCTCCTTCTTTCTTTTTTCTTTTATTTTCATTATTTTACTTTTTCCTCACTCCCTTTCCTTTCTTTTCCCCACCCTTTCCTTTCCTCCCTTCCCATTTCCTTTCTTTTCCCTTTCTCTCCCCTTCTTTCTTTTCATCTTTTCCCTTCATTATTTTACTTTTCCTCACTCCCTTTCCTTTCTTTTCCCCACCCTTTCCTTTCCTCCTTTCCCATTTCCTTTCTTTTCCCTTCCTTGTCTCTCCTGCTTTTCTTTTCTTCCTTTTCCATAGTTTGTTCTTCTTTTCTTTCTTCCTCTCCCGCTCCCTCCTTTATTTCCTCTGTCTGTCTGTCTTTCTTTCCCCCTTCCTTCCTTCCGTCTTCACTTCCTTCCCAGAGTCCTGAGCATGCTTTTTGCAGAGCCAGGTCTGAAGCGTCCCGTCATTCTGCCGGGGGAATCCTTTTCTCATAGTATGTACCTATATACTCACATTTAGTTGAATTAAGTCTTAAAATATATTATATATATTATATGGCTCTCACTAAAATACATTTCCAAATATTTTGCTTTCATGGCTCTCTGAGTCAAAAAGGTTCCCGGCCCCTGGTGTAATGGGACGTTACCATCCAAGGAATATGGTCCCTGAAGCAAACCTCACTGTTCGTGGATCTTTCGCAGCCTTTCAGCTACTTTTCCCATCGGCAACAAAGCAGTAACTTCTCATTGGGGATGGGCTACTAATAGCCCAGGGCTTGGACACCTGCTTTGCTTGCAGAAGGTCCCAAGTTCAGTCTCCCGCATCGTCAATTAAGGGATCACCGAGCAGCAGCTGAAAGATTCCTGCAGAAAAACCTGGGCAGCTGCTGGGGAAGACAGCAAATGCAGAGACAGAAAGACCGAGGTCCTGACCTCATGCAAGACAAATACTCAAAGCAGCAGAGGGAATATTGGGAGGTTATGATGGCCAGAATAGTATCTTTCCGAAGATATTTATTTCCATCTTGGACCAAAAGGCAAATGCCAGTTTCTGTCCTAACCACCAAGTTAGTTGCAAAAAGCCAGGGATGTCAGCTCAGTCCAAAGCCCAGTCTGCACACTGCGCCCTTCCTTTTAAGTAAATATTGCCCGTCCCGAAAAGAGACTTTTAAACAAAATCAACACATTCAATCTAGGGCACGCAAGGACATCCCGGAATGCAATGCTTTGAAGCAGAAAAAGAACAATGACACTTTCCCTGCACTGCTTAAAAGCAGGAGAACGAACCAAGTGTAATTAGAAGTAAATGCTTATTTTTCAGCTATGACTCTAAACATCTTTGGTCCGTGTCGTTTAATCTTTGTTCTGTGTATTTTAATATATGTATTTCATAGAAATACATTCCAAAAACAAATATAAATGTTTCTATTTCATAGAAATACATTGTTATATAGTATTTTTATTTATTTACTAGCTGTACCCGGCCACGCGTTGCTGTGGCTGACCGTGGTGGTTTCAAAAGTGAAGTAGTGGTATGTAATAAGTGGGATTTTGTAATGGTTGTGGATAAACAATATTTCTTGTGAATCATTGGTGAGTATTGATGTAGACACGTAGCAGTGGTGTGGTCTGGTGAGCTTGCAGCATTGTGTGTGTGTGGGGGTGTCAGAAGTGTAGCGAAAGAGCACCAGAAAACACAGCATATTTTGTTGATCATGGTGGTTCTGTGTGGGAAGTTTGGCCCAATTGTATCCTTGGTGTGGTGGAGAATTCTCTTTGTTTGTATATCTGTATCTGTATACCTTTATAAAACGGAATGTTTGTATGTGTGTGTGTGTGTGTGTATGTGTGTATGCGGAGGGCGGGAGGGCAGAAGGGCGGAAGCAGCCACTTTCACAGGCAAGGGCGGATATGTGGCAGCCACTTTCACAGGCCAGGGTGGATATGTGGCAGCCACTTTCACAGGCCAGGGCGGATATGTGGCAGCCACTTTCACAGGCCAGGGCGGATATGTGGCAGCCACTTTCACAGGCCAGGGCGGATATGTGGCAACCACTTTCACAGGCCACAGCGACCAGCGCGGGTGATGGACCTGCACCAAACTTGGTCCACAGAGCCCCTAACCCCCTTACGTCCTGGCGTGGGTCGGGGACATGTCCCACGGATTATGGGATTTGTAGTACTTTCCAACACTTTGGTTCCCACAGACCACTGAGGCCACCAAAAGGACCAATACAGACCACACTCAGCACACACAGCCCCCATGACCCACTCTACGTCCTGGTGCAGTTCGGAGGAGGGTGGACCATGGATGATGGGACTTGAAGTACCTCTACTCACTTCCCAAGTCTGCTGCGACCCTCATCCAATACCTATTAAGACCAAACTTGGCACACACAACCCCATGGCTGCCTTCACGTCCTGGTGAGGTTCGGGGAGGACTGACAATGGATGATGGAATTTGTAGTATTTTCACACCTCTGTTCCCACAGACCACTGTGGCCCCAAAAACACCGAGAAAGTCCACACTTGGCACACAGAGCCCCAGTGACCCACTCTACATCCTACTGAAGTTTGGAGGGGGACAGAACATGGATGATGGGACTTGCAGTACCTTCCCTCACTTCCCAATCCTGCTACAAACCTAATGATGGATCAAGACCAAACTTGGCACACAGAGCCCCCATGACCCACTCTACATCCTGCTGCACTTCACAAATAACCCGGGCAGGGCCGGGTCCCCAAGCTAGTGAACTATAAATACGAATAACTACAACTCCCGGATGTCAAGGTCTATTTTAACCAAACTCCACCAGTGTTCACATGTGGGCATATGGAGTATTGATGTCAATGTTGGTTCCAAACTATCATTGTTTGACTGCACAGTGCTCTCTGGATGTGGGTGAACTACAACTCCAGAAGTCAAGGTCAATACCCATCAAACCCTTCCATTATTTTCTATGGGTCATGGAAGTGCTGTGTGCCAAGTTTGGTTCAAATCTATTGTTGGGGGAGTTGGAGTCCCAAACTCCTGGAGGGAAGGAGGGCCGAAGTTGGCCCAGGCGTGCTGTAGAAGGTCTTCCTTCTCCTCCCTCTCCTCCTCCTCCTCCTCACCTAGCCATGGAAGGCTTCCTCCTTGGCAGTATGGGAGGGGAGGAAAGGACAGGAAGAGAAGAAGGAGGGAAGGGAGGGAGGGGAAGAAGTGAACTCTGCTCACCCTTGTCAGATTATTGCATTTTGAATAGCAATTCATGAGTCAGCACAAGATATATTTTCTCAGTTTGAGACGACCTGCAGTGTGACATGTTTGACACCAGATGCGCTGTCTCAAGACTGCTAAATGGAACCTTGAGGAATGTCAGGTGACAGGGGATTTGTCAGTTGGGATTTAATATCTGCTGTGAGGTGCTCCAGTTATTGTTAAATACAATTCAATACTTATATATTTACCTTGCCTGAATGAGTTTCTTATTCACCAGAGACCCTCCCTCTGTTGCCTCCCTAAATACCCTCCTCCATGTCTCTTCCTTCCCTGGTGTTGCTCCTTTAGCTGCTCCACAACATCCCTTCCTCCCTCCCCTCCTTCCTCCCTCCCTCCCTTCTCCCTCATCCTTTAGCTCTTTCCTTTCCCTCTTCCCTCCCTTCCTTTCCTTTTCTGTATTACTCCTCCCTCCCTTCCCTTCCTCCGTTCACTTCCTCTCTTTCCTGTTGCCTGGAGGAGGAGGCGCTGAGTCGTTTGTAACGGCCGTAGCGCGTGCTTCTCCTCCATGAGTGCCACCGGATTGGCCGGGGCGCCTGCGCACGTTGGCGTAGGTGGTGCCTGCGTTGTGGTGCCCCATGACGGTGGACTGCCAAAGTTAGTATTGTAGTTCTTTTTGTTTAGGGGGGCAGTGGAGGGGAGAGAAGGGCCTAGTACGCGTGCGCAAGATTTCTGCGCATGCACAGTTCATCTGTGGTGCGGGGGATCCTGGGAATTGTAGTTCCCCAGCGTTTTTTGGGCTTTTTTTGAGTTTTTCCTTTTTATTTTTTGCGTGGTTTTTGAGGGCTAAACACACCTTGTGGTGTGGGGAGCTATGTTGCTTAATTTGGTGTTTCTGGGTTATGTGGTTTTGCTGTCTATAAGCTCCTCAGCACAACATGAAGGATTATATATATATAGATTTACGGCATTTATATGTTTTTGGAAGGGCTGAACAAGAATTTCTTAATGCTCAGATCAGGGCTGTCCAACTTCTATGGGCCCAAGGGCCGGAATTCCGGTCACTGATCACCTGGGGGGCCGAAGGGTCTGCCTCTGCCCTGGCTCCGCCCCCTCCCCGGCTCTGCCCCTGCCCCTCCCCCAGCTCCGCTCCCTCCCCGGCTCCAATTTACTTACAATTGACCTTGAGTTGTGGAGTTGTAGTTCACCTCCATCCAGAGAGCACTGTGGACTCAAATAATGATGGATCTGGACCAAACTTGGCATTAATACTCAATATACCCAAATGGGAACACTGGTGGATTTGGGAATGTTTCCTAATACCTTTGAGTTATTTGAGTCCACACTCAAATTGGGACACACCAAAAAAAAACCCCAAACACCTCAATGCCGTAGCAGGGCTTGATGGGGCCTCCTTTCCCAGAGGCGGGTGGAGGAGGCCCAAAGAGCCCCCTCCCTCCCTGAAGGGAAAACAAGCCGCGGGGCAGGCGCAAAGGAAGCCACGTTGCGCCCTGCACGCGGGGGAAGGCAGCACAACAAGGGGGAGGGGGCGCGGAGGAGGGGAAGGAAGCGTTGCCAAGGAAACCGCTGCTGAGGGACCCCTCACCCAACATCCCACTGTTTTTAGATTGATTGATTTGAGCCAGGCCCTTCCTTACCCATACTGCAGGAGCCCCGCCACAGGGCCGAAGCGCCAACGCCGCCGCTGTCCCCAAAGAGCCTTGCTGGAGCTGAGGCCAAGCTCAGGCCAGGCGCGGTGGCTCTCCCATCCGTGGGGCGGGAAGCGAGGGCCCTCCACAGGAAGAGGACGGGGCCAGGAGGGGCTTTCCCTGCCTCACTCCCCTCCTCCCTCTCTCTGAGGGAATGGGGGCTGGCCTGGAAGCAGCCGCGAGGGAGGAGGCGCGCGCCCAGGCCGGCCGCAAATCCCTTTCGACCTCCCTCGAAATCCTGTCTGTGGCTGGCGTAGTCTCACAATGCTTGCCTAAACCCGGAAGTAGGTATTTTTTTAATTATTATTTTTAATTTGTATTTTATTAAAACAAGTTAGGGGGCTGGAGGGAAGGGGCTCAGGGGCTGTGTACGGCCCCAGGGCCGCCTGTTGGACAGCCCTGGCTCAGATCATTTAAATACATTTTCTGATTTAACAATTCCAGAGACATTCAACTATGGGTGCATCTACACTGTTCGATGTAGAATTAATGCATTCAACACCACTTTAGCTGCTATGGGATCTTGGGAGTTGTATTTTGGTGATGCAACCACACTCTTTGGCTGAGAGTAGTAAAATCATGACAAAACTACAGCTCCCAAGATTCCATAGCATTGAGCCATGGCTGTTGAATGATGCGCCAAACTACAATGAAGACAACTCCTTGGAGAAGCAATTGGGATATTAACCCATTTGGAAGCTGGAGATTGTGGGATGTGCAATTAGGATGTATAATGAGACGCAGGCAGGGTGGACCTTTCCTAATCTATCCCACCGCTGATACCAAAATATAAAGAGACGACTTATTTTTTTGATCCCACCGCTGTATACCAATTAGAAAGGGACGAGGCTTACCAGGGTATTTAAAACCCACAATCAAAATTGTGATAAAGCTGGAATAATCTTCTGGCCGGAAAACCTTTTGAAAGACCACTGGCCACCACCAAACTTATAAGCAATACTAGCTGTACCCGGCCACGCGTTGCTGTGGCTTAAAACCCCTGATAGGCCCAAGTTTGCCCAGGCCTTTGGAAGGGAACTGGGGCTGTGAGGAATTGTGGGAGTTGAAGTCCAGAACTTTGGCCGTTCAGGGGTTTTTGGACTTCAACTCCCACAATTCCTCACAGCCTCAGGCCCCTTTCAAAGGCCTGTGCAAACTTGGTCCTTTCAGGTGTTTTGGACTTCAACTCCCACAACTGGGCAAACTTGGGCCTGTTGGAGTTGAAGTCCAAAAACCCCTGAAAGGCGGAAAGCAGCAGGGGGGGCGGGAGGAGGTGGGAGGGGCTGGGGAGGAGGGAAGGGGTGTCCCCGCCTCCTGCCACGCCCCCCGCCCTTTCCTTACCGGAAGCGGCAGGGGGGGGGAGGAGGTGGGAGGGGCTGGGGAGGAGGGAGGGTGTCCCGCCTCCTGCCATGCCCCCGCCACCTTTCCTTACTGGAAAGCGGCAGGGGGCGGGAGGAGGTGGGAGTGGCTGGGGGAGGAGGAGGGTGTCCCCGCCTCCTGCCATGCCCCCGCCGCTCTTCCTTACCAGAAAGCGGCAGGGGGGCGGGAGGAGGTGGGAGGGGCTGGGGAGGAGGGGGAGGGATGTCCCCGCCTCCTGCCGTGCCCCCCCCGCCGCTCTTCCTAACCGGGACAGCGGCGGGGTGGTACGGAAGGAAGTGGGAGGGGCGGGGGGGAGGGGAGGCGGGCTCCCCCCTCCTTCCAGCCCACCCCCGCTCTTCCTTACCGGGCGGCAGCAGGGGGCGCGGAAGGAGGTGGGAGGGCTGGGGAGGAGGGAGGGGTGTCCCCTCCTCCTTCCAGGCCCCCCTGCCGCTCTTCCTGATCAAAGGAAGAGGCGGAGGAGGCGCTCTGGCTTCCATGTGCGAACGTTCTAAACGTTTGCGCTGGCAGCAAGTGGCCGGGGTGGGAGTTCCGTTGGCAATTTTTTGGGGATCGTTTTTTGGGGTGTTGGGAGGTATATAGGTCCGGTTTTTTTGCCGTTGTCTGTAGCTAGTGTAATGGTCCAGTCAGTTGTCAAGTTTGGTGGTTTGGGAGCCATAGTTTCTTTGTCTATATACGACATTAAACGGACTGAGCAAATTTATATATATAGATTCAGCATTGGCTTACTGGAGATACCTTAGGCAAGAATGCGCTGGGTTCACACTCAGGCAGGGGCGGTCCAAGGTAATTCTAAATGGTAAGCGAACATTATTTTGGTCCCGTCCCCCCCAAAAAAATCACTTGAGTTAAAGTAACAGTGTTATATGGTTGCTAAGTCTACTCACCTGTGTGTTATCTTAACAATGGTGGGATGCTGAGGAACCCATAAAACACCGTTACTGTAACTCAACCCTCCCTTAGGCCAGCATAAACGCTATACATACACTTGTCTTTTGGATGGTGGGAATATATTACCTCTAATAATAATTATTTTTTAAGTGTTGAGTAATCTGGCTTTTTGATATTTGTAATTACCATACACAAAAGCATCTATTTGATAGGTTCCATGTATTATCATGATATCCAATGTATAGAATATTAAGGAATTTAGTGTGATACCTTCTGGAACTCAACTCTAGCTTAGGCCAGCATAAACCCTATACCAGGGGTGCTCATTAGGTAGCTCGGGAGCTACTAGTAGATCTTCGGCCCTCTTCCAGGTGATCTTTGGGCCTCACCAGCCGGATGGGGCGCTCCTGCAATGTGCGCGCACACCCTGCGCGCACGCACGTGCGCTCCTGCTGCTGGCTTCCGCTCTCGCGGTGCTTCTTTCGCCTGTGGGGCATTGCAGGAAGAAGGAAGCATGAGGCGGGGCCTCTGGAGGGAGCTGTGCAGCCTCCGTTGCCGGCGAGACAAGCAGGGCGGAGCGCTCCCTCTGGATGCCCCGCCTTGTGCTTTCTCCTTCCTGCAATGCCCCGCAGGCGGATGAAGCGCTGCACGGGCGGAAAACAGCAGCAGGAGCACGCGCAGTGGCAAGAGTGCACGGCGGCGGGAATGCGCGGGAGCGCACGGCGGCGGGGGCAGGTAGATCTTTTGGACTTGGTATCTTTAAGAGTAGCTCGCATGCTGAAAAAGTGTGAGCACCCCTGCCCTATACATACACTTGTCTTTTGGATGGTGGGAATATATTACCTCTAATAATAATTATTTTTTAAGTGTTGAGTGATCTGGCTTTTTGATATTTGTAATTACCACACACAAAAGCATCTATTTGATAGGTCCATGTATTCTGGCCTCCCACCCACCTGCTTCTTCCTGGTCCCTTCCTGAGGGGCTCCTCCTTCTCCGCCGCCTTTGCTGACTCCTTTTCCCGGCCACCTGACCTGCCTGGCGACGAGGGGCGGCCCGGCTTCACCTGCCTCCGCCGCAGCTCCCCGGGGCGCCAGCGAGGAGAGGGGAGGGGACCAGGCCCCCCTTACAGAAAAAGAGGAGGAGGACCCCTGATTTCTCCCCCTCCTCACCCGCTCCTGGCTCTCCTCGTACCCAGCCGCGGCACTGCCTAACTTAGGCAGCGCTCCTCCTACCTCTTTCTCTCTCCCTCGCCCCCTCTCTCCCCCCCCTCTCCCCTCCTTTCCTTTTCTCCTTCCTTCCTTCTCTCGCCTCACTCTCCACAACATTCCTGAGGGCGGGGGAACCCAGATGGAGCCCAGGGGCGGTCTTGGCGCTCTACGCAATGGCTTACTCGGCCTACCGGTAAGACCGCCCCTGCACTCAGGCTTGTGTACTGAGGTATCCTGAAGATATAACTTCTCCAAGATGTACGCTGCTACCCTTTGACTTGTGATTACTGCAGGGAACTGCTTTAAAACTTCTCTGACAGAGAGAGGCTCACGCGAAGCAGATGTGTTCAACAATAGAACAATGATGTTTATTTAAGATAACTTGAACAAAATAGGCATTAAGTTTAGTGGTTCAGAAATATTGGCATAAAAGCATATGGTTCCTTTTAGCAGTTTGAATCTTAGTTGCAAATAACACTCCTTTCTCCATCCAGGAATTACTGACAGGATTTCCTCTCTGCCTAGCAAACCTTAACTCCACTACAGATCCAATCCTAACTCCCCTCATTTCCTTCCAAGCTTACTCCTAAGCTACAGATAGTCCTTCCCCGGATCTATCTCTCCACTCCTCCACCAACTATCTTCCTTAATAGCTGTAAAATCTTCTCACTCGCTTACTCTGCCAGCTAACTGACCAATTTCAGGTTTCCTTCCCTATTCTCTTCTCCACTCCAGACTCCTAACTCCTTCTTCTCTAACACACCAACTCCACTGACAGGGTTTTAAAACACCCCCTTCAAGTCATTTTTTTCCTTTTCCTAAGTTAGGCTCCACCCTCTCTCTGCCAGCCAATCCTAACTTCCCTCATTTCCTTCCAAGCTTACTCCTAAGCTACAGATAGTCCTTCCCCGGATTTATCTCTCCACTCCTCCACCAACAGTCTTCCTTAATAGCTGTAAAATCTTCTCATTCGCTTACTCTGCTAGCTAACTAACCATTTTCAGGTTTCCTTCCCTATTCTCTTCTCCACTCCAGACTCCTAACTCCGTCTTCTCTAATACACCAACTCCACTGACAGGATTTTAAAACGCCCATTTCAAGTCAATTGTTTTTCCTTTTCCTAAGTTAGGCTCCACCCTCTCCCTACCAGCCAATCTTAACTCCTCCCATTTCCCTCCAAGCTTACTCCTAAGCACTCTCCTTCAGGAAATGAGATTCTAAGATGGCTGCCAATTTCTGGGCCTACTTTTTCAGGCTTTATTAAGCCTAACAGGTAGGGAATTCATCACACCAAGCCAAATTCTAGGTGCAGGTTATTACCTATAAAGTCCTAAAGCGTTTGAGCCCCACCTATCTCGGTGATCGCATCTCCTTCTATGAAGCAGCGCGAACTCTGAGATCCACAGTGGGGATTCTTTCACTCCCACCACAGTCTCAAGCACAGTGGGGATGAGAGAAAGTGCCTTTTTGGTGGTGGCCCCCCACCTCTGGAATGCCTTTCCCAGGGAGATAAGACAGGCTCCATCACTCTCCTCTTTTCGTAAGGACTTGAAGACTTGGTGGTTTCATCAGGCCAGGCCTTTGAGAATAACTAGTTACTAGTCCCAACCCCCAGCCAGTAGAAAGTACTTGGTCTTGTACTCCAGTGTTTTTCAACCTTTTTTGAGCCGCGGCACATTTTTTACATGTACAAAATCTTGGGGCACACCACCAACCAAAATGACACAAAATGACACTCTAACACAGTAATACATATAGTTAATGTGTTTTTAAATGTATTTATACACTCAGTGTGAAACCTGGGCCTGTTTCGATGAACACAACATAGATATCCTGGCAGGAATGGCAGAAAGACACACACAAAAGTCTTGCTCAACAGCTGGGAGTTATAGTTCACCCGCAATCAAAGAGCATTCTGAACTCCACCAATGATGGAATGGAATCAAACTTCCCACACAGAACTACCATAACCAAGAGAAAATACTATAAGAGTTTGGTGGGCATTGACCTTGAGTTTTGGAGTTGTAGTTCACCTATATCCAGAGAGCACTGTGGAGAAGAGGGAGGAAAACGTGGGGTGAGTCTGCGCAGTGGCGCCCGCACGGGTCACGTCTTCCTCCCTCCCCCCCTCCCGCAGAAGCGGCAGCGTGAGCAAAGCGAAGCAAAGCAAACAGCGAGGATGGGAAGAAGGGAGCCCGAGTGGAGAAGAAAAAGTGTTCGGCAGGAGGGGGAAGAAAGGGTGTTGGAGGTTCCAATTTCCCACGGCACACCTGATGACCGGTCACGGCACACTAGTGTGCCATGGCACACTGGTTGGGAAACACTGTTGTACTCTACGTACTACCCCGGCTCATCATCTTGAACTTCCTGGACCTCCTTTTTCAGGCTTTACCAAGCCTAACAGTTAGGGAATTCATCACAGGATGCAATGAGAGAGCAATGCAATGAATGGGCAAAGTTGGGTCATGGAATACTGCAATTTTATGACGTTCTTACCCTTTGTCTTTTCATCCCCTCTTTATTTTTCCTAACAGAAATAGACCTGCATACAAAATGCGTGGTGGACGTGGATGCAAACAAAGTGATTCTCAATCCCGTGAACACCAACCTTTCGAAAGGGGACGCCAGGTAAGTTTCGCCTACACTTACAAAATGAAAGATTGAGCTATTGATTTATTGTTTGCAAGAACCAAACACTTGCTGTATATCGTCCATGTCGGTCGCGTCAACACGAAATGAAACTCTGTGTTGTTTAGCTATTTTTTTTTGTACCAAGCGCTGAAAATGTGCAGCGTTAAGCATGGCTTTCCTCTTCCCTTCTGAATATCAACGTTTCCAACCGCAACCCGAGAGGTTACTCCAGTGTATGTCTCGGTTTTTTCTCCAGGGCATGAAATATGACTGTTTCCGATGTGACAACCAGTTTTTAGGGCAGGCTCAAATGTCATCTCGTTGGAAGGGAATGCATTCAGACTGGGAAGCAAATTTGTTCCTCTGGCGGCAGGTGGGTGGGTGGATGCAGTCTTTGGGGAAAGTAATTGGTGCCAAGTGGGAGGCTACTGGTGCTGTGTCTTTCTTATTATGGCCTGTAGGTTGGGGATCATTGCTGAAAATTGGGAGCCTTTCTATGGAGGAAATAACCCAGAGGGTCGCCTTGCACTAAGGGTTGTGTGAGCAATTCGTTAGTTTAATTTATATACCGTATGTACTCGAGTATAAGCCAAGTTTTTCAGCCCTTTATAAGAACTGGAAAAGGCCCCCTCGGCATATACCTGAGTGAGAGTCCCACACCTTCTCACCAAGACCCTCACCTCTCTGCACAGCAACCTAGTTCTCTCCTTTCTTGTGCTTCCCCTCTCTTGCGTCCCTTCCTTCCTCTTCCCCTCTCTTGTGCACTTGTGTTCCTTCCGCTCCCACTCTCCAGGACGGTGTGTCCTCCTTCCTCTCCCCCCCTCTTGCGCGCGTGCCTTTCTTCTCCTCCCCCTCTCGTTTGCCTTCCTTCCTCGTCCCCTCTCTCGCGTGCTTGTCTTCCTTCCTCTTCCCCTTTCTCTCGCACGTGCCTGCCTTCCTTTTCCCCTCTCTTGTGCGCTTGCCCTCTTTCCTCTTCCCCTCTGTCGCACATTTGCCTTCCTTCCGCTCCTCCTCTCGTGCGCTCGCCTTCCTTCCTCTCTCCTTCTCTTTTGCCTTTCTCCCTCTTCCCCACTCTCTCGCACTTGCCTTCTTCTTCCCCTCTCTCGCATGCTTTCCCTCTCTTGTGCACTTGTGTTCCTCCCCCTCTCTGGCATGCTTGTCCTCCTTCCTCTCCCCCTCTCTCGCATGCTTGCCTTTCTTCTCCCCCCCTCATTTGCCTTCCTTCCTCTTCCCCTTTCTCGCGCCCTTGCCTGCCTTCCTTTTCCCCTCTCTTGTGCACTTGCCCTTCTTCCCCTCTCTCGCACATTTGCCTTCCTTCCGCTCCTCCTCTCGTGCGCTCGCCTTCCTTCCTCTCCCCTTCTCTTTTGCCTTTCTCCCTCTTCCCCACTCTCTCGCACTTGCCTTCTTCTTCCCCTCTCTCACATGCTTTCCCTCTCTTGTGCACTTGCGTTCCTTCCCCCCCCTGGCATGCTTGTCCTCCTTCCTCTCCCCCTCTCTCGCATGCTTGCCTTTCTTCTCCCCCCCTCATTTGCCTTCCTTCCTCTTCCCCTTTCTCGCGCCCTTGCCTGCCTTCCTTTTCCCCTCTCTTGTTTGCTTGCCCTTCTTCTTCTTCCCCTCTCTCGCACATTTGCCTTCCTTCCGCTCCTCCTCTCACCTCTTTCTTTTCCCCCTTCTCACGTGCTTGTTTTCCTCTTCCTCTCTTGCCTTTTTTCCCCTCTCCCTCTGTTGTGCCTTTGTTCCTCTCTTGCGCTTGCTTGCATTCTTTCCTCTCTCTCTCTCTCTCTCGGTGGCCCTGGCTCCCAAAGTGGAAGAGAAAGGAGCAGATATCTGCCACCATCCTTATTATTTATTGTTATTTATAGCATTTTTACCCTGCTCTTCTCACCCCCGTAGAAGGACTCAGAGCAGCTACAAATGGCAACGATTCGATGCCGCAATAAAATTACAATTAAAATAACAAGATAAAAACATACAAATATCATAGGTTAAAAACAACATTAGTAAACAGTCATAAAGCCTTTTCCATTACGACAATCACAAGGTCAATGTTCAGTGCCGTTATATCCAAATTAGCCAAACGCTTGGTTCCACAACCACGTCTTCAGTTTTCTTTTGAAAGAAAGGAGGGAGGATGCCCATCTGATTTCGTTGGGCAGCGAGTTCCATAGACCAGTGTTTTTCAACCTTTTTTGAGACGTGGCACGTTTTTTACATTTACAAAATCCTGGGGCACACCACCAACCAAAATGACACAAAAGTACACTCTAACACAGTAATACATATAGTTAATGTGTTTTTTAATGTATTTTATACACTCAGTGTGAAACCTGGGCCTGTTTCGATAAACAAAACATATATATGACTTCCTCTCACATATTTATACATGGCTATCATGTCTTCTCTCAGCCTTCTCTTCTTCAGGGTAAACATGCCCAGCTCTTCAAGCCGCTCCTCATAGAGCTTGTTTTCCAGACCTTTGTGAAATTTCACCCTGAGTGAAACTTTCTTCTAGTTAACTATGGATGTCATGAAGCTTTTATAAACAGTTCCTTTGGGGGGGGGGACTAAAAAAATCCAGTAAAATAGTACAAAAAAACCCATTTCCAAGTGGAGAGGCTCAATTTGTTTCTTGGAAACCTGTGAGGGAGCTGCTAGGAGGGGGGGGGGGGGGGTGCCAATTTCCCACGGCACACCTGATGATCGCTCACGGCACACTAGTGTGCCACGGCACACTGCTTGAGAAACACTGCCATAGACAGAGGGTCACCACCGAGAAGGCCCTGTCCCTCATCCCCACCAGTCGTGTTTGCGAAGCTGGTGGGACCAAGAGCAAGACCTCCAGGGCGGATCTTAGGCTACGAGGCGAAACGTAGAGGGAGATACGTTCAGACAAGTAAGCTGGGCCGGAGTCATATAGGGCTTTTTAGGCCAAGACCAGCACTTTGAACTGTGCTCGGAAATGGACCGGCAGCCAGTGGAGTTGACGTAACAGGGGAGTGGTATGGTCCCTGTATATTGCTCCAGTGAGCAATCTGGCTGTTACCTGTTGGACTCATTGAAGTTTCCGAACAGTCTTCAAAGGTGTTCCCGTAGTTCTGTATGTGGCCCTTGGAAGTATTTTTGTACACTGATATTTACACACATACACAGCCTTGTTGATCATCACAGCTGTGGGCAAAATGAGTCAAGGATGAATGTGTTGAATTGAATGAATGACTTCAAATAAGAATTCAAATACTCCCTCAAATATCAAGATTCCCAAATCAATTAGGGCTTTAAATGTCTTTGGATTCATATTGGAGACATATTGGCAGTCAGTGCAATTCTTTGAAGACTGGCATTACATAATATTACTATACTATTCCAGTGAGCAGTCAACCTATTATATATTAGCTACAGCTTCGTAGTCGCCAAGGGCAGCCCCAAATCAACGATATTACAGTAATCTAGCTTCCTGGTCTCCAAGGGCAGCCCCAAATCGACCGTATTACAGTAATCTAGCTTCCTAGTCTCCAAGGGCAGCCCCAAATAGACCATATTACAGTAATCTAGCTTCCTAATCTCCAAGGGCAGCCCCAAATATACCGTATTACAGTAATCTAGTCTTTCATTTTCTCTTGCTGTAGATTGTGCATTGCCTTCCAGGCCCCAAAAATGGATAACAAGAGTGTTTTAATGCTGAGGTAGTGGCTTTGTTTTAATGATAAGTCTTGGGTAAGAGATGAATCTAGAGCTGGTTGTGTCTGCATGATACGGTAATGCTGCTTCAGCTTCTTCATTAAATAGATGGTTTGGAACACAAAGATGATGTGCAAGACCTATAGAGCAAGACTAGCAATCAAGCCTGTGATTGATTCTCCAAAAGCTCAGAATTGCAAAATGAACAGGTTGCTTTTTATAATTTCGTTTTAAAAAAAGTTTGTAGTTCTTACGGTTGTGAAGCTTTAATGTAATAAAAACAATAATAGAGTAAAATAATAAATGTAATAATAACAATAATAAATTTAACAATAAATAGAGTAAAATAATGTAAATGTAATAATAATAAATAGAGTAAAATAATAAATGTAATAAAATAATACTAATAACAAAGTAAAATAATAAATAACCTTGACTCAAGTATAAGCCGAGGGGAGCATTTTCAGCCTAAAAGGGGGCTGAAAAACTAGGCTTATACTCGAGTATATACATATTACTGTGTTTCCCCGAAAGAAAGACAGCGTCTTACTTTCTTTTCCCCCCAAAGTCCCCTACGCCTTACTTTCTCGGGCACGTCTTATATAAACTAAGACGTACCCCGTCACACGCCCACGCCGCCGCCGCCGCAACCCGGCCCATCGGCGCGCGCACACCTCTGCGCGCGCACCTTTCTGCCAGGCCTCTGATGCGATGAAGGAAGGGGAGGGGGAGAAGGCAGGGGCGGGGACGCGCGCGAGAGCGTCACTCTGACGCGTCGCCGCTCCCTCCGCCCCTGCGCCTCCCCCTCCCTTTGGAACAAAGAAAGGGAGGGGGAAAGAGAGCAGGCGGAGGAAGGCGACGCAGCCAGAGCGTCACTCTGACGCGTCGCCGCTCCTCCGCCCTTGCGCCTCTCCCCTCCCTTTCTGGACAAAAGAAGGGGGGGGAGAGGGGCGGAGGGAGCGCGGCGCCAGAGCCGTCACTCTGACGCGCCGCTCCCTCCGCCCCTTGTGCTCTTCCCTCCCTTTCTTGGACGCCGCCAGAGGCCTGGCAGAAAGGTGCGCCATGGAGGTGTGCCGCGTCGATGGGCTGGCGGCGGCGGCGCGCGTGGGCGTGGCGACGAGGCACGGCTTACATTCGGGTACGGCTTACATTAGCCGACCCCTGACACCCCGATACGTCTTACAATCGGGGTGTCATACTTTCGGGGAAACACGGTATCATTATTTGGATGCCTTTGAGCTGAATGATCACTTAAGCATTTCTTGTGTGTTTATAAGGGAGAAAAATTCCATTATTTTTTTAAAAGGACTCTTTGGTGGTGAAGACTAAAGACTTTGTAAAACTAAATGTCTCATGATTCCATAGCATTGAGCCCTGGCAGTTCAATGGTGTCCAACAGCATTAAATCTACAGTGTAGATGCACCCCTGGTTGCTCTTTTCTGCATTGGAGTTCCAGCAGTTGTTTGGAAGTTTTTGTCCCATTTATCTTTGCAATAATGCAAGGGAAAGCCGTGGTAGAAGGGGAAGACTAAACACTCTTCGGCGCCAGTAGAATTATTATAAAACCATAAGAAAGGAGGGGAATCTGCTTTGGAGTCTGTCCAGAGAGGGCTACTCGCATGAGAATAATTGAGAGTAGGAGTAGTCGCGCAATACGTAACTAGGGTTTGTGGCTTGGTTGGGTGTCCTGTTGAGCAGTGCCAAGTTTTGGGCACAAGCTTTTGTTTTGGTGAACCAGAACGGCCGAGCAAAGTTTGGGCTTCACTTTCAAGGTCAGAAGACAAGTTTGTGTACCTTGAACGCTGGCATTCATCCTTCTTTCAAAACAAATAACACCATGCGACACGGTTTTTGTTCCTAGATTATAAATGTCATTTCCTAATTTGTTCTATCATGAAAACATGGGAAACGTTTATTAAAGTACAGAAACTTTGTTTTTGCGGGAGGGACGTCATCCTGCAACACATTTTGCTATAGCTTTTCAATGAACATCTCCTGAAACTAGGTTGTGGCTGCCACAAAAACAAAGTTTATTTATTTATTTATTATTTCAAATTTAGTTCTGCTTGTTCACATGTTTTTAACCGGGTTTTTTTTAAACTGTTTTATTAACTGTATTAATCTTGTAAACCGCTCTGGGCGCCAGAGAGAGCGGTATATCAAATTGAACTAATAAATAAATAAATAATAAATAAATATAAATTTATGTACCAAGATTCCCAGTGGCTCATGGTGGTTCACAATACATACACAAACAATCATAAAATCATAAAATAGCAATTTAAAACACAGTACAACAGTTTATAACTAATGCAGAAAGGAGATGACTAGGCCGGACCATTACAGACTGAACGCCTGCCGGAAGAGGTTGGTCTTACAAGCCCTTCGGAAAGAGGCCAGATCTGTTATAGCTCGGACCTCCTCAGGTAAGGCGTTCCATAGATTGGGCGCTGCCACCGAGAAGGCGCACTGCCTCGTGGATGATAGCCGGCAAGTTCAGATAGATGGAATATCCAGGAGATTTTGGTCTTCATGCCGTAGTGATCTCTGGGGAATATACAGGGAAAGGCGGTCCTTCAAGTACGCTGGCCCCAGACCATGTAACACCAACACTTTAAAGGCAATGCGGTACTCGATAGGAAGCCAGTGCAGACGCTGAAGGACTGGTGTGATGTGACATGTCGATGCCACTCCAGCCAGCAGTCGAGCGGCAGCATTCTGCCCTAGCTTGAGTTTCCGGATCAACGACAAAGGAAGGTCGATGTAGAGGGCGTTACAGTAGTCTAGCCTCGAGATGACTGTGGCCTGGATCACCCTGGCTAGGTCGTTCTCGGAGAGGTAGGGCGCCAACCGCCTGGCCTGGCACAGGTGGAAAAATGCCACTCTGCTCACCATGGAGACCTGAGTCTCCATTGTGAGCAGAGGGTCCAATTGGACCCCCAGGCGTTTTACAAGGGACGATGGGCAAATTGCCTCGCTGTCCATGACAGGCATCTGGAGGTCCCGCCCACCCGGACAACCCAGCCAAAGGATCTCCGTCTTCGACGGGTTCACCTTCAACCTGCTGGCCCGTAGCCACCCAGTCACGGCTTCAAGGCACTGATGGAAATAATCGGATACAGAGTCCGGCTGGCCTTCCATCCTCAGCACCAGCTGGGTGTCATCAGCGTATTGATGGCACTCCAGACCAAAACTACGCACCAGTTGAGCTAGTGCAGGGCTGTCCAACTTCTACCGGCCCAAGGGCTGGAATTCCGGTCACTGATGACCTGGGGGGCCAAAGGGTCTGCCTCCGCCCCTGGCTCCGCCCCTCCCCGGCTCCGCCCCAAAAGGAGGAGGCAGCTGCGCAGGCCGCAGCCAGCGCTGCCTCCTTTTGGGGCTTCTGCTTGTGTGCACATGGGCGCTTGCCGCTCCACACGGTGATCTCTGTCCATGACGGCGGCAGGACACTGGCGGGCGGAGATCGCCGCGTGGAGCGGCGAGCGGCCATTCGCCTGCACAGCTGCCTCCTCCTTTTGGGGCTTCTGCCTCCTCCTTTTGGGACGGAGCCGGGGGTCGCTGGCTGTTGCAGCGGCCGCACCGGGGACCTTACCTTCCTCTAAGCTCCTGATGCGGCTGCTGCAGCAGCCAGCGACATGGCAGAGGGCACCTCGCCGCTGCTGCGCATGCCCGGCGTGATGTGCGGCCCGCCCCTTTTCAGCAGGGCTGGGTGACATCACAGAACCCTAAACCTAACACTAACCCTGCCCCCCGAGTGGCTCCGCCCCCCGAATTTTTTTCAAAAAAATATTTTTTTAAATATATATTTTTTTTTTAAAGTTCTTCCAGGAGGGTAGGTGGGCCGCGTCCAAGGGGTTGGCGGGCCGCCTTTTGGGCAGGCCTGAGCTAGTGGATGCATATAGATGTTAAATAATAGAGGGCAAAGGATGGCCCCTTGGGAGACCCCGCATTCAAGGGGGACCCTTTCCGATACCATCCCTCCCCTATCCACTCGCTGTTCCCGATCTTGGAGAAAGGAGGCCACCCATTTAAGGGCGGTCCCCCTGACTCCTGTCACGGCTAAGCGGTTAATCAATAATGCATGGTCTACTGTGTCAAAAGCTGCCGTGAGGTCCAATAACACGAGCAGCGCTGACCCACCTTGGTCCAACTGGCAGCAGAGCTGGTCTGTGATGGCGACCAGCACGGTGTCTGTCCCGTGCCCAATATGGAAGCCGGACTGGGTTACGGAAGTTTCTGGGTTATAATTACTTTCAGAGTAAGGACCGCACAATTAAATAGGAAATAACAGTTTCAAACCAGGAACAGATACTTTTTCAAATGTTGCTACATAGTGTAACCCAAGAAAAAAGAATAATACGAGTGTTGTGACTTATCAGCTTCCTATTTGTACAGCTGGAATGTGTTATCGAAATTCAGAAAGTTGTGTTTTGTTTTAAATGGTAATGTGTGGTTCAGGCTTGTGTTTATGTATGAACTTTTCAAATTGGAAGGCTGCTTTTTTCGTTTCCTTTCTCTTTTTAAAAATATCAACATGACCCTGCTTGACCTCCTAGAAGCAATGAGTAAATCTGCCTTCAAGTTGCCTTTTCACTTATCTCTCTGGCATTACTTCACGAATGAAGATTCTTAGGAAGGACTCATCCACACTTTTTACAAGCGTGTTGATGACTAAAAAGGCCAATCTGAGATAGGCAAGTTCGGTTGCAGAAAGCACAGCAGAAAGTCTCCTTGGGTGATGTTGTTTCCAAGTTGCGGTTCTTTCTGCGTTGTCGTTTCTCTTCGAGATCCCTTCGGCGTGTCTTTTCGAAAGAGGCTGCAACATTATGGATAGTGCGTCTCTATGCCTCCCGATGTGAGGCCAGGGTGGACCATTGTTGGTGATCAATCTGGCCAAACCTGAGATGCTGTTTCAGAGACTCCTTATATCTCTTTTTGGGGGCGCCTCTCTTGCGCTGACCCGTGGCGAGTTCACCGTAGAGTAGTATCTTTGGGAGGTGGTGGTCCTCCATCCTAGAGATGTGCCCTGCCCAGCACAGCTGTGTTCTCAATAGCATGGCCTCAATGCTGGTGATCAGTGCTTGCTCAAGGACAGCGACATTAGTCACATAGTCGGTCCAATGTATATTTAGGATTGTGCGAAGACAGCGCTGATGAACGCGTTGGAGGAGTCGTAGGTGTTGGCGATAGGTGACCCATGTTTCAGATCCATATAGGAGAATAGACTGTATGATAGCTCTGTACACACTTATTTTGGTGCTTTGCCTCAGGCTCTTGTTGCTCCAGACTCTTTTGTGAAGCCTTCCGAATGCACTCTATGCCTTTGCTAATCCGTGATCGATCTCTTTATCAATCTTGGCTTCTGAAGAGATGATGCTTCCCAGGTAGGTGAACTGCTGAACGGACTGAAGCACAGATTTGCCTATGTTGACGTGGGGAGGATGGTGTTCTTCCTGTGGTGTGGGCTGGTAGAGAACTTCCGTTTTCTTCAGAGGTTTCACTTATGACAATCCCATGAATATACTTATGAATATAATTATTGTCTAATCGTTGAAATTGTTTATTGTTTTATTATAGTGGCTTATGTGCTGATCAGTCTTGTATTAACGTGATTGCGCAATTGGTTATATTATTATTTGGATTGTTTATTTATTATGTTTATTTCTATAAGCTGCACCGAGTCCCTTGTTCGGAGAAATTGATTATTATTATTATTATTATTATTTTACTGACACAAAAACACAGTATTGCTACAGCAAACGAGATATAAATATGCTGGATTTCGTATTATAAAATCATAAGTTGAACACTTCCCAAGCGTCTAGGGCTGTGTGATATATTTTCGAATGATGCGCGCAGACCCTTTTGCAGTTGACAGATCGTGATTTTGTCAATGTTTACCCGTCTTGAGCCTCAAGGAGAAGGTGGGTAAGAAATAATAATAATAATAATAAACATAATGGCACTTTCACAATCACAAACATCATCATACCTTTATTAAACTCAAATGTGGTACTTTAAATAGGATTCTGGTTCATCCAAGTAAGACCGCTGAGTCCCAACCTGTTTTAAAAATTAACTATACATGGATAGAAATATCGATAAACGCACACACTTTAGGCAAAGCAGATGGTTAATGGCCAGCAAGCAACCTGATACCAGGCAGGAAATCTCACACAGAGCAGGGAAAGGAATTCATCTTAATGGCAAAGCCATCATAAACCCGCAAATGGAGAACAGAAAATCCTCATCCATTAATTCCTGTCTGCTGTTTCCCCCTCGGGATAGGTGAAAAGCTCCCTGGATGTCTTATTGGCAAGCCCTTTCATTCCCAATAAGCCATTCCGATATAAACTTACTACAAACACACCTTATTGTTCAATCTTCTTTGAGTATTCGTGGACAGATTTCCTACTATTTGCTCCCCAGTAATTTAAGACATACGAGGGCGGGTCAATAAGTCCGTGACTTTTTGAATGAAACACAGGTTTTTGGATTTAAAAAATCATTTTATTTTTCAACGTAGTCTCCTTTGAGCTCTATACACTTTGCCCAACGTTTCTCCAATTTTTTTTATCCCTTCCAAAAAATAAGATTTGTCGAGGTCATCAAAATAGGTATTTGTTTGTGAGATGATTTCATCGTTAGAGTCAAATCTCTTTCTGCCGAGCCATACTTTAAAACAAGCCGAACTAAAATGCATTCCTAAAATAAGAAAGAGGCCGGGAAAGTCCAAGAGGACATCGGCATGGCTTACAAATGAAGTAAAAGATGTGATTGGAAAGAAGAAAAACTCATTTAAGAAATGGAAGGCTCTTCCTACTGAGGAGAACAGAAAGGAACACAAGCTCTGGCAAACTAAATGCAAAGCAACCGTCAGGAAAGCCAAGAGAGATTTTGAGGCACATATAGCTAAGAATATTAAAAAAAATAGCAAAAACTTCTTTAAGTACATCAGAGTAGAAACCCAACTAGAAAAGCAGTTGGGCCACTTGACGAAAATGGTAAGAAAGGGACAATAAGTGAAGACAACAAAAGGAGGAGATTGCTGAGCGGCTAAACAACTTCTTTGCCTCCGTTTCACACAGGAGGACAGACAACATATGCCTGCAGCTGAGTCAGTTTTTTCAGGGAGGGAATTAAATGAATTAAACCAGATAGAGATAAACAAGGAAGATGTTCTCACATGCCTTACCAAACTAAATGTCAACAAATCACCAGGGCCAGATGGCATCCACCCCAGAGTTCTTAAGGAACTCAAGTGTGAAATTGCTGAAATTCTAGCCAAAATATATAACCTTTCTCTAAGATCAGGCACTGTACCCGAGGACTGGAGGGAGGCAAATGTAACTCCGATCTTCAAGAAAGGATCCAGGGGTGATCCAGGAAATTATAGGCCAGTTAGTCTAACCTCAGTTCCAGGCAAAGTGATGGAAACCATTATTAAAGAAAAATTACTAAGCACATAGAAGAACAGGCATTGCTGAAGGAAAATCAACATGGTTTCTGCAAAGGCAAATCATGTCTTACTAACTTGATAGAATTCTTTGAGGGTGTAAATAAACACATAGATAAAGGGGACCCAGTCGATATTGTTTACCTTGACTTTCAAAAAGGCTTTTGACAAAGTCCCTCACCAAAGGCTCCTAAATAAGCTCTTCAGCCATGGAATCAGGGGACAGGTCTTGTCCTGGATTGGAACCTGGATAAACTGTAGGAAACAAAGGGTGGTAATAAACGGACATTTCTCTGGGTGGAAAGAGGTGAGAAGTGGCGTACCCCAAGGTTCAGTTTTGGGTCCGTTACCTTTTAATTTATTCATTAATGACCTGGATGTAGGAGTAAATTCTGAGGTAGCAAAGTTTGCAGACGACACTAAATTGTTCAGGGTAGTTAAAAATGAAACTGATTGTAAAGAGCTCCAGAAAGATCTCTCGAAATTGAGTGAATGGGCAACAAAGTGGCAAATGCATTTTAACCTAAACAAGTGTAAAGTCATGCACATCGGGGCAAAGAACCCCAACTACACCTACCAATTGATGGGATCAAAGCTTTCGAGACAAACCAGGAAAGGGATCTTGGGGTTTTGGTGGACAGCTCAATGAAGATGTCAACCCAGTGCGCAGCAGCAGTGAAAAAAGCAAATTCTATGCTTGGCATGATCAGGAAGGGAATCGAAAATAGGTCGGCAAATGTATTGCCTCTCTACAAATCTATGGTGAGGCCACATTTGGAGTACTGTGTACAATTCTGGTCACCACACCTTAAGAAGGATATAACGGAACTGGAAAAGGTACAAAGAAGGGCGACAAAAATGATCCAAGGGATGGAGCAGCTCCCTTATGAAATCAGGTTGCAACGCCTTGGTCTTTTCAGCCTTCAAAGACGGCGTTTAAGAGGTGACTTGATCGAAGTGTATAAAATCATGCATGGGATAGAAAAGGTGAATAAAGAAAAACTATTTTCTCTGTCACACAACACTAGGACTAGGGGGCACTCCCTAAAGCTCCAAGGCAGGAAAGTTAGGACTAATAAAGGGAAATATTTCTTCACCCAGAGGGTCATTGGGTTATGGAACTCACTTCCAGAGGAGGTTGTGACAGCGGTCAGCCTGGACAGCTTCAAGGCAGGATTAGACAGATTCATGGATACCAAGGGAATCAGTAGCTACTGAAATGGACATCCAAGTGCCACCTCTGTGTTGATGGAGGCAGGCAGGATTTCCCCGGTACTGGTTGTGGGGGTCGGGAGCAGGTGAGGGTTTTGCCCTCCTTTCTGCTAGAGATCCCTGTGTACAACTAGTGGTCCACTGTGTGACACAGAATGCTGGACTAGATGGGCTGAGGCCCGATTCAGCATGGCTCTTCTTATGTTCTTATGTTCTTATTTCTTCAGGTTTGGAAACAAAAAATAGTCACTTGGGGCTAAATCCGAAGAATAGGGCGGATGACGGAGTAATTCATATCCCAATTCATCGATTGTTGCCATGGAAACTGCACATGTGCACACCCTTGCATTGTGTGCACCCTTGCATTGTCCTGGTCTCAACTTGCGGAAAGCTTTTTCATACCCAAATGATCATTTAAAATTGAAGCCACGTGAGATGCCTATGGCTTCAACAATCCGTCACACTTTCAATCTCTGATCGGCCAACACCATATCGTGAATGTTTTCAATTGTTTCGGGTGTAGAGACCTCAACTGGGCGTCCGGAAGGTTCGGCATCTTCCGTGCTTGTACGGCCACAACGCAATTCAGTAAACCACTTTTTTACCATTTAAATAGATGGTGCAGAGTCCCCATAGTATTTATCAAGCTTAGCCTTGGTTTGAGTGATGGATTTTTTCCGCAAAAAAAATGGTTAATGATCACACAAAATTCACTTTTTTCCATTTTCTCCTCAAATCAGGCGGTAGTTTGTGTGTGAGTGTGTATGCAAGCGTTATAGAAACAGCAATTGTTAATTGTTATTATATGTTTTTCTGGGGGGTTGACTTGTTGCTGTGTTGTATTGAGGGCAGAGACTGCCTGTGTAAACCGTCCCGAGTCGCCTTTGGGCTGAGAGGGGCGTTATAGTAAATAAATAAGTGACAAATAAATAAATAGTCTGCTATAAATGGCTGTCAAACACAAACTAAATGACGCAGCTTGTTCAAATTTTGATAGGAGTCAACTGACAGATGCCTGTTGACAGGAGCAGTGGTGCCCTTTCAGTTAAGAGGTGGGAAATTCAAAAAGTCACTGACTTATTGACGCGCCCTCATATATAAAGTACAACCAAAATCCAGTAGACGACTAGAGTATGAAGAAAGAGGAATGCTGTACTGCTATCTATTTTTTTTCCTGACCTATATGAGTCCTCTACTTCAATGTCTATGGATAGTTTTTCTGGACGTGTTGTAATGTTTGGGAACTTGAAAGTAATTCAACCCAACCCAACCCTGTTTCCAACATGCTGCTTCTAACTCTCATCATGATGTGGTATTCTTGGGTCATATCCCTTTAAATGTATGCTGTTTAAATGTACATTTTATTACTATTGGTATTTTCATTTATTAAATATATGTATTTTTATGGTCCTTTGTTTTATCCATGTGTTTAATATTAATAATGATTACTTATTTATTTTTATTTATTTACATCATTTATATTCCTCCCTTCTCACCCCGCAGGGGACTCAAGGTGGATCACAATGCACACATACAGGCAAACATTCAATGCCATTGACATACAACATATATAGACAAACATAGAGGCAATTTAACATTTCGGAAATCAGTTAAGTTTAGCCTCCCCACAAAGTGGTACCTAAATTTCCTACTTGACAGATGCAACTGTCTTTTGGGTTGCAAAGGTTGACAACGTGCTACACAAATTGGTCGAGAGCTCACCCCGACCTGGGCAGGCCTTGAACTCATGACCTTCTGGTCAGTAGAGATCTTATGCAGCTGACACCCAGCCAGCTGTACCACATTCCCAGTGCATAATACATGCAATACTACTAATAATAATCTATATAAATAAAAATTTAATGTTTGCTTGTGGGATTAACATAACTCAAAAATCACGGGACGAATTGACTACAACTTGCTATGATGTCATTTATTTATTTATTTATTTACTTATTTATGTACAGTATTTATATTCTGCCCTTCTCACCTCGCAGGGGACTCAGGGCGGATTACAATGTACATATACAGGCAAACATTCAATGCCATAGACACACAACATATATAGACAGACACTCAGAGGCTATTTAATATTCCAGGGGAGCTATCGCTTCCTCATTCTTTGCATACTTCCTGGAGATTTTTATGGCCTCGTAAATCAGTTAAATTAGCCTCCCCACAAAGTGGTACCTTCATTTCCTACTTGACAGGTGCAACTGTCTTTCGGGCTGCAAAGGTTGACAACAAGCTACACAATTTTGGTCGGGAGCTCACTCCGACCCAGGCTGGCTTCGAACTCATGACCGTTCGGTCAGTAGTGATCTTAATGCAGCTGACTCCCAGCCAGCTGCGCCACAGTCTCGGTGCCATCACATTGAACCACTGTAATTTTGAATATATGTTAATTTGTTATGCTTTATTACACAAAATGTAATTGCTTTTTAAATGTTTACATTCATATTTATGTGTATACACTTTGTTTTTAATTTGTAACGTGGTGCGTAATGTGTGTTCGCTGTTAGCCACATTGGGAGAAAGGTGGGATTAAAAACAAAGTAAAGAAAGAACTGGAAGTTAAAGTGGGGTCAAACTTCATTAATTCAGTATAAAAAACATCCATGAACTACGGCTCCAAAGCTATTCACAATTCGGGGACATACATTTGAAGGCATCTCTCAAAATGCTCTGTTGGGCAGGTAGAATTCAAAGCGAGCATCATGTTCAGTATACATAATTTATTTTGTGGTTGGAACAGATCTGTGAATGTATGAAACTTAATTAGCTGCAGCAAGGGCAGGCAAAGTTGAAGGCACATGCCTTGCCCCAGTTTCTCGTCTCCGTCCAAGTCTTCTGTCGCCGATTATCTTGTGCTTTTGACTGCGGCGTTTCAGCAAGAAGCCCTCGGTCTATTTCGGAGCTCTATCACAGCCGACTGGGTTTGTTAGGAGTGTTTAAATCACAGAGAATCCCTCCAGGCGAAACTATAATAGCATGTAATTGATAAACCATCAGAATCGATTGCGCATTGGTCTGTGGCCGGCTAATGACCAAGGAGCGGAGGGTTTGTGGATTTAATTGAGGGATGGCTTGTCCTGTGTATTCAGCTAAGAGTCATCTCCTTGCGTTGAGGGAGTCGATGGAGATGCCTTCTTCCGCCACATTATCGCATCCATGTTTTGAAAGCGAACAGCACTATTGGGATGACAATAGCTTTATTTATTTATTTTAAATATATTTATTCGGATTTTCCATAAACAACAAAAGTGGGAGAACAAATTCAGGTATAGGACAGTGGGAAGGATAGAGAGAGGAGAGGCACGAAGCGGAGGGGGGGTGGGCAAGGAGGGGGGGAGAGAAGGAGGGGAGGCAACCGGGGATGGGGGGGAGGGGTGGTGGGAGGGGAGTGGGGGGGGGCACTCGACCGCAATGAGGTAAACGGGGTAGTAGGGGGCAGACCCCGTGGTGTGGGTGGCAGTGTCTTTCCATGTGTCCTAAAGGTCTCTCAGTCTCTATAAGTACGTGGTGTTGCCCCTTCTGTACTTGGCGGGGGGGGCGAGCCAGTGAAGACTGGTGTTCAAGTTGTTTCAGCTGAGCCCCGTGTTTTCAGGTAGAGTTTCACCGGGGACCAGTCAGTTCTCTTCAGGGGGTAGCCTCCCGTTTCTGATAAATAGAAGGAGAGCTTATCCATGTCCATGGCGTCTCTCAGTTTGCCCAGCCATTCCTCCAGTTCAGGGGCCTCCTCGCTCTTCCATTTCCTCGCGTAGACTATTCGCGCTGTTGTTGAGAGGTACGCAAACAGTCTCTCCGCATTCTCGTCCGGCAGGTCTTCGTCGGACGTGAGTCCAAGCAGGTAGGCTTCCGGTTTAAATTCCATAGAGAGGCCAAGGATCTTTTGTGTGGCGAGGTGGACAATAGCTTTATTAAAAAGTATCTTGGTCTCCCTATGGATGTCCTAATCCTCAAACACTCTCTGTTGCATCCGAAAAAATGCTATGTTGCCGAACTCAGACGGTGTTGTATTTCAGCATTGATGTTGACTTTTGTGGAGAGGTAGCTGTCCATGTAGCGCAGGGGTGCTCACACTTTTTCAGCATGCGAGCTACTTATAAAACAACCAAGTCAAAATGATCTACCTACCCCAGTGTTTCCCAACCAGTGTGCCGTGGCACACTAATGTGCCGTGAGCGATCATCAGGTGTGCCGTGGGAAATTGGCACTCTCCCCCCTCCTAGCAGCCCCCTCACAGGTTTCCAAGAAACAAATTGAGCCTCTCCGCTTGGAAATTTATTTATTAATTACTATTTAACTGGATTTTTTGAGAGTTGCCACCCCCCCTCCAAAGAACTGACATCCATAGTTAACTGGACGCAAGTTTCACTCCGGGTGAAATTTCACAAAGGTCTGGAGTACAAGCTCTATGAGGAGCGGCTTGAAGAGCTGGGCATGTTTAGCCTGAAGGAGAGAAGGCTGAGAGTAGACATGCTAGCTATGTATAAATATGTGAGAGGAAGTCATATATATGTTTTGTTCATCGAAACAGGCCCAGGTTTCACACTGAGTGTATGAATACATTTTAAAACATATTAACTATATGTATTGCTGTGTTAGAGTGTCATTTTGGGTCATTTTGGTTGGTGGTGTGCCCCAGGATTTTGTAAATGTAAAAAATGGGCCGCGGCTCAAAAAAGGTTGAAAAACACTGACCTACCCAATACAAAAATGTGAAACATATGACACAATATCTGCTTTGAACTGGGTTTTCTGAGTCCACACTACCATATAATCTGATTCAAATCGGATAACATGGAATTTTATTCAACTGTGTGGAAAGGACCTCAGGTAACCCAGGGCCCTTCCACACATCCTATTTTACAGTTGACACACAAACTGATTTCTTACTACTGGACGAATTGCTGCCAAATTTGGCCACAAGACACCTGCAAGGAGTGACCATCACTAAAAAAAATGATTTTGCTATTTGGGAGTTGTAGTTGCTGGGATTTATAGTTCACCTACAATCAAAGAGCATTCTGAACCCTACCAACAACAGAATTGGGGCAAACTTCCCACACAGAAACCCCACAACCAACAGCAAATGTTCAAGGCAGAGAGGAAGGAAAGGAAGGAAGGAAGGAGGGAAGGAGGGAGGAAACAGGAAGGAAAGAAGGCAAGGCAAAAAGGAGGGGAGAAAGGAAAAGAAGGAAGGAGATGAGGAAGGAAGGGAAAGGAGGGGGAGAGGAAGGAAGGAAGAACAGAAGGGGAGGGAGGGAAAGAAGGGAAGAAAGAAAGGATGGGAAGTAGGGAAGGAAGGAAAGAAGGAAGGAAGGAAGGGAAGAAGGAAGGAAGGGAAAGGAGGGAAAGAGGGAGGAAGAACAGAAGGGAGGGAGGGAAAGAAGGAAAGGAAGAAAGGATGGGAAGTAGGGAAGGAAGGAAAGAGGGAAGGAAGAAAGGGAAGAAGGAAGGAATGAAAGAGAGCGAGGGGGAGGGAGGGAGAAAAGAGGAAGCCCCTCCACTGGCTTACCAACAGCTCCAAGTCCCAGTCCATGCTGCAGCAGCCACAGTTGGAGCTGCCTCTGGCTGCACCCCTCCCCTGCGCCCTTCTTCTGGCGAGACCACGAAATGGTAGGGAAAACGGCATGCGTGATGGCATGGCGGCGGCGGCGGAAATGGCATGGGAGCCATACACACCATGTATAGCTCCTATATGGGCCATAGCGACGCCGGTCACGCCGCCGCCACGCTGACTGGCCGGCAGCACCTGGGCGGCGTCGGGAGCCTGCGAGGCGGGACTGAGCCTTCCTCCCGCCCTGTCTGCGATCTACCAGGACGCCCTACGCGATCTACCAGTAGATCACGATCTACCTAATGAGCACCCCTGATGTCGCGAAAACGGTCAATGTTGCGTTGTCGTAAGGCTTTCATGGCCAGAATCACTGGGTTGCTGTGAGTTTTCCGAGCTGTGTAGCCATGTTCCAGAAGCATTCTCTCCTGACGTTTTGCCCACATCTATGGCAGGCATCCTCAGAGGTTGTGAGGTCTGTTGGAAACTAGGCAAGTGGGGTTTATATATCTGTGGAATAATGTCCAGGGTGGGAGAAAGAATTCTTTGTCTGCTTGAGGCAAGTATGGATGTTGCCATTGGCCACCTTGATTAGCATTGAATTGCCTTGCAGCTTCAAAGCGTGGTTGTTTCCTGCCTGTGGGAATCCTTTGTTGGGCTGTGTTACCTGGCCCTGATTTTTTTTTCCTGTATGGAATTTCCCTGGTTTTTTTAGTGTTGCTCTTTATTTACTGTCTTGAGTTTAGAGTTTTTAAAATACTGATCAACATTTTCTAGCGTTGCACCATCAAGCTTTATTTCTAGCATTGCAAAGGGATGGGTTGGAGCCTTTTCCTGGTAGAGCACTCTGGTTTTCTTGATGTTCAGTGAGAGGCCAAGCGTTTCATCTCTTGGCTTTTCTTTGTGAACGAAGGTTCAGGAAGGACTCATCCCACGCTTTCTATAAACGCGTTGATGACTAAAAAGGCCAATCCAAGATAGGCAAGTGTGGTTGCAGAAAGCACAGCAGAAAGTCTTCTTGGGTGATGTTGTTTCCAAGTGACGGTTCTTTCTGCGTTGTCGTTTCTCTTCGAGATCCGTTCGGCGTGTCTTCTCGAAAGAGGCCGCAGTATTGTGGATAGTGCATCTCTGTTGTACCGTAGACCTGATGGATCCCTCAATAAACCACTTGAGGCCAGCTGTGATTAAATGCTTTATTTAGAATAAATGGATAGAGTAAGGTAGGTAGAAATATAGTCCAAAGATGCTCCCAAACATCAAGGTATTGCAAAGCAATAGTCCATAGGCAAAACAGGATCAAAAGGTAGAAAGAGTCTTGATGCCCCAAATGGGCTAAATCCAGGGCGTGACTTCTCGAAAGAGGCTGCAGCATTGTGGATAGTGCGTCTCCATGCCTCCCGATGTGAGGCCAGGGTAGACCATTGTTGGTGATCAATCTGGCCGAGCCTGAGATGTTGTTTCAGGGAGTCCTTATATCTCTTTTTTGGGGGGGTGCCTCTCTTGCGCTGACCCGTGGCGAGTTCACCATAAAGGAGTATCTTTGGGAGGCGGTGGTCCTTCATCCTAGAGACGTGCCCTGCCCAGCGCAGCTGTGTTCTCAATAGCATGGCCTCAATGCTGGTGATCCCTGCTTGCTCAAGGACAGCAACATTCGTCACATAGTCAGTCCAGTGTATATTTAGGATTGTGCATAGGCAGCGCTGATGGAAGCGTTCAAGGAGTCGCAGGTGTTGGCGATAGGTGACCCATGTTTCAGACCCATATAGGAGTATAGATAGTACGATAGCCCTGTACACATCAAGCTTTATTTCTAGCATTGCAAAGGGATGGGTTGGTGCCTTTTCCTGGTAGAGCACTCTGGTTTTCTTGATGTTTTCTTTATGCCAAGCTTTCCATAGGCTTCTGCAAACGAACATCAAACTGGAGGTCAGCTGTGACCAAGAGTGACATGGATTTTGAAGAGGCACAAATAGAGGGTGAAAGGGAGAAATGTCAAGAGGAAGGCGCATCAAGCAAACCCTTGTCGAGACCACCTCATATATAAACCAGTTGTTAATCGTCGACCCCCAATATCAGATTAGACCTTGCTCGTTCCTGAGCCCTCAGCTGCTCTGCTGAAGCTGGTTGCTGCACTGGATTCTCTGTACATTCCCATAAGGATTCTCTCCTCAAATAACTTTCCATTCTGACTTTCCAAATGGAATAGTTATTGCCATTTAATCTGGCCATGGGGAAAGACATATTCGCTCCAGAATCCATCTTCTTGTTTTGCCACCAAACACACAATGCAAAACGAAATTGTCTTTCAAAAACTGGAACAAAAAATATATATAGTCCAACTATGCAACTGGACAGACTGTACAGTCTGGGCCCATAACCTGTTGCGGTTTGTCAGTCTGTGCGGAAGCTCAGTAGTCTTTCCAGTTTTAGACCTCTGCTAAATCACACAGAGCCAGAGTAAATGAAAAATAAAATTTTACTCTTAAGTAAGCAGCTTTAACAAAACCAGCATTACAAATTAAACATAGTCCATTGCAGATATCTTACTCAAAGTCCAATGCATTATAATCATGCATAATCTGCATCTTCGATGGTGTAAGAAGTCCTTTGTTAAATGGTCCAGGACAAGTCCTGTGTTAGATCCATGGCAGTCTTCATGATTTCCTTCTTCACACAAAGGATCAAGGAAAAACCCTCCTCATTATATACTCAATGCTCAAGCTTAATTGCTTCATTGTCCAGGTGTTTTTCCTCAACACACACATTCAAACAAGAAGATCCTGCAATTACTTAGCTAAACTCCATATACTGTAACACACATCACTCACTTTCTCCAACCTCAACAACATATTGGGAAACAACGCAAGAAAAAACATAAAGTCTGCATTGGAAGAATTAATTCAGTTTGACACCAACTGGCATGACTCAGTGCTATGGAATCAGGGAAGTTGTCGTAAAGGCAGGAATTTTCCAATCTCTGATGTTTACATACCTGTTAAAACTAATTTCTCTTCTGATAAATCATTGGTTGCCCCCTTTCTCCCCTCTTTGGAAGAACTTTATACATCCCACAGCCTTAAGAAAGCTCAGAACATTCTTAAGGACCTCATCTCGCCTGGCATACAACATGAGTAATGTAAAATAAACACGGTGTTGTAGATGAGTCTTTGAGCTGAAAGCATGGAGGTTGAAGCTAGGAGGGCAAAATGGGTTACTCGAGAGCAGGAGTCAGATGAGGAACGGGAGAGGGAAAAAATCTGGCAAATACTTAGTGAACCTACTGATGAGAATTCCTTTGAGGGTTCTGCTGGGGATGATGGGTCTAATCATGATGAAGAGACTATATAATATCAAAAATAACATGTATATTAGTACATAAACAAATACGTGGTGGACCTTTGGGTCCATGAAATTGCCTATGATGGGGCCATGACACCGCATGACATTATTTGTTCCGTGAAACGCCTGTTATTACCGCACCTAGCCGCTTGAAAAAGCCGTTTATCGGCGAAACGGATCGGGCCCCCTGCAGCTGAAACCGTTGCGGCGTGCCCGCTGTTTCTTCGTGGCCTGCTTTGCTGTTTTGGCCTGTGGTTTCTCCTCCGGGTTGTCTCCAAGGACAGCGTGTGTCGCCCTGGCTCCGAGACACAGTGCGTTTGCGCAGCACTGCTCCCGGCGATCGGCCGTTTAGGAGCTGGGATTACAAACAAGGCGTTTTGCCTTCACCGCTTATGTTTCGCGGTTTGGGATCACTCCGGGCATCAATCCCTGTTTATCTTTCCTTTCTGCCTGTGTATACTGATCCTCATCCCTACTGTTTACCTCGCCCCCCTTCTGAGCTCTACCACGCCTACTCTTGGGACTTCGTCTGAGAACCACGCCGCTTTCTTGTATGGTATTTACGCCACGATCGATGTGTATGTAAGCGCCAGGGAGTAACTATTGTCATTGCTCCCTTACAGCATCCACCACGTATTTGTTTATGTACTAATATACATGTTATTTTTGATATTATATAGTCTCTTTGTGTGTTTTGCTACATTACATTTACAGTATCTCAACTGTTTGTGTATAACTCTAATCATGATGAGTCAATTATGGGAAGAGGGGATGGGGATTCGGAAGACATTAAGACACCACAAATATCCTAGAGTTTTCTTAGGCAAGGAATCCTCACAGGTGGTATTGTCATTTCCTTCCTTTGAAATATCTCCTACAGCACCTGAAAATCACTGGTGTCTCCCATCCAAGCCATAACCAGGGCAAACCCTGCTTAGCTTCCAAGACCCAATGGGATTTGGTGCCTTCAGCATATATGCTACTGCTTAGAAGTGTGGGATGGAGTCCAGTCCTATTTGTGTGCTTCCAAAACCCGTACTCTTTTGGAGACTCGACACAACTTTGGCTCGTGCCGAATGATGTAAATGAAGTATTGCTGCATGTTAATCATATTGGCTTAAGGTTGGCGCACCGGTCATGGAAGGCAGTGGAAACATCTGCTCAGCCCACAGAACTGAGAGAATTGCATGCTAAAAACTCAGGAGAAAATGCAGGCGCATATATAAACACAACCCAGTCGTCTCCTTAGATAGATCAGTGGGATTTCTTCACCTGGAAAAATGAAATTCCGTTCCTGGCATGTTCCCCTAAAGCAAGTGCTGCATTTTCGGTGGAGAACAGGTCAATTGTGACATGCTTGGGAAGACTCATGTGGGAGAACAGGCTGGAAAAATACGAAGAAATTAGGACAGAAAAATGGAATACACCGTTCCCTCACTTATCGCTGGTGTTACGTTCCAGGAACACCCGCTAAAAGTAAAAATCCGTGAAGTAGGGATGCTATAGTTATTTTAATATTTATATATAATTTTAGTAGTTATACACTATTTTAAGTCTTTATAACCCCCCCCCCACTTATACACTACATAACCTTCCTTGTTCAGTTGAGCCTGAGGCTGAGAGAGAGGAGTCTGTAGCTAGAAATGCCAAAAGGTCTACTCGTGAGCAAGAGTCGGATGAGGAGCAAGAAAGGAAGAGATTGAGGCAAATACTTAGCGATTCTTCTGGGGATGATGGGTTTTTTTGGAGGATGATGGGAGTGGGGATGAGGAGCAGTCATCGGGAGGTATGGATGGGGGTCCACAGAGTACTGAAGGAGACTCTAATGAGATGGATTATTAGACTAAGGTGCAACAAATACAGGATGTCTGCTTGGAACCCACTAGCAGTGATTTGTTTTCAGGGTTCACAAGAGATGGGATTTAGAGTCCTGGGAATGGGTCTCATGGAGACTGTTGGGGAGAGTTGAGTCGACACAGGAGACGGATCGCCTGGAGAGAAAGACAAAGGGTGGCACAGGAGGAGATGCTGGCAGCTGAAGGAAATGGGGAAGAGACGTTGGTGCAATCAGGCCCTGAGGAGGACTGAATAAAGAGGGCTTTCAATTTACCATTTTTTGCAGCTGGCAAGGTGTTGTTCTTGCTATCCAGGCCGTTGCCTTCTGTGCTGGGTTGCTGTTGGACTGATCACTGGATTGACTGTAAACGTGGAGTTTTGGATCTTGGTATGGTTTTTCGTGGACTTCCGCATATTTGCATCCTGCTTTTGGCTGCACCACCTTAAATCCCTTCTGTGCTAGATTTCCCTGCTTCTTCGTTTTGGATTCCGGATTGACTTGACTTCGCTGCTTCGTTTACATCCCTCCTGGTTTGACGTAAGGACTGACTGACGACTCTACTTATCCTGTTTTCCACCTGGCATGACGTTTGGACTGTGTGACTACTTCTTGACAACTCTGTTACCATCTGTTTGTTACTCTGCCTTGGAGTAGCCTGTTCTTCTTGGCTGGTTGTGACCTTGGGCTACTCACACACGGGATTTCGGCCTGCATCAATAGAAGTTTAGTGCCTAGATTCAGGGAAGTCGTACTACCCATGCTGTATTCTGCCTTAGTTAGACCACATCAATCAATCAATCAACTTTATTTCTTACTAGCTTGGGGACCCGGCGGTGCCCGGGTCATTTGAGAAGTGCAGCAGGATGTAGAGTGGCTCATTTGGGGGGGTCCTGTGTGCCAAGTTTGGTCTTGATCCATCAGTATTGGGAGTTACAGTGGTATCCTGAAATTACTGAAGGTACTGGAAGTACCATCATCTGTGGTCCAACCTCCCTCAAATTGCAGTAGGATGTATATTGGGTCATGGGGGCTCTGTGCGCCAAGTTTGATCTGTATTGGTGAATGGATGAGGGTTGTATTGTTTTTAGGAAGTGAGTGAAGGTACTTCAAGTCCCATCATCCGTGGTCCATCTCACACAGAACTGCACCAGGATGTCGAGTGGGCCATGAGGGCTCTGTGTGCCAGGTTTGGTGTTGATCAGTGATTGGATTAGGTTTGCAGCAGTCTTGGAAAGTGAGGGAAGGTACTGCAAGTCCCATCATCCATGGTCTGCCCTCCTCCAAACTGCAGCAGGATGTAGAGTGGGTCATGGGGGCTCTGTTTGATATTTATCGGTTTTTGTTAGGGGCCACAATGGTCTTTGGGAAGCAAAGCGCTTGGAAGTACTACAAATCCCATAATCCGTGGTCCATCTTTCCCAAACTGCACCAGGACGTAAAGGGCATCATGGGGGTTATGTGTGCCAAGTTTGGTTCAGGTCCGACTGAGGCCTAGTCAGGAGAATCAAGTTGAGGGAGCCTTACTGTCAATTCAGGCTGAGGGCTAGTTTTTAAAATCAGCTGAAGGAAGCCTTTTTGTAAAGAACTCTGTCTGGCACCTTTGAGATTTGGGATGTTGGAATGCTGGCCAATCCATGGCCCATCCTCCCTCAAACTGCACCAAGGCGTAAAGTGGGTCTTGGGGGTTCTGTGTGCCAAGTTTGGTTTTGTTGTCTCATTGTTGGGGGCTGCAAAGTGTATTGGACCTAAACTCCCACCATGCCTGACTGGCTCAGGCCTTTTCCTTACTTCCCTCTGGCACTTTTGAGTCTCGGAATGTTCGCGTTGGCTGGCCAATGGGAGTTGTTTATGCAAATAACCCCACAGTGGGAGCCAATCCGAAAGCTGCCACATGTCCTTCCGCCCTTCCGCCCTCCGGACACATACAAACATTCAGCTTTATTAAGGTATACAGAAGATACAGATACAGATGAGTCGCCCTCCACTAAAGGTGCTCTCTGGGTGACTTACACAATTAAAATAAACAGGTTACATAGTCACAGCTTGTTTCTTAGCAATCATAGGCTCTTCTGAAGAGCCATGTCTTAAGTGCCCCTAAAAATGTGTCTGGAATACTGTGTCCAATTCTGGGCACCACAATTGAAGGGAGATGTTGACAAGCTGGAATGTGTCCAGAGGAGGGTGACTCAAAGGATCAAGGGTCTGGAGAACAAGCCCTATGAGGAGCAGCTTAAAGAGCTGGGACATGTTTAGCCTACAGAAGAGAAGGCTGAGAAGGAGACATGATAGCTGTGTATAAGTATGCGAGAGGGAGTCATAGGGAGGAGGGAGCAAGCTTGTTTTCTGCTGCCTTGGAGACTAGGACACAATGGAACAATGGCTACAAACCACAATAAAGGAGATTCCACCTGGACATGAGGAAGAACTTCCTGACTGTGAGAGCTGTTCAGCAGTGGAACTCTCTGCCTTGGAGTGTGGTGGAGGCTTTTAAACAGAGGCTCAATGGCCATCTGTCTGTTGCTTTGAATACAATTTTCCTGCTTCTTGGCAGAATGGGGTTGGACTAGATCAGGGCTGTCCAACTTCTACCAACCCAGGGGCCTGATTACCGGTCACTGATCAACTGGGGGGCCTAAGGGTCCGGACCCTCCCTGGCTCCACCCCTCCCCGGCTCCGCCCCCTCCCCGGCTCCGCCCCCCCCGGCTCTATTCTTCCATTCCTGCCACATGTATATATTCACAACCCCATCTTCCCCTTTATTCCTAATAAAATACATTTATTATTATTATTCTTCCATTCCTGCCACATGTATATATTCACAAACTCATCTTCCCCTTAAGCCCCCTGCTTCGGCCTACCTTTCCCAACGCGCTGGATAGGAGTAGCCGGACCACGTGCGAGGTGGCGATCGGGCGAGGCGGCGAGCAAGCGAGGCGGCGGGTGAGCGAGCCAGCCACCGACTGAGCCAGGCGGCGAGCAAGCGAGGCAGTGGGCGAGCGAGCCAGGTGGCGGGCGAGCGAGGCGGTGAGCGAGGGAGCCGAAGAAGCTCCTAATCGCGTCCGTGGACGAAAGGGATCCAGGAGGAGAGTAGCCGACATTTATTTACAGCAGGTATCGCGAGACTACGCAATCCACACGGGATTTCGCCAGCTACCTATGGGATTTCCATCTCTACGCGAGATCACGCTTGCATTGACTGCGAAATCCCGTGTGGATTGCGTAGTCTCGCGATACTTGCTCCAAACCCGGAAGTGGGTATTTTTTTTTCTATTTTTATTTTTTATTAAAATAGGTTAGGGGGCTGAAGGAAAGGGGCTGGCGGGCCGTGCACGGCCCCGCGGGGCGCCTGTTGGACAGCCCTGGGCTAGATGGCCCACGAGGTCTCGTCCAACTCCATGATTCTGTGAAACCATTACACATAACAGTCTTGTTTACATGTACAATGTCAAGGTCAAATCCATAGTTTCAACTGGACCTGATGTATACGAGTGAACGTTCTCCCTGAGTTGGAGGCGAACACCAAAGACACAGCTAAGATATTGACCGAATGCTTCAAAGCACATGAAAAATCCTTCACAGGAGGGAGAATTATTTTCTACAAAGGATATTACTGCATAACTCTACATCATAGTCCTGCGTTTTCCCCTTGAGCTCCGTCTGATAATGTTTGTTTGAACTCCGAATATCAGGATTTAATCATCCAAACGCAATCAAGTTAGCATTTTTGCCAACGGAAAACCCAAGGAAGTATGTGTTTGCTCAGTTTGTGTGTACTACTTTATTTGTGATGGTTGAATTGCTTTTTCTGTGAATGATCTCCCCCCTCTTCTCCTTAAAGATGCCTTTACATCCAAAAAGGTATATATTTTGTGCGGCTGCACCTTTTTGCTTCTGAATTGCCTTCTGAACTATTTCACTTTCAAGGGAACTGTTTGCTTTGAGCAAATATTCGGGTCTCCTGTGAAAGCCGTGGATTAGATTGCTTCTGTTACACATTAACTCAGTTTAACCTTGTGTTTAAACGGGGGTTTTTCCCCAATTCGGCGACGGTGGGAGGGCGCATAGGTGTGCCTGGCCTAAATTGGAGCCACTGTCTCAACCAGATTAAAGAGTATGGTTCGAGAAGGAAACACATCCAGTAACTCAGTGTTTTTCAACCTTTTTTGAGCCGCAGCACATTTTTTACATTTACAAAATCTTGGGGCACACCACCAACCAAAATGACACAAAATGTCATTTGGGAGTTGTAGTTGCTGGGAGTTATAGTTCACCCGCAATCAAAGAGCATTCTGAACTCCACCAATGATGGAATGGAATCAAACTTCCCAAACAGAACTCCCATAACCAAGAGAAAATACTATAAGAGTTTGGTGGGCATTAACCTTGAGTTTTGGAGTTTTAGTTCACCAACATCCAGAGAGCACTGTGGACTCAATGTTGGATCAGGACCAAACTTGGCATGAATACTCAATATGCCCAAATGTGAACACAGATGGAATTTGGGGAAAACAGACCTTGACATTTGGGAGTTGTAGTTGCTGGGATTTATAGTTCACCTACACTCAAAGAGCATCCTGAACTCTTGCAACAATGGAATTGAACCAAACTTGGCATATTGAACTCTCATTACCAACAGAAAGTACTGAAAGGGTTTGCTTGGGAATTGACCTTGAGTTTGGAAGTAGTAGTTCACCTACACCCAGAGAGCACTGTGTTCTCAAACAATGTTATGTTATGTTGTTGTTTGTTTTCTATCCAGAATCACAATGTTGGAAGGAGGCTCACCACTTTAAGGTCCCTAAAACAGGCATGGGAAAACTTCGGCCCTCTGGGTGCTTTGGACTCCAACTCCCACCATTCCGAACAGCCTGAGGCCCTTTCCTGCTTAAGTGGGTGAGAGGGGAAAGGAAAAGGGCCTGAGGCTGATAGGAATGGTGGGAGTTGGAGTCCAAAACACCTGGAAGGTCCAAGTTTGCCCATGCCAGCTTTTGACAGAGACCTCTTCCTCCCCCTTCCCCTTCGTGCCCTGTCTTCCCCTTCCTGCCGAACACGTACTTTTTCTTGCCGCTTCTGCCGCCATTTTGATCCGAGGGGGCAGCGTGAGCGTGTTCAGGAGGGGACGGGGGAGGGAGGAAGACGTGGAGCGAGTCTGCGCAGTGGTGTGAGCAAAGCGAGGCAAAGCGAGCAGAGCGAGGCTGGGAAGAAGGGAGCCCGAGTGGAGAAGAAAAAGTGTTCGGCAGGAGGGGGAAGAAAGGGTATTGGAGGTTCCAATTTTCCACGGCACACCTGATGACGATCTTAAACATCTAGCTGGTTCATAGGTAGAGATGCGTCCGGACAGGTAAGCTGGACCAGAACAGTTTAGGGCTTTAAAGGCTAAAGCCAGCACTTTGAATTGTACCTAGTAGCAAATTGACAGCCAGTGGAGTTGGCGCAACAGAGGAGTTGTGTGCTCCCTGAGCGCTGCTCCAGTTAGCAACCTGAAATGTTTGCCGTATATATGTTGTGCTCCACCCTGATTCCCCTTCGAGGCAAGAAGGGAGAAAGATAAACGCTTTCAATAAAATTAAATAAATAATAATATTTAGGCATCCACAGGTTTTGGCATCCATGCGGAATCCTGAAACCAACCCCTAATCAGGGGTGCTCACACTTTTTCAGCGTGCGAGCTACTCTTAAAGCAACCAAGTCCAAAAGATTTACCTGTGTCCGCTGCCGTGTGCTCCTGCCGCCGTGCGTGCTCCTGCTGCTGTTTTCCGCCCGCGCAGCACTTCTTCAGCCTGCGGGGCATTGCAGGAAGGAGAAAGCACGAGACAGGGCAACCAGAGGGAGCGCTCCACCCTGCCTGTCTCGCCAGCAACGGAGGCTGCACGGCTGCTTCTGGACGAGAGAGAGGCAGGGCGCTCCCTCCAGAGGCCCCGCCTCGTGCTTCCTTCTTCCTGCAATGCCCCGCAGGCGAAAGAAGCACCACAAGAGCGAAAGCCAGCAGCAAGAGCGCACGTGCGCGCAGGGGAGCGCCCCATCTGGTTGGTGAGGCCCGAAGATCACCTGGAAGAGGGCCGAAGATCTATTAGTAGCTCGCGAGCTACCTAATGAGCACCCCTGCAACTGATACGAAGACCCCACTGTAACTAATGAAAACCCCTCATATATGAAAGAGATCTAGAAGTCTTAGGAGACTAGAAGCCGAACATGAGTCAACAGGGTGATGTTGTAACTAAAAAGGCCAATGTGATTCTAAGGTGTATCAGAATTTATTATTATTTTATTTATTTCTGGTATTTGTACCCCACCACTTCTCTACCCCCAAAGGGGGACTCAGGACGGCTTACATTCGCAACGGTAGGAGGCCGCTATACAACAATATAATAGCAGTAAAATACATAAAGATTAAAATTACATAATCATTAAAAACCGATATAAACAACATCAGCTAAAACCATAAAATAGGCATAGTGTCAACTGCCACAACGCCATTCTAGACAATGTCCACTAAGGTGCAAATTATGTCTGCTGCCCAAAGGCCTGGTCCCAGAACCACAATTTTATCTTTTTTCTGAATGCCAAGAGGGATGCAGTCGATCTTATCTTGTTTGGTAGTGCGTTCCATAGGCAGCAGGAGGGGGTACTGCCGAGAAGGCCCTGTCTCTCGGCCCCACGAAACGCGTTTGCGATGTTGGCAGGAGTGAGAGCAGAGCCTCCCCAGATGATCTTAGGCTGCGAGATGGGACATAGAGGCAGACGCGTTCGGACAAGTAAGCTGGGCCAGAACCGTATAGAGCAGGGGTGCTCACACTTTTTCAGCATGGGAGCTACTGATTAAAAAACCAAGTCCCAAAGATCACCTACCCAGAAATGTAAAACGTATAACTATTTTCTTATTTATTTATTTATTTATATTTATTATTCATTTTTACTTACCGCTCCTTCCAGCAGGCTCGGGGCAGTTTACATAAAATGAAGTTATAAAACATCAACATTTCAATTTAATAACAACAATATAAAACAGAGCATAAAAATACATCCAACCACCCCATTTCTCCCACACTGCTATATTACCACACATATTATCAGCCAGAAAGTAAGAAGAGAGGCTTTTGAACTGCAAGGCCATTTAATACCCAGCAAGGTAAACAAAGGGGCATGCATAAATACATCCAACCACCCCATTTCTCCCACACTGCCATATTACCACACATATTATCAGCCAGAAAGTAAGAAGAGAGGCTGTTGATCTGCACGGCCATTTAATACTCAGCAAGGTAAACAAAGGGACATGCAAAAATACATCCAACCACCCCATTTCTCCCACATTTCCATATTCCCCAACATATATTTCTCAAGGAACAAAGCAAGCAGAGAGGCTTTGGAGCTAAAAGGCCATTTTTAAACATTAAAAATAAACAAAGAGACATGCCTCAGAACAAGCACCCACCCCAAAGTAAAAAGACCGACCTTTGAGATGCGGTAAGGAAATGACCCCAAAGCGTCCTTCTTCTTCTCCTCCATTGTTGCTCCTATTTCCATGCCACTAGCATGCATGCCGCCTCCAAGAGCTCACAAGAAGTCCGAGGGGCAGAATGGGCGCCATGCATGTGCGCGGGGCAGCCCATCGCGTCACCGGCCCGCCCCCTTTGGTCTCCTATGACTCTGAGTGGCTGGAGAAGGACGTAGGGAGGAGGAGGAATCCAAAAGAGGGGGCCCATTCTGCCTCTTAGACTCTGGAGCTTTTGGAGGCGGCGCGCAAGCGGGGAGCGGGGAGGAGCAACGACGGAGGACTTCTTTGCAGCGTGCAGGGGCACGTGAAGAGGACCAACAGCAAAAAACCTGGTCAGGGGCCTAAAGATCACCAGGATGAGGCCTGAAGATCACCCTGGTGATCCCGATCACCATTCTGAGCACCCCTGGTATAGAGCTTTATAGGTCAATACTAGCACTTTGAATTGGGCTCGGAGATGGACCGGCAACCAGTGGAGCTGACACAACGGGGGGGGGGGGGTATGTTCCCTGTATGTCGCCCCAGTTAGCAATCTGTCTGCCGCCCGTTGAACCAGCGGTAGTTTCCGAGCCGTCTTCAAAGGCAGCCCCACGTAGTGTGTTGACAGAAGGCAGAAGGGGGTTGGACTGGACGGCCGTTAGGGTCACTTCCAACACTGTGGTCTTAAGATTCTGGGTCTCATTTGTCCAGTTCTTGGCACTTGGTCTAAAAATGCTGCCCTTGGTTGTCATTTTCCTCCTGGCCTGCTCTGCAAAGGAACTCCGTTCAGTTTATGCTTGCCGCACAGCTCTCCAAGCAGGTGCTGGATAAATATGGGATTCCCGCCCCAAATGGACCAGGGTTCCTGCTTGAAAGGGAGATTTTTAATTAATGGGGATCCTCTGGGAGTAAGATATTTTCCCCCTTTGTCCCATGGAGACAAAACCATTTTCCTTCCCGGCATAACCCAGCGTTTTATAGGGTGCTTTTATTGCGGTGTCTTCTTTATGCGCCCCGTTTTACAGAAAGACAACATCTGCTCCTGGCCGACCAGAAGGCAACCACAACCCTTCCTTAAAGGATAGGGTGTCTGCTCTTTTGATGGGAAATCCAGACTAGAGCGGCTGCCAGCATTCGGACCCCCGCCTCACCCGAAATTCCCCCGCTCTAGTTTGCCTTTATGAAGACTGAGAAATGTACCTGGCATTGTGAAGCCTGCTGTTGCTTAAAATTTAAAAGGGGAAAAAGTGGACCAAATCCAGCAGTCCCTCCAGTAAACAATCCCAAAAGGTGTCAAGTTAAGTACAACCATCCACTCGCATTTGGGATTTTGACTTCCGCGGATTGGGTTATTCATGGAATTGATTATATATGTTTGCACAAAGCACCTCTAATATTACTCGCTGTTCCTCCAATGCAAGTAGGGTTGCCACTTTTTGATATAAGAAATATGGGACATTTACCTAAAAATATGGGATTTTTTTCACAAAAATAAGGGACACTTCCTTCCACGTGGCAAACTTGGGCCCTCCAGGGGTTTTCATTTCATTTCATTTCAGTTTATTATGATTGCTCCGAGCGACTTACATAGCAATAAAACAACAAGCATATCAACAATAAATCACAGTTTAAAAGCTTTGACGAAGAGCCACGTTGCAGAAAACACAGCAGAAAGTCTCCTTGGGTGATGCTGTTTCCAAGTTGCGGTTCTTTCTGCGTTGTCGTTGATCACCATTGTTGGTGATCAATCTGGCCAAGCCTGAGATGTTGTTTCAGGGAGTCCTTATATCTCTTTTTTGGGGCGCCTCTCTTGCGCTGACCCGTGGCGAGTTCACCATAGAGTAGTATCTTTGGGAGGCGGTGGTCCTCCACCCTAGAGACGTGCCCTGCCCAGCGCAGCTGTGTTCTCAATAGTGTGGCCTCAATGCTGGTGATCCCTGCTTGCTCCAGGACAGCAACATTCGTCACATAGTCAATCCAGAGTATATTTAGGATTGTGCGAAGACAGCGCTGATGAAAGCGTTCGAGGAGTCGTAGGTGTTGGCGATTGGTGACCCATGTTTCAGACCCATATAGGAGAATAGACAGTACGATAGCTCTGTACACACTGATTTTGGTGCTTTGCCTCAGGTGTTTGTTGCTCCAGACTCTTTTGTGAAGCCTTCCTAATGCACTATATGCCTTTGCTAATCTGTGATCTATCTCTTTATCAATCTTGGCGTCTGAAGAGATGGTGCTTCCCAGGTAGGTGAACTGCTGAACGGACTTAAGCACAGATTTGCCTATGCTGACATGGGGATGATGGTGTTCTTCCTGTAGTGCGGGCTGGTAGAGGACTTCCGTTTTCTTCAGGCTGGCTTCCAGCCCAAACAGCTCTGCAGCTGTTGCAAAGCAGGATGTTAGGCACTGCAGTGTTGCTTCTGAATGGGCGACAAGGGCAGCATTGTCAGCAAAAAGCAGCTCATGGACTAGATAGTTTAGAGTCTTAGTGCGAGCCTTTAGACGCACTAAGGTCTTAAGTAGGCGATTGCTAAAACAGTGTGCCTGCCCCCGACCTGAGTTGTAGTTTGTTAGAAGAATGTACATAATCCTAATATCAAGGAGCTTGAAAAAATATTTCAGATGCCAACATCTTGGCATGTGATTTTTCTGGACTTCGTATACATCTTTCATGTCGGTGCCTACTGCCGTTCTGGAGACGGTGCCACTTTCACCATTGTGTGTTCTGTGTTACTTCTTGATTTGTGGCGACTCTATGAATTCTGTAGGGTTTTCTTAGGCAAGGAATACTGTCCTCAGAAGTGGTTTGCCATTGCCTGCCTCTGAAATACAGCCCACAACACATGGTATTTCTTGGTGGTCCGTCATCCAGACGCTAATCAAAACCTAGCCTTGCTTTGTTTCCAAGATCAGAATGGCATCTGGTGCCTTCGGGGTATTTTGACTTGGCTTTATTTTAAGCTCAGATATTGGAACCTCCCCTGCATGCAAACCTTAAAAATGGCATTTACCGGATAGAGACTTTTTGGATTCTGTTTTAAGCCAGGCTTCTGCAGATTTATTTTAGCATTAATTTTAAAAGGTGTTGATGAATGAGTTGTTATCTTCCTGCTTGAAGTCTCAACACTGCAATTCTTTTTTTAAGCAAGGTGAGAGAAAGGAGACTTAAGCCAGAGGTCTGGATGTGGTGTCAAACTGTATTCGTTCTACAGTAGGGGTCGGGAACCTTTTTGACTCAGAGCTCAGATAAAAGCAAAATATTTGGAAATATTTATTTCAGTGAGAGCCATGTAATTAGTATATATATGGAATGGATTATACACACACTCACACAGAGACAGAGACTGAATTCAACTAAATATGAGTATATACATACATACTCAACTTATCAAATCCATAATATTTTTTTTTATTATTGGGTAAAGGAGGATATAACTTATAATCACAAAATACAGAGTTAGGGATATACTCGCCGTTAAAGATGACTCGGCTTTCAGCGCCTCCGTAGTTTCCTGACTCCCTTGGGTTCAGCACCATGGCCGTGCCTCGAAGCAGGGGCTACCACCGGCGCACCCTCGCCATCTTGGATGGAGGGTGCAAGAGTCAATGCATGGCCCAGGCCAGGTACAGCGTGCAGGTGAGGAAGGAAGGAGGGAGGTGCTGGCAAGGCTCGCCAGCAGCATTAGCAGCCCGCATGGAGGCTTCTGAGGAGCCGAGCGAGGCGGAAGGGGGCCGAGCTGCCTTCGCCCTCCTTTGCTCCAAATTTTGCACGCGCAGCTCAGCTGGGTGTGCCGCCTTCGCCCTTCTTTGCCCCAAATTCCGCATACGCAGCTCTGCTGGAGGCGGGGCCAGCACCAAGCTCTCCGCCTGTCGCTCACATGCCGGCTCTCAGCTGCACGTGCCACCGAGAGCCGGCATGGAGAGCTTGGCGCTGGTCCCGTCTCCAGCTGAGCTGCGCATGCTGAATTTGGGAAAAAGGAGGGCAAAGGTGGCGTGCGCAATTGAGGGCCGGCATGTGAGGGACAGGCGGAGAGCTTGGCACCCGCCTCCAGCGGAGCTGCGCGCAGAGAATTTGGGGCAAAGGAGGGCAAAGGTAGCACGCACAGTTGAGAGCCGGCATGTGAGGGACAGGCAGAGAGCCAGATGCAATCCTCGAAAGAGCCACATATGGTTCGCGAGCCATAGGTTCCCAACTCCTGTTCTACAGTATAGATCAGGCATGGGCAAACTTACATGTTTTGGACTTCAACTTCCACAATTCCTAACAACCGATAGGAGCCAGTTTTGTGGAGTGTTGAACTATGGCTCTGGAAGCTGACGTTCGAATTACTGCTCAGCTATGGAAACCCACAGAGTAACCTTGGGCAAATCGCACTTTCTCAGTAACGCATTCTAAATACACACTTTGTCAAGAAAACTCCACAATACATTAACATTAGAGTTTCCATAAGTCTTGAAGATACACAAAAACGGCATTTTAAATTGTTTATATTGTACGCTGTCCAATGATCCAATGGGACAAAGACTTTTCATAAAATCATTACAGCTTTTCACAATAGACTTGCTGCACAGGAAGGAGCTTAGTGGCATTGTTGTGTTTTTGTTGTTCTCCACCCAGTTGGTTTTAAATATATTTGGGTGACTTGTTTTCATATGGTAATTTGTTTCATTGTACTTTTATATCGTACCTTGTTAGGTATGCATTGTCGAAGGCTTATTGGGTATGTTTGCTTTTTGTAAGTGACCTTGTGTATGTCTAGGTGTGCCTTTGCCTTCCAAGTCACCTGTTGACTTTTGACAACCCAGCATTCTTTTTTCTTTTTCTTTTTCTTTTGGTGTCAGAAGCGAGTTGAGAAACTTCAAATCGCTTCTGGTGTGATAATAGTGCCTAGATCCAGGGAAATCATGCTTCCCCTCTATTCTGTCTTGGTCAAACCACACCTGGAATTACACTGTGTCCGACTCTGGGGACCACAATTGAAGGGAGATATTGACTCTAAGCTGGAATGTGCCCAGAGAAGGGTGACTAAAATGATCAAGGGTCTAGAGCAGTGTTTCCCAACCAGTGTGCCGTGAGCGATCATCAGGTGTGCCGTGGGAAATTGGACCCTCCAATACCCTTTCTTCCCCCTCCTGCCGAACACTTTTTCCTCTCCACTCGGGCTCACTTCTTCCCAGCCTCACTCTGCTCGCTTTGCTCTGGGACGAGTCTGCGCAGTAGCACCCGCACGGGTCACGTCCTCCCCCCTCCCCTCCTGAACACGCTCACGCTGCCCCCTCTGATCCCAATGGCGGCAGAAGCGGCAGTGTAGAAGAAAAAGTAAGTGTTCGGCAGGAGGGGAAGAAAGGGCGTGAAGGGGAAGGGGGAGGAAGAGGTCTCTGTCAAAAGTTGGCATGGGCAAACTTGGACCTTCCAGGTGTTTTGGACTCCAACTCCCACCATTCCTAGCAGCCTCAGGCCCTTTCCCCCCCCCCTCAGCCATTTAAGCAGGAAAGGGCCTCAGGCTGTTAGGAATGGTGGGAATTGAAGTCCAAAGCACCCAGAGGGCCAAAGTTTTCCCATGCCTGTTTTAGGGACCTTAAAGTGGTGAGCCTCCTTCCAACACTGTGATTCTGGATAGAAAACAAACAACAACATAACATAACATTGTTTGAGTCCACAGTGCTCTCTGGGTGTAGGTGAACTACAACTTCCAAACTCAAGGTCAATTCCCAAGCAAACCCTTTCAGTACTTTCTGTTGGTAATGAGAGTTCAATATGCCAAGTTTGGTTCAATTCCATTGTTGCAAGAGTTCAGGATGCTCTTTGATTGTGTGTTAACTATAAATCCCAGAAACTGTAACTCCCAAATGTCAAGGCCTATTTTCCCCAAACTCCGTCTGTGTTCACATTTGGGCATATTGAGTATTCATGCCAAGTTTGGTCCTGATCTAACATTGTTTGTTGTCCACAGTGCTCTCTGGATATAGGTGAACTACAACTACAAAACTCAAGGTCAAAACTATATGTATTTTCTGTGTTTATGGTGTCATTCTGTGTCATTTTGTGTTGCCATTCCTGCCATATTTTGTAAATGTAAAAAGGCCCAGTTTCCACTGGTGTATAAATATTGAAAAATACTGGTCTATGTATCACCTTTGTCCCTTTGGTGTGCTCAACGTAAATGTAAAGAATCTTTCAAAGGTTGAAAAATACTGGTCTACATCACCTTTGTCCCTTTGGGAGCTCAACGCAGTCTCTTTCACAGCATCTATTCTTCCGCTGGTGGTAGGTTTCAACAGATAGGGAGATCTTATGTACTCAGCCGGCAGTGGATCAAGATATTGGCTTGCAGCAGCTTTCAGCAGTTAGCCTTCCTTCCTTCCTTCCTTGTCCATCAAGAGCTCTGTTGTATGGGCTGGAAAGGAGATAGATATCTGCTTCCTTAAAGCGCATAGCCTGCATCTTGCATATACACAGAAACAGAGAAAATATGATTTATAGCTCCCTCTTCCACAAAAGAGCTCAGGGCGGTTGAGAACCCAACATAATAAGCACAGTGTTGAAACCACAAATTACAGATGACTAAAATTAGTCTTAAAAATCTACAAGCGTTGCATGCGTCTGAAATAACAAATGTCTAAAACCGTAAATCACAGCGATGTGCTTAAAATGTCATCGAAGAAAATACAAACAGCAGCAAAAATAAAGGAGTCATTTGCATTATTTCCCATAACATCGTATGATTTTAACTTGCAGCTGAAAGATGGAAGTGTTAGGGATAAATAGGTCTCCGATGGAAGGAAATTCATAATGGGTACCGGCCACAAGTAAATCCTGCCATATATATACTCGAATATAAGTTGGCCTGAATACAAGCCGCAAAAAACTGGGAAATCGTATTGACTCGAGTATAAGCCGAGGGTGGGAAATGCAGCCGCTACAGGTAAATTTCAAAATAAAAATCGATAACCAATAAAATTACATTAATTGAGGCATCAGGAGGTGAAATGTTGTTGAATATTTGCATAAAACTATAATTTAAGATAAATCATTATTCTGACCTTCTTCACTGTAAATGTACTTACGTTTCCTTCCAACAATAATAGAGTAAAATAATAACTGTAATAATAATAATAGAGTAAAATAATGGAAATGAATAAATGTAATAATAATAGAGTAAAATAATGAACGCAATAATAATAAAGTAAAATAATAACTGTAATAATAATAGAGTAAAATAATGGAAATGCAATAATAGCAGTATTAATACAGTAAAAGAATAAATGTAATAATAATAGAGTAAAATAATGACAGTAAAATAAAGTAAAATAAAAATGTAATAATAATAGAGTAAAATAACGGAAATGCAATAATAGCAGTATTAATACAGTAAAAGAATAAATGTAATAATAACAGAGTAAATTAATGAACGCAATAATAATAAAGTAAAATAATAAATGTAATAATAATAGAGTAAAATAATGGAAATGCAAAAATAGCAGTATTAATACAGTAAAAGAATAAATGTAATAATAATAGAGTAAAATAATGAACGCAATAATAATAAAGTAAAATAATAAATGTAATAATAATAGAGTAAAATAATGGAAATGCAATAATAGCAGTATTAATACAGTAAAAGAATAAATGTAATAATAATAGAGTAAAATAATGAACGCAATAATAATAAAGTAAAATAATAAATGTAATAATAGAGTAAAATAATGGAAATGCAATAATAGCAGTATTAATACAGTAAAAGAATAAATGTAATAATAGAGTAAAATAATGAACACAATAAAAATAAAATAATAAATGTAATAATAATAATAGAGTAAAATAATGGAAATGCAATAATAGCAGTATTAATACAGTAAAAGAATAAATGTAATAATAGAGTAAAATAATGAACACAATAAAAATAAAATAAAATAATAAATGTAATAATAATAGAGTAAAATAATGGAAATGCAATAATAGCAGTATTAATACAGTAAAAAATAAATGTAATAATAATAGAGTAAAACAATGAACGCAATAATAATAAAGTAAAATAATAAATGTAATAATAATAGAGTAAAATAATGGAAATGCAATAATAGCAGTATTAATACAGTAAAAGAATAAATGTAATAATAATAGAGTAAAATAATGAACGCAATAATAATAAAGTAAAATAATAAATGAAATAATTATAATAAGGTAAAATACTGTAAATGTAATAATAATAATAATAGAGTAAAATAAATGTAAGAAAAATAATGTTAATAACAGAGTAAAATAATAAATAACCTTGACTCGAGTATAAGCCGAGGGGAGCTTTTTCAGCCTAAAAAGGGGGCTGAAAAACTAGGCTTATAGTTCAGTATATACAGTATTTGTTAGGAAATCATTGCCAAGGGAAATCCAACCCAGTAAGCAGTTCTTTCATGTGTTTTGGGCATTGTAAATTAGGAGATTTATTCAAGGAAGATAGAGGAATGGAATTGAATTCCATTTCCCACCCCTAAATCTATGCACATAATAAAAGTGAAAATGTATATGTTTGTATGTGACGGATGTGTCTGCTTACACCAAGCAAACTGTGGCCCTCCAGCTGTTTTGGCTTCCAACTCCCCGAAGCCCTTGCCAGCTTGTTCATTGGCCAGAAATTCTGGGAGCTGAAGGACCAAAAACCCGGAGGGCCGCAGTTTGAGGATGCCTGGCTTTAGGGTTGCCACTTTTTGATATAAGAAATAAGGGACATTTACCTAAAAATACGGGAGATTTCACAAAAATAAGGGACATTTCCTTCCGCGTGGCTGCTTGGTTGAGAAAAGCAAAGGACAAAGTGTCAATAATCAGTGGTAATACATATTAGTAGGGGATTACAGTCTATAATATATACAGTCATAAATCGAAGATAATACCTTCCAGGTGGGAAGCAACAGTACAATGTTGATCACAGATGGCAATCACGTATTAATCACATATCCAAACAGAGGGCAATCACATATCAGTCACATATAGGATACAATAGCAAGCATATCACACACCAAGCCTCAGCATAGGCTAAAGAAATAAACAATACTCATACAGTGCATATAATCAGCAAAACAAAATACATCAAAATGAGTGTGAGAGCTCCCATGAGCTTCCTAGAGCTAGCGGACCCCAGAGTGACAAATATAGGTATCTTGTAGCCTCCTTACTGGTCACCATCCATCTGGATTTTCGAGTATTGGCTCTCACACTCATTTTGATGTATTTTGTTTTGCTGATTATATGCACTGTATGAGTATTGTTTATTTCTTTAGCCTATGCTGAGGCTTGGTGGTGTGATATGCTTGCTATTGTATCCTATATGTGACTGATATGTGATTGCCCTCTGTTTGGATATGTGATTAATACGTGATTGCCATCTGTGATCAACATTGTACTGTTGCTTCCCACCTGGAAGGTATTATCTTCGATTTATGACTGTATATATTATAGACTGTAATCCCCTACTAATATGTATTACCACTGATTATTGACACTTTGTCCTATGTTAGGAATTGGGATGTTCTTTTTATTCTCTGCTATATATTACAGTATATTGATATTTTGCTACCCTGGTGTGTAGTATCTGGTCATTCAGAGTGAAATTATTTTTCTCAGTGTGTTTCTACAGTTCTGTATACCAGTCCAGTCATTGTTCTTCTGTTTGTGAGAAAAGCAAAGGCCAGAAGGAAGGGGGGCGGCAGCTTAGGAGTGGGCGATGGGAGCCCACCCAACCTTATCTGTCGCCCACTTCAAAGCGAAGCGGGTGGGGTGGATCCCCTGGCGGGCAGGCAGGTGGGGGCTGCCATGGAGAACAAACTCTGTGGCTTTGCGTGGTGGCAGCCTGACCGGGGGGGGGCTGCTGTAGGGGGTGGGGAGGGGCGGGGGCATGGATTGGTGGTGTGAGTGCTGGGGGGAAGGCTGGGGAAGGAGAAGCCGTTATGCACCATAATATGGGGGGGGGGTGGTAGGCTCTCTCCCCCTCTTCCGCGACTGTTTCTCTGGATGCGGGGGAACTACAACTCCCAAAAAATCAAGGTCAGTTCCCTTCTAAACCTCTCCAGTATGCTCAGTTGGTCATGAGGGTTCCCTGTGCCAAGTCTAAGTACAGTCTGTTGTCGTGGGAGGGAGGGGACCCACAGTTTCTCTGGGTGCGGGTGAACTGGGTGCGGAATGGCAATTCCCCCTCCTGCTGCCACCTGTCCTGTCCTATCAATACGGGACAGGAGCTGAAAATACGGGACACGAACTTCAGAGCAGGAAATACAGGACATCCCATATAATACGGGGCAGGTGGCAACCCTACCTGGCTTACACAGATAGCCTCTCACCTCCGCAAACAGGTTATAGTTCCAAGTGCTGAGAAGTCTCCAAAGGCACTCCCTCCACTGGCAATATCATACCATACCATATTATACTATATTAATATTGGTAGTATTATATTGTATTACATTACAACATTATCAATATTATATGCATATACCATATTATACCATATCATATTACACTGTATTATATCATATTAAATTATACTACATCAGTGTTTCTCAACCAGTGTGCTGTGGCACACTAGTGTGCCGTGAGCGATCATCAGGTGTGCCGTGGGAAATTGGGACCTCCAATACCCTTTCATCCCCCTCCTGCGAACACTTTTTCTTCTCCACTCGGGCTCCCTTCTTCCCAGCCTCGCTCTGCTTGCTTTGCCCCGCTTTGCTCACGCTGCCGCTTCTGCGGGAGGGGGAGGGAGGAAGACGTGACCCGTGCGGGCGCTACTGCACAGACTCACCCCACATCTTCCTCTCTCCCCTCCACAGTGCTCTCTGGATATAGGTGGACTACAACTCCAAAACTCAAGGTCAATGCCCAGCAAACTCTTATAGTATTTTCTCTTGGTTATGGGAGTTCTGTGTGGGAAGTTTGATTCCATTCCATCATTGGTGGAGTTCAGAATGCTCTTTGATTGCGGGTGAACTATAACTCCCAGCTGTTGAGCAAGACCTTTGTGTGTGTCTTTCTGCCATTCCTGCCAGGATATCTATGTTGTGTTCATCGAAACAGGCCCAGGTTTCACACTGAGTGTATAAATACATTTAAAAACATATTAACTATATGTATTACTGTGTTAGAGTGTCATTTTGTGTCATTTTGGTGGGTGGTGTGCTCCAGGATTTTGTAAATGTAAAAAATGTGCCGCGGCTCAAAAAAGGTTGAAAAACACTGTACTACCTTATATTATAAAATAATAACTCAAATTATTTATTTAAATAAAAACTATATATATATATATATATATATATATATATATATATATATATATATAAATACTAGCTGTACCCGGCACGCGTTGCTGTGCCCTTTTTAGGAGATGCGAGAATGTCCAATCATCCACGGTGGGCCTTCCTCTAAACTGCAGTTGGGGGATTGGCTGAGGCCTTTTCCTTTTTCTGTTTTGGCAGTTTACTATGGATCGGAATTTTCATGTTGGCTGGCCAGTGCAGCAGTTATGCAAATCCGCCCTTATTGGCAGCCAATCATGTTGTTCAGAATGTAGAGGCTGGGTGAGTCTTTGGCTGCCCGGAGGATGCTGGTAAATGTAGTTTTATTTTTACTCGTTGTTTTGGGGGAAGGTTTCTTTGCTACAAACGTACCTTGCTTGAGGCCTATTTCTGTTGGCAAGTATTGTGTTTCTGCGTTGTATGGTTTCTTTGTTTGAGGTATACATCACATGACGTGAGCCCATTTATATAATAGATTAACGCACTTAAGCAAATATATAAATTACACAAATCATCAATTACATTTCAAAACCCTACACAGACCTTCAATCATATTTCAAAAACCCATCAAAAAACCCACTAAAATAAAATAAAACTCAAGATGACGAGCCAGGGTAGTGTGTAGAGTACAAGACCAAATGCTTTCTTCTGGCTGGGGGTTGGGACTAGTAACTAGTCATTTTCAAAGGCCTGATGAAACGACCAAGACTTCAAGTTCTTATGAAAAGAGGAGAGTGATGGAGCCTGTCTTATCTCCCTGGGAAGGGCATTCCAGAGGTGAAGGGGGGGGGCACCACCGAGAAAGCCCTTTCTCTCATCCTCACCAACTGTGCTTGAGACGGTGGTGGGAGCGAGAGAAGGGCCTCCCCTGCGGATCTTAGAGTTCGTGCTCCTTCATAGAAGGAGATGCGATCACGGAGATAGGTGAGGCCCGAACCGTTTAGGACTTTATAGGTCATAACCTGCACCTAGAATTTGTCTTGGCAACTCATCAGCAGGCAGTGAAGCTGTTTTTTTTTAAAAAAAAAATAATTTTATTGAGTGTTATATCTTTAAAGTGCAATGAAAAAGAGTAGTGATGTGAAAAGAGTTCACATTATAGGTTGATGGGGGTAGGGGTTGTGTAGTTAATGGGCAGGGAGTGGTTTGTAGATAGGGGAAAGGCAGAGGTAAGGGTAGGGCATATAAAGAGTGGTAGATAGCAGTGAATACAACTATATACATGTTGACTTCCATTCTTCTCTCAGTGGGTGTTTAGCTGTATGTCCTTGCGTTCCTTCTTTTTCATATATTCTTCCATTAATGTCCAATCCGTTGGTTTTCTTGGGGATCCCGTGTTTCTTCTTAGGAAATAAGTTAATTTGTCCATATCCTTTATGTCATAAATCTTCTGTATCCATAAGTCCAGTTTGGGTATTATGTCGGTCTTCCATTCTTTGGCAAATACCAAACGTGCCGCTGTTGTCATATAAGTAAAGAGTTTATCACTGTTGTCGTCTAATCTGAGTTCGCTATCATTTAAACCCAATAGGTAATACTCTGGCTTTAGAGGAAATTTAAATTGCAATATAGCCTGGGTTTCTTTATGAATGGATCTCCAATAGTCGATGGTTTTCGGACATGTCCCCTCCAACTACCGCCCGGTTTCGAATTTATCGTTCCTGGGCAAGGTAATTGAGAAGGCAGCAATGGAGCAGTTGCAGTCCTTCCTAGATGACGCAGCTTGGCTAGACCCCTTCCAGTCCGGCTTCCGTCCGGGGCATGGGACGGAGACGGTCCTGGTCTCCATCTCGGATGAGTTGCGCTGCCAGCTGGATCAGGGCGGATCGGCGCTGCTCGTGTTATTGGACCTCACAGCGGCGTTTGATACAGTCGATTATGATCTATTGACTCACCGCCTTGCCAGGGCCGGAGTTAGGGGGACAGCCCTTAATTGGGTGACCTCCTTCCTCCGGAACCGGCTACAACGAGTGAGGAGGGCAAGGATGTCTCTGGGGTTCCCGCTTCTTTCCGGGGTTCCTCGGGGGCTATTCTCTCCCCCCTCTTATTTAACATCTATATGCGACCACTTGCCCAGCTGGTGCGTAGTTTTGGGCTGGTGTGCCATCAGTACGCTGATGACACCCAGCTTACCTTGAAGATGGAGGGCAGCCTTGAATCCGTACCTGATAATTTCCATCGTTGCCTTGAGGCCGTCACTGGATGGCTGTGAGCCAGTAGGTTGAAGGTGAATCTGGCAAAGATGGAGATCCTGTGGCTGGGTCCTCCGGGCTGTAGGGATGTTCAGCTTCCAACCCTGGACGGCGTGACATTATGTCCGTCGCCCTCTGTTAAGAGCTTAGGAGTAACCTTGGACCCCCTGTTGTCGATGGAGGCCCACGTCTCCAGCGTCAGCAGGGTAGCATTTTTCCATCTTCGCCAGGCGAGGAAGCTGGCCCCCTATTTGTCCCGGCGCGACTTAGCCACAGTGATCCAAGCCACGGTCATCTCGAGGCTGGACTACTGTAATGCTCTTTACATTGGCCTTCCTCTGTCGGTAATCCGGAGACTCAAGCTGGTGCAGAACGCTGCAGCGCGACTCCTGGCAGGGGTCCCGATTGGCCACCACATCATGCCAATCCTGCACGAACTGCACTGGCTCCCAATTGAATGCCGGATTGCCTTCAAAGTGTTAGTCCTGACTTTTAAGGCCTTACATGGTCTGGGGCCAGTGTACCTGCGGGACCGCCTTCTCCCATATCATCCCACCAGATCACTGCGCTCCGAAGAGCTAAACCTCCTGGTCATCCCAAATGTGAAGACCTACCATCTGTCCGCAACCCGCCGCCGGGCTTTCTCTGTTGCAGCCCTTACCATGTGGAACGCACTGCCCGCCGGCATCCGTGCCACCCATCCCTACCCTGCCCCGAACCTCATCCCCTACTCTATCTTACCACTTTCTTTTCCCTTTCTTGTTTTATTCTTTGGTAAAAACAACTAATAAAAACTATTCATTAAAAAAAAAGAATTTTTTTTAAAAAAAGAAAAGACATTGCTGTTCCAACAAGCCTTCGGAGTTAGCTAAACTGTAGCTCGCACCGCCTAGCTGTCAGCCCACTGTGACTCCATTTGTTGCTTCAACTGTTCTAATTGTAATTCCATCTTAATGGTATTACTGTGGTTTATGAGTTATCTGACAATTGTATTTTACGAACTGTTGTAAGTCGCCCCGAGCCGTTGGGGGGGGGGGGGGCACAGACAAATGTGAAATAATAAATAAATAAATAAATGTGGAAATAGCTTCCCACATGTGAGTTACGCCACTGAAGCTGTTTTAATAGGGCATTGTATGCTCCCTACAATTTGTTCCAGTTAGGAGTCTGGCTGCCGCCCGTTGTACCAATTGCAATTTTCAGGCTGTCTTCAAGGGCAGCCCCACATAGAGCGCATTACAGTAATCAAGTCTAGATGTAAACAAGGCATGGACCACCCTGGCCAAGTCAGACTTCACAATGTATGTGTCCTCTCCAGCCATTGTCTAAGTTGTCCTGTGTAATTCTGCACAAGAGAACCTCGAAATGCTTCCTCCAGAAGTAATTCATTTTGATAAGGTTCACCATTATTGATTAAGTCCGGGTATGTATTCCCCACCGATGTGGGGCTCTTACATATCCTCTCTTGCAAGGTGTCCTTTCAGATCTGTTTAGGATCCCTTTTGCTGGTGACTTTGGTGTCTGAGAACTGGGAGAAACCTGTCTCCTCCTTTTCTTTCTGGGCGAGGCATTAGGCAAACCCATGATCAAATATGGAAGAGGTAGTTTGTTTGGCCACAGAGGAGTGAGTCATTCGGCTAATTGAAGCTCAGTGTAAATTGGCGTTGCCTGAACAGGAGGCTTATTGGAATTGCTAAATACCAGCCAGACCTTAAATAAACAGCTGGCTCCTAATAGATAAACACAATCATTTAACTTTATGTTAAATACATATATACATACATACATACATACATACACTTTCCCGTTTGGGGAAGGTTTTTTCTCCAACCAGGAGAATGGGTACTTCCCCAGATCCAAAATCTTTTGCACATTGACAATAAAGTCATGCTGGAGAACCTGGAAATGCTAGAAAGCCATTGGAAGGCTTCCCAGAATGCTCAAAATATACTTTAGATTCATTTATGAAGTAAAGCAGCTTCTCACTCGTCATACTATACATATGAGATGAATGGTGTAATACAGTGCTTTTCAACCTTTTTTGAGCCGCAGCACATTTTTTACATTTACAAATTCCTGGGGCATACCACCAACCAAAAGGACACAAAATGACACTCTAACACAGTAATACATATAGTCAATATGTTTTTTAAATGTATTTATACACTCAGTGTGAAACCTGGGCCTGTTTCAATGAACACAACATAGATATCATGGCAGGTATGGCAGAAAGACACAAACTTCCCAGACAGAACTCCCATAATCATGAGAAAATACTATAAGTGTATGGTGGGCATTGACCTTGGGTTTTGGAGTTGTAGTTCACCTATATCCAGAGAGCGCTGTGAACTGAAACAATGTTGGATCAGGACCAAACTTGGCATGAATACTCAATATGCCCAAGTGTGAACACAGATGGTGTTTGGGGAAAATAGACCTTGACATTTGGGAGTTACAGTTTCTGGGATTTATAGTTAACACACAATCAAAGAGCATCCTGAACTCTTGCAACCATGGAATTGAACCAAACTTGGCATATTGAACCCTCATTACCAACAGAAAGTACTGAAAGGGTTTGCTTGGGAATTGACCTTGAGTTTGGAAGTTGTAGTTCACCTACACCCAGAGAGCACTGTGTTCTCAAACAATGTAATGTTATGTTGTTGTTTGTTTTCTATCCAGAATCACAATGTTGGAAGGAGGCTCACCACTTTAAGGTCCCTAAAACAGGCATGGGAAAACTTCGGCCCTCTGGGTGCTTTGGACTTCAACTCCCACCATTCCTAACAGCCTGGGGCCCTTTGCTTGCTTAAGTGGCTGGGGGGGGGGGGGAGGAAAAGGGTCTGAGGCTGCTAGGAATGGTGGGAGTTGGGAGTCCAAAGCACCCAGAGGGCCGAAGTTTGCCCATGCCAGCTTTCGACAGAGACCTCTTCCTCCCCCTTCCCCTTTGCGCCCTTTCTTTCCCCTCCTGCCGAACACTTACTTTTTCTTCTACACTGCCGCTTCTGCCGCCATTTTGATCCAAGGGGGCAGCGTGAGCGTGTTCAGGAGGGGAGGGAGGAAGACGTGACCCGTGCGGGCGCTACTGCGCAGACTCGCCCCAGAGCAAAGCGAGGCAAAGTGAGCAGAGCGAGGCTGGGAAGAAGGGAGCCCGAGTGGAGAAGAAAAAGTGTTCGGCAGGAGGGGGAAGAAAGGGTATTGGAGGTTCCAATTTCCCACGGCACACCTGATTATTGCTCACGGCACACTAGTGTGCCATCGCACACAGGTTGGGAAACACTGGTGTAATAGAAAACAGGGTGTTTTCATGATTGAAATTTTGCTAGATTGATGTCGGGTTTTACCAACATGCAGAGCGATGTGATATCTGATTCTGCAGTACTCAAACCTTAGTACTTTATTGTCTCTCTTAGTAAATATAAGGCAGCTTTGATTATCTTTAAAGCCTGTGTGTGTGTGTTTTTGTGCACATATGTTTTTAATTTCGAAGCAACGGAATTTCCCTTCTGCCCAGTGGAACAATTAATGGAAGCCTGCGTGTTAGATCTACACAGTCTGATTCTTCCGCTGGGAACAGTTCATAATGTTAGTCGTATGCCAATGCTTAAACATCACAAGGGGAGTGAGGAAACAGTGACAGGGCCAAGGAAAAGGTTCTTGCCGAGGGCATACTAAAATGAAGCTGACCCACCCCAACCCACCTGTGTCCATCTGGTGTTTTGGACTACAGCTCCCATCATCCTAGCTGTGTGGGAGTTGTAGTCTGACACAATGCTTGGCCAGACAAGGCTGGACCAAACAACTTGGGACATTTTCACATGATATAGCACAGCGGTTCCACTTTAACTGCCATGGAAATACCCTATAGAATCCTGGCATATGCAGTTTAGGGAAGCAGAGAGATCAGGGTTAGACTTGGGAGAGTTCAGGGTTAGAGTGGGTGCAGAGAGGTCGTGGTTATAGTTCGACTGGGAAGAGATTGGGGTTTGAGTTAGATTGCAGAGGGGTCAAGGTTAGACTGGGAGGAGATAAGGGTTAGAGTGAGTGCAGAGAGGTCAGTGGTTATAGTTCGACTGGGAAGAGATTGGGGTTTGAATTAGATTGCAGAGGGGTCAAGGTTAGACTGGGAGGAGATAAGGGTTAGAGTGAGTGCAGAGAGGTCAGGGGAGAGTTCAGGGTTAAAGTGAATGTGGAGAAGTCAGGATTAGTTAGATGAGAGAGATCAAGGTTAGAGTAAGTGTGGAGAGATCAGGGTTTGAGTTAGTTAGACGGGAGCGATCAGGGTTAGAGTAAGTGTGGAGAAATCAGGGTTAGACTGCGGCGAGATCAGGGTTAGAATTGGATTGCAGAGAGGTCAGGGTTAGTTAGGAGAGATCGTGGTTAGAGAAAGTGTGGAGAAAGGGTTGGGGTTAGACTGCAGAGATATCAGAGTTATAGTTGGATTGCAGAGAGGTCAGGGTTAGTTAGACGGGGCGGTCAGGGTTAGAGTAAGTGTGAAAAGATCAGGTATAGAGTGAATGTGGAGAGATCAGGGTTAGAGTTGGATTGCAGAGAGGTCAGGGTTAGACGGGGAGGTCAGGGTTAGAGTAAGTGTGAAAAGATCAGGGATAGCGTGAATGTGGAGATATCAGAGTTAGAGTTGGATTGCAGAGAGGTCAGGGTTAGTTAGACGGGGAGGTCAGGGTTAGAGTAAGTGTGAAAAGATCAGGGATAGATTGAATGTGGAGAGATCAGGGTTAGAGTTAGATTGCAGAGAGGTCAGGGTTAGTTAGACGGGGAGGTCAGGGTTAGAGTAAGTGTGAAAAGATCAGGGATAGAGTGAATGTGGAGAGATCAGCGTTAGTGTTAGATTGCAGAGTGGTCAGGGTTAGTTAGATGGGAGAGATCAGGGTTAGAGTAAGTGTGAAGAGATCAGGGTTAGACTGCAGAGAGGTCAGGGTTCGACTGGGAAGAGAAGGATTGAGTTAGACAGGGCAGGTAGTAGGCTTCAATTAAGAGTAAGAGAGATAAATGTTAGTTAGATTATTTAGTAATGGTTAGCTAAAAAGTATCATATATAATGTATAAGTCATTCACATGTTTCAGGGCCAAAATTTTGGATTTCGGCATGACCTGCAGATAAGTCAAAGGTCATTCCATGGAGAGGGCAAAGGCCGATTCTGTATACACTATGGCGATTGTATGATGTGTAAGATGGCCCTTTTGTGCTTCCCCATAAATCATTTTTTTTGTTGTCGAAGGCTTTCATGGCTGGAATCAGTAGGTTGCTGTGAGTTTTTGGGCTGTATAGCCATGTTTTTTGTTAGTTGGCATGTTTCGGTATCAGTTACAGTTCCTCTTTGCTCAGAAAGCAATGTGGGATTCGTCTTTTTCATGAGAAACCTTCTTCCTAATGTGGGAAATCAGATATATGAGTGTTTCTCAGGGTAGAAACTGGGGCTTTTGCGGTTAGATTGAGACTAACCACCTTTAAGAAGGAAGATATTTTCCACCACCGCTCCCAAATCGTTTTAAAGCTATGCATAGTCAAGCAAGAGGAATTTAAGATCCGAGAATTTTCTTGCTCCGATGCAGTTTCGCAGCTGTGATTTTGCTCGGCAAGATGGAGCACTCTTTACTCTCTCTTTGAGTTGTTTCGTATTAATATTTTACATCTGCTAAGGCTATTTTAATCAAGGCAAGTGCTTTGCCTTGTAAAGATGACGGAAGAGAGAGGGGAAGTTTGGCCCTCCCTCGTTCCTTGCAGCAATTTGACGGGGATGTCCTCGCCGGGGAAGGAACATCTGTCCGGCTGATGAGTCCCATTTGCAGTGTTTCACACCTGGATCCTGGAGCTGGCCAGCCGGATTGAATTTGTGGCATTGGGGCTGGACACAACTATTTGGCAAATAACAGTGCGCCGTTGTGTCCTGAGTCAAACTGGTTGCCATGGGATCCCAGCTGAAACCACAAATTACAGATGACTAATCACACAATCACATGCGCCTTAAAACGACACACATAGAGGATAAATTACAAAGGCTATAAAAACAATACAAACGGGGGGGGGGAAGACAAATTCGTGGTTCGCATTGTTCCATTCCCATTGTTGTATACATTGATATATCCTTAACTTACAAGTGAAAGATGAAAGAGTTTGGGACAAATAAGTTTTGGATGTGTCATCGAAGCCCAAAGCTTCGCACCAGCTGAGCAAGTGGTCGCATATACAGTAGATGTTAAATAATAAATGAATGCGTGACCTCAAAGGTTGTGAGGCTGTGTCCTTTATTGACTCGATCCACCTTTGGTGGTTTCCCTCTTTTCATATTATCACGCACTTTACCAGCCATAGTAAATTCTTTCCGATCAGTTATGTCATCTCATGATATGACCTAAATGTGACGAGCTCAATTTAATCATCTTAAGAAGACTTCAAATTTAAAAAAATATATATTTTATTGAATTTCCAAAGACTTCAAATTTGACTTGCTCTCAGTCCCTTTTATTTGTTACTACCGTGTTTCCCAGTATGACACCCCGATTGTAAGACGTGCTCGGGTGTCAGGGGTCGGCTAATGTAAGCCGTACCCCGAATGTAAGCCGTACCTCGTCACCACGCCCACGCCGCCGCCGCCGCAACCGGCCCATCAGCCGCGGCACACCTCCGCGGCACACCTCCTTGCTGCCAGGCCTCCAAGGGAGGGGGAAGAGAGCCAGAAGCATGGCAAAGTGTGCGCTGCGTCAGAGTGACAAGTCGTCGCTTTGCCCCGCCCCTGGCTGTCTTCCCCGTCCCTTCCTTTCTTTGTCCAAGAAAGGGAGGGAGAGGAGAGCCAGGGGCGGAGCAGCGCGACGACGTGTCACTCTGCCGCAGCGGCGCTTTGCCCCGCCCCTGGCTCTCTTCTCCCTCCCTTTCTTTGTCCAAGAAAGGGAGGGAGAAGAGAGCCAGGGGTGGGGCAGAGCGACGACGCGTCACTCTGACGCAGTGGCGCATTGCCATGCTTCTGGCTTTCTTCCCCCTCCCTTCCTTTGTCCAGAAAGCTGCGCCGCGGAGGTGTGCCGGCGGCGGCGGCGGCGGCGTGGGCGTGGCGATGGGGTACGTCTTAGTTTATATAAGACGTACCCCGAAAGTAAGACGTAGGGGGACTTTTCGGGGGGGAAAGAAAGTAAGACGCTGTCTTACTTTCAGGGAAACACGGTAGCTTGGGGACCCCGCGGTGCCCGGGTTATTTGAAAAGGGTATTGTTTGTTTTTGGGTGTTAGGTAATATCAGTTTAGTCATATATTACACTATGTCTTAATCAAACTCAAGTTTGGTCCAGATCATTGGTGGGGGTCACAGTGGTGTCTGAAAATGGGTGAAGGTGCTGCCAATCCTATCATCTGATACCCATCCTCCCCCAAACTGCACCAGGGTGTAAATTGGGTTACCAGTTGTCTGTTTGCCAAGTTTGGTCCAGGGCATGTTTATTTAAGAAAAGGGTTGTTTGTTTTTTTTTAAAAAAATGAATTGTTTTAATAGTAAGAAGGGTAAGGTTGTAGTTGGACGCACATCATACTAAGTCATCCCCGTCAAACTTCATCATTTTGCCTAGGTTCACAATGTTGCCCAGTTTAATTTTATTATTTATAATAATAAGCATTTTATTACTTATAATTTCTTTTTTATGTTATTATTATTATTCTTAATTTTCTCCCTCATGGGACCCAAAACAGCTTACAACATAGTGTAATCATGTAAACAACAATTCACATACATCAATAGTAAGTATAAAACATAATGAAATAAGCAGTGTAATTACAGCTGTAATATACTGTTGAAGTTGTTCTTGAGCAGGGGTGCTCACACTTTTTCAGCATGGGAGCTACTGATTAAAAAACCAAGTCCCAAAGATCACCTACCCAGAAATGTAAAACGTATAACTATTTTCTTATTTATTTATTTATATTTATTATTCATTTTTATGTCCCGCTCCTTCCAGCAGGCTCGGGGCAGGTTACATAAAATGAAGTTATAAAACGTCAACATTTCAATTTAATAACAACAATATAAAACAGAGCATAAAAATACATCCAACCACCCCATTTCTCCCACACTGCCATATTACCACACATATGATCAGCCAGAAAGTAAGAAGAGAGGCTGTTGAACTGCAAGGCCATTTAATACTCAGCAAGGTAAACAAAGGGGCATTCAAAAATACATCCAACCACCCCATTTTTCCCATATTTCCATATTCCCCAACATATATTTCTCAAGGAACAAAGCAAGCAGAGAGGCTTTGGAGCTAAAAGGCCATTTTTAAACATTAAAAATAAACAAAGAAACTTGCCACAGAACAATCAAGCACCCACCCCAAAGTAAAAAGACCGACCTTTGAGATGCGGTAAGGAAATGACCCCCAAAGCGTCCTTCTCCTCCTCCTCCGTTGTTGCTCCTATTTCCACGCTGCCAGCATGCGTGCCGCCTCCAAGAGCTCATGAGAAGTCAGAGAGGCAGAATGGGCGCTTCTGCGCATGCGTGCGGGGCCAGCCATGCATCGCGTCATCCAGGCCAGCCCCCTTTGGTCTCCTACGACTCTGAGTGGCTGGAGAAGGACGGAGGGAGGAGGAGGAATCCAAAAGAGGGGGCCCATTCTGCCTCTTGGACTCTGGAGCTTTTGGAGGCGGCGCGAGCAGGGAGCCGGGAGGAGCAACCACGCAGGACTACTTTGCAGCGTGCAGGGGCACATGAAGAGGACCAACAGCAAAAAACCTGGTCAGGGGCCTGAAGATCACCAGGATGAGGCCCGAAGATCACCCTGGTGATCGCAATCACCATTCTGAGCACCCCTGTTCTTGAGCCTCTGCAGTGCTTGATGCATTAGCTGCTTGTTGGTTTTCCTCATGTTGGCAATCAGTTGTCTCACATGGTTGCTGTTGTTATTTTTCTTTTTTTTGCTGTTGTTGGGATTTTTCCAATGTTTCCCCCCCCCCATTTTTTGAGACATGTTTATGCTGCCACTTTGCTTGAAGGATGCATGTCTTTTTTGGGGGCCTAACTTGTAATGCTAGTAATGCTCTCAGTACATCAGGAAACCCTCTCACTGCAGTGATATCCTCACAGAAAATGAACATTCCATTGCCAATGGGAAAAAAAAACTGTTTACTGGCTACCTGTCTGCCTGAGGCCTTTCCTTTTCCCTCTGAGTCACTTTAGAATGTTGGAGGGTGGTTGGCCAATGGGAGTCCGTTATGCAAATTACATTTCAGCGGCAGCCAATCCCCTCTGTCTGGGGCCGTAGAATGTTGGAGTTCTGAGGCTGGCCAGTCAGAGCCCGTTATGCAAATAATCCCACAATGGCAGCCAATCGAAACGCTGGCACATATTCCTCCCGTCGCTCGCTCGGCCGCACCACCGCAAACACTGACTTTTATTACATGTAATAGATTTCAATTGATCTGTTTTTAATTTTACTTTCATTCCGTTCTGTATTTTCTGACAAATGGGGTTTTGGGGTGGAACGCGCTTCATTTTTGCACACACAAGCATGCATTTAGATGTGGAACATGCTTTGGTGATACGTCAGAAAACGTATCACTGTTTAAACAACCAAAGCATTTCGATCCCAGTGTGAGAAGGTTAAATGCTTGACTGAGATATATATACATACACTGCTCACCTTCCTTCCTTCCTTCCTCTTGCCTCACTCCTTAGTGGTTGTCTGTCATCATCAGTTAACTACAGGATGGGAATGTAAAAGGCTGAAAGATAACCTTTTTTGCCCTTCTTTGTAAAGTTATCAAATCCATTTCTGCTCCTCTTTATGTTGATGGAAAACTCTTTGAGATCCAGGAGCAAAACTGGGTGTTTTACTCTTTGGTGTTGAGAGATGCCGACGATGATTTATAGTGGACCATCCAAAGAGAAAAGGGCTGACTTAGATTTTGAAAACTGAGTTTTAATCTGCTTTCATCTGCTTCTGGGCTCAGGTATGATGATAATAATAATAATATTTATTATTTATTTATTTAAAACTTTTGTACCCCGACCTTCTCACCTCTATCGAGGGACTCAGACCAGCATAACAGCAAAAATTCAATGCTATACAATTTAAAAACAACGGCAACAACTTATTAAAATACATAAAAACCCAGCATAAAACCACATCGCCATTAAAACAATTCCACTCAATCTGTAAACGTGGTCAAACATTCAGACTATAGCCAATCTCAGCCTATTCTGGGAAGGCTTGGTTCCACATCCAGGTCTTCACCAGCCTCCTAAAGGACAACAGAGAGGGGACAGATCTAGCATCACTTGGGAGAGAGTTCCACAGCCGAGGGGCCACCACAGAGAAGGCCCTGTCTCTCGTCCCCACCAGCCGCGCTTGCGAAGCTGGCGGGACCAAGAGCAGGGCCTCTCCGGAGGATCTTAATGTTATTGATGGTTCGTAGGGGAGAATCCGTTCGGACAGGTAAACTGGATCAGAACGGTATAGGGTTTTGTAGGTCAAAACCAGCACTTTGAATTGTGCCCGGAAGGTAATTGGCAGCCAGTGGAGCTGGCGCAGCAAGGGAGTTGTTCTTCGGCGTTGAGTATTTATGTCATAGCGGATAGGCAACAGAAATATAGAAGTTTAATTCCCCATCGGCCCAAAAACTCCAGTCTCTGTTCGAGTGAATAATGAAACTCTCATTCAATTCACAAGGTAAATATATAACTTTGTATTGAATTGTATTTAACAATAACTGGCAAAACATCGAAAAACAACAGCCATCACAGCTACCTTTCTAAACATCCTTTCCTCACAGATATTAAATCCCAACTGTCACTTTGTAACTGACATTCCTCAAGGTTCCATTTAGCAGTCTTGAGACAGCGCCATCTGGTGTCAAACATGTCACACTGCAGGTCATCTCAAACTGCGAAAATATATCTTGTGCTGACTCATGAATTGCTATTCAAAATGCAATAATCTGACAGTTGTATGCCCCGCTCCTGTTAGTAACCTGGCTGCCGAACGAGGGAGCATATCACCCCCATCTTGCGGCAACTGCACTGGCTCCCTATTGAGTACCGGATTGCCTTCAAGGTGTTGGTTTTAACCTTTAGGGCCTTACACGGTCTAGGGCCTGTGTACCTGAAGAACCGCCTTACCCCGTATGTTCCCCCGAGATCACTACGCTCGGAAGAGCAGAACCTGCTGGTCATTCCATCGATCCGCTCCTGCCATCTGTCCACTACGAGACAGCGAGCCTTCTCCGCCGCGGCTCCTGCGCTCTGGAACTCGCTTCCAGACCATACTTGTGCGATCTCAGAGCTCGCCCCTTTTCGGAGGGCGTGTAAGACCGCCCTTTTAAGGCTTGCTTTTAGCTAAATTCGAATTGTAAATCACATGCTCATGTCTTTGAGCTTAAGAATTGTAATCTCTGTCTATTTTATCACTGTATGCTCGATGCTTTTATTGTATGTTTTTATTGCATGTTGTGATCCGCCCCGAGCCTGCAGGGAGGAGCGGAATATAAAACCAAATAAATAAATTATTGCAGCTTCCAAGCCATCTTCAGAGGCAGCCCCACGTAGAGAGCATTGCAGTAGTCTATTCGGGATGTAACCAGAGCGTGGAATACCATGGCCAAGTCTGACTTACCAAGGTACGGGCGCAGCTGGCGCACAAGCTTTAACTGTGCAAAAGCTCTCCTGGCCACCGCCGAGACCTGGGGCTCCAGGCTCAGCGATGAATCCAGGATCACTCCCAGACTGCGAACCTGCGCCTTCAGGGGGAGTGTAACCCCGTCAAGCACAGGCTGTAACCCTATGCCCTGTTTGGCCTTACGACTGACCAGGAGTGCCTCTGTCTTATCTGGAATTAGTTTCAATCTGTTAGCCCTCATCCAGTCCATTACAGCGGCCAAGCACCGGTTCAGGACTTGAACAGCCTCCTTAGCAGGTGCAAAGGAGTGACGGAGTTGGATATCATCTGCGTACAGATGGCACCGCACCCTGAAACTCCGGATGATCTCCCTCAACGGCTTCATGTATATGTTAAATAACAAAGGGGGCAGTATTGAACCCTGCGGGACCCCATAGTACAATGGCCGTGGGGTCGAGCAGGAGTCCCTTAGCACAGTGTTTCCCAACCAGTGTGCCATGGCACACTAGTGTGCCGTGAGCAAACATCAGGTGTGCCGTGGGAAATTGTCACTCTCCCCCCTCCTAGCAGCCCCCTCACAGGTTTCCAAGAAACAAATTGAGCCTCTCCACTTGGAAATGTTGGGGTTTTTTTTTACTATTTTACTGGATTTTTTGAGAGTTGCTTCCCCCGCCCCCAAGAAACTGTTTATAACAGCTTCATGACATCCATAGTTAACTGGAAGCAAGTTTCACTGAGGGTGAAATTTCACAAAGGTCTGGAGAACAAGCTCTATGAGGAGCGGCTTGAAGAGCTGGGCATGTTTAGCCTGAAGAAGAGAAGGCTGAGAGAAGACATGATAGCCATGCATAAGTATGTAAGAGGAAGTCATATGTATGTTGTGTTCATCGAAACAGGCCCAGGTTTCACACTGAGTGTATAAATACATTTAAAAACATATTAACTATATGTATTACTGTGTTAGAGTGTCATTTCGTGTCATTTTGGTTGGTGGTGTGCCCCAGGATTTTGTAAATGTAAAAAGTGTGCCGCGGCTCAGAAAAGGTTGAAAAACACTGCCTTAGCAACACTTTCTGGGAGCGACCCTTGAGGAAGGACTGGAGCCACAGCAATGCAGTACCTCCAAGGCCCATTCCAGTGAGATGTCCCAGAAGGATACCGTGGTCGACGGTATCGAAGGCCGCTGAGAGGTCCAGCAGATAATAATAATAATAATCTTTATTTGTACCCCGCCACCATCTCCCCAATGGGGACTCGGGGGGCTTACATGAGGCCAAGCCCAAACAACAAATTAAAATAAAATCAAAACATCAACTATAACACAATAAAAATACATACATATTAATAAAAGAACAATATGCAAATAAATATCTAAAATCACAAATGACAGGCGGACCGCATGCACAATATAAAATGTTAAAAACTCAGGGTGAGATAACAGGAGTAGATTATTTCCGAGGGAGAGCACATATAACACGGGTTATAGGGGAATTTCATATAAGGGGGGAGTGGACTCCAAAAATGGGTGCATTGAGGAGAGCAATGGTATAAAGTTTAATGACTACTCTCCGAAGGCACAGTGGAAAAGCCAAGTTTTAAGTATTTTTAAAAAAAGTTTCCAGAGTGGGGGCTTTCCTAATCTCTCCTGGCAAGGAGTTCCAGAGTCGGAGAGCCACAGAGGAGAAGGCCCTCTCCCTTGTGTCTTTATATTAGTTAGCTAGAGGAATTGTCTTCAGATTCCAAGCTTCGTTCAGAATACCATGCCAAGTTATTCTTGTCTCCAAGCTCTTGATTTTTGCCTAGGCCTCTGTGCACGTTTTGCTTCCAAAGCTGCCTTGTATCATTTATGGGATTTGCATCAAGCTTTCTACCTTTGTCTTTTGAATTTTGAGACTAATTGAACTGTGTGATTTTACCTTGGCTATATTCTACAATTGATCTTCTTTTAGCCCTTTTGTTGGACACTATATTTGTTTCAATAAAAGCCTATTATTCAGACTGTCTGTTGTGTGTGTGAACTAGGAGGGTGCTCCTTGTCTGAAGTGCAACAGCAGAACCCAAAATTCCTACTTATTTATTATTATTATTTTTATTTATTTCAGCTTGGTAGACCACTCACTCCGAAGCTCAGAGCGGTTTACAACAATAAAATACCAATAAAAACACATAACAACATTAAAACAGCGTTAAAACCAATTCCACACCCCCCCCCCCCCCAGTAAAACTGTAACAGGACAGTAGTGATGTAGCGGCAGTGACGCGGCGGGTGGCAGGTTATGGCGGGCACCGGTCAGAGCCGAATGCCTGCCTAAACAGCCAGGTCTTAACAGCCTTAGGAAATGTCATCAAGTCCCGCAGGGCTCGCGTCTCTTCATGCAACGAGTTCCATAGCGTTGGCGCGGCCACTGCGAATGCCTTCTGCCGCGTACTGGCTAGCCTGTAGGTCTTTATGCCAGGCACTTCCAACATGTTGAGCCCCTCTGAGCGCAGTGATCTTCTGGGCACGTATGGGGTAAGCCGCTCCCTCAGGTACACTGACCCCAAACCATATAAGGCCTTGACAACTGTCTTTCGGGTTGCAAAGGTCAACAACAAGCTACACAATTGGCCGGAAGCTCACTCCGACCCGGGCTGGCTTCGAACCTTTTGGTCAGTAGTGATCTTCAATGCAGCTGACACCCAGCCAGCTGCGCCACAGTAATATAGTTTATTAATATGCTGTCATCGCATCATAAAGTTGGAACCATAAAGCCTTCTTTTCCCCAAGCTAAACTTACCCAGATTCCTAGAAAAGTGGTTTTTTTCCGGGTGTTTAAACTTCACGGCTTTCCCACTTCATGGGTGTCCTACACTTCTAGCTGCATATTCCTCCCTCTTTTAAAAAATAAAGATTGAGTAAGATTATTTGACACCCTCTTCCTTTTCTTTAGGCTACTGACATGTCAGTTTTTCTGCAGCGTTTATGAAACCTACAGCCTGGGAAATGCCACTGACACATACATATATAACCAGAGTGCTTCTAGTCTTATCCCAGCGAATAATAAAGGCTTTGTGGTTGCAAGTTGCTGGATGATGTAGCCTAATTCTTCACATTTTCTGGATCCTTTGAAGAAATCTTGGTACGCTGTTCCTAATACCGCTTTTAAGCAACTAGAAGGATTCTTTGCCCACAAAGCAGCGGGATGCCAACAACTCATAAGGGTGGATTTAGAAATGAAGAAGGTGCCTGTGTTTGCTTTGCGTCCTGATTTTTCAAAGAGCCAAGATACAAAAGATGAAATACACTGAACACGCTTTATCCTATACTAGCCATCCCCTGCCATGCGTTGCTGTGGCTCAGTCTGTGTGTATGTGTATATGTGTGTGTATATATATAATTGTGTATATGTGTATATTAGGCCTGGTTAGGTTCATCAGATTGCTTGTAAAATCGGAATGAATTTGGATTAAATTCACTTCTGAAGTGGTTTTGAGGCGATGTAAGCAACTCGGGAGTGAATTTGCCATTTCGAAGGCACCGCCACCATTTTCGGAAAGGAATCAGCGGGTTTCCCTTCCCTGGCCTTCCCTTCCATGTGCAACTCTCGTGCCAGTTCTGACGTGGACGAAGGACCTCCGTGTTCAAACCCAGTTTGGATGCGGATGCCTTCGCTCCGCGTCAGAACTGGGGCAAGAGCCGCACACAGCTCTCGCGCCAGTTCTGACGCGGACGGAAGGACCTCCGAGTCCAAACCCAGTTTGGGTGCGGATGCCTTCCCTCCGCGTCAGAACTGGGGCAAGAACCGCACACAGCTCTCACGCCAGTTCTGACGCGGACGGAAGGACCTCCGAGTCCAAACCCAGTTTGGGTGCGGATGCCTTCCCTCCGCGTCAGAACTGGGGCAAGAACCGCACACAGCTCTCGCGCCACTTCTGACGCGGACAAAAGGACCTCCGAGTCCAAACCCAGTTTGGGTGCGGATGCCTTCCCTCCGCGTCAGAACTGGGGCAAGAACCGCACACAGCTCTCACGCTAGTTCTGACGCGGATGGAAGGACCGCCGAGTCCAAACCCAGTTTGGGTGCGGATGCCTTCCCTCCGCGTCAGAACTGGGGCAAGAACCGCACACAGCTCTCACGCTAGTTCTGACGCGGACAAAAGGACCGCCGAGTCCAAACCCAGTTTGGGTGCGGATGCCTTCCCTCCGCGTCAGAACTGGGGCAAGAACCGCACACAGCTCTCGCGAAACCCAGTTTGGGTGCGGATGCCTTCCCCGCGTCAGAACTGGGGCAAGAACCGCACACAGCTCTCACGCCAGTTCTGACGCGGACGGAAGGACCTCCGAGTCCAAACCCAGTTTGGGTGCGGATGCCTTCCCTCCGCGTCAGAACTGGGGCATGAACCGCACACAGCTCTCGCGCCACTTCTGACGCGGACAAAAGGACCTCCGAGTCCAAACCCAGTTTGGGTGCGGATGCCTTCCCTCCGCGTCAGAACTGGGGCAAGAACCGCACACAGCTCTCACGCTAGTTCTGACGCGGATGGATGGACCGCCGAGTCCAAACCCAGTTTGGGTGCGGATGCCTTCCTCCGCGTCAGAACTGGGGCAAGAACCGCACACAGCTCTCACGCTAGTTCTGACGCGACAAAAGGACCGCCGAGTCCAAACCCAGTTTGGGTGTGGGATGCCTTCCTCCGCGTCAGAACTGGGGCAAGAACCGCACACAGCTCGCGCCAGTTCTGACGCGGATGGAAGGACCGCCGAGTCCAAACCCAGTTTGGGTGCGGATGCCTTCCCTCCGCGTCAGAACTGGGGCAAGAACCGCACACAGCTCTCACGCTAGTTCTGACGCGGATGGAAGGACCGCCGAGTCCAAACCCAGTTTGGGTGCGGATGCCTTCCCTCCGTGTCAGAACTGGGGCAAGAACCGCACACAGCTCTCGCGCTAGTTCTGACGCGGATGGATGGACCGCCGAGTCCAAACCCAGTTTGGGTGCGGATGCCTTCCCTCCGCGTCAGAACTGGGGCAAGAACCGCACACAGCTCTCGTGCCACTTCTGACGCGGATGGAAGGACCGCCGAGTCCAAATCCAGTTTGGGTGCGGATGCCTTTTCTCCGCGTCAGAACTGGGGCAAGAACCGCACACAGCTCTCGTGCCAGTTCTGACGCGGATGGAAGGACCGCCGAGTCCAAACCCAGTTTGGGTGCGGATGCCTTCCCTCCGCGTCAGAACTGGGGCATGAACCGCACACAGCTCTCGCGCAACTTCTGACGCGGACAAAAGGACCTCCGAGTCCAATCCCAGTTTGGGTGCGGATGCCTTCCCTCCGCGTCAGAACTGGGGCAAGAACCGCACACAGCTCTCACGCTAGTTCTGACGCGGATGGAAGGACCGCCGAGTCCAAACCCAGTGTGGGTGCGGATGCCTTCCCTCCGTGTCAGAACTGGGCAAGAACCGCACACAGCTCCCGCTAGTTCTGACGCGATGGAAGGACCGCCGAGTCCAAACCCAGTTTGGAGTGCGGATGCCTTCCCTCCGCGTCAGAACTGGGGCAAGAACCGCACACAGCTCTCGTGCCACTTCTGACGTGGATGGAAGGACCGCCGAGTCCAAATCCAGTTTGGGTGCGGATGCCTTCCCTCCGCGTCAGAACTGGGGCAAGAACCGCACACAGCTCTCGCGCCAGTTCTGACGCGGATGGAAGGACCGCCGAGTCCAAACCCAGTTTGGGTGCGGATGCCTTCCCTCCGGGTCAGAACTGGGGCAAGAACCGCACACAGCTCCCGCGCTAGTTCTGACGCGGATGGAAGGACCGCCGAGTGCCAACCCAGTTTGGGTGCGGATGCCTTCCCTCGTCAGAACTGGGGCAAGAACCGCACACAGCTCTCGCTAGTTCTGACGCTGGATGGAAGGACCGCCGAGTCCAAATCCAGTTTGGGTGGATGCCTTCCCTCCGCGTCAGAACTGGGGCAAGAACCGCACACAGCTCTCGCGCCAGTTCTGACGCGGATGGAAGGACCGCCGAGTCCAAACCCAGTTTGGGTGCGGATGCCTTCCCTCCGCGTCAGAACTGGGGCAAGAACCGCACACAGCTCTCGCGCCAGTTCTGACGCGGACGGAAGGACCGCCGAGTCCAAACCCAATTTGGGTGCGGATGCCTTCCCTCCGCGTCAGAACTGGGGCAAGAACCGCACACAGCTCTCGCGCCAGTTCTGACGCGGATGGAAGGACCGCCGAGTCCAAACCCAGTTTGGGTGCGGATGCCTTCCCTCCGCGTCAGAACTGGGGCAAGAGCCGCACACAGCTCTCGTGCCAGTTCTGATGTGGATGGAAGGACCTCCGTGTCCAAACTGGGTGTTTAACCCAGTTTGTACGGGGATGTCCTTCCCTCTGGTTTAGACCTGGGGCGAGAGCCGCAGACAGCTCTCGCTCCAGTTCTGACACGGACGGAAGGACATCCCCGTACAAACTGGGTGTTTGACCAGTGCTGGTTTTTTCCTACTGACAGTGCTGTTTCTTTCTTACTGCGCATGCGTGTCTGCCATTAACGAAGCCATGCTGAAATTTCCGAAAAATTCGGAAAATTTCTGCAATTTTTTCGGAAAATTTCGGAAGTCATTTAGATTCGATTCGCCAGCACCCCCTACATCCGCAACGAGTTTTGAACCGTTTTTTTCTAGATCAAACAGGCCTAGTGTATATATGTGTGTTTGTGTATATATGTTTTTGCGCATGCGTTGTAATGTATTTTTTTCTTTTGGGCTGTTTAAGTTTCTTGTGCTGTGTTTTTCAGTGTTTTTATGAGTGATGGTCACTTGTTGGCCTGAGAGGTGTATTGTGTCCAAATGTGGTGCCAATTGGTTCAGTGTTTTTGAGTTATGCTAATCTCACAAACGAACATTACATTTTTATCTATATAGACTAGCCATCCCCTGCTACGCATTGCTGTGACCCAGTCTGTGTATATGTGTTTTGTGTGTTTGTGTGTGTGTATTTGTGTATATGTGTATATGTATGGTTTTGCACATGCATTGTAATGTATTTTTTATTTTTTGGATTTTTAAAAATCTTTTCTGCTGTGTTTTTCAGTGTTATTGTGAGTGATGGTCACTCATTGGCCTGATAGGTGTATTGTGTCCAAATTTGGTGCCAATTCATCCAGTGGTTTTTGAGTTATGTTAATCCCACAAACTAACATTACATTTTTATTTATTTATATGAATTTCTTTATATTTTCTGGGCAAGTGCAGAAGAAGCACTGAGGGCGCACCTACGCTGTGGAATTATTGCAGTTTGATATCACTTGACTCAATAATAACAATAACAATAATCACAGATCGAGGTGGCATGCCACACAGTCAAAACACTTCAGCATAACCACATGCAACAAAATATATGTATCAGAGTACACCACCATAAAACACATACTCTGAAACACATGGTTCAGTGCTATGTAATCATGGGAGTTATAGTTTTACAAGGTCTGTTGAAGTGTGCTGGTGCCTTACCAAACTACAAACCCCAAGTTTGCATCACATTGAGCCATGACAGCTAAAGTGGTGTCAAACTCTATTAATTTTGCGGTATAGATGCATCCCAAGTCTGAACTTTGAACCACAATTATGTGGAAAATTTATTTGTGTAAGAAGAGCTTAGGAAAAGCTACATTTTCAGATTACCATTCTTAGGATCTCGTCGATGGCTTCTCAGTTTGGGAAGTTGTAGTGTCGCGAAGTAAGATTTCCTGGATTTCTATCTGCAGGCAAATTTGTCCTGGTTTGACATTATGTATATTTTGCTTTTCACAAAACAATCAATCATCACCTTGGGCTGGACCAGCACTTCTCAAAGGGAGGGGGGGTGACGGGGGTGTCAGGGGTCGCCAAAGACCATCAGAAAATAGTGGTTTTTTTGTTGGTCATGGGAATTCTGTATGGGAAGTTTGGCCCAATTCTATCATTGATGGGTTTAAGAATGCTCTTTGATTGTAGGTGGACTATACATCCCAGCAACTACAACTCCCAAATGTCAAGGTCTATTTTCCCAAAACTCCACTAGTGTTCACAATTGGGCATATTGAGGATTTATGCCAAGTTTGGTCCAGATCCACCATTGTTTGAATCCATAGTGCTCTCTGGATGTAGGTGAACTACAACTCCAAAACTCAAAGTCGATACCCACCAAATCCTTCCACTATTTTACGTTGGTCGTGGAAGTTCAGTGTGCCAAGTTTGTCCCAATTCCATCGCTGGTGGAACTCAGAATGCTCTTTGGTTGTAGCTGAACGATAAATCCCAGCAACTACAACTCCCAAATGACACAATCAATCCCAACCCAACCCCACCAGTTGGTTGTGGGGAGGTGTCACCACAACATGAGGAATTGTATTAAGGGATCGCGGTATTAGGAAGGTTGAGAAACTCTCGGCATTACTTCGCAAACGAAGATTCTTAGGAAGGACTCATCCCTTGCTTTTTACAAGCACAGTGACGACTAAAAAGGCCAATCTGAGATAGGCAAGTTTGGTTGCAGAAAGCACAGCAGAAAGTCTCCTTGGGTGATGTTGTTTCCAAGTTGAGGTTCTTTCTGCGTTGTCATTTCTCTTCGAGACCCGTTCGGCATGTCTTCTCGAAAGAGGCCACAGCATTGTGGATAGTGCGTCTCCATGCCTCCCGATGTGAGGCCAGGGTGGACCATTGTTGGTGATCAATCTGGCCGAGCCTGAGATGTTGTTTCAGGGGGTATTTATATCTTTTTTGGGGGGCGCCTCTCTTGCGCTGATCCGTGGCGAGTTCACCATAGAGTAGTATCTTTGTGAGGCGGTGGTCCTCCATCCTAGAGATGTGCCCTGCCCAGCGCAGCTGTGTTCTCAATAGCATGGCCTCAACGCTGGTGATCCCTGCTTGCTCAAGGACAGCAACATTCATCACATAGTCGGTCCAGTGTATATTTAGGATTGTGCGAAGACAGCGCTGATGAAAGCGTTCGAGGAGTCGTAGGTGTTGGCGATAGGTGACCCATGTTTCAGACCCATAGAGGAGAATAAACAGTGTGATAGCTCTGCACACACTGATTTTGGTGCTTTGCCTCAGGTGCTTGTTGCTCCAGACTCTTTTGTGAAGCCTTCCAAATGCACTATATGCCTTTGCTAATCTGTGATCTATCACTTTATCAATCTTGATGTCTGAAGAGATGATGCTTCCCAGGGAGGTGAACTGCTGAACGGACTGAAGCACAGATTTGCCTATGCTGACGTGGGGATGATGGTGTTCTTCCTGTGGTGCGGGCTGGTACAGAACTTCCGTTTTCTTCAGGCTGACTTCCAGCCCAAACAGCTCTGCAACTGTTGCAAAGCAGGATGTCAGGCGCTGCAGAGCTGCTTCTGAATGGGCGACAAGGGCAGCATCGTCAGCAAAAAGAAGCTCACTGACTAGATAGTTTAGAGTCTTAGTGCGAGCCCTCAGACGCCTTAAGTTGAACACGCTACCATCAGTACGATAGCGTATATATATGCCGTCATCTTCTTCGAGGTCTGCCATAGCCCTTTGGAGCATCATGCTCCAAAGAGAACCACTGGTTTGGGAAATTGTAGTGTCCCAAAGTAAGATTTCCTGGATTTCTATCTGCAGCCGAATTTGTCCTGGTTTGACGTTATGTATATTCTGTCTTTCACGGACAATCAATCATTTACAACTGACTAAATGACCTGCCTTAGAAGACTCTCATCACCTTGGGCTAGACTATATATTTCACCTTTCGGATAAGACCTTAACACCTATATCTCCCAAGATAAAAGGCTTTTCTCAATGTGTTTGCTGTCATTCCTGGGTGGGAAAACAATAGGGGCAGATGTTGCAAGACCACTCTCCGAAATAGGAGGAAAGTAGGACAAGGCTTTTAAAATGCGTGGAATGTGGCTCGAGCCGAGCCAAGAGGTTCACTTCGCAGAAACTGCAGAGACAATGGCTCGTCTTGCAGGCTTCTCCGCAGAGAGACCCAAATATTTCCATGTTAACACTTTGCTGGGAACTCTCCTTGCAGCAACCCTGCATCTTCTCTCGCTGCTGCTTGGTGTTAAGCCTCCATTGGATTGTTCTTTGGCTTTTATGCCCATCTGTCACTGAAATCTGTGTTTTCGTATGCCTCCCCCTCCTCACTTTACCCCTCCAGGCCTTTAGTGGGTTTTCAAAACAAGCCCCCCCCCCGCCCTTTAATTGAAAGGCTATTGGGACGAAATTCTGTAGCCAAAGCAAGCAAGCTCTTAGATTTCATGCTTTGGAAAAGGGGAATGGTCCCAAAGCCATAATGACTAAGGATGCAATAGGATGCAGTTATAATGATGCTTCAGTAGCCATGTCTGTCGCATATTTGCTCCCTTTTCCATATAAATCAGGTCATCCAAAGCTTAGTCCCCGATCTCCTCCCACTAGTGAAACACTGATGGACTTGGAGTGACAGGAACATGGGGAGTCTGCATGGCGCCACTGATGCGACGTGGCACCGGGGGTCATGGGGGTGCGCCTGCAAGCGGGAAATCATCCCCAGGAAATGTGGAGGATGCAAATTAATTGGTCTAATTTGAAGCATTGGGGGGATATGTATCCAGATGTCCAAGCCCCCAGAGCCTTCGTAGTGCACAATGTCATGGCCTTTGCATGTAGATCAAGGTTGCCATGTGTGTCTTTCTGAACGACAGGGATATAATAGCAGTACAATGCATTAGGTATGACAAAACATGCAGAAACATACTATGTGCTGTTAAGAGGGTGTAAATCAGTTTCTTTTATGAATTTCAATCATTATCTTATTCTGTTAATAAAACTACTTATACCTAATGAGGCCCAGTTTCAATTTTGAAGACGTTCGCAGGGACTTCATTACAGTAGAGCAGTGTTTCCCAATCTTTTTTGAGCTGCGGCACACTTTTAACATTAAAATTATCCGGGGACACACCACCAACCAAAATGACACAAAATGACACTCTAACACAGTAATACATATAGTTAATTGACCTTGAGTTTTGGAGTTGTGGTTCACCTACATCCAGAGAGCACTGTGGACTCAAACAATGAAGGATCTGGACCAAACTTGGCAAGCGGACCCCTCAGGCAGTAGAGCAGGCCGAGGGCCACCACCAAGCCCAGGCTCCGGCCCAGGGTCCCTCCGCCAGCCTCAGCCGCTCCCATTGCCACGGGTAGCGGCTCACAGGCGAAAGGGGCGGCGGGGGAAAGGGAGAAGGTGGCAATTCCCCGTCCCGCTCTCTGCCATGACTCTGGCCCCTCGCTCGCTGAGGCCGCGCGGAGGAGGAGCAGCATGAGTGGTGGGTGGACGGGCTTCAGTGGGCGGGGCTGAAGCCCATCCGCCGCTCATGCTCCTCCTCCGTGCAGCCTCAGCGAACGAGGGGCCAGAGTCATGGCGGAGAGCGGCACTGGGGACGGGGGCCGCTCTCCGCCATGACTCCCGCCATGATTCAATCAGGCATGAGCAAGCTTCTGCCGATGGGAAGGGGGCGGGGCCCGGGTGATGTCACCCTTCCCTCCTCCCTCCCTCGATTAGAGGCTGGCTGGGGAAACAGCCGAAGGAGGCGGTGTCCCAGCCCCTTCTTTTTCTTCACTGCCGCCCGGCCCTTCCTCCTCCTCCCCCAAGCAGCAGGAGTTCGGCAGGAGGGGGAGAAAGGGGGGGACGGGACGTTTTTCATGATGATCCATCACGGAACAGTAGTGTGCCGCGGAACAGCAGTTGGGAACCACTGCAGTAGAGGATGGGATCAAATATACCAGCAAATTTTCCAGTAAAGCACTTACTGTTGGCCTTGGAAGAGAGCACATTTGCCATTGTTGTGGCTAGCGAGGTCCTTCTTTATGAACAACAAGAAGCGGCAGAGACGGAGAGATCCAAGAAGTGACGCAAGGAAGGGCAAAGAGGCCAAGGGAGACATAAAGAAGAAGGGCGGAAATTTAAAGGAAGTCACACAATTCAATGAGATAAACGTGAGAAGAGACGACGAGATTTAAAGGAGGAACAGAGACCGGAACTGACAAAAGCTACAGATACAGAAGCCAAGGGAAGGGCGGAAGTAAAGAGTAGAGAGAGGATTGGATGAGGACATATACGGGACAGGAGTTGAAAATACGGGACATGAAATTCAGAGTAAAAATACGGGACGTCCCGTATAATACGGGGCACGTGGCAACCCTAAGGCATACATACATATATACTTTAACATATATATGTGTGTGTGTATATATACATGATATATACACACACACGTGTGTGTGTGTGTGTGTGTGCAAGTATATAGGTATTTGTACTTCGGTCTGTTTATACTACAAAGTATAAACAAACCGAAATATAAACATGGCTGCTTATACCACAAAGTTTTTTACTAGGTGAAGTAGTTCTTACTGGATTGGCTGTTGCTAGGTGAAGTGGCCCTCTGATGTTACTGAGAGAGAATGGTAACATGTCACTATTTTGGAAGGTACTGAACACCTTCACAAAGTAGTAACAGGAGATGCAGGTACGAAGAAACATATCTTCATGGAAGTAACTGCAGATGAAAACGGGTATTTTTGGTCATTCAGGTTCCGGGGAAAGTAACTTCAGATGGAACTTGACCATGGAATTGCATGGGATGACCTAGAGATTGAAAGAGAGCAGCACGTTCATGATCAAATCCATGAATAATCAAATCCGCAAAAGTCAAAACCAAAGATGAGGTGGTACGATTCCTGTATCTGAAGTCCAAACAATATGTCCTCTGTAGACATTTTCCAGACCCTCCAGCATGACACTGTTGTATTCTTGGGCCGGAAGTCCATCATTTCAATACAGTTTGCTATTATGTGTGGGTTTGTGCCTCCATGCAAAGTCCATGGATACAGGGGTTGTGCTGTATCACCAGTGTTGACCGATGTGCAAATGACTCAATTGGCACAAGAGCTTAGCAAATGCCTTGCCGTGAGTCGCAGTTGGCGGACCATCTGGGGATTCCAGTCTGGAATGCCAAGTTGCACCACCCGGAAAAACTTAGATGAGCCCGATTCTGTTGGGTCAATGAAGGAGAGAGAGAAAAACTATTTTCAGCTAGCTCGTAGGGCTGCAAATAGGCTTGGTAGTGCAGGTGGTCAGATTTGGTATGAGGTTTTCACAGCCAGCACTGAGTCATGTGCGAACAGGTTTGGAATGCCCGAAGTCCTTGGCTCCCCAAAGAGCTAAAGGACTACAAGCAATTGGGAAGAAAATGCTGGGGATCTCTACTTTTAATAGCTTCGATCAAGACACTAAAACAGGGGTGCTCATTAGGTAGATCGCGATCTACTGGTAGATCGCATAGGGCGTCCTGGTAGATCGCAGGCAGGGCGGGAGGAAGGCTCAGACCCACCCCGCAGGCTCCCGACGCCGCCCAGGTGCAGGAGGAGGTTGGACTGGACGGCCCTTGGAGGTCTCCTCCTATTCTAGGAACCCATTGTTATTATCATTATTATCAGAGGCTGAATGGCTATCTGTGAAGAATGCTTTGATTGTGTTTTTCCCTTATGGTAGAAGGAGGTTGGACTGCATGGCCCTTGGAGGTCTCCTATTCTAGGAACCCATTGTTGTTGTTGTTGTTGTTATTATTATTATTATCAGAGGCTGAATGGCCATCTGTGAGTAATGCTTTGATTGTGTTTTTCCCTTATGGCAGAAGGAGGTTGGACCGGATGGCCCTTGGAGGTCTCCTATTCTAGGAACCCATTGTTGTTGTTGTTGTTGTTATTATTATTATTATTATTATCAGAGGCTGAATGGCCATCTGTGAGTAATGCTTTGATTGTGTTTTTCCCTTATGGCAGAAGGAGGTTGGACTGGATGGCCCTTGGAGGTCTCCTTCTATTCTAGGAACCCATTGTTGTTGTTGTTGTTGTTGTTGTTATTATTATTATTATCAGAGGCTGAGTGGCCATCTGTGAGTAATGCTTTGATTGTGTTTTTCCCTTATGGCAGAAGGAGGTTGGACTGGATGGCCCTTGGAGGTCTCCTCCTATTCTAGGAACCCATTGTTATTATTATCATTATTATTATTATCATCATCATCAGAGGCTGAATGGCCATCTGTGAGGAATGCCTTGATTGTGTTTTTTCCCTTATGGCAGGAGGAGGTTGGACTGGATGGCCCTTGGAGGTCTCCTCCTATTCTAGGAACCTGTTGTTGTTATTAATATTATTACTATCAGAGGCTGAATGGCCATCTGTGAGTAATGCTTTGATTGTGTTTTTCCCTTATGGCAGAAGGAGGTTGGACTGGATGGCCCTTGGAGGTCTCCTCCTATTCTAGGAACCCATTGTTATTATTATCATTATTATTATTATCATCATCAGAGGCTGAATGGCCATCTGTGAGGAATGCTTTGATTGTGTTTTTTCCCTTATGGCAGAAGGAGGTTGGACTGGATGGCCCTTGGAGGTCTCCTCCTATTCTAGGAACCCGTTGTTGTTGTTGTTGTTGTTGTTATCAGAGGCTGAATGGCCATCTGTGAGGAATGCTTTGATTGTGTTTTTTCCCTAATGGCAGAAGTAGGTTGGACTGGATGGCCCTTGGAGGTCTCCTTCTACTCTAGGAACCTATTGTTATTGTTATTATTATTATTATCAGAGGCTGAATGGCCATCTGTGAGGAATGCTTTGATTGTGTTTTCCCTTATGGCAGAAGGAGGTTGGACTGGATGGCCCTTGGAGGTCTCCTTCTACTCTAGGAACCTATTGTTATTGTTGTTATTATTATTATTATTATCAGAGGCTGAATGGTCATCTGTGAGGAATGCTTTGATTGTGTTTTTCCCTTATGGCAGAAGGAGGTTGGACTGGATGGCCCTTGGATCCTTCTACTCTAGGAACCTGTTGTTGTTGTTGTTAGTAGTAGTAGTAGTATCAGAGGCTGAATGAATATCATCATCATTATTATTATGAATAAATTCGGGGGCTTATTATACTCACATTTAGTTGAATTCAGTCTTAAAATATATTATATGGCTCTCACTGAAATAAATTAACAAATATTTTGCTTTTATATCTCTCTGAGTAGTGGGTAGGGAGATCATTTTGACTTGGTTGTTTTATAAGTAGCTCGCATGCTGAAAAAGTGTGAGCACCCCTGGTTTAGGGCCTTATAGGTGATCACCTGTACCTTGAATTGGGACCAGAAAATAAATGGCAGCGAGTGCAGTTCTTTAAACAGGGGGGTTGACCGCTCCCTGTAACTTGCCCCAGTTATTAATCTGGCTGCTGATCGCTGGACAAGTTGAAGTTTCCGGGCCATCTAGAAGGGCCATCTACAAGGGTAGCCCCACGTAGAGTCCATTGCAGTAATCCAGTCTAGAGGTAACCAAGGCGTGGACCACCATGGGCAAGTCAGACTCCACGAGGTGGAGCTCGCATGCTGAAAAAGTGTGAGCACCCTTGCGCTAAAACATATCCTTTCCATGGCATGAAGAGTTGTGACTGTGGCTATTTGGGGGGGGGGGGGGGCATCAAAACACCTCCAATTGTACACCTTCCTAATTTGTCCTCTGTGCCGTCGCACCCGGGCTATGGATACCTTGTGAGAAGGCAAGGACGTGGTTTCTCTATCCCGGGGGATTGCTTTCTTGCCTCCCTTTAATAACTCAGGGCTCCAAGGACCAAACTGGACACTTCAGTTAACTCAAAATGCTTTATTGTTCATAACATGAGTTAACTTCACTCAGGCACATGGCTTAGTTTTCCCCAAAAATAATAACTGGCGTACTTTAAAGTTCTTTGCTGATTTGGTCCAGGAAGCTGAAAAGCTCTCTGAGTATTTCCTCTCTCAATGGCCTTGAGGTAGGGACACTCTCAGCCCCAATTAGATGGCCAAACTTGAAGACACAAAGCCTTCCTCTAGATCAGTGTTTCTCAACCAGTGTGCCATGGCACACTAGTGTGCCGTGAGTGATCATCAGGTGTGCCGTGAGAAAAGCCCTCTGCCCCCTTTCCTTCCCCCCTCCTCCAACTGAACTGCTGTTTGGAAGAGGAGGAGGAAGGGACGGGCGGTGGCGAAGAAAAAGAAGAAGGGACCGGGGCACCGCCTCCTTCGGCCATTTCCCCAACAAGCCTCAAATCTGCCATGACTCTCGCCCCTTGCTTGTTGAAGCCGTGTGGAAGAGGAGCCCCGCCTACTGAAACCCGTCCACCGCTCATGCTCCTCCTCTGTGAGAGAGCTGAAGCCGGGGGGAGGGGGGGGCATGACGCAGCCTGGCTCCGCTCCTTCCCCCCGGCTTCAGCACTCCCACAGCTTCGCCAGCCTTGAGGGGGCAGTGCCAAGCCAGTGATGGCAGAGCCAGCACAATGCTGGCTTGGCACTGCCCCCTCAAGGCTGGCAAAGCTGTGGGAGAACTGAAGCTGGGGGAGGGGGAGAACTGCCCCTCCCCCAGCTTCAGCACTTCCAGCTTCACCAGGGGGCAGTGCCAAGGGGTGGGAGCCAGCAATGCTGGCACTGCCCCTGGCTGGTGAAGCTGGCTGCTGAAGCCGAGGAGGGAGGCGCCTCCCACCTGGCTCCAGCACTCCCACAGCTCCCACAGCTCACCAGCCTTGAGGGGCAGTGCCAAGCCAGCAGTGGCAGAGCCAGCACAATGCTGGCTTGGCACTGCCCCCTCAAGGCTGGCAAAGCTGTGGGAGAACTGAAGCCAGGGGAGGGGCGGGGCATGGCATGTCCTGGCTCCTCCCCTGGCCAGCTTCAGCACTCCCAGCTTCAGCCTTGAGGGGCAGTGCACCATCCCAGAGCCAGCACAATGCTGGCTTGGCACTGCCCCCCAAGGCTTAGAACTGAAGCCAGGGGGGGGGGGGCATTTTGTGGCTCCTCCTGGCTTTGGCACTGCAGCTGCTCCCAGCAGCTCACCATCCCCAGCCGTTCTTTACTGTGTTACAGTGTCATTTTGTGTCATTTTGGTTGGTGGTGTGCCCCCGGGAAACACTGCTCTAGATGCCAGAAACTGGTTTGTAGGTGCTTGGAACTCCTCAGCGTTGCTCAGCCTTCCGGTATGCTGAGCTTTCTGCATGAATTCCAAGGACAGTCAGACTGGTGTTGAAAGATGGCCTGACCAAGGGCCTGGTCAGCAAACCCTCTAAACACGTCCTCTCAGGAGAAGTCCTGGAAAGCTCTGCAATACAAAATGGCTTGATCCTCAAAATCCCTGGGAAAGGGGGCGGAACAAACTCAACTGGACTCTGCAATCAATGATTGGCAGGTGCAAAGAACCAATCAATGCAACCAAACCTTTGCAAAACTAAGCAGGCTGCAAAAACACAAATCAGCAGTGCAAACCTTCTGAAACTTAAGGTTTTCCATGCAAGTGCTGCTCGCTGCGCTGTCACATCCTCTGCCTTTGTGAGGAAGGATGAGTGTGTTGAAATGAGCATTAATTATGATGCTTTCTCATTTATAATGACTTGCTGTCCCAGGATCCCATTAATTACCTTTTCTTGATGGTTTAAGCCTAGCATCCTTGTTGTTATTGTTGTTCCTATGGTTATTATCCATCCTCCCCCCCCCCCCCCGTTTGGGTCCAAAGACAATTTGATGTTGTTGTGTGCCTTCAAGTCATTTGGTACTTTCATTGACCCTAAGGTGACCCTATGATGGGGTTTTCCGGTGCCGAGATTGTTATTTCTCACCTTCCCTTCCCTGTGATGTAGGAAACAGCAACACATTAAAATTCAACATACAGAATGAGTTGCATCACATCACCCAGTTGAAGCATCTGGTTAAAATGACATGTATAATCCAAACACATTAAAACAACCAGCACACAATTTAAGATTCATAGGCCTGCCGGAAGAGACAGGTGTTTATGGCTGTTTTAAATTCGGAAATTCACTTGTTGAATCTCTCCGGTCAAGTCATTCCACAATGCAGGGATGGGTGGCAAGTGCAGCACACAAAAAACAACACATGGAAATTCCGGCACATGATACAGTGCCCATCCTACTTCATCATTTCTCAAAGACCAGTTGCATTAGAAGCAGACCAGCTGTTAATTGAGCTATTACAATCTTTTTGGGCAGCCCTAAAAAATGTTGATCTCTAGATGTTGAGCTATAACTACCAGCAGCCAACGAGGAGGAATGTCATGAGTTGTGGTTCAGTAAGATCTGGAGACCTTCCATACTCGCTACTCCTGCTATAGTTGCCTCGAAAGACCTGAGTTGAACCTTCCAGATTGACCATCAGAGGAACATTGAAGGCCTTTAGCACTGGGTCCCATCAATCATTGATAACAAGCATTAATACATCCTGCAAAACAAGAGGTATCTTTGGAACCCAGTGCCAGAAATGCATTACCCAATGCCAGGTATGTCTCCGGAAGTGGTAATACTTTTCTGGCATTGGGAGCCGGACTCTGTACCCGATTGTTTCCAACAATTGTTTACATCCCATATAGATTACTGCAATGCTCTCTCTACGTGGGGCTGCCTTTGAAGACTGTTCAGAAGCTGCAACTAGTCCAACGGACAGCAGCCAGGTTGATAACAGGAGCGGCATTCAGAGAGCGCACAACTCCTCTGTTGTGCCAGCTCCACTGGCTGCCAGTTTGCTACCGGGCACAATTCAAAGTGCTGGCTTTAGCCTTTAAAGCCCTAAACGGTTCGGGTCCAACTTACCTGTCCGAACGCATCTCTCCCTATGAACCATCGAGATGTTTAAGATCATCTGGAGAGGCCCTGCTCTCGGTCCCGCCTTCTTCGCAGGCGCGACTGGCGGGGACGAGAGACAGGGCCTTTTCAGTGGTGGCTCCTCAGCTTTGGAACGCCCTCCCTAAAGACATCAGATCGGCCCCCTCCCTCCTGACGTTTTACAAGAAAGTCAAGACCTGGCTATTTGAGCAGGCATTTGTTGATGAAATATAAGGCTTAATTGGATATATGGAATGACGACGATGCGATGGAAACTGATTTTAACATGACGCTGAGGCTGCGATTGTATCTTTTTAATTGTTAAATTGTTATTATATGTGTTTTTTTCGGGGGGGGAGGGTTTGACTTGTTGCTGTGTTGTATTGAGGGCAGAGACTGCCTGTGTAAACTGTCCCGAGTCGCCTTCGGGCTGAGAGGGGCGGTATAGAAACGTGACAAATAAATAAATAAATAAACAGTGCCTTGAAGTTGAGACTGGTTGGCTATGAGCCAGTCATTTGAGAGTGAACCCGTCAAAGATGGAGATCCTCTGGTTGGGTCACCCGTGCAGGTGTGAGCTCTGGCTGCCGGCTTTAGATGGCGAGGCATTACGCCCGTTGTCTTTAATAAAGAGCCTGGGTGTCCAGTTGGACCCACTGCTGACAATGGAGGCTCAGGTCTCCACCGTCAGCAGATCTGCCTTTTACCATCTGCGGCAAGCTAGGTGGCTGGCACCTTACCTCTCCGGAAATGACCTAGCCACGATAATCCAGGCAACGGTCATCTCGAGGCTAGGCTACTGTAACACCCTTTACATTGGTCTTCCTTTGTCGGTCATCCGGAAGCTCAAACTGGTGCAGAACGCTGCACCGAGACTCTTGGCTGGAGTACCGGCCAGGGATCATATTACTCCAACCTTGCAGCGACTGCACTGGTTACCAGTTGAGCACCAGGTCATCTTCAAAATGTTAGTTTTGACCTTTAAGGCCTTGCATGGTCTGGGGCCAGTGTACCTAAGGGACCGTCTCCCATATGTTCCCCAGAGATCGCTCCGCGGAGAAGACCTCAACCTAGTTCAGATTCCGCCCTTGCGAACTATTCGTCTGTCATCAACCAGACAGAGAACTTTCTCTGTGGCAGCACCATGCTTTTGTGGAATAGTTTACCACCTGAAGTGCGAGCAATCAGCAAGCTGCCGGTTTTCCGGAGAGCGTACGAAACGGCACTGTTCCGGCAGGCATTCAATCTATAACCATCCCTGATTGGCGGATTATTGTGGAAACTGTTTTATTTTATTGTTTTTATGTGCACTACTTTTGTTGTTCGATATGCTGTAAACCGTCCTGAGCCAAATGGAAAGGACGGTATACAAGCCGAAATAATAAATAAATAAATAAATCAAATTATCAAGACCTGATACGTCTGTAGAAATGATGATGCATTTCTGGAAGCCGATGCCTGCAATGTATTGCCAAGTCTAGATATGTCTTCAGAATCAGCCATCACTAGAGAATACAGCCTTCCAAAGAACAGTGATGGCGATGACCTATAAAATCCCCACGTGGCTCAGGTCCAGGCTATTTGGCAGGTCAAATCTCCCTTGATCAATGGTTCCCAACCTTTGGGCCTCCAGGGGTTTTGGACTTCAGCTCCCAGAAATCCCAGCCAGCTTACCAGCTGTTAGGAACTGTGGGAGCTGAAGTCCAAAACTCCTGGAGGCCCAAAGGTTGGGAACCACTGCCCTTGATGAACCTACCTGGTCTCTTAGATCTTCAGAAGAGGTCTTCTTCTGAGACCCACCACCATCTCAAGCACAGCTGGTGAAGACAGTGGCTTCCCTGGATTTTGGGATTCTTTCCTAAGGAGGCCATAAAGGAGCCTTCCTTGTAACCTTTCTCTTTTAAGAAAGAAAAAGCAACATAAAATAATAACAATAATAACAACCATCACCACCACCACTTTGTGTCCTAATGTTGGAGGAAAGGATTTATATAAATCAGACACAAGTTTGTTTGGATGTTAGAAATTGTGGGAGTTGAAGTCCAAACACCTGGAGGGCCAAAGTTTGCCTGTACCTGATATAAATAAATCTCGTCGTGTCGTCGTCGTCATCATCATCTTTGTTACTCTTCCCAGTCTTGTTTATAAATGGGTCAGTTACCTCAGTGATTTTCAACCAGTGTGCCGTGGAACACTAGTGTGCCGTGAGAGATCATCAGGTGTGCCGTGGGAAATTACAGTGTAGAGAGAGAGAGAGAGAGAGCCTGGAAACTTCAGGCAGCGGAAATGAGGCTTTCCTGGCTGAAGCAGCAATGCCAGCCAGCCTGGCTGCAGTCAGGGAGAGCCCTCAGCGTCCAGAGCTTTCCTCCCTCCTCTCTCTCTCTCCTTCCCTTCCTTCCTTCCCTCCCTCTGCACGCCAAGGGCTACCTGGCCGGGCTGCGGCTCCTCCTGCTTCCTGGCTCTCGGGTGCTCTTCTGCCCTCCTCCCCTCCGGCAGCAAGGAGGAGGAGAGGGAGGAGGAGTCCACGGGAGCTGCCCCGTCCAACCCCGCTCCTGGAGGCTCGAGGCAAGGCTTTCTGCTCTCTAGCCCCTCCATGCCGGGGAAGGGGAGCAACCCCTCATCTCCTGGCCTCTCCTGGCTGGGCTCCTGGTTCGCTGCAGAGCAGAGGCCGGGATGCGCAGCTCCACAGCCCAGCTTGGTTCCTTCCCGATCTGGCCCCAAGGCGACAGCAGGGAAGCCGAAGAGACGCGGGGAGGCACTCCTGGAGGGGGCTGAACCCCTTCGGGAAGGAGAGCGGGGGGTGGCGACAGCTGCAAGCCTCCGCCGCAGTTTGTTCTGAGGCTCAGAGCCACCCCGTGTACTCAATTCCTATTCGTCCTGTTCAGCCGAGCTCACGTGCGCTTCGGTCACTCAGTGCAGCCCTCCCCCGCGGGACAGTGATGGGCCTCCTGCACGTGGGGCTCCAGGAAGGGGGGTTGGCGGAAGCAGCAGGGGGACGGTGACAGTTAGAAAATGACAAGAGTGTCATTTTGTGTCATTTTGGTTGGTGGTGTGCCCCAGGATTTTGTAAATGTAAAAAATGTGCCGCGGCTCAAAAAAGGTTGAAAATCACTATCTAGCACAAGTTGCCCCATCAGTGACCCATTGAATTCCTCAAACCGCCTGTTGGTCAAATTGGCCAAAATGAGATTATAGGGGAACATTGTGGCAGAGGGGAATGTCATTGAATGACTTTTTTAAAATGGAGTTTCTGCCACAAGTCTATGGGGAAGAAATGTATTCTCTGACAGTGACTTTTTGAAAGTGTTGTTTCTGGTCTGGGTCTCTTCCAGTCTTTTGTTTGCTCGTCTAAGTCGGACACATTTGCAAATGTTGAGTCATGAATTGCTACTACAATTTTAACGCTGCTGTGGTTTTTCGAAAGTTGCAGGAATCGTATGTCATCAACCCCGAATATATTGGCAGCTTGCTCTCACTGACATGCGTGCCTTGAAAGGAAGCTAGCATTAACGGAGTATGTAGTATTAATTGACGAATGTTGCTGTCCTTGAGCAAGCAGGGATCACCAGCATTGAGGCCATGCTATTGAGAACACAGCTGCGCTGGGCAGGGCACATCTCTAGGATGGAGGACCACTGCCTCCCAAAGATACTACTCTATGGTGAACCCGCCACGGATCAGCGCAAGAGAGGTGCCCCCAAAAAGAGATATAAGGACTCCCTGAAACAATATCTCAGGCTCGGCCAGATTGATCACCAACAATGGTCCACCCTGGCCTCACATTGGGAGGCATGGAGACGCACTATCCACAATGTTGCGGCCTCTTTCGAGAAGACACGCCGAATGAGTCTCGAAGAGAAACGACAACGCAGAAAGAACCGCAACTTGGAAACAACATCACCCAAGGAGACTTTCTGCTGTGCTTTCTGCAACCAAACTTGCCCATCTCAGATTGGCCTTTTTAGTCATCAACGTGCTTATAAAAAGCGTGGGATGAGTCCTTCCTGAATCTTCATTCGCGAAGTAATGCCGAGAGAGAGAGTATTAATATAACAATAAAAGAAAATGAAGAAACATATTTTAGGAAGGCAAAATGTAATGGAGCTTAAGGAAAGTGTGAAGGCTGCCTGTTGCCATGTCTCTCCAAAGGCTTTTGTTGTAACTTGGAACCTCTGTTTAATTATTTGAGATTAAAGATATGAGAATATGAAATGCAGGGATTTAATCTCTTGGCCAGACACACAAAGACGACCCCCAGATGGGGAGCAAGCGTCTGTTTTCCTCTGCACATTGCTCCAAAGATAATCTGTGTCACTCTTCTCTCCCACCTAATTTCAACCTGTGGAATAGAGTGACGGTGATGAAATCTGGTGATATGTTGTTGTTAATTGCTCCCCAAGTTGACATTGACTTTATGAATGGTTGACATCCAAGTCACACTTATCAACAGTCTTGCTCAGTTCTTGCAGATGCAGGGCAGCCATGGATTCCTTGAGTTATTTTATCCATCTGGAATGTAATCTCCATATAATTATAAAGTTGGATGAGGCCACAAGAGCCACTAGTCCAGTTTTTCCCAACCAGTGTGCCGTGGCACACTAGTGTTCCGTGAGTGATCATCAGGTGTGCCGTGGGAAATTGGAAACTCCAATACCCTTTCTTCCCCCTCCTGCCGAACACGTTTCTTCTCCACTGGGGCTCCCTTCTTCCCAGCCTCGCTCTGCTTGCTTTGCCTCGCTTTGCTCACGCTGCCGCTTTTTGGGGGGGGGGGGGGAGGAAGACGTGACCCGTGCGGGCGTTACTGCGCATTCGCCCCACATCTTTCTCCCTCCCCTCCACAGTGCTCTCTGGATATAGGTGAACTACAACTCCAAAACTAAAGGTCAATGCCCACCAAATCTTACAGTATTTTCTCTTGGTTATGGGAGTTCTGTGTGGGAAGTTTGATTCCATTCCATCATTGGTGGAGTTCAGAATGCTCTTTGATTGCGGGTGAACTATAAATCCCAGCTGTTGAGCAAGACCTTCGTGTGTGTCTTTCTGCCATTCCTGTTGTATTCATCGAAACAGGCCCAGGTTTCACACTGAGTGTATAAATACATTTAAAAACATATTAACTATATGTATACTGTGTTAGAGTGTCATTTTGTGTCATTTTGGTTGGTGGTGTGCCCCAGGATTTTGTCAATGTAAAAAGTGTGCCGCGGCTCAAAAAAGGTTGGGAAACACTGATCTAGTCCAATAGTTTGCAGGAAGACACAGTCCAAGCCCTTCTGACAGATGGCCATCAGAGAAGGAGACAGCACCAGACTCCGAAGCAACAAATTCCATTATTAAACAGCTGTGATAATCAGGTAGAACCTTTGATGGAATATCTGGTGGAAGTTGACCACTGGATGTATCATCAGAAGTTAAGTGATTCTTTTTTTCTTTAGTAAAAATGTTTTGGTGGGAAATATATAAAAAGATGAAAAAAAATCCTCCAGCTGAACTTTGATTTCAAACCAGAATATTTTTTACTGGTGATTTTGGATTTTCAAATAGATAAAAATGACGACAAAATTTTTTTATATCTCGCCGCGGCCGTAAGAATCTGTATAGCAAGACTGTGGAAGGCTAAGGAAACGTAACAGTGCACGAATGGATAAAAAAGGCATTAGATGTTATGAATATGGACCTATTGACTCAAGCCATTGCCCCAAACTGGTCTTTAAAAAAACCAAAAAAACCAAATTGGAATAAGTTTATTGATTTTATAAGAGGTAACAAATATAAATATTCGTAAAATATTTGCAAAATATTGGTAAAGGAGAGAAATATATATATATAATGGAAATAAGAATCCAAAGGACTAATGAGAGGGATTAACATTTACGACATGTTTAAAGAATATCAAACACTATCACAAAGCGATCTGGAAGTGAAGGGAACTTTCATGTTTAGTGTGGTGTGGTGATGGTATTTTAGCTATATGTGCGCTATGTGTTTCACTAGTAATCCATTGTTAATGAGTGAGTCTATAGCATGTTAATGTTTTGTGATTGGAGGGGGGAGCGAATGTATTAGTTTTGTATTGTCAGCTGTATTTGTACATGTTTATGTGGTTGTTTGTTTTCATTAATAAAAACAAGTTTTAAAAAAGAAGTTAGGTGATTCTGGTTGAGAGGTTTGAAGCAATCTTATTATATAAAGGGGTTCCCGTCATGGAACGACCGTCCCAAACAGAGAAACCTTACAACGCAGACACACCAAACTTGCCAACAGAAATAGGCCTCAAGCAAGGTAGGTTTGCAGCAAAGAAACTTTCCCCCCCAAAACCTAAAAGGCCCCCAAAACAACGAGTAAAAAAACACTACATTTCCCAGCATCCTCCGGGGCTGCCAACGACTCTTCCAGCCTCTACATTCTGACAACATGATTGGCTGCCAATAAGGGCGGATTTGCATAACTCCTGTACTGGCCAGCCAACATGAACATTCCGACCCATAATAAACTGTCAGAGGAGGATAAGGCAAAGGGCTGAGGCACAAACACAAACACCCAATTCACTTCCCACAGAAAATTTACACCCCTACAAATCACAGACCACGCCCGAAATTGACAGTAAGGCTTCATTAACTTAATTTCCCTGACTAGACCTCACTTAATGGAATGCTGTTTACGCTCTGAATTGACAGTAAGGCTTCATTAACTTAAGAACATAAGAACATAAGAAGAGCCATGCTGAATCGGGCCTCAGCCCATCTAGTCCAGCATTCTGTGTCACACAGTGGCCCACTAGTTGTACACGGGGATCTCTAGCAGAAAGGAGGGCAAAACCCTCACCTGCTCCCGACCCCCCACAACCAGTACCCGGGAAAATCCTGCCTGCCTCCATCAACACAGAGGTGGCACTTGGATGTCCATTTCAGTAGCTACTGATTCCCTTGGTATCCATGAATCTGTCTAATCCTGCCTTGAAGCTGTCCAGGCTGACCGCTGTCACAACCTCCTCTGGAAGTGAGTTCCATAACCCAATGACCCTCTGGGTGAAGAAATATTTCCCTTTATTAGTCCTAACTTTCCTACCTTGGAGCTTTAGGGAGTGCCCCCTAGTCCTAGTGTTGGGTGACAGAGAAAATATTTTTTCTTTATTCACATTTTCTATCCCATGCATGATTTTATACACTTCGATCAAGTCACCTCTTAGACGCCGTCTTTCAAGGCTGAAAAGACCAAGGCGTTGCAACCTGGTTTCATAAGGGAGCTGCTCCATCCCTTGGATCATTTTTGTTGCCCTTCTTTGTACCTTTTCCAGTTCCGTTATATCCTTCTTAAGTTGCGGAGACCAGAATTGTACACAGTACTCCAAATGTGGCCTTACCATCGATTTGTAGAGAGGCAATACAACATTTGCCGACCTATTTTCGATTCCCTTCCTGATCATGCCAAGCATAGAATTTGCTTTTTTCACTGCTGCTGCGCACTGGGTTGACATCTTCATTGAGCTGTCCACCAAAACCCCAAGATCCCTTTCCTGGTTTGTCTCGGAAAGCTTTGACCCCATCAATTGGTAGGTGTAGTTGGGGTTCTTTGCCCCGATGTGCATGACTTTACACTTGTTTAGGTTAAAATGCATTTGCCACTTTGTTGCCCATCCAGGTCATTAATGAATAAATTAAAAAGTAACGGACCCAAAACTGAACCTTGGGGTACGCCACTTCTCACCTCTTTCCACCCAGAGAAGTGTCCGTTTATTACCACCCTTTGTTTCCTACAGTTTAGCCAGGTTCCAATCCAGGACAAGACCTGTCCTCTGATTCCATGGCTGAAGAGCTTATTTAGGAGCCTTTGGTGAGGGACTTTGTCAAAAGCCTTTTGAAAGTCAAGGTAAACAGTATCGACTGGGTCCCCTTTATCTATGTGTTTATTTACACCCTCAAAGAATTCTATCAAGTTAGTAAGACATGATTTGCCTTTGCAGAAACCATGTTGATTTTCCTTCAGCAATGCCTGTTCTTCTATGTGCTTAGTAATTTTTCTTTAATAATGGTTTCCATCACTTTGCCTGGAACTGAGGTTAGACTAACTGGCTATAATTTCCTGGATCACCTCTTGAAGATCGGAGTTACATTTGCCTCCCTCCAGTCCTCGGGTACAGTGCCTGATCTTAGAGAAAGGTTATATATTTTGGCTAGAATTTCAGCAATTTCACACTTGAGTTCCTTAAGAACTCTGGGGTGGATGCCATCTGGCCCTGGTGATTTATTGACATTTAGTTTAGTAAGGCATGTGAGAACATCTTCCTTGTTTATCTCTATCTGGTTTAATTCATTTAATTCCCTCCCTGAAAAAACTGACTCAGCTGCAGGCATATGTTGTCTGTCCTCCTGTGTGAAAACGGAGGCAAAGAAGTCGTTTAGCCGCTCAGCAATCTCCTTGTCTTCACTTATTGTCCCTTTCTTACCATTTTCGTCAAGTGGCCCAACTGCTTTTCTAGTTGGGTTTCTACTTCTGATGTACTTAAAGAAGTTTTTGCTATTTTTAAATATTCTTAGCTATATGTGCCTCAAAATCTCTCTTGGCTTTCCTGACGGTTGCTTTGCATTTAGTTTGCCAGAGCTTATGTTCCTTTCTGTTCTCCTCAGTAGGAAGAGCCTTCCATTTCTTAAATGAGTTTTTCTTCTTTCCAATCACATCTTTTACTTCATTTGTAAGCCATACTGGTGTCCTCTTGGACTTTCCCAGCCTCTTTCTTATTTTAGGAATGCATTTTAGTTCGGCTTGTTTTAAAGTATTTTTAAACAGTTTCCAAGCATTTTGGAGGGATTTGATTTTTTTTACTGTTTCTTTTAGTTTGTTCTTTACTATTTTTCTCATTTTGGTGAAATTCCCTTTTTGAAAATTTAAGGTCTCTGTGTTAGTTTTCACTGACAGTTTGCTATCAAACTTACATTGAAGGTTATTGTGTTGTGGTCACTGGTACCTATGGGCTCAGTTACAAGGACATCTTGAACGAGATCTTGTTCACTAGTTAGCACCAAGTCCAGGATCCCCTTTCCCTGGTTGGTTCCATGACCATCTGCTCAAGGGAATAGTCAGCTAGCATGTCGAGGAACCTTGTCTCTCTTTCATGCGTAGAACAAGAATTTGGCCAATCTATTCGGGGATAGTTGAAGTCCCCCATTATGACTAATTTATTGCTTTTTGAGGCCTGTTTAATTTCATCGTCCAGATAGCAGTCTGCCTCTGGAGTTTGGTTGGGAGGGTGATAGCAGATCCCTAATGCTAGATTTGTTTTTTGTCCTGGGATTTTTACCCACAATGTTTCTGTAGGGGAGTTTGAATTTTCTTGAAATTCTAATTCATGAGATTCTAGCTCTTCATTTATGTACAGGGCCACACCGCCGCCCGTTTTCCCTCTCCTGTCTTTCCTGTACAGTTTATAACCTGGAATTTTTGTGTCCCAATTGTTTTCCTCTGTCCACCAGGTTTCTGTTATGCCAATAATATCAATATTTTTTCTTTTGCCAAACATTCCAGCTCCCTATTTTTGTTCGAAGGCTTCTAGTGTTTGCGTACAGACATTTATATTTATTGCTCTGATGCCCTTTCAACTTTGGCTGTTTATGAGAATTTGTAGAAGGCCTACCATGTCCTACCTCTTGACTACTTTCTATCTTTTCTGTTGACTCGGCCATTTGTGCGTAAATTTCATCCTCCATACTTGGCGTTTCACCCTCTCGAACCGGAAGCTGCCCAGCTCCTGTCGACTTTCCCCTAGGAATCAGTTTAAAAGCTGCTCTGAAGCCTTTTTAATATTAATTGCCAGCAGTCTGGTTCCATTTTCGTTCAGGTGTAACCCGTCCCTTTTGTAAAGGTTTGGCTGTCCCGAAAATGTCCCCCAGTTCCTAACAACTCTAAACCCTTCCTCTCGACACCACTGCCTCATCCACGCATTGAAGCTCCTGAGCTTTGCTTGTTTGGCTGTCCCTGCGCGTGGAACCGGTAGAATTTCCGAGAATGCTACCTTTGAGGTCCTGGACCTTAATCTTCTACCTAGCAACCTAAATTTGGCTTCCAGGACCATCCGTTTGGCCTTCCCAATGTCATTGGTACCGACGTGTACCACGACTGCTGGCTCCACCCCGGCACTATCTACCAGCCTGTCTAGATGCCTCGTGATGTCCGCAACCTTTGCACCTGGCAGGCAATTTACCATGCGGTCATCACATCCATCACAAATCCAGCTTTCTATGTTCCTGACAACCGAATCGCCCACTACAAGAAGCCCCCCTCCTACCACCCGTTGAGAAGTATCCTCGGTGCAAGAGGATATGGGCACATCCTCCGAGGAAGGGGTCCCAACTAAGGGAGCCGGTCCCTCTTCCTCAGACTGATGTCCTCCCTGCCCAAGACCCCCATTTTCCAAAGCAGCTGGAGGGCTGCTCAGAACGGAGTGGGATGCTCCTATTTCATCCCTGGAGATCTCTTCCTCCTGCCTCACTTCCTCTCTGTGCTTCTCCAGGTCTGCTACCTTGGCTTCAAGGGAAAGAACACGTTCCCTGAGAGCCAGGAGCTCACTGCAGCGAATGCACACCCAAGACTTCTGCCCAGCAGGCAGATAGTCATACATGTGACACTCAATGCAAAACACTGGAAAGCCCCCATCCCACTGCTGGCTGACTACCTCCATTTCTTGTTAATATGTTTTTATAATTTGACTCCTTTATTCTAGATAATTAGACTTTTTTTTCTCCTTTTTGTAGATTTACTGTTTGTTTTGGTCTTGATTAACTTTTTTACAAGTCTTTGGATATTTCTTTTTTTTTTTTTTACTTGTTACAGGTTTATGTTGTATCGCGCGCCGATAGGCGCGCGGGCTGCTAAAAACTACCTTCTAGCAGCTGATACTAGAAGCTAGAACAACAAATTTACCCAGGAACTTACCAGTGCTCCTTATTTTCTTATTTGCAAGTAGTCTGCTTTAAACTGCTCCTCACAGAGACCGTTGGCTGACTGATTTAAAAAACAGGAACTAGGCTGACTGCTTAAAAACAGGAAGTAGGCTAATTGCTCCCACCTGGCAGAAGGGCTGCTGTAGCAAGCCCCACCCTTTCAAGGAATGTGCTTAAGGCAATTTGGATGGGGAAAAGAACCTCTTTTGGCTGCTGCTAAAAACTACCTTCTAGCAGCTGATACTAGAAGCTAGAACAACAAATTTACCCAGGAACTTACCAGTGCTCCTTATTTTCTTATTTGCAAGGAGAATCAATTAACTTGATTCTCCCAACTACGCCTCAGCTCACTGGACATTGTGTATGGCCTGAATTGACAGTAAGGCTTCATTAACTTGCTGTTCCTGACTAGGCCTCAGCTCATGGGACATTGCTTATGGCCTGAATTTACAGTAACCTACCTTGGCACACAGAGCCCCTATGACCCACGCTACATTCTACTACAGTTTGGCTGCTTCACTACTACAGTTTGGAGGAGGGTGGACCATGGATTATGGGACTTGAAGTACCTCCATGGATAATGGGATTTGTACTACTTCAATACCCATCCTTCCCCACAGACCACTGTGGCCCAGAACCAAGACCGATAAAGACCAAACTTGGCACACAATGCCCCCCATGACCCACACTCCATCCGACTGCAGTTCAGAGGAGGACACACCATGGATAATGGGATTTCAAGTACTTCCACTCACTTTCAAAGTACCCCACCCACACAAGCATCAACCTCTACATCAACACAGCAGACGGAAATACAAAAAACATTGTATATCCACAAGCTATGCAGAACGCCAGCAACACCACACAACAACAACTCCCCAGGACTTCAACATCCCACCCACCAGAACAACCCACAACGACACAACCATGGCCCCAACAACACCATAACTAACAACAATTCCAACCCTTACATACTCAGACTTTCTCGCATCTCCTAAATAGGGCACAGCAACGCGTGCCGGGTACAGCTAGTTTGTATTTAAACGAACCTGCGCTCAATGAGCTCACACAATAAGCAGGCCAACTCTTCCTTCAGTACTGTGCGTCCAAATATAGAACTACCTCTCAACAAATAACAGAATCTTAGAGTTGGAAGGGACCACAAAGGTGATACGGTCGATTACGATCTACTGACCCACCGCCTCGTCGTAGCTGGAGTTCGGGGGACAGTCCTCCGCGATCGGGGACAGCGAGTGGAGAGGGGAGACCTGGTTTCCGAGAGGTCTCCACTTGTCTCCGTGGAGTTCCCCAAGGGGGCCATTCTCTCCCCCCTGCTCATTAACATCTATATGCGGCCTCTCACTCAGCTGGTTCGGAGCTATGGGCTGGAGTGTTACCAGTATGCTGATGACACTCAGCTCGTTCTACGAATGGACGGCCGGCCGGACTCTGCACCCGATGATTTCCAATAGTGCCTTGAAGCCGTGACTGACTGGCTGCATGCTAGCAGGTTGAGGGTGAACCCGGCAAAGACGGAAATCTTGTGGCTGAGTCACCCTGGTTGAGGGACTGTTCAGTTACCCTAGACCAGGGGTGCTCACACTTTTTCAGCATGCGAGCTACTCTTAAAGCAACTGAGTCCAAAAGATCTACCTGCCGCCGCCACCGCACGCTCTTGCCGCCGCGCGTGCTTCTGGTGTGTTCCGCCCGCGCAGCGCTTCTTCCGCCTGCGGGGCATTGTAGGAAGGAGAAAGCATGAGGCAGGGCATCCAGAGGGAGCGCTCCGCCCTGCCTGTCTCATCGGCAACAGAGGCTGCACAGCTGCTTCTGGACAAGAGAGAGGCAGGGCACTCCCTTCAAAGGCCCCGCCTCGTGCTTCCTGCAATGCCCCACAGGCGAAAGAAGCACCGCGAGAGCGGAAGCCGGCAGCAGGAGCGCGCGTGCACGCAGTGTGTGCGCGCATGGCAGGAGTGCCCCATCCGGCTGGTGAGGCCCAAAGATCACCTGGAAGAGGGCCGAAGATCTACTAGTAGCTCCTGAGCTACCTAATGAGCACCCCTGCCCTAGACGGTGTACCTCTGCATCTGTCATCCTCTGTGAAGAGCTTGGGAGTCCTGCTGGACCCTCTGCTATCAATGGAGGCTCAGATCTCAAATGCCAGCAGAATGGCTTTTTCCCATCTCCGGCAGGCTAGGCGACTGGCACCCTATCTGACCAGGAAGGATCTGGCCACAGTGATCCAGGCCACGGTCACCTTGAGAATAGACTTCTTCAACACCCTCTACACTGGCCTGTAGACAAATGACAAAATCATTTTTTTAGTGATGGTCACTCCTTGTAGGTGTCTTGTGGCCAAATTTGGTAGCAATTCGTCCAGTAGTAAGTTTGTATGTGTCAACTGTAAAATAGGATGTGTGGAAGGGCCCTGGCAGAAGGAGGTTGGATTGGATGGCCCTTGGAGGTCTCCTCCTATTCTAGGAACCCATTGTTGTTGTTATTATTATTATTATCAGAGGCTGAATGGCCATCTGTGAGGAATGCTTTGATTGTGTTTTTCCCTTATGGCAGAAGGAGGTTGGACTGGATGGCCCTTGGAGGTCTCCTTCTACTCTAGGAACCTATTGTTGTTGTTACTATTATTATTAGTGGTAGTAGCAGAGGCTGAATGAATATCATCATCATTATTATTATGAATAAATTCAGGGGCTTATTATACTCACATTTAGTTGAATTCAGTCTTAAAATATATTACATGGCTCTCACTGAAATAAATTTCCAAATATTTTGCTTTTATGGCTCTCTGAGTAGTGGGTAAGTAGATCATTTTGACTTGGTTGTTTTAGAAGTAGCTCACATGCTGAAAAAAGTGTGAGCACCCCTGGTTTAGACTTATACATGAATATATTGGATCATACCTCTAAAAGTGCATATGATGACATATAGGATTCTGGCCAACTTCTTGGTCCAGTTGTAGGAATTCCCGCAGTATTCCATCACCAGAGGTTTCCAAATACACATGCTTTGGTTTTTGGATAGTATTGTTTCTACACACATGATAATCTCATGACTGTGGTCAACACCAGTGAATTTCTGGTGACGGTTATAGTTGTATGGAGCCCGTAGCTTTCCTATGCCATCCTTTCATTTTGAGGGCCACTGCCTTTTCTCTCTGCTTATGATGAATGTGAAATGAGGCCATGAGTACATCTTTGTGGAAAAGAACATTATGCTTACTTGAAATTGGCTTTGTGGCCTTCACTGAGCTGCTTGTTTTACACACTAAAATCCCCTTGTTGAAACCCCCATATGTGGGGAATGGCCATAGGGATTATATTCTTATGGCTGCCTTTAATCCCCAAATGCTCGATAATATAAACACAATAAAGGCCTAAACGTTTTAAGTGCTCTATCCTAGTATAATTCCGGCATGGAGTTTGGATGACAGCTAAAAGTCATGGCAGCTTGATGGTCTCGGTTGGACGCAAACCTTGGAAAAGTTACTTTTTCAGACTGTAATTCCAAGACTTCCCGAGTTGGCATTTCCAATGGCTAGGCTAGCTGTGATACTCTCATAGTTAGTCCCCCCAAAAAAGCAACTTTCCCAAGCATTTTGCATTTCGGCATCTGTATCTAGTGTTTGATCTTTTCTTTACTCTCTCAGAAGCAATGAATCTATCAGTTTCCTACCAATAAATACCCACTGAAGTTTCTTAGGAGATGAACAACAGTTGTGTTAAGACTAAGTTCATGTTGTGTCCTTGTGGACAATGCAGTTCAAGCTGAAATTCCTGTTCAATTGCCATAGCATTAGAATTTAAACCAGGCATGGGCCAACTTGGACTTTCCAGGTGTTTTAGATTTCAACTCCCATAATTCCTAACAGCCTACCGATAGCCAATCAAAGCAATAATGTGACCCACATGTTCTTGTGAAATGCCAATTATGCTTGAAATTCCAGTCTGAGGGATATGACGATCACCCTGAATCAATCTGGAAATGTGGCACAGGGAGTGTGGCACAGCTGGCTAAGTGTCAGCTGCATAAGATCTCTCTGACCAGTAGGTCATGGGTTCGAGGCCTGCCCGGGTCGAGGTGGGTGCTCGACCTTAAGTGTAGCCTGCTGTCAACCTTTGCAGCCCGAAAGACAGTTGCATCTGTCAAGTAGGAGATAAAGGTATCACATTAAGTGCGGAGGCAAATGTTGACTAAATTATGAAGCCATAAAGAACTCCAGGAAACGCTGAAGGAATGCGGAAGAACAGCAAGGGACGCTGGAAACGCTGAGAGATGAGGAGTGCGTCAGCTCCCCCTGGTGGCCAGAGTTTGCCTCTGTTTGTCTATATGTATGTTTGTGAAACAGTAGGAATGGTCTGCTAAGTATGTGTACTGTAATCCGCTCTGAGTCCCCTTCAGGGTGAGAAGAGCGGAATATAAATAAATAAAATAAATAAATAAATCTGCCAACCTTTTGCTTGTGAAACTCGGTGGTTGCTGTGACAGGACGTCCAACTCTTTGTCAGATGTCCCACCTCAACATCTTTAAACTTACTCATCCAATGACACATAGTACTGACATCAACACAAACACGCCATGGTAGTCCACACTCTGGTTACATCCTGTATAGACTACTGCAACACTCTCTACGTGGGGTTGCTTTGAAGACTGCTCGGAAGCTGCAATTAGTCCTACGCTTGGCAGGCAGGTTACTAACATGAGCGGGGTACAGAGAGCGCACAACTCCCTTGTTGCGCCAGCTCCACTGGCTGCCAATTAGTTTCCAAGCACAATTCAAAGTGCTGGTTTTAACCTACAAAACCCTATACGGTTCCGACCCAGTTTACCTGTCCGAACGGATTCTCCCCTATGAACCATCAAGGACGCTAAGATCCTCTGGAGAGGCCCTGCTTTTGGTTCCGCCATCTTCGCAAGCGCGTCTGGTAGGAACGAGAGACAGGGCCTTCTCTCTGGTGGCCCCTCGGGTATGGAACTCTCTCCCAAACGAGATTAGATCTGTCCCCTCCCTCCTGTCTTTTCAGGAGGCTGGTGAAGACCTGACTTTGGAATGAAGCATTCCCTGAATAGGCTGAGATTGATTATAGTGCGAAATGAGTGATCACGTTTACAGACCGAGTTGAACTTGTTTTTAGTCGGCGATTTAGCTTTTATGTATCTCATTGTTACGTATTTTAATCTGTTTTGTTGTAAGATGTTTTTAATCTGTATTGGCATTGAATTTTGCTGTAAGCCGGTCTGAGTCCCTCTATAGAGGTGAGAAGATCAGGGTACAAAAATTTTAAATAAATAAATAAATAATAAAGAGCTTGCATTCTCTGATTAATCCCCTTTGGGGTGACACCTTCTGCTGTCAAGAATTCAATGACTGCATGTTGCTTAAGTCACATTGACCGACCGTCTCCAACCATACTTTGCACTTTAACAACACAACTGTTCAATGCTAAGGCTTCCTGCCAAAATGGAACTCTAACAAAACTTTCAAATCTTCATTATTATTTCATTATCGGCAATTTTTAAGAGAGAACCATTTAGGAACTGCCATTTATAATGAAATTTTGAAAGTTTTGTTAAGAGTTCTGAAATGTTCACCACCAAAAGTTTAGCAACATTGTAGAATCAAAGCACCAGCGCCACCTAGTGTTCACCACCAGAACTATAGTTTTGTAAGTAATTTAGAACCATTTAGAACACTGATTCTCAAAGTGGGCAGTACGACCCCCTAGTGGACAGTGAGGCAATCGAAGGGGGTGGTGGGAGGCTTGGGGGAATTTGGGGGGTGGTGAACCCCTTTAAGAGGGCAGTGAACGATTGGGGGTTTTGTGTGCCAAGTTTGGCTCAATTCCATTGTTGGTAGAGTTCAAAATTCTCTTTGATTGTAGCTGAACTATAAATCCCAGCAACTACAACTCCCAAATGAGAAGGGCTATTTTCTCAGAACTCCACCAGTCTTCAAATTTGGGCATATTGACTATTCGTGCCAAGTTTGGTCCAGATCCAAGGTTGTTTGGGTTCAGACTGCTCTCCAAGTGTAGGTGAACTACATCTCCCATAAATCATTGCCAATTCCTCCCAAACCCCTCCAGTATTTTCTGTTGGTCATGTGGGTTCTGTGTGCCAAGTTTGGTCCAGTTCTGTAATTTGTAGGGGTCTCAATGGTCTGTGGAAGTCAGAACTGAATCGATTGAAGGCGCTGCAAATCCCACCATCCGTTGCCCATACTCCCCCAAACATATTGTTTTTGTGATTAATCACTATGCTTTAATTATGTTCAATTTGTAACAATGAGAATACATCCTGCATATTAGATATTTGCATTAGAATTCGTAGTAGTAGCAACATTATTTATGAAATAGCAACGAAAATATGGATGGGGGTCACCGCAACATGTGGAACCTTATTTAGGGGTCACGGCATTAGAAAGGTTGAGAACCACTGCATTTATACATATATCTTTCTGTTTAATTGCTATTACATTTTTTAAAAAATAATTTCTAGGGGGGGCGGTGAGTAAAAAAATTTCTGGAAAGGGGGCGGTAGGGCAAAAAAGTTTGGGAGCCACTGATTTAGAAAAATGATATCTTCCCTGGATTAACCCACTTCTTTCTATTTCTTCTTTTATTTCATGCCCTGCATTGCTTTCTACTGAAACTAGGAGCCAGCCAAAGGTAAGAGTCTTAATGATTTCCCCATTGTGAAAATAACATTCTGATATTTCCAAAATGTTTTGCATTTTATGCACACAAAAAAAAGAGGAGAAAATTGTGGTGTTTTCTTTCTCAGTGTGCTACTGTTTGTAGAAGGAGAGGAAATTAAAGTGTCATTTTTTGCATTGGTGGCCAAGACATGAGTCATAGGAACAAATGAGGGAAACAGTTGCATGCGCTGAGCATTGGGGACTAAGGAAGAAAGATCCTGTTGTGCGCGTTCCCAAAGAAGCAAAACAAAAATGCTTTCTTGTATTCGCAAACATTTGGACTGCAGCTTCTTGTTGGATTCTAATATGGACACACAGAGGTCTTTTTAACTGCTTCCTCCCAGTTTTCTCTATAAGGGAAATGGGCAATTTTGGGGGGACAGGAGGTGACAATGGAGACCCTCGGAGGGCTGTTTCCCCCATTACTTTCATCTCAATAGTGCCCCTAATGTAAAGTGGCCTATGGGTCACATGCAGCCTGTGAAGTCTACTGTTTTGACTGACTGACTGACTTTATTATTTCTGAGTCGCCCTCCACGTTAGTGCTCCGGGCGACTTACACACAACAAATTCCACAATTAAAATAGAGTATTTAAAACTAGATTAAAATATTCAGTGGTTAAATGCAGGGGCCAGGCTCGGTATTTGAGTTCCTGGTTCTGCATTAACCATGGGCTTTCCTAAATAGCCAGGTCTTCAGAGCGGTCAGGAACTGGGGCAGGTCGAGGGAGGCTCTCTGGTCCGGTGGCATCGAGTTCCAAAGAACGGGGCCACAATGGAGAACGATCTCCGTCTCGTGGTCTCCAGGTGGGCCTCTTTCAAGCCTGGTACGTGAAGAAGGTTCTTGTTTGCTGGCCGCGGGGTCCTTGAGTAAGCAGGCATCAACAAGCGGTCTTTTAGGTATGTTGGGCCCCGGCCCCGTAGGGCTTTGAAAGCCAAGGTCAAGGTCTTGTGTAAGGCTCTATACTCAACGGGCAGCCAGTGCAGGCGCTGCAGAGATGGTGTAATGTGGCATCTCATCGATGTTCCTGTGAGAAGCCTGGCGGCCACGTTCTGCACAATCTGGAGCCTGCGGGTTAGTGACCGGGGTAGACCTACATACGTTACAGTAATCCAGCCTTGATGTAACCGTGGCATGGATTACTGTAGCTAGCGCTTCCGTCGGAAGATAGGGCGCCAATTGTCTCGCTTGGCGCAGGTGGAAGAAGGCCCTTTTGCTCGTGGAGGCAACCTGGGCCTCCATCGACAATTTTGACCACGGAAGCTCCATCTCAAGGTACATCTATACTGCAGAATTAATGCAGTTTGACTCCAGTTTGGTGGAGGATTCAGACCTCTTTGCCAGAGATTTCTAGTGCCATACTAAAGGTAAAGGTGGCGGGGAATGTGGCGCAGCTGGCTGAGTGTCAGCTGCATAAGATCTCTACTGACCAGGAGGTCATGAGTTCGAGGCCTGCCCGGGTCGAGGGGGGCTCTCGACCTATCGTGTAGCCTGTTGTTGACCTTTGCAACCTGAAAGACAGTTGCATCTGTCAAGTAGGAAATTTAGGTACCACTTAGTGGGGAGGCTTAATCTAACTGATTTACGAGGCCATAAAAAGATCTCCAGGAAACAAGCTGAGGAATGAAGGAGTGCGACAGCTCCCCCTGGTGGCCAGATGTTAAATTGCCTCTGTCTGTCTTGTGCGTTTGTGTCTCTAAATGTAATGTGTACATTGTAATCCGCCCTGAGTCCCCTGCGGGGTGAGAAGGGCGGAATAGAAATGAAGTATGTAAATAAATAAATAAATAAAGGTTTCCCCTGACATTAAGACTTGTCATGCCCAACTCTGGGGAGGCTGTGCGCATAACCATGTCTAAGCTGAAGAGCCGGTGTTGTCCATTAGGCCTGGGCAATCATGGTTCTAAATTAGGGGTCGGGAATCTTTTTGGCTCAGAGAGCCATGAAAGTAAAATATTTGGAAATATAGTTCAGTGAGTGCCATATAATATATTTTAAGACTGAATTCTCCCATTCTGATCAAAAGGGGATCTGGCAGTCTGGCACTGCCCCCCCCCCCCGGTGAGCATGGCCACGCCCCCTGGTGCTAGGCCACGCCCTCTTCAGCCGCCCCTCAGTGGTTTCTTTCCTTTCCCCTCTCTCTCTCGCTCACCCGTGACAGCACCACACCGTGTCGCCCTGGTCTTGCCGAAACCTCTCGCCGCCGCCTCTTCCTTCCCACCTCCAAGGGCAGTGGGGCCCGAGGCGCCCAGCTACCGCCCGGCTCCCCTGATACATGAGGCAGCGGGCTCCCCTCGTCGCCTTCTTCTTCCTCTGCCTCCAGCCTCAGAATCCACGCGATTCAGCAGGCAACGCCACTGCGCCTACGCCAGGGAAGGCTCCCAGACGACGCATGCGCGTTAGTGCTATCTCCTTGACTGAAGGAGGAAGGCTAGAGCATGCGCTCTCTCCAATGCGGCATCCCTCGTTTGAACTTGGGCCATTGCCCCAGTGTATTGCGCATGCGCTAGGGTTGCCAGAATCTGCGAGCCAGGTGCACTTATCAAAAGAGCCACACCTGGCTCGCGATTAATGGGGTTATTGGGATAACAATACAAAGGTTTTGCGCCCCCCTGTTCTAAGTGGTTCTAAAGTACTTACAAAACTAAAGTTCTGTTGGTGAACACTAGGTGGCGCTGGTGCTTTGCTTCTACAGTGTTGCCAAAGTTCTGGTGGTGAACACTAGGTGGCGCTGGTGCTTTGCTTCTACAGTGTTGCCAAAGTTCTGGTGGTGAACATTTCAGAACTCTAACAAAACTTTCAAAACTTCATTATTATTTCATTATTGGCGATTTTAAAGACAGAACCAATTAGAAACTGCCATTTATAATGAAATTTTGCAAGTTTTGTTAGAGTTCTGAAATGTTCACCACCATAACTTTAGCAACACTGTAGAAGTAAAGCATCAGCGCCACCTAGTGTTCACCACCAGAACTTTAGTTTTATAAGTACTTTAGAACCATTTAGAACCACGATTGCCCAGTGCTATTGTCCATAGATCCCTCCAAGGTCATGTGTCCATCATGGAGCACATTTACCTTCCCGCAGAAGCGGTACCTATTGATCTACTCACATTTGCATGTTTTCGAACCACAGGGTTGGCAGAAGCTGGGCCCAACAGCAGGAGCTCACCTTGTTCCCCGTATTTGAACCGCCTACCTTTTGGTCAGCAATTTCAGCAGCTCAGCGGTTTAACCCGCAGCCACCAGGGGGCCCTATTCTAGTTTTTTGTTTGTTGTTGTTGTTGTTGTTATATTTATACCCTTCTTTATATCTCCCAAAGGAGCTTATCATATCTTAGTCAAGGCATGCTCAGAAAATTATTGAAAAGATCCTCCTCATTATTGATCTTTTCTTCGCAGGTCTTTGCCTACGATCACTGCTTCTGGTCAATGGATGAAGCCGTCAAAGAAAAATACGCAGGTAATGAACCCTTGCGGATTTGGTTATTGTCAGATTATCTTTACCAGGTTGGAGGAAAATAACAGCCACACTATCATTGTATATTCTCAATATAAAAACTATGGCCAGGGGTGGGGTGGGGGGAGGATCTCCTCTTTTGGACTACAACTCCCAGAATCCCCAGCTAGCTCAGGTCAAGGAGTAATATTTCCAAACTCTTGTTATAATCAACAAAATCAAAATCAGATGTAGGCAGAAGTAATGATGATGGTATTGCAGCTTTCACTGTTACTTTGAATACAGCTTGAAATATACCGCATGGATTCGTCGTTGAAGAGGAAACAATTAGAACAATAGGATTCCTGGGAACACAGTTATGCTGTCTTAGATCCCTCCGACATGCTGACTCAGCAATTTAAAGAGTTGGAAGGGACACCCGAGGCCATCTAGTTCAACTCCCTGCTCAGTGCAAGATCTCCACTATCTATTACTCACTCTAGCTGGGACTGTGCACCGGGACTGTGGTGTAGCTGGCTGGGAGTGAGCTGCATTAAGATCACTACTGTCTGAAAGGTCATGAGTTCGAAGCCAGCCCAGATCGGGGTGAGCTCTTGACCAAATTGTGTAGCTTGTTGTCGACCTTTGCAGCCGGAAATACAGTTGCATCTGTCAACTAGGAAATTTAGGTACCACTTTGTGCGGAGGCTAATTTAACTGATTTACGAGGCCATAAAAACATCTCCAGCAAAATGTAATGCAAACTTCATCCGAGATGGAGGAATGCGACAGCTCTCCTGGTGACCAGAAAAAATGTTAAATTGCCTCTGACTGTCTGTCTATATGTGTTGTGTGTCTATGGCAGGGGTGCTCAGAATGGTGATCGGGATCACCAGGGTGATCTTTGGGCCTCATCCTGGTGATCTTCAGGCCCCTGACCAGGTTTTTTTTGCTGTTGGTCCTCTTCACTCGCCCCTGCACGCTGCAAAGAAGTCCTCCATCGTTGCTCCTCCCCGCTCCCTGCTCCCGCGCCGCCTCCAAAAGCTCCAGAGTCCAAGAGGCAGAATGGGCCCCCTCTTTTGGATTCCTCCCCCTCCCTCCGTCCTTCTCCAGCCACTCAGAGTCATAGGAGACCAAAGACAGCGGGCCTGGATGACGCGATGCATGGCTGGCCCCGCGCGCATGCGCAGAAGCGCCCATTCTGCCTCTCTGACTTCTCGTGAGATCTTGGAGGCGGCACGCATGCTGGCGACGTGGAAATAGGAGCAACGACGGAGGAGAAAAAGAAGGACGCTTTGGGGTCATTTCCTTACCGCATCTCAAAGGTCGGTCTTTTTACTTTGGGGTGGGTGCTTGATTGTTCTGTGGCATGTCTCTTTGTTTATTTTTAATGTTTAAAAATGGCCTTTTAGCTCCAAAGCCTCTCTGCTTGCTTTGTTTCTTGAGAAATATATGCTGGGGAATATGGAAATGTGGGAGAAATGAGGTGGTTGGATGTATTTTTCCATGCCCCTTTGTTTACCTTGCTGAGTATTAAATGGCCTTGCAGTTCAAAAGCCTCTCTTCTTACTTTCTGGCTGATAATATGTGTGGTAATATGGCAGTGTGGGAGAAATGGGGTGGCTCTATGTATTTTATGCTCTGTTTTATATTGTTGTTATTAAATTGAAATGTTGATGTTTTATAACTTCATTTTATGTAAACTGCCCCGAGCCTGCTGGAAGGAGCGGGACATAAAAATGAATAATAAATATAAATAAATAAATAAGAAAATAGTTATACGTTTTACATTTCTGGGTAGGTGATCTTTGGGACTTGGTTTTTTAATCAGTAGCTCCCATGCTGAAAAAGTGTGAGCACCCCTGGTCTATGGCATTGAATGTTTACCATGTATGTGTACATTTTAATCCGCAAACACACTAAATGGGGAGAGTTGCTGAGCTACTAAACACCAACATTAGCAGGGTAATAATTTGTTTAAGGCAAGACCCCTTCCAGTCCGGTTTCCGCTCGGGCCATGGGACAGAGACTGTCCTGGTCTCCATCACAGACCTACTCCGTTGCCATTTGGACTGAGGCGGATCGGTGCTGCTCGGGTGATTGGACCTCACGGCAGTGTTTGATACTGTCGATTACCAACTTTTGACACACCGCCTGGCGGTGGCGGGGGTGAGGGGGACAGCCCTCAATTGGCTGTCCTCCTTCCTCCAAAACCGTCTGCAGCGAGTGAAGTGGGGGGGGTCTCCGAGGGCTCCCCCTTACATTGCGGGGTCCCTCAGGGGGCCATTCTCTCCCCGCTGTTATTTAACATCTACATGCGACCACTCGCCCAATTGGTGTGGAGTTTGGGGCTGGAATGCCATCAGTACGCTGATGACACCCAGCTCATTCTGAGGATGGACCCCGGGGCGGAATCTGTACCCGATAATTTCCATCGGTGCCTAGAAGCCGTAACTGGATGGCTGCAAGCCAGTAAGTTGAAGGTGAACCCGGCGAAGACGGAGATCTTGTGGCTGGGCCGCCCGGGGGTAGAGACCCAGTTGCCGACGTTTGACGGTGTGGCGCTTTCGTCCGCAACCGTCAGTAAAGAGCTTAGGGGTCCGGCTGGACTCCCAGCTGTCAATGGAGGCGCAGATTGCCTGCGCTTGCAAGACAGCGTTTTACCATCTGCGTCAGGCAAAACGTCTGACTCCCTACCTCTCCCGCTGCGACCTAGCCACGGTGATCCAAGCCACGGTCATCTCAAGGCTCGATTACTGTAATGCGCTCTACATTGGCCTACCCTTATCGGCGATCCGGAAACTTAAGCTGGTGCAGAACGCAGCAGCACGTCTGCTGTCAGGAGCTTCTAGATCCACTCACGTGACCCCACTCCTGCGCGCGCTGCACTGGCTCCCAATTGAATTCTGGGTCACCTTCAAGGTGTTAGTTCTAACTTTCAAGGCCTTAGATGGTTTGGGGCCAGTGTACCTGAGGGAGCGGCTTACCCCTTATGTGCCCAGGAGATCACTGCGCTCAGAAGGGCTCAACTTATTGGAGGTGCCTGGTATTAAGGTCTACAGGCTCTCTAGCACACGGTAGAGGGCATTCGCTGTGGCCGCCCCAACCCTCTGGAATACTTTGCCGGAGGAGATACGGGTTATTCGAGATCTGCTGCCATTCCGTAGAGCCGTCAAGACATGGCTATTCAGACGGGCATTTGGCCCATAAGCAATGCCGTCTAGTACCTTTGCCATCCGCCACCATCCTACTCCTGCTGTATGTTGCAGTGTGGGGAATGGGATTTTAATTGGGGTTTTACTGGTTTTATTGTGCTTCATGTTTGTTGTTATGTTTTATTGCTTTTAACTCTGTAAACCGCTCTGGGCTCCAGAGAGAGCGGTATATTAAGTGGAACTAATAAATAAATATAAATAAATAAATAAATAATTCTCAACCAATGAAATAAAGTCACAGTAAATCATAACCCATGTGGGTTCCTACCAGTGATATAATTATGTCCTTTATATCCATATGCAAAAGTTCAGGTAAGTACACAGTGCACGCAAATCCCAAGAACAATTCAATATGTTTAGGTCATAATCTTCTGACCGTTCCTCATGGTTGGGATTGCTCAATGCAAGTCACTGGTAAATGTATCCAATATATGAACGTTCAACGCAAGTCACTGGTAGATATATATAAGTCACTGGTCATGAGTTAATAAATCCAAATTTTCTTGGGGATTCTGTGTATTACTATGACTTGAATATTATGCAGTATTCTTTGTATTTTATTACAGACCATTTATACTGCTTTTGTATGATTATGAATATGCGATATTGAGAAGGCCCATATTGCATGTCGATACCAAAACGAGGGAGGGATTCCTGAAGTCTTTACGTCCTCGTCAGCCTGGTTCGACCGCTATTGGGGAAGGATGAACTGACAACGGCTGCCTTCTATGTAATTGGATATACAGCGGTTACGATATCCCACATGGACTGGATTACAAAATTCGAATTTATTAATTCATGACCAGTGACTTATATATTGGATATACCTACCAGTGACTTGTGTTGAACACTCATATATTGGATACATTTACCAGTGACTTGCATTGAGCAATCCCAACCATGAGGAACGGTCAGAAGATTATGACCTAAACATATTGGATTGTTCTTGGGATTTGCATGTACTGTGCACTTACCTGAACTTTTGCATATGGATATAAACGACATAATTATATCACTGGTAGGAACCCACATGGGTTATGATTTACTGTGACATTGTAATCCGCCCTGAGTCCCCTGTGGGGTGGGAAGGGCGGAATATAAATACTGTAAATAAATAAAATATTTATCTACTCACATTTTGCTTTTGAACCGCTAGGTAAGCGGAAGCTGGACTAAAGGCTAGGAACTCACCCTGAACTGGGCTTCCAACTGTCAACCTTTCGACTGACAATATGTACTGCAGCTAGTGGTTTAACCTGTTATGCTAAAGCCTGGCCCATCTGCACTGGGTGCATCTACATTGTAAAATTAATGCAGTTTGATACCATGTCTTAATACTGTTTCCAAGTTATTTTGTTTTCTCTGCCAAAGAGAACTGATGTTTTGACAAACTACAACTCCCAAGATGCCATAGTATCAAACTATATTCATTCTACAGTGTAGATCAGGCATGGGCAAACTTGGGCCCTCCGGGTGTTTTGGACTTCAACTCCCACAATTCCTAGCAGCCTACTTAGGCTGTTGGGAATTATGGGAGTTGAAGTCCAAAACACTTGGAAGGCCCAAGTTTGCCCATGCCTGGTGTAGATACACCCCCAGTCCGTGGTCCCAAGTATATGCGCTTGTCGTGTTGTTAATTTGGCAGGGTGTAAGTACTGAGTAACTCGGAAGGGAGTTTCTGAAGACTTCCATGTGGTGCAAATGAATATATTTCTCTCCTTGTGGCTCTCATCCACAAAGGTTTTATTGCCTTTGGATACACATGAAAGACATCAAAGACTTTTCACGTGGTGTGCATTATGAGCCTTTGGAAACCCTTGATGGTCTTAATCAAAAGAGATGGATGAGTGGGTTTCTTTTAATACTTTCCCCCAATAATCTGATTTTTTTTTGTTCTAATTTTAGGCCAAGATATTGTTTTCAAGTGCCTTGGAGAAAACATTCTCCAGAATGCTTTTGAAGGTTACAATGCCTGTATCTTTGCCTACGGACAGACCGGTAAGCGATTGCTTGTACGAAGGGAAAAGTTGTGAGTTGCATGGGATTATTATCGCTTTGTTTGTTCATTTAATCTTTGGATATTTTTTTTCTCCCAGTGGCTTACAACATAAAAGTTAAAACAAAGCATAGCTAAAACAAGATACACTACAAAACATTAAAAAGTCGGTAAACAAACACTCCGGGGAGAAAACATTAATTTAAACCAGTGTTTCCCAACCAGTGTGCCGTGAGCCATCATCAGGTGTGCCGTGGGAAATTGGGACCTCTAATACCCTTTCTTCCCCCTCCTGCCCACAGTGCTCTCTGGGTGTAGGTGAACTACAACTTCCAAACTCAAGGTCAATTCCCAAGCAAACCCTTTCAGTACTTTCTGTTGGTAATGAGAGTTCAACTTGCCAAATTTGGTTCAATTCCATTGTTGCAAGAGTTCAGCATGCTCTTTGATTGTGTTAACTATAAATCCCAGAAACTGTAACTCCCAAATGTCAAGGTCTATTTTCCCCAAACTCCATCTGTGTTCACATTTGGGCATATTGAGTATTCATGCCAAGTTTGGTCCTGATCCAACATTGTTTCAGTCCACAGTGCTCTCTGGATATAGGTGAACTACAACTCCAAAACCCAAGGTCAATGCCCACCAAACTCTTATAGTATTTTCTCTTGGTTATGGGAGTTCTGTGTGGGAAGTTTGTGTCGTTCTGCCATTCCTGCCAGGATATCTATGTTGTGTTCATCGAAACAGGCCCAGGTTTCACACTGAGTGTATAAATACATTTAAAATATTAACTATATGTATTACTGTGTTAGGGTGTCATCTTGTGTCATTTTGGTTGGTGGTGTGCCCCAGGATTTTGTAAATGTAAAAAGTGTGCCGAGGCTCAAAAAAGGTTGAAAAACACTGATTTAAACCACATTTTGTTGGTGTATTTCCACCGGCAGGTTAAAAAAAACATACTTGCTTTGGAAGAGACTCAATGCTCAAGAAGAATGAGCTTTGAATAATGTGCAGGATTGCCAGTTTGCCGTTTTTCAATAGCACTCCCTACCTATTCATAACATTATGTAACAAAAATTTATTTTTTTTCCTGTTCCTGGTTTGAATGTGTTATTTCCCATTTAATTATAAGGTAATAACAACAATACACTTTATTTATATTCTGCTTTATCTCCCCGGAGGGACTTGGAGCAAATTACAGTACACCTGTAAGGCAACGAACAACGACATACAACACACAGATAAGGTAAAGGCCTTCCCAGGTCTCAACGGTGACCGGGAGAGCTTTTGCACCATTAAAACTTGTGCTGCGGCTGTGCCCATACCTTGGGAAGTCTGACTTGGCCACGGTGGTCCATGCTCTGGTTACATCCCAAATAGACTACTGCAACGCATTCTACGTGGGGCTGCCTTTGAAAACGGTTTGGAAACTTTAGTTGGTCCAACGGCCGGCAGTCAGAATGCTAATTGGGGCATCATACAGGGAGCATACCACCCCCCTGCTGTGTCAGCTCCACTGGTTGCCTGTCCATCTCCGAGCCCAATTCAAAGTGCTGGTTTTGACCTATAAAGCTCTATACGGTTCTGGCCCAGCTTACTTGTCTGAACGCATCTGCCTCTATGTCCCATATCGAAGTCTAAGATCATCTGGGGAGGCCCTGCTCTTGCTCCCGCCAGCATCGCAAATGCGGCTGGTGGGGACGAGAGACAGGGCCCTCTCGGCAGTGGAACACACTCCCAAACGAAATAAGATCGACTCCATCTCTCCTCACTTTTAGGGGAAAAAAAGCTAAAGTTGTGGTTCTGGGACCAGGCCTTTGGATCTGACTAGATTGACACTTCGGACTTGACTGGACTGACAATGTGTTTCGCTTGATGGCTTTAATTAATTATTGTATGTAGTGGTTTTTAATGTAATGTTTTTAAAAATGTTTTTAATGCTTTTAAATGATGTTGATTATATGGTGTATTTTGAAATTGTATTGTGGTCTGTAGTGCTGCAAATGTAAGCCGTGCTGAGTCCCCCTGCAGGGGTGAGAAGCTACGGGGTACAAATACCATACATAAATAAATAAATAAATAAATAAATAAATAATTCCCCTTTCCATCTTTGGCATCTGGAGGCAATGCTCAACTCTGGCGTTGGGGCAAATAAAGTTGTTATTATTATTATTATTATTTTGTTGTTGTTATATTGGTAGGCAAAAGCTAGGGCGGACAAAAATAATAACTTAATTTTTGTACCCCGCCTCCATCTCCCCAAAAGGATTCGTTCTTCGGCGTTGAGTATTTATGTCACAGCGGATAGGCAACAGAAATATAGAAGTTTAATTCCCCATCGTCCCAAAAACTCCAGTCTCTGTTCGTGTGAATAATGAAACTCTCATTCAATTCACAAGAAAAATATATAACTTTGTATTGAATTGTATTTAACAATAACTGGCAAAACATCGAAAAACAACAGCCATCACAGCTACCTTTCTAAACATCCTTTCCTCACAGATATTAAATCCCAACTGTCACTTTGTAACTGACATTCCTCAAGGTTCCATTTAGCAGTCTTGAGACAGCGCCATCTGGTGTCAAACATGTCACACTGCAGGTCATCTCAAACTGCGAAAATATATCTTGTGCTGACTCATGAATTGCTATTCAAAATGCAATAATCTGACATTCGTAACAAATTACATATGGCACAATGTGCCTAAAACTATCTTCTATATACCATATATACTCGAGTATAAGCTGACCCGAATATAAGCTGAGGCATCTCATTTTACCACAAAAAGCTGAGAAAATTGATTGACTCAAGGATAAGCCAAGAGTGAGAAATACAGAGCTCACCCCAACTCATAATAATAATACACTTTATTTATATTCCGCTCTTTTCACCCCAAAGGGGACTCAGAGCAGATTACAGGTATACATACTTAGCAGTCAATCCCTGCCGTTTCCCACAATACACACACATAGACGAACAGAGGCAAACTCTGGCCACCAGGGGGAGCTGACGCAATCCTCAAAACTCATGGCTTTGAACTGCTAACCCTTTTTTCTGCAACTAGTGGTTTCAACTGCTGTGCTACCGTGTTGTCACACTCTAGAACAGGGCTGCCCATTAGGCCGATGGCGATCGACCAGTTGCTCGCAGAGGCGGAACTGGTCGATCGCAGCCCCGCGCACGGCGCGCATCTTCCTATGGGCTGCCCGGCTTCAGCATCCTCGGGATGAAGGGAAGGGGCGGGCCCAGTTGCGCCACCGTCAAGAGGCGCCGCCGCTCATGGCGCTGACTGGAGCGGAAAGCGAGAAGGAATAATAATGGCGGCGGCAGTGGTGACATGCACTTCTCCTTCCTCCTCCTCCTCTTCACCCTTGCGGCCGCTGAGGGGAGCGTGTGAAGGCCCTGCATGCCGCGCCAAGGAGGGGGTGGGGGGAGAAAGAGAGAGCTGTCTGTTGAAGAGGATGGGGTTGAGCAGCTTCTTGCAGGGCCCTCCTAGGGCCCTCTGCTCCCTTCCACGCAGCCCAGTGAAATCCCACACTAGCTGCTTTGAACTGGAATATATGGCAGTGTGGACTCAGGGCCCTTCACAACCCTATAACCCAGAATATCAAGGCAGAAAATCCCACAATCTCTATTTTGAACTGGATTATATGGCAGTGTGGACTCAGGGCCCTTCACAACCCTATACCCCAGAATATCAAGGCAGAAAATCCCACAAACTCTACTTTGAACTGGATTATATGGCAGTGTGGACTCAGGGCCTTTCCACACAGCCATATAACCCAGAATATCAAGGCAGAAAATCCCACAATCTCTATTTTGAACTGGATTATATGGCAGTGTGGACTCAGGGCCCTTCACAACCCTATACCCCAGAATATCAAGGCAGAAAATCCCACAAACTCTACTTTGAACTGGATTATATGGCAGTGTGGACTCAGGGCCCTTCACAACCCTATAACCCAGAATATCAAGGCAGAAAATCCCACAATCTCTATTTTGAACTGGATTATATGGCAGTGTGGACTCAGGGCCCTTCACAACCCTATAACCCAGAATATCAAGGCAGAAATCCCACAATCTCTATTTTGAACTGGATTATATGGCAGTGTGGACTCAGGGCCCTTCACAACCCTATATCCCAGAATATCAAGGCAGAAAATCCCACAAACTCTGCTTTGAACTGGATTATATGGCAGTGTTCCATTGGCCACATTGATCAGCATTAAATGGCCTTGCAGCTTCAAGGTCTGCCTGCTTTCATTCTGCCTGTTTATATCTATGGAATGATGTCAGGGTGGGAGAAGGAATTCTAGTCTGGATACATTTTGGAATGTCCCATTGGCCACATTGATCAGCATTGAATGGCCTTGCAGCTTCAAGGTCTGTCTGCTTTCATTCTGCCTGTTTATATCTGTGGAATGATGTCAGTGTGGGAGAAGGAACTCTTGTCTGTATGCATTTTTGAATGTTCCATTGGCCACATTGATCAGCATTGAATGGCCTTGCAGCTGAAAGGTCTGTGTGCTTTCATTCTGCCTGTTTGTTTATATCTGTGGAATGATGTCAGGGAGGGAGAAGGATCTCTTGTCTGGATGCATTTTTGAATGTTCCATTGGCCATATTGATTATAAGTAGCTCGCATGCTGAAAAAGTGTGAGCATCCCTGCTCTAGAAACTTCTACCACACACTCTATTGAAGTGGTTGAAACTCATATCAGATATTCATTGAAAACCATTGCAAAATGTGCTGCAGGATGATGTCCCTCCCGCAAAAAAAACCCCCCAAAGTTTTTGCAACTTGATAAACTTTTCCCATGTTTTTATTATAGGAACAAACATCTTGTTAAATAGTGTAATTTGCCATGGGTTTTACTGTAAAGAGGGCTGCCTTCAGTCTTGTTTTTTCCTTGAGTTTTGAGCATCCCTGCACAGTCCAGCCATGTGGGTTTAACATGCAAAAAGCTCAGGCGCATTAAAGCATAACTAATCTGTCCTGAATGTGCCTCCTTCCTTAAGAGCATGAGGGCATTATTGGCTCAGATCAAGCCAGGCCTGCTTTAGCATGCTTTACAAGGACCTTTTTGAGCAGAGATAGGATTGCAGCTCCCAGAATCCCCAAGCAACATGTTGAGTGGGGAGGATTCTGGGATGTAGAGTCCCTTAAAAAATCCAACATTTCTATCTCTATCAGGCTTGTGCAAATTTGGGCCCTCCCAAGTGTTTTGGACTTCAACTCCCACAATTCCTAACAGCTGAATTGTGGGAGTTTAGGTTTGCACACATGCCTGGTCTATATGGAGAAAATAAGCATTGCTGCTTATTGAATGTGACCCACGCTTCTCTCTCTCTCTATTTGGAGAATCATAGGCATGTATAATAATAATAATAATAATAATAATAGACTTGTGCTGGAAGACCTAGAGATTAGCCCTCTTCCAGGTGATCTTTGAAGCTGGATGGCCCTGCCATGCTGCGCTCCCGCCGCCACCTTTGCGGGGCTTCTTTGCCAAAATGAGGCTTTAGTGGGCGGGCCCTGGCGCTCTCTTGCCACGCACGGTTCATGCCCATTGGTTGCTGCTGGGGGAGGAGCAAGGGCCAGGTAGGATCCGAGGCGAGCTGTGTGGGGCTGCTTTCTTTCCTTGGTTGGGGGCGAGGGGGAGGGCTCCGCCGTGTTCCTGGGGCTGAACCAGGAGGAGGAGGCTGCACGATGGAGACTCCACTTGCTGCTGCTGCTTGAGCCCTTGCCTCTCCACCTCGCCCTCGAGGGAGAAGGCGGCGGGGCCCACGGGGGGGAGAGGGTGGCTCTTCAGAGCCAGGAAGAGCCCCCCTCTCTCTCTGTCTCTCTCCCGTGGACTGCCACCAGTGGGAGGGGTCCTCCTTCCTGCCAGCCGTCCATCTGCGTGACACCCCGAGCCCCCCCCCGGCTGCACCTGTCACTTTGGGGAAGCACCTCGTCCACTCGTCCTTCTCCTGCCCAGGTAAGGAAGCCTCGAGGGAATGCCGTGGGGAGGCTCCAGCCTCACGTGGGTCATTCTCTCGGTTGAGTTTCCCGGCCCAGGCAGCAGCCAGGGCCTCTTCCCAGCCCTGTGCCTTCCGAGCCGCCGACGAAGCCAGGCCGGCGCTGGTGGGAGCGCCTATAAATGCCCTCCTGCTGCGTGTGTGGGAGGGGCCTGCTGTGCACGCAAGAAGCAGGACGGGATGGGGACTTCCTGCTTCAGGCAGGAAGGAGGAAGGCAATGAAGACATTAAGAGAGAGCGTGCGCGCAGGCAAGGAGGATCCCCTTCCCGGGTGCGTGCGGGGGCGAGTTCGTGGGCAGGCAAGAAAGAAGCCCCGCGCGGACAGAAGGCTGCGCACGCTCACATGCACAACAGGTGATCTTTTCAACTTGATTGTTCATATAGTAGCTCGCATGATGAAAAAGTGTGGGCACCCCTGACCTAGACATTATCATGGAAATAAATTAAAAATAATACAAATTACTTTATTTGAGGTTTTAATAATAATATTAATTATTATTATTATAAACAACTTTATTTATACCCCTCTACTATGTCCCCAACGGGTACTCGGGGCGGCTTACATGAGGCCAAGCCCAACAGTACATTACAATAAAATAATACAAAACAAAATGCAAAAAGCAACACGCTAAGGTATGTAAATCATAAAATACACCAAACCATATAAAATAATGCAACAAGATAAAATCAATCAGACACAATAACAATGAGTGGTTTCAATAATAATGTAGGTTTTTCCTTAAGGGTACATTCACATTTCCAGCCATGTAGTTGTCCCCGGAGCCCCCGGTGGCGCAGTGGGTTAAACTGCTGAGCTGCTGAACTTGTTGACCGAAAGGTCACAGGTTCGAATCTGGGGAGTGGGGTGAGCTTCCGCTGTCAGCCCCAGCTTCTGTCAACCTAGCAGTTTGAAAACATGCAAATGTGAGTAGATCAATAGGTACTGGGAAGGTAACGGTGCTCTATGCAGTCATGCCATCCACATGACCTTGGAGGTGTCTACGGACAACGCCAACTCTTTGACACTCTCTAAGGCAGTGTTTCTCAACCTTCCCAATGCCGCGACCCCTTAATACAGATCCTCGTGTTGTGGTGACCCCCAACCATAAAATCATGTTTGTTGCTACTTCATAACTGTAATTTTGCTACTGTTATGAATCATCATGTAAAATATCGGATGTATTTTCATTCACCGGACCACATTTGGCACAAATACCCGATACTCCCAAGTCTGAATACTGGTGGGGTTGTAGGGGGTGATTTTGTCATTTCGGAGTTGTAGTTGCTGGGATGTATAGTTCACCTACAATCAAAGAGCATTCTGAAATCCTCCAATGATGGAGTTGAACCAAACTTGGCACACAGAACTCCCATGACCAACAGAAAATACCGGACGGGTTTGGTGGGCATTGACCTTGAGTTTGGGAGTTGCAGTTCACCTACATCCAGAGAGCACTGTGGACTCAAACAGTGATAGATCTGGATCAAACTTGGCACAAATAACTCAATTATGTCCAAATGTGAACACTGGTGGAGTTTGGGGAAAATAGACCTTGGCGTTTCGGAGTTGTAGTTGCTGGGATTTATAGTTCACCTACAATCATGGAGCATTTTGAACCCCACTGACGATAGAATTGGGCCAAACTTCCCATACAGAACCCCCCATGACCAACAGAAAAAAAATGTGTTTTCTGATGGTCTTTGGCGACCCCTCTGACACCCCCTCACGACCCCCATAGGGGTCCCGACCCCCAGGTTGAGAAACACTGCTCTAAGGGCTGTAAAACATAAAGGCATTTCTTTGTCCTTGACTTTCTGGCTTGTGAAACTTTCTCTGCGCTTCCTTATCACTGAGCCTTTGGGATTTCCTGAGCATGATGTTTTTCACCCTAAGAGCATGCCTGATACCCCTGTCGGACACACCTGCTCTCTCAGACAAGATGTCTTGTACTTCCAGGCCTTTATCAGGAGTTGCTAAGCTATTTGTAGGCAAAAAAGTCATCTCCACCATTTACTGTATCTCCCGGTGTGATGGACTCCAAAACAGTTTCACTTTCAAGCCCCGTGTTGTGAATCAGCCTGTGATTGTGTTTCAGGATCATGGTGCTTCTGAGCTGGGAAATGATGGTTTAATCCAGTGTTTTTCAAACTTTTTTGAGCCGCGGCACACTTTTTACATTTACAAAATCCTGGGGCACACCACCAACCAAAATGACACAAAATGACACTCTAACTAACAATATTGTACTATACCATTATACTGTAATATTATTAATACTATTACAAATAATATAAAATATATAATTTCAATATTGTATTATTTTTTAAAGTGTTATCTTGTATTACATTATAATAATATAAATATTATATAGGTACATACAATATATTATCAGTAAAGCACAGGAGTTAATCCTGACTGTTATCATTACTCTCATAGTCAATAATGATATACACCATGCCTATGACAAATACTGATAATATAACAATATGATAGCTAATGTAAAATAATAATATTATGTTTATATATACTTCATAATAATAATAATATAGCCCATGAGGCTCCTTCCACGTCATGTCACAGTCTCTGAGGCCCGGTAGGCCACTCACATACTTGCCCGGAGGCGGGCCCCGTTGTTCCCCACGTCGTGGCAGCAGTGGGCGAAGACGCAGTAGAGCTGCAGGTAGGAGAGGAAGCCCGTGACGGTGGAGGTGCCGGCCGGCCAAGGCCAGGCTCAGGCTCAAGGGCTCCACCGCCCTGGCCGGCCAGACCAGCGCCAGGCCCACCACCAAGCCCGGCACTGCCAGGCACACCAGCCGCTGCATCGTCTTAGAAGAGGCACTTCCGCTCCACTGACATCCCTTCAGGGAAGGCGCTTCCAGTCCCGCCGCCTCCACTGCCGCCATCTTGGTGCCGGGTGGGAGTTGAAGGCCACCGCAACGGGATTGACCCGCGGGGAATATAGGGGCGTGGCTTATTCAAGACTCAAGAGGTTCCAATTTCCCATGGCACACCTGATGATCACTCATGGCACACCAGTGTGCCATGGCACACTGGTTGGGAAACACTGGTTTAATCAATGATTTTCAGCAGGCAGACAATGACAGAGAGGCTTCAGTGCAATGGACATTTTCTCATGAGAATATTCCTGCTGAGCAGAGAGATGATGGGTTACTCCCTCTCTCTGTGAAATCTCAAGATTTGGGTTTGGAAAACAATCTGACACCTGGGGATTTTAATGAGCAGTCAGATAAAGAGTGGCAAAATAGGAGGTTGGAATTTTGCCAGGATAGACAGCAAACTCAAAGTTTACGGCGCTCTGAAAGAATTTGTCAGATGAGAGCCAAGAGTGGGGAAAACGAATCCAATTTCTGGGTTTTGGGATATAACGTTTGCCTCAAAGTAAAAAACATTACAGATCAGGCATAGCTCGGAATCAAGCTTCATGTGTCTTGGTATTCTTGTTCAAGGGGTCTTGTTCCTGTGGATGTATAGCCTTGTGGATATTGACTAACATTGCCTTTGAATCCTGTTGGTTCCTGTCTGGATTATTAATGTTTTTTTTTCATTATTGGACAAAATTTTAATTACACAATATATTTTATTCAATCTAAGAATATACATTGTAAATGTATAAAAAATAAGAAATATGACAAACTGCAGTTTATATTAGTCAGGAACTACACTCCTGGAGAAACATGCTTATGTAAAAACAGAAAAGAACCCAGGTTTCCTTTAGAAGAGTTTTTCCCCAGAAACACATGAAAACAGTACTAAAATGGTTATATTGCAAGGCAGTCTTTGTATAACTATTTACACAAATAATTTGAACTACTGCACAAAAGGTTTAAAACCTGGTGCCCCCTAAATGTTTTAGGTTAGTTACAACTTCCATCAGTCACAGGCAGCACTGCGTATGATCAGGATGATACAATTTGTAATCCAAGACAGGTTACAAGGCAGCATAATGCAGTTTAAAGAAAGTTGTCATGATAATGTCTTGAACTGTTATGCCACATATGCAAACTAATACAATTTTGTACAAAAATAACTTTGTACAGTAGTAACTAAAATGGCTCATATAAAAATATGGATTATTAATGTTTTTATATCTTTTATGTTACTGCATTTTACCGACTTTATACTTTTTGGAACTTTCTTACTTTTTATAAGCCTCTATTTCTACTGGCTATTTTATTTAGTTTCAATAAAAGGATTGGATTTCTCACTCATTGTGTGGTGTGTTTTAAGTCAGAGGGCTTTTCCTGTTCTGGAGTGCAACAGATTTGTTCAGAATTTGGTTTGCCATTGCCTTCCTCTGAGAGAATGTGATTTGTTTAAGGTCATCCAATAGGTTTCCATGGCCAAGTGGGCATTTGTCCAGTGTCCCAGTCCAATATTAAGATTAACACTTGCCACCATGCCGTCCCACTGCCACTCTGTATAAACCAGCTATGTCTGGCCATGATTCTATGTGATTGTAAGGGGTGGGGTTTGTCATCTGTTTTAATATGTAATTTTATGTGTTTTAAATGCGGTTTTTATATGCTGTAAACCGCCCTGAGCATCGGGAAGGGCGGTTTATCAAATCGAAATAAATAAATAAATAATAATAATATTCTGGGTTACTATCCCTTCCTCTTTACTCAGGGTCTGGAAAATCCTATACCATGATGGGCACCGCCGACCAACCGGGATTAATCCCCCGACTCTGCAGCACCCTCTTCGAAAGGGCCCAGAAGGAGGAGAGCGAGGAGCAGAGCTTCAAAGTGGAGGTGTCCTACATGGAGATTTACAACGAGAAGGTCAGAGACCTGCTGGATCCAAAAGGGTAAGGAAGACAATCATGAAAAGGATGGCAAGATGGCTAATTCATTCCTCAAGGAGACTGAAGGAAAATATATTTTTCCAAATCAAAACCTGCACGTTTTACAGTGTATCTGTGGCAGATAAAGCAATTCAGTGGTAGGATGTCAACTTTTGTCTGCTTGCAAAGAGAAATGATTTCTGGCTTTACTGTGAGTTTTTCGGGCTGTATTGTCATGTTCCAGCAGCATTCTCTCCTAACGTTTCGCCAGCATCTGTGGCTGGCATCTTCAGAGGTTTTGTTGGGAGTGAGACAAGTGGAGTGTGTGTGTGTGTGCGTGTGCTGGTCAGTGACCATAATAAAATTGTTGTTGTTGTTGTTGTTGTATATATCTGTAGAATACTGTCTAGGGTTGGAGAAAGATCCCATGTGAATATTGTAATTCTCGGCATTATTTCGCGAACGAAGATTCTTAGGAAGGACTCATCCCACGCTTTTTACAAGCGCGTTGATGACTTAAAAGGCCAATCTGAGATAGGCAAGTCCGGTTGCAGAAAGCACAGCAGAAAGTCTCCTTGGGTGATGTTGTTTCCAAGTTGCGGTTCTTTCTGCGTTGTCGTTTCTCTTCGAGACCCGTTCGACGTGTCTTCTCAAAAGAGGCCACAACATGGTGGATAGTGCGTCTCCATGCCTCCCGATGTGAGGCCAGGGTGGACCATTCTTGGTGATCAATCTGGCCGAGCCTGAGATGTTGTTTCAGGGAGTCCTTATATCTCTTTTTGGGGGCACCTCTCTTGCGCTAACCCATAGTGAGTTCACCATAGAGTAGTATCTTTGGGAGGCGGTGGTCCTCCATCCTAGAGATGTGCCCTGCCCAGCGCAGCTGTGTCCTCAATAGCATGGCCTCAATGCTGGTGAACCCTGCTTGCTCAAGGATAGCAACATTAGTCACATAGTCGGTCCAGTGTATATTTAGGATTGTGCGAAGACAGCGCTGATGAAAGCGTTCGAGGAGTCGTTGGAGAAAGATCCCATGTCAATATTGTAATTAGCCAGCTTGAGTTAGCATTTGAGTAGCCATGAAGTTTGCAAAGTCAGTCAGTGGAGTTTGCAAAGTCACTCAACACTCCACTTACTTCACTGCCAGCAGACCTTCTGAAGATTCCAGCCACAGATGGAAAACCATAACCTTTTGAAAAATGGCATTAAGAGGCTGAGGGGAGAAAGGAAGAGGCCTGAGGCTGTTAGGAATTGTGGGAGTTGAAGTCCAAAACACCAGGAGGTCCAAGTTTGCCCATGCAACCTGCGAAAATGATTGGTCCATTGCAAAAAATTTGTTAATTTTCTGGGTTATTGCAGGTTTTTCGGGCTGTATGGGCATGTTCTAGAACAGACCTGGGCATCTTACGGCCTGCGGGCCGGATGCAGCCCGCCGGCCGATTCTGACCGCCTCGGGGAGAAGGGCGTCGGGGGTGGGGCCATTTCTGCAAGAGGAAGGGCTGCTGCTGCCGTCATCCCATCACGGGCTGTGGGACCTGCGCCAACAGACAGCCCACCACTCCGGAGAACGATCGTAGGAGCGGCGGTTTTGGAGTGCCTGCCATCCCATGAGGCGATCCGGTCCTACAGTGGGAGCAGTCGCGACCTGTGGCGGCTGATTGCCCTGGTGACCCAGAAGACTTGATTTTCTTCCGGATCACCAGGGCGATCAGCCGCCGCAGGTCGCCGACTGCTCCCGCTGCAGGCCCAGATCGCCTCCTGGGATGGCAGGCACTCCAAAGCCGGGATGGCAGGCACTCCATGGCAGGGCCATCAGCCCATCAGGAACGCCTCTGATGGAACGGCTGGGGGCGAGAGAGGGCGGAGGCCTGCAGCCTCCGATCGTCTGCTGCTCTGCTCTGCCGTGGCAGCGGCTGGGTCCGCTTTGCCATCCTCTGGGCTGGGGCCATTGGGCCATTCCATCTTGGGATCCTTCCTCTCTTGAGGATGTCAGCCTCTATCTTGGTTCGCACGTTGTCTTCCTGAATTTCATTTTATTTTAGTGGTTTTTATTATTATTTTATAATAATAATTTTATAATAATAATAATATAATATAATAAATAATATTATATTATATTATAATTTCAATATATTAAAATGTCTATATATACTATAATATAATAATTATGATATTAATACTAATAATATATGAATATTTCTTGATATATTGATATGTTAATATTAATGATGTGTAATATATAGTAAATATAGTAAATCAGGGGTGCTCACACTTTTTCAGCATGCGAGCTACTCTTAAAGCAACCAAGTCCAAAAGATCTACCTGCCCCTGCGCGCTCCCGCGCACTCCCGCCACTGCGCACTCTTACCACCGTGCGTGCTCCTGCTGCTGTTTTCCGCCCATGCAGCGCTTCTTCCGCCTGGGGGGCATTGCAGAAAGGAGAAAGCACAAAGCGGGGCATTTAGAGGTAGCGCTCCGCCCTGCCTGTCTCGCTGGCAACAGAGGCTGCACAGCTGCTTCTGGATGAGAGAGAGGCAGGGCGCTCCCTCCAGAGGCCTCGCCGCAAGAGCGGAACCCAGCAGCAGGAGCGGCGTGCACGCAGGGTGTGCGCGCGCATGACAGGAGCGCCCCATCCGGCTGGTGAGGCCCGAAGATCACCTGGAAGTGGGCCGAAGATCTACTAGTAGCTCCTGAGCTACCTAATGAGCACCCCTGTAGTAAATAAATAAATAAATAATGTAGATTAGAATGTAGTTCAGCCTTTAGTTGCGGCCCTCCATAATATTTTTTGGCTCTCGTATGGCCCCTTGGAAAAAATAATTGCCCACCCCTGTTCTAGAAGCATTCTCTTCTGACATTTCGCCTGCATCTATGGCAGGCATCCTCAGACCTTGCAACCTCTGAGGATGCCTGCCATAGATGCAGGTGAAATGTCAGGAGAGAATGCTTCTAGAACATGCCCATGCAGACCAAAAAAACCTGCAACAACCCAATGATTCCAGCCATGAAAGCCTTCGACAATACATTGTTTATTTTGTTTTTCAATGTGATTGCTGCATTGCCTGAATCTGAAAACATACTACGTGAATAGCAAAACCACATACAATTCACAGTGAGCATGCAAAAGGTTTTAGAGGGTTTTTAAAAATTTCTTTCACCTGGTGTTTCCTCTCCATATTATAAGACTTTGTAGGGTTTTTGTTGTTGCTGTTAACCTCCCCGTGCTGCAAACTGGGTGCAGAAATCGTTCGACAAATCTGCCCTGACTTGAAACATGCTTTTGCTTCCAAGAATTAAAGATTTAAGCGTGTGCTGCCAGATGCAAGGGTAGATTTTTAAAAGCACTCAGCTCTGTTGCTTCTTGTCCCAATTATGTAAGGGGAATCATGCCGTCTTCTGTGTTTGCTTCCTCCAAAAACAGGAGCCGACAGTCCTTAAAAGTCAGAGAGCACAACGTCTATGGGCCTTACGTGGATGGGCTTTCCAAGCTGGCTGTGGCCAGCTACAAGGTAAAGAAGTCAATTGCAAAGATGGTCATCGTAAACTATTTATGTGCATAATTGGAGCGCTGGGACCAAAGTAACCAAATGCATTTCAACAAGGATACGTGTAAGGGGTTACATGTCATGTATAGGCCTGTTTGATCCCCCCCAAAATGGTTCAAAACTCGTTCCAGATGTAGGGGGTGCTGGCGCTTTGAATCTGAATTTTTCCAAATAAATGCCGAAATTTTGGAATGGCTTTGTTAATTCCGGACACGCATGTTTAACCCAGTTTGGATGTGGTGCAATGGACTAAACCGTTACACAGCTGAACTTGCTGACTGGTAGGTTGGTGGTTCAAATCCACTGGACAGGGTGAGCTCCGACTGTTAGCCCCAGCTCCTGCCAACCTAGCAGTTCCAAAACATGCTAATGTGAGTAGATCATTTGATACCACCTCAACAGGAAGTTAAACGGCGCTCCATGGAATCATCCCGGCCACATAACATAGGTGGTGTCTACACACAATGCAGGCTTTTCGGCTTTGAAACTGAGATGAGCACCATCCCCACAGTTGGAGATGAAGCTTTATCTGTGTATCTGTGTTTCATGGTTTCGAGGCATTAAATATTCGCCTTGTGTCTGTATATGCTGGAATTCATCCTGAACCTCCTATATTATTATTATTATTATTATTGTTATTACCGGAATTGTGGCACACTGGAACTGTGGCGCAGCTGGCTGGGTGTCAGCTGCATTAAGATGACTACTGACCGAAAGGTCATGAGTTTGAAGCCAGCCCGGGTTGGAGTGAGCTTGTTGTCGACCTTTGCAACCCGAAAGACAGTTGCATCTGTCCAGTAGGCGTTTTTGGGTACCAGCTATGTGTGGGGAGGCTAACTTAACAAATTTACGAGGCCATAAAAAATCTCCAGCAAAAAGCATGCGGGGAATGCGAAAAGTACTTCACCAGTGTCGCAGATGGACCGTGAAGCGACAGCTCCCCTGGTGGCCAGAAAAAGTTAAATAGCCTCTGACTGTCTGTATGTGTTGAGTGTCTATGGCATTGAATGTTTGCCATGTATGTGTAATCCGTCCTGAGTCCCCTGTGGGGTGAGAAGGGCGGAATATAAATACTGTAAATAATAAATATTATTATTATTATTATCAAAGCCAGTGAAGATCTGGGAAGCATCCAAATATAGTTTCCACATCAAATTATTCCCTCTAAAACATGCAACTACCATTAGAGGACAATAATTTGACCCTTTGAATTCATGGGGCTCTGAAATTTGCCTCCCGGACATTTATTTATTTATTTATTTATTTATTTACAATATTTATATTCCGCCCTTCTCACCCCGCAGGGGACTCAGGGCGGATTACAATGTACATATACAGGCAAACATTCAATGCCATAGACACACAACGTACATAGATAGACACTCAGAGGCTATTTAACGTTCCAGCCTCTGGCCACCAGGGAAGCTGTCACTTCCTCACTTTTTGCATACTTCCTGGAGATTTTTATGGCCTCGTAAATCAGTTAAATTAGCCTCCGCACAAAGTGGTACCTAAATTTCCTACTTGACAGATGCAACTGTCTTTTGGGCTGCAAAGGTCGACAACAAGCTACACAATTTTGGTCAGGAGTTCACTCCGACCCGGACTGGCTTCGAACTCATGACCTTTCGGTCAGTAGTGATCTTAATGCAGCCAGCTGTGCCACAGTCACTTAACACAGTGATTTTCAACCTTTTTTGAGCCGCAGCACATTTTTTACACTTACAAAATCCTGGAGCACACCACCAACCAAAATGACACTCTAACACAGTAATAAATATAGTTAATATGTTTTTAAATGTATTTATACACTCACTTAGTGTGAAACCTGGGCCTGTTTCGATGAACACAACATAGATATCCTGGCAGGAATGGTAGAAAGACACACACGAAGCTCTTGCTCAACAGCTGTCAGTCTCTCTCTGTGTTTAGTTTTTATCGCAGTCAAGCTTGAGAAGCTCATCTCACACAGATATGTGGTTGAAAACGGGAGCAATGTCAAAATAGCTTTGTTGGCCAGAATGGGGAACTCCCACCTGGTGCTCTATCTCTTCATAAGGGTCAGGCCAACCTGGCAACAGATAACCAAAAACCGTCCAAAGGAAGATCAGCAAATTTTAGCTTTAAACTATAGCTTTCGCTGTATTGCCTCGAGCTCACCGTCCAAGCTCCATAGCCTGGGCCCCTCACCCACTTTCTAATATTCGAGCTATATAGACTGATTCAGGAAATGATAAAACTATAGAACTGACGTGAAAACCTCGAAGAACCGCTCTGCAATGGGGACGACCTTGCAAAACTGGTTTGGCAAGCAATAACTCTTAACTCCCTTTGCAAAAACATTAAAGGTATAGCCTTAAGTGCCTTCGAAAAGGAGTTGGCTTTGAAACACTAGGTTTCATTTCTGTGATCACAGTTTAAACATAACAAGGAATATAGGAAGCACGTTTATACTGAAACTGACATCTGTTAGGAATTGTGGGAGTTGGAGTCCAAAACACCTGGAGGGAGGGCCCAAGTTTGCCCATGCCTGCTCTATGAAGTCTACTGGACTAGGATAAAGAAAACTCTGGTTGTATTAACAATAGTCATTCATTTCATCTTCTGGCTCTTCTTGTGACCAGATTTCTTTGCTACGAATAAATAAAGAAAAGAGGGGGAAACCTCCCCTAATTAATAGTGTAGCTGTCGTACTTCAGAGCAGAATCACCTTTGACTTTAAACACCACACCTGCTGGGTATAATTCGGGTTTCTATGCCGCCGACTCCCTGAGGCTCGCGGCGGCTCATAGGAACCGAAGGTACAACTACACACAAGCAATGCGATAAAACATCTAAGACAATTAAACAGTTAAAACAGCAAAATACAAAACCCCCAGGTACAGTTCAGAAATTAGATAGCGTGACACCCCAGGACAGCGGCTAAAGCGGAACATGGGCAGGACCTACTCACCGAAGGCCTGCTTAAACAAATAAGTTTTGCAGGCGCGTCTAAACGGGAGCAGGTCCTTTATAGCCCGCATTCCAGCCGGGAGGGCGTTCCACAGCGTAGGAGCTATAACGGAGAACGCCCTCCGGCGAGTAGATGTCAGTTTAGCCGATTTCGCCGAGGGTATCTCTAACAAATTAGCATCCTCGGAGTGTAGTGATCTCGGGGGACAGTGTGGGGTGAGTCGGTCCCTCAAGTACGCTGGCCCCAGGCCATGCAAGGCCTTAAAGGTAAGATCCAGTGCAGATCCTGCAAAACAGGTGTGATGTGGCGGCCTGCTGGGGTTCCAGACAGGAGCTGGGCGGCAGTGTTCTGCACCAGCTTGAGCTTCCAGGTCGCCGACAAAGGAAGGCCAACGTAAAGCGCGTTACAGTAATCCAGCCTTGAGATGACCGTAGCTTGGATCACCGTGGCCAGGTCATTCCGGGAGATATAGGGGGCCAGCCTCCGAGCCTGTCGCAGATGAAAAAAAGCAACCTTGCTGACCACGGAGACCTGGGCCTCCATGGTCAGCTGGGAGTCCAGATGGACCCCCAGGCTCTTAACGGAAGGTGATGGGCATAGCGCCACACCGTCCAGGGTCGGAAGCTGGACATCTACACCACCCGAGCGGCCCGACCACAAGATCTCCGTCAAAGCATGTAGCCAAAGCAATAAAAAGTAACCCACAGTAAAAAGTAATCCAATTGATATAAAGGAAGACATGAACAAAGTGTCCAAGGAAATCCATTAATATAGGCACTTGAATCCATGAACAATACAGAAGCATATCCCATAGGCCAGTGTTTCCCAACCGGTGTGCCGTGGCGCACTAGTGTGCCATAAGCGATCACCAGGTGTGCCGTGGGAAATTGGAACCTCCAATACCCTTTCTTCCCCTTCCTGCCGAACACTTTTTCTTCTCCACTCGGGCTCCCTTCTTCCCAGCCTTGCTCTGCTCGCTTTGCCTCGCTTTGCTCACTCTGCCGCCATTTTAATCCGAGGGGGCAGCGTGAGCTTGTTTGGGAGGGGGGAGGGAGAAAGACGTGTGGTTCAGGATACTCTTTGATTGTTTGTTAACTATAAATCCCAGAAACTGTAACTCCCAAATGTCAAGGTCTATTTTCCCATCTGTGTTCACATTTGGGCCTATTGAGTATTCATGCCAAGTTTGGTCCTGATCCAACATTGTTGGATGTCGGTGAACTACAACTCCAAAACTCAAGGTTAATGCCCACCAAACCCTTCCAGTATTTTCTGTTGGTCTATTTTGACATAGCTCCCGTTTTCAATCACATATCTGTGTGAGATGAGCTTCTCTAGCTTGACTGCGATAAAAACTAAACACAGAGACTGACAGCTGTTGAGCAAGAGCTTCGTGTGAGTCTTTCTGCCATTCCTGCCAGGATATCTATGTTGAGTTCATCGAATCAGGCCCAGGTTTCACACTGAGTGTATAAATACATTTAAAAACATATTAACTATATGTATGACTGTGTTAGAGTGTCATTTTGTGTCATTTTGGTTGGTGGTGTGCCCCAGGATTTAGTAAACGTAAAAAATGTGCTGCGGCTCAAAAAAGGTTGAAAAACACTGCCCTAGGCAAAATATGAGCTAGGTAGACCTTGGTGATTGAAACTTGCCGTTATTCCGACATTGCCTCAACTGAAGTAATTGTCTCTCACAAATATATATATATATATATATATATATATATATATATATATATATGCTGTTGTCGTCGTGAGTACCTTAAAAACAAAAAAACTATGGGGCCAGTACCCACCAAATTTGGCAGCAAAACGTCTCACAACACAATGTGTGACCAACAATAAAAATCCCCCCAAAGAACCCCTCAAAATTCATTACATTAGCAAATACAGATCCTCCATTGTCCCACTCTGGCCCCATCCCCCTTCCTTGCTGCACTTCCCCCTCCTTCCCTCTACTGTTCCTTCCTTCTTTCCCTTTGGCAAGGGAGAGGGATGTGGAGAAGGGGCAATAAGAGGCCCCTGCCCCCCCGCTTCGGCCCCACCCCCTACTCCAGCCCCATCCCCGCCCTGGCCCCACCCTCACTCCCTCGCCGCACTCCCCCCCTCCTTCCCTCTAGCGATCCTTCCTTTCTTCTTTCCCTTTGGCAAGGGAGGGGGATGTGGAGGAGGTGCAATAAGAGTCCCCTGCCCCCATTCTGGCCTCACCCCTACTCCAGCCCCATCCACGCTCTGGCCTCGCCCCCTCGCCGCGCTCCCCCCTCCTTCCCTCTAGCGTTCCTTCCTTCCTTTCCCTTTGGCAAGGGAGGGGGATGTGGAGGAGGGGCAGTAAGAGGCCCCGCCCCCCACTCCGGCCCCACCCCCTACTCCAGCACCATCCCTGCTCTGGCCCCGCCCCCTCTCCCTTTTCCTCGCCACACTCCCCCCTTTTTCCCTCTAGCGTTCCTTCCTTCTTTCCCTTTGGCAAGGGAAGTAGAATGGAAAGAAAAAGGAAAGGAAGGGCAGGAAAGAGGTAAAGAAGGAAGGAATGAAAGAGGGAAAGGGGGGAGGAAGGAAATGGAGAAGGAGGGAGGGAAGGAAGGAAGGATAGAAAGAGGTACCGAAGGAAGTAAGAAGAGAAAGTAGAATGGAAAGAAAAAGGAAAGGCAGGGAAGAGGGAAGGAAGGAAGGAAGGAAGGAAGGAAGGAAGGAAGGAAGGAAGGAAGGAAGGAAGGAGAAAAGGAAAGAAAAAGTGAAGGAAGGAAACGGGGGAGAAAGGAGACAAAGGAAGAAGTAGAGAAAGGGGGAGGGAAGGAAGGAAAGAGAGAAGGAAGGATGAAACCGAAGAGTGAAAGAAGGAATAAAAGAAAGAGGCGGGGAAGAAAAAGGGGGGAAGGAATAAGTAGGTACCTCTCTTTCATAATAGTCCAGATATCTATCTCTACTTCGAAAATTATTACTATAGACCACAGCAACGCATGGCAGGACACAGTTAGTTATTTATAAACTCTTCCCTGACTCCAAAACTGCTAGGGACAGATTCTTTCTTAGTTTTGGTTTACTATCTGTCTTCTGTTGACATAAGAACTGTTCTGCATTTCTTAATGTTGATGCTTTCTGACTCTTGCATTGTACCTAGGACATAGAGTCTTTGATGTCTGAAGGCAATAAATCTCGGACAGTTGCCGCAACCAACATGAACGAAGAGAGCAGTCGATCCCACGCGGTCTTCAAGATCATCCTCACGCACACGTTGTACGACGTCAAATCAGGGGTAAGTTCCCTTCAGCAAGGCTCAATAGCGTGATGCTGCTGCTGCTGCAAAGAAGTCAAATAATATTTTAGACAGCATGGATAGAACCCTACTTTCCCAGACAAAGGAAATAATTCGTTGTTGTTGCTGCTGCTGTTGTTGACTGCTGTCAAATTGACTTCAACATAGCTCCCAATGTCCCTTTAAATCTCTATTCTTCCATGCCTTTTCCCTGCCACAAAGGACCAGGGCATCCATTTCTCACACAAGCGAACCCTGCTCCGAAAGGACAGACAATATCGATCAATGGTGCCGGAGGCTCGGACGGCACCATGCTGCTTGCTTTTATGGGAGTCTGCAAACAGAATGGATTGACCGGTGGGGAAAAAGGGCTTGTTCGGCCATTCAAGGCAAACAAACCACAGCACAAAAGGGAATTCAAACCAGAAAGAAGAGAATCTCCACCTGATATAAGAGCGGGAAATGCAACTTTGAAAACTACAACTCCCAGGATGCCCCCAATCAGTTACCGGAACCTTGGAAGTCTCCGAAATGTTATTACAATATTGGGCTTTCCTTATTCAGAATTCCAAAATTGTTGACAATTTTTATGTATTCATTTATTTTAACTTGAATGTTAAACGAGGGGGGAAGCAGGATATTATTAACAATAATAGATATGAATGTATTGTCAAAGGCTTTCATGGCCGGAATCACTGGGTTGTTGTGAGTTTTCTGGGCTGTATGGCCGGAAATCCTGGCTGCCTCAAAGCCCACCACCTGCTCTCTTGACCCCTGCCCCTCTTGGCTGGTCAAAAGCTGTCTGGATGGATTACAAGACCCCCTAAGGAAAATCATCAGCAGCTCACTCGAGCTTGGGGTCTTTCCAGATAATTTAAAAGAAGTTCTAGTCCGTCCTCTACTGAAGAAACCCAACCTGGATCCTGCGATTTTGTCCAACTATTGCCCTGTCTCGAATTTTCTGTTCTTGGGCAAGGTGATTGAGCGAGATGCTCTGAGACAACTGCAGCAGTTTCTGGACAATACCGCCGGCCTGGATCCTTTTCAGTCTGGCTTTCGCCTTGGCCACGGGACAGAGACAGTTCTGGTGGCCATTACTGATGTTCTTGATTGTCAGCTGGATAGAAGGGGGTCGGCGCTCTTGATACTCCTTGATCTTACAGCAGCCTTCGACACTGACAACCATGACCTGCTGATCCATCTACTCACCATGTCTGGAGTTCGTGGTCGGGGCCTTAGTTGGTTCGACACATTTCTCTGAGGCCGGTCTCAATGTGTCGAGTACCTGACTCGAACTTCCGACAGATCCGCCCTATGTGGGGTGCCTCAGGGAGCAATTCCCTTCCCTTCTCTTCAACATCTATGTGAGATGTCTTGCCAGCCTCGTATGGAGTTTTGGTCTGGAGTGCCACCAATATGCAGATGATACGAGGGCGGGTCAATAAGTCCGTGACTTTTTGAATGAAACACAGGTTTTTGGATTAAAAAATCATTTTATTTCTCAACGTAGTCTCCTTTGAGCTCCATACACTTTGTCCAACGTTTCTCAAATTTTTTTATCCCGTCCAAAAAATAAGATTTGTCGAGATCATCAAAATAGGTTTTTGTTTGTGAGATGATTTCATTGTTGGAGTCAAATCTCTTTCCGCCAAGCCGTTTCTTCAGGTTTGGAAACAAGAAATAGTCAGTCGGGGCTAAATCCGGAGAATAGGGCGGATGAGGGAGCAATTCGTATGCCAATTCATGGATTGTTGCCATGGCAACTGCACATGTGTGCATGGTCGATTGTGAGGAAACACGGCACATCTTGCGGAAAGCTTTCTCATACCCAAGTTTTTTCTGCAAAAAGTAATGCTTAATGAGCACACGAAATTCACTTTTTTCCATTTTCTCCTCAAATCACGCGGTAGTGTGCTATCAATGGCTGTCAAACACAAACTAAATGATGCAGCTTGTTCAAATTTTGAGAGGAGTTAACTGACAGTTGCCTGTTGACAGGAGCAGTGTTGCCCTTTCTGTTAAGAGGTGGGAAATTCAAAAAGTGATGGACTTGTTGACCCGCCCTCGTACCCAGCTGCTTCTACGGCTGGAGCCTGGAGCCACCTCAGTACCGGACAATTTCACCTTATGTCTTGAGGCTGTATCGAGGTGGCTGCGTGCGAAGGTGAATCCTACCAAGACTGAGATCTTATGGCCTGGCTGCCCGCCTGGAGTGGCGCCCCCCCCCCTGCCCAACTTTGATGGTGCCCCCCTACAGCCATCTTCCACTGTCAAGAGCTTGGGTGTCGTTCTGGATGCTCAGTTGTCCATTGAGGCCCAGATCGCTGCTGTCAGTAAACAGGTCTTTTTCCATCTCCGGCAGGCGAGACAACTGGCACCTTACCTTTCAGAGGAAGCCTTGGTTACAATTATCCATGCAACGGTTACATCCAGACTGGACTATTGTAACGCCTTGTATGTTGGCCTTCCCCTGTTGTAGCACCCATGGGTCCGTTCGTGCCACTGGGGGGGGGGGCGATGCTCCGGGGGTCCCGTTGGCATTGGGACCCGCACAGGCTGGAGGGGACTCGGAGGATGAGTTGGAAGGCCCAGAGCAAGATTGGTCAGCCATACCTTTGCCCAGTTCACCGGTAGAGAGTTTAGCCTGGGATCTTGAGTGGGAGCATTCTCCCGGGGAAGGAGCGGACCAGGTGGAGATGGGAGGCAGCGAAGCAGATAGCGGAGATAGTTATGAATTCCCAAACGGTCGAGGTTCCCAAGAGCTGGCCGGGCAGCAGATGGAGGCTAGCGGCTGGGAAACTTCGGGGGAGGCTGCTTCTCAGGAAGATAGCGATTCTGGACTGCCAGAACGGGCCGTTCTCATAACAGGCGCAGGGACATAGAGGAGGGCAGGAGGAGCTGGCATCTGTCCCTAGACCGTCGCCGTTCGGAAAGTAGAGACTGGAGACGCCGGGCCCTAGATCGTCGGGGTTCCAGGCCGAGGGATTAAGAACGGCCCCGTGGGAACTGATCGGCAGTTCTCCGGCCACGTCTGATCTGAAGGGCGTTGAAGCGGAGTGAATCTTGGAGCCTAGTTTGGCTCGCCTTGAACCAAGACCTTGCCTTGTATGCGATTCGCATTGGTGCGGATCCCTTGCTACGTTCCGGAGTGAATCCGGGAGCCTTGCCAAGCTTTTTGCCACGCTTGCCTTTGAATCTACTTATTGGAACTTTGCTTACTTACTGAACTGCAGCTTTGTGCTGATTGCTTTATTCTACGAACTTTATCAATCGATTTGCTTTTTGGATTTGTTTTTATTCAAAAAACATAGTTAGCCTTTGCTACGTCTCCGTGTGTGTGTTAAAGGGGCAGTTCTAAGTCGGCGATTGTGACACCTGTCGACTACTCGGAGGATCCGCATTATTCAGAACACAGCAGCCAGGCTACTTGCAGGCCAGGCGCTTCATGGTCAGGGGCCATCATATCTCAGAGACTTCCTCTCCCCTCTTCGCCGCCAATGGTCGCCACGACTCCTCCAACTAAACTTACTGTATGTTCCAGGCCCCAGGGAAGTACGCCTCGAGACCACGAGATGTAGGGCCTTCTCCATCTCCGCCCCTGTCTTGTGGAACTCCTTGCCTCCCCACTTGAGGGCCGTGCGTGACTTGCGACCCTTTGCTCAGGCACTCAAGACCTGGCTTTTTAGCAGAGCTTTTAATGTTTAATGCAGTCTATTTGGTATTGTTGTAATGTTTTTATGCATCTGTTTTATGTAAATCGCCTGGAGCTTTTTAAATGGAGGGTGATTAATAAGTAAGAAATTGATGATGATGATGATTTTCCAGAAGCATTGTCTCCTGACGTTTCACCTACATCTATGGCGAGCATCCTGCATCTATAGCAGGATGCCTGCCATAGATGCAGGTGAAAGGTCAGGAGAGAGTGCTTCTGGAACATTGCCATATAACCCAGAAAACACACAACAGCCCATTGATATGATTGTTATTATTGTCTACATCACTGATTCTCAAAGTGGGCAGTACCACCCCCTGGTGGGCAGTGAGGTGATCCAAGGGGGCGGGGGGAGGCTCAGGGGAATTTGGGGGGGGGTGAACCCCTTTAAGGGGGCGGTAAATGATTGGCCTTTTAGGAGGGGTCGCGCGGCCCTCTTCTTTGGCCCCGCCCCCTTCGCTTTGACTCCCACACGCACTGCAGTGTGAAGGCTGCAGCGCAAAGGCCTCCGCGTCCTCTGGCTGAGCCTCCCCGCCACCGCGGAAGAAAGCGCGGCCTTCCCCAGCGGAGGCAATTGATTCCAAACCCCTCCAGCATTTTCTGTTGGTCATGGGGGTTCTGTGTGCCAAGTTTGGCTTAATTCCATTGTTGGTGGAATTCAAAATGCTCTTTGATTGTAGGTAAACCATAAATCCCAGCAACTGCAACTCCCAAATGAGAAGGGCTATTTTCTCAAAATTCCACCAGTGTTCAAATTTGGGCATATTGAGTATTCGTGTCAAGTTTGGCCCAGATCCATAGTTGTTTGGGTTCTCAGTTCTCTGTAGATGTACTACAACTACCTAAATCACTGCCAATACCTCCCAAACCCCTCCAGTATTTTCTGTTGGTCATGTGGGTTCTCTGTGCCAAGTTTGGTCCAGTTCTGTAATTTGTGGGGGTCTCCGTGGTCTGTGGAAGTCAGAGCTGAATCGATTGAAGGTACTGCAAATCCCATCATCCGTTGTCCATACTCCCCCAAACATATTGTTTTTGTGATTAATCACTATGCTTTAGTTATGTTCAATTTGTAACAATGAAAATACATCCTGCATATTAGATATTTGCAATAGAATTCATAAGAGTAGCAAAATTATTTATGAAGTAGCAACGAAATTATGGTTGGGGGTCACCACAACATGAGGAATCTTATTTATTTTATTTATTTATTTATTTATTATTCAATTTTATATTCCACTCCTCCCTGCAGGCTCGGGGCGGATCACAACAACAATAAAATACACAATAAAACATACAATAAAATTCGATAAAACAACAATACATAGCCAGTAGCCAACAGATCACAGGTCTTAGATCTTAGCTTGGACGCTAATATGCCTCTTCATTCAGGTCAGCTGAACGCTAGTCTGAAGAGGGCAGTCTTGCAGTCCCTTCGAAAAGGGCCGAGTTCGTGGATTGCCCGAGCGTGACTAGGCAACGAATTCCAGGTCATGGGGGCCACAAATGAAAAGGCCCACTGTCTTGTACTGGACAGGTGGCAGGAGCGGGGTGATGGAATGGCCAACAGGTTCTGCTCTTCCGAGCGCAGTGATCTCGGGGGAATATACGGGGTAAGGCGGTCCCTTAGGTACTCAGGCCCTAGACCGTGCAAGGCCTTGAAGGTTAACACCAGCACCTTGAAGGCAATCCGGTACTCAATGGGCAGCCAGTGCAGTTGCCGCAAGATGGGCGTGATATGCTCTCTCACCGGTGCTCCCACCAGCAAGCGAGCAGCAGCATTCTGCACCAGCTTGAGTTTCTGGACTGTCGACAAGGGAAGGCCCACGTAGAGGGCGTTACAGTAGTCCAGCCTCGAGATGACCGTCGCCTGGATCACTGTGGCCAGATCATCCCTGGACAGGTAGGGCGCCAGTCGCCTAGCCTGGCGGAGGTGGTAAAACGCCGTTTTGCTGACCATGGACACCTAAGCTCTTTACGAGGGACGACGGGCTGAGCCGCTCGCCATCCAGGGTAGGTAACCGGCACTCATCCAGCCCAGGGCGACCAGGCCACAAGATCTCCGTCTTCGACGGATTCACCTTCAGCCGGCTGGCACGCAGCCAACCAGTCACGGCTTCAAGGCATAGATGGAAACAATCGGGTACGGAGTCCGGCCTGCCGTCCATTCAGTCCGGCCTGCCGTCCATGTATTACATTATGATATTATTTAGGGGTCACGGCGTTAGAGAGGCTGAGAACCACTGCATTAACACATATATCTTACTGTTTAATTGCTATTACATTAAAAATAATAATTTCTAGGGGGGCAGTGAGTAATTTTTTTTCTGGAAAGGGGGGGTAGGCCAAAAAAGTTTGGGAACCACTGGTCTACATGTATAGGTGGCTGCTTCATAGAATACTCATAGTTTTTGGGTGACCTCATAAAATACCATATCCAAGCATAAAGAGAGGAACCCAACACCACAGCATTAACCAAGGCAATGTCAATGCAAGGTCTCAGGTTAAGGCCAACCAGACCACTTCCCAGCAAGAACCACTTCCCATTCTAACAGGCTTGGGGACTGAATGGTATTAACCTGAATCATTGAAAAAGCATTTCTCCGGTGGTATGGGGAACAATGTTGGTCATGGGAGTTTTGTGTGCCAAGATTGGTTCAATTCCATCATTGGTGGAGTTCGGAATGCTCTTTGATTGTAGGTGAACTATAAATCCCAGCAACTACAACTCCCAAATTACAAAATCAATCCCCCTCAACCCCACACAATTGGTCGGAAGCTCACTCCGACCTGGGCTGTCTTCAAACTCATGACCTTTCGATCAGTAGTGATCTTAATGCAGTGGACACCCAGTAGCTGCGCCACAGTCCCTCTATTTACTTAATAGAGATGTAGCGTGACTAACCACGGCAGAATAGAGGGGTAGCATGATTTATTTACTTTATCTCGCCTTCCTCCTCCCAAAATAGGGATTGAAGATGACTAACAACAAACATGCTACGATCCATGTTAAAACAAGACAAATGCATTAAAAAATGAAGTCATACAAGCTTGCTTTGGGGATGTATTGACTATAGCTAGTCTGGAATTATTATATTTATTTATTTACGGCATTTATATGCCGCCCTTCTCACCCCGAAGGGGACTCAGAGCGGCTTACAAGTAAAATGCAAATACAATATATTATATTATCACCATAGCACAATATTAATATTATATATTACATCGTACTATAACATTATACTGTAACATTATTAGTAATATTACATGTAATATAAAATATATAATTATAATATTACTAGTAGTATTATATTGTATTACATTATGATATTATCAATTAATGGGGAAGTTGTCTCTACATACTTTTATATGAGGGCGGGTCAATAAGTCCGTGACTTTTTGAATGAAACACAGGTTTTTGGAGAAAAAAAATCATTTTATTTGTCAACGTCGTCTCCTTTGAGCTCTATACACTTTGTCCAAAGTTTCTCCAATTTTTTTATCCCTTCCAAAAAACAAGATTTGTCGAGGTCATCAAAATAGGTATTTGTTTGTGAGATTATTTCATTGTTGGAGTCAAATCTCTTCCTGCCGAGCCATTTCTTCTGGTTTGGAAACAAGAAATAGTCACTCAGGGCTAAATCCGGAGAATAGGCCGGATGAGGGAACAATTCGTATTCCAATTCATGGATTGTTGCCATGGCAACTGCACATGTGTGCACCCTTGCATTGTCCTGGTGCAAAAGAACTTTTTTCTTGGCTAAATGTGGTCGGTTTTTTTAAAAAAAAATAATCCCCATTAAATCGACCCAGTAAGTTGGCATAATATTCACCATTGATTGTTTTACCCCTTTGAAGGTAGTCAATGTGGATTATAACACGTGCATCCAAAAAAACGGTTGCTATGACTTTATTGGCTGACAAACCCACCTTGGCCTTCTTTGGCGCCGATTCACCCCGAGAAACCCACTGCTTTGACTGCTGTTTGGTCTCTGGTGTGTTGTGGTGGATCCACGTTTCGTCCACAGTTACGAAACGGCACAAAAAACTGTTTCGGGTGTAGAGACCTCAACTGGGCGTCCAGAACGTCCAGCATCTTCCGTGCTTGTACAACCACAACAAAATTCAGTAAAACACTTTTTTTACCATTGAAATTGATGGTGCAGAGTCCCCATAGTATTTATCAAGCTTAGCCTTGGTTTGAGTGATGGTTTTTTCCACAAAAAATAATGCTTAATGAGCACACAAAATTCACTTTTTTCCATTTTCTCCTCACCATAGCTTGGTAGTTTCCAGAGAGGTAGGGTAGTCTGCTATCAATGGCTGTCAAACACAAACTAAATGATGCAGCTTGTTCAAATTTTGACAGGAGTCAACTGACAGATGCCTATTGACAGGAGCAGTGTTGTCCTTTCCGTTAAGAGGTGGGAAATTCAAAAAGTCACGGACTTATTGACCCGCCCTCGCACCATCCCAACTGTAAAGTACAAAATGTTGATGGGCATAAGGAAGTTTTGGCAGTGGAAGGAAGGACGGTAATGCTGTATTGGCTCAAAGGAAAACAAGGTCGCAGAGACCTTTAATCTCCTGGTATCTGCCAGATAATGCTGACACAGCTCTACTATGCACACATTCTTGTGTTGTTACACATAACCGCACCTGCTCCTTGTAATGTAGTTGATGCCATGCCCCCAGGGAAAAAAGCAGAGCCTGACTGTTGTGTTTTTCCACTCCAAACATTGCAGTTCATGATCATGCTCGTGTTTAACCTGGGTGCATCCACACTATAGAGTTATTGCAGATTTTACACCACTTTGGTTCTCAACCTTCCTAATACCATGACCCCTTAATACAGTTCCCCGTGTTGTGTTGACCCCCAACCATAAAATTATTTTGCTACTGTTATAAGTTGTAATGTAAATATCTGATATGCAGGATGTATTTTCATTCACTGGACCAAATTTGGCACAAATATCCAATATGCTCAAATTTGAATGCTGGAGGGATTTGGGGGGGGGATTGATTTTGTAATTTGGGAGTTGTAGTTGCTGGGATTTATAGTTCACCTACAGTCAAAGAACATTCTGAACTTCACCAGTTATGGAATTGAACCAAACTTGGCACACGGGACTCCCATGACCCAACAGAAAATATTGGAAGGGTTTGATGGATATTGACCTTGAGTTTTGGAGTTGTAGTTCACCTATATCCAGAGAGCACTGTGGACTCAAACAAGAATATGCCCAAATGTGAACACTGATTGAGTTTGGGGAAGATAGACCTTGGCATTTGGGAGTTGTAATTGCGGGGATTTATAGTTCACCACCAATCAAAGAGCATTCTGAACCCCACCAATGATAGAATTGGGCCAAACTTCCCACACAGAACCCCCATGACCAACAGAAAATATTTTGTTTTCTGATGGTCTTTGGTGACCTCCCCGACACTCCCTCATGACCCCCCCCCCTCCTCGGGTCCCAACCTCCAGGTTGAGAAATGGAATCTTACAAGATTGTGGTTCCTCACCAAACTACAACTCCCAAGATTCCATAGCATTGAGCCATGGCCGTTACAGTGGTACTAAACTATATTAATTTTCCAGTGTAGATGCACCTCCTGTTGGTGAAGCTCTAGGGCAGCGGCCCTCAACCGTTATTCTTCCAAGTGTTTTGGACTTCAGATCCCACAATCCCTAACATCTGGTAGGCTGGGTGGGATTTCTGGGAGTTGGAAATCCAAAACTCTTGGAAGAACAAAGGTAGTGGTGGACCGTTGTCCTAGTGCAGGGCTGCCCACACTTTTTCATCATGCGAGCTACTATATGAACAATCAAGTTGAAAAGATCACCTGTTGTGCATGTGAGCATGCGCGCGCACGTGCGCGCACGCACTCCTACTGCAGCCTTCAGTCCGCGCGGTGCTTCTTTCTTGCCTGCCCACGAACTCACCGCCATGCACACCTGGGAAGGGGATCCTCCTTGCCTGCGCGCGCTCTCTCTCTCAATGTCTTCGTTGCCTTCCTCCTTCCTGCTGCGTGCTTTCGCGAAGCAGGAAGTCCCCATCCCGTCCTGCTTCTTGCGTGCACAGCAGGCCCCTCCCACGCATGCAGCAGGAGGGTATTTATAGGCACATCCGCCAGCGCTCCGGCCAGATATGGCTTCGGCGGCAGCTTGGAAGGTGCAGGGCTGGGAAGAGGGGCCGCCTGGCTGCTGCCTGGGCCTGGAAACTCAACCGAGAGAGGGACCCACGTGAGGCTGGAGCCTCCCCATGGCACCCTCTCTCTCTCTCTCTCTCTCCCCCGTGGGTCCTTGCCGCCTTTCTCCTTCGAGGGCGAGGGAGGGCGAGGCGGAGAAAGGCGGTGAGGGCACAAGCAGCAGCAGCAAGTGGAGTCTCCATCCCCGCAGCTCCCTCCTCCTCAGGTTCAGCCCCAGGAACACGGCAGAGTCCTCCCTCCTCGCCCCCAAACAAGGAAAGAAAGCAGCCCCACATAGCTCGCTTGCCCAGGTCTCGGCTTGGAATGGGAGTCCCGAGGGCAGCAGCAGGGTTTGCGGTGGGGCTTGCTTGGCTTTGCCCCCCTTTGCCCGGCCTCCTTCGCCTCTTTCTCTCTCTCTCTCCCTCTCTCCTTCCAGCGCCCGCCTGCCTCCCTGCCTGCCAAAAGGATCCAAGAAAGTTCTCCGGATTCTTTCTTCTCTCCTTGGCGCTCTCTCTCTCACACACACACACACACATTCCCTCCATCCCTCCCACAGCCTCGCATCCTATCCGTGCGTGTGCCTTCGCCTTGCTCCCCCCCCCCCCAGCAGCAACCAATGGGCGGTCATGTCACCACACCGTGCATGGCAAGACAAGTGCCAGGGCCCGCCCACTAAAGCCTCATTTTGGCAAAAGAAGCCCCGCGAAGGCGGTGGCAGGAGCGCATGTGTGCGCGCATGGCAGGAGCACACCTTCTGGCTGGTGAGGCCCAAAGATCACCTGGAAGAGGGCCGAAGATCACCTAGGTGCTCCCGATCACCGTAATGAACACTCCTGTCCTAGTGTCTCACCAAAAGGAGATGCATCGACACTGGAGAATTAATCCTGTTTGATACCACTTTGACTGCCACAGCTCAGTGTTATGGAATCTTGGGAGTTGTAGTTTGGTGAGGCACCAGGATCTTGGAAGATTCCAACTCCCACAGCTTTATTTATTATTTTTATTATTTTTATTTCAACTTATATACCACCCTTCCCAGTAGGTGTGTTCACAGTACACACATAAAACATTCATAGAACAGCAGTTAAAACACAATAAAAACAATTTATAACCAAAACAGAAAATATGACTACTCAGGGCCATTACAGATTGAACACCTGTCGGAAAAAGTTAGTCTTTTTTTTAAAAAAAATAAATTTTTATTGTTTTATCATTGTCAACACAATATTATACCATGTCTATTTACAGCAGATTCATGTTATTCATTTCTAGCTGCAATACTTCAATCTTTAGCATCTGTCATTATGTTTTTCTTATACATTTTTGTGTCCCCACCGCTGTGCTCCCCTCCCCCCTCCCCAAGCCATTGCTTTTACATATCATTCGTCCAAAATTTCATTTCTTCTTGTGGAGGTAACCTTCCTTCTTCCTTTTCTAATCCTTTTTCAATAAATTTTCTCCATACCTCATCAAAATCACTTTTTTCCCATATACCTCTTTTTACTTTTAATATACATGTTAACTTGTCATTTATTGCCAGTTTCCATACTTCCTTGTACCATTCCTCTATTTGTATATTTATTTCTTTTTTCCAATTCCTTGCTATAAGCAGTCTTGCTATTGTTAATAGGTTTGTTATCGCATCTTTATCCTTTTTTTCCAATTGTATACTATTATATAATGATAATAAAGCTATACTAGGACTTCTTTCTATTTTAATATTCATTATATCTTCTATTTCTTTAAATACTTTCGCCCAAAATTTGCTTACATATTTACATTGCCACCACATATGTATGTTCCTGTTTCTTGGCATCCTCTCCAACAGTTTTTCGAGTAGTTTTTATTTATATTTGCCATTCTTACTGGTGTAAGGTACCATTTCCATATTAACTTATAATAATTTTCTTTAATCCTTATTGATATTTTTTTTAGATGTCTTTGCCTCCATAATTGTTGCCACTCTGTTTCCTTTATTTTTATCCCTAAGTCTTCTTCCCAGACCTCCTTAAGGGTGTAATTTTTTGTTTTTCCTTCCTTTATTTCAATTATTATCTTATATACTTTACTAGTTATTCCTTTCAAGTTTTCGTGCTCTTCTACATCCCTCCCATTTTGTATTATTTGTTCAAATTGGTTAACCTTACTTCCTTTTTTATTATTTTTTAGCCAATTTTTAAACCATTGTTCTAATTGTATACAATGGAACCATGTCAGTTTTATTTCTCTAAATTCTTCCATAATCATTTCCTTCTTCGTTCCTACTTTTATCCAATCCCCCATTTTATCTTTAAAAAAAATCCCTTAACTTTTTATCCATTATTTGTTGTAAATTCTTTGGAAATTTCTTTTCCATTACAATTGGGGTTATTACTGATCCATCCGTTATTAACATTCTCCTATATTTATTCCATATTTCTAATATATTACTCAACATTGGGTTTCTAATTTCCCTAATTTCTTTCCTTGTGAATTGTTTAAAAAATATATTCCATATTTCTTCTTCCACTTTTCCTGAGTAATTTCTTAGCCATTCTACCCCATCTTTTTAAATCATTCCTTGTTGTAGTTGAGTCTGGGACTTCAGGTACTACTAGGAGGACAGGGCTGTGTGAAGAGGATACTACGGCATCAAACATTGATATGGATTTGGGTGGGGTTGCTTGCAATGATAGTACTGGCCTCAGGAGGGGAAAGAGGTTGACTCGTGAACAAAGTGAGGAAGATGTGCTCCAAAGTAAAAGAATCCGGCAGATACTTACGGAGTCAACTGACGAAGAATCATTTCTGGGATTTCCGGGGGAGGATGGGAGTCAGAGTGAGGGAGATTCCTCTGACGAAGAGACAGATAAGGATGAGGCATTGGTAAACGAGGTCCAAGCAGTATGTGGGGAAACTTCTGATACTAGCACATTTTTGGGGTTTTCAGATGATAGGTGGGCCTCAGGACATCTAGATGATTGGGGTGAGTTAAATGAAGACAGAAGATGGCGTGTTTGGCGAGAGAATCAAGAGAGCACAGCCGGGGGAGTTGCAACAGCTGGAGCTGCTCATAGTAGGGCGTATGCTAGTGAGGACGGATCTGACATGGAGGACTAATAAATAAAGGGCATCTGAGGGATTGCTTTCTGTGGCTGGCAAAGTGTTACGTCTGGAACTTTAGGTTTGCTGTGAAACCTGCTGCCCACCACCCCTCCTTTTCGCTTGACTGGGGGTTTGTCTTCTTGCAAATTGACTGTGAATGAGAGACATTGCCTTGATTCAAGATTGGCTCCTGCATTCATTCTGTGGACTACTGCTTCTCCAATCCCGACCTGGTTTGGAAATTTGACTCCTCTCCTTCTCTGCTGAAGACCTTCGAAAGTTCCTATTAACTGGTTTTTTCCCTGTTTGTTTTCTGCTAAAGCTTAAACGACCACTTGTGTTTCTTTGTGGGATTTTTTGAGTGGGGTTTTGCCAAGAAGGCTTATTTTTGGTTTTTATCACTGCTGAGAAGTGTTTTCTGTTTATTGGTCGCCTTTTTGACCTAAAAGACTGTGGACAATAAAACTCTTATTACTCTTATTTCTGGCCTGGCTACTGTGTCGTGACATTCCTTCTATAACCAGTCTCAATCTACTCGCTTCATAATATATTTTTTTAATGTTAGGGAGTGCTAAACCTCCTTCTTTTTGCAATTTATACCATAACTGTTTGTTTAGTCTATTTCTTTTACTACCATTGCAATATTTCTTTATCATTTGTTGCCATCTGTTTAGTTCTTCCTCTGTAATTTGAAGTGGCAGCATTCTAAATATGAATTTAAATTTTTTTGAACCTCTTTTTTCAATGCTTACTCTTACAAGCCCTCCGGAAGGAAGATACGTCTGTTATTACTCGAACCTCCTCCGGTAAGGCATTCCATAGGTTAGGTGCTGCTACCGGGAAGGCACGCAGTCTCGTGGATGACAGGCGGCAAGTTCTGATTGACGGAACTTCCAGAAGATTTTGGTCCTCGGACCGTAGTGATCTCTGGGGGATATGCGGGGAAAGGCGGGCCTTCAAGTACACTGGCCCCAGACCATGCAAGGCCTTGAAGGTTAACACCAGCACTTTGAAGGCAATCCAGTACTTGATAGGAAGCCAGTGCAAACACTGTAGGACTGGTGTGATGTGACACGTCAATGACACTCCAGTCAGCAGTCGAGCAGCAGCATTTTGCACTAGTTTGAGTTTCCGGAACACCGACAAAGGAAGGCCGATGTAGAGGGCGTTACAGTAGTCTAGTCTCGAAATGACCTTGGCCTGGATCAACGTAGCTTGGTCGTTTCCGGAGAGGTAGGGTGCCGGCTGCCTTGCCTGGCGCAGATGGAAGAATGCCGCTCTGCCCGCAGCGGAGACCTGGGCCTCCACTGTGAGCAGAGGGTCCAATTGGACCCTCAGGCTTTTTACAAGGGACGGCGGGCGAACTGCTTCGCTGTCCATAACAGGCAGCTGGAGCTCCCCCCCCCCTCCGGGACGACCCAGCTAGAGGATCTCTGTCTTCGACGGGTTCACTTTCAACCTGCTAGGCCATATCCACCCAGTCATGGCTTCAAGGCACCGATGGAAATAATCGGGTACAGAGTCCGGCCGGCCTTCCATCCTCAGCACCAGCTGGATGTCATCAGCATACTGATGGCACTCCAGACCAAAACTACGCACCCGTTGGGTCAGTGAACGCATATAGATGTTAAATAACAGAGGGGAGAGGATGGCCCCTTGGGGGAACCCCACACTCAAGGGGGTCCCTTTCCAAGACCTTTGGAGCTATATTTCTATGTGCAAAACCCTATTGCTGCATTCCTTTATTTGCAAAGAAATGACTTAAGGCAATACTGCAAAATACCCACACATTGCATTCCAAGCATTCTTAAAGGAGAGATGCCAGGGAAATGATGAATTCTCCATGAGGCCATTGGTCCTCATAAACTATTATTGGTATTGGCCCCAAGCGGAATAGACCCAATTATTTGGGAATAATGAGGGGGAATATAGGAGAACAATCTTTGTTTTGGTCTCTCAATGAGCCCCATATATTTGGGGGAAACCACGAGGCTTGTGTCCAGGTGACTTTTGATTGGTATAGGTCAGGGCTGTCCAACAGGCGGCCCTGGGGCCGTACGCGGCCCCCGAGCCCCTTCCCTGCGGCCCCCTAACTTGTTTTAATAAAATACAAATAAAAGATAAAAATAAAAAATACCTACTTCCAGGTTTAGGCAAGCATCGCGGGACTACGCCAGCCACAGACGGGATTTCGAGGGAGGTCGAAATCCCGTCTGTGGCTGCGTAGTCTCGCGAGGGGCGGGGGCGGAGCTGGGGAGGGGGGAGCCAGGGGCGGAGGCAGACCCTTCGGCCCCCCAGGTGATCAGTGACCGGAATTCCGGCCCTTGGGCCCGTAGAAGTTGGACAGCCCTGCTATAGGTCACACAAATTAAGACATTGCACTGAGATTGTAATGCATGCCGGTAGTTCAGTATTCAGGAAACAAGACTTCTTAAAATATGCTTTTTCTATTGTAGACTGATACAGACTACCCCTCTTCCAACGCACACCAAATAACAATTTAAAAAGCATCAGATTTGATTTCAATATGGTAATTTTCCCATTACTGTCCCTCCTCCTCTGCCTCTCAGATCTCGCACCTGCGCACCTGCACCGCTTCACTGTCGTCTTTAGGAGCGAGATCTGAGAGGCAGAGGAGGAGGTCCGGTCATAGGATACAAGGGCGGGCCAGGCAGGTGAAAGAGGTGTGTTTTTCTGAGCCCAGAGCCACTCTATCTCTTTTTTCCATACCCCGGGGGCCCCGGATGCCTGCAGCTTCCTCCGCCCTTCACTTACACCTTCCCGGTGAGGCGCCCCTTCACCTCACCATCGGGACCGCATTAAGTCCACAAATCCTGATGAATGGATTCTCTTCTACCGTACTTGTACAGCGTCACCCTTAATGCTTTCATACAGTCGCTGTATACGGCAGGGACGCAGCCACTGCCATTTTTGAGCTCCCCCACCATATGCAGCAACCACAGATTCTCCAATCCGGATTGGAAGTTTCAGCACTTGCTCTATAAAACGACTCCTGGTGTACAAGTCGACTCCCGCGTATAAGACGACTCCCAGTGTATAAGACGACTCCTGGTGTATAAGAAGACACCCGCGTATAAGACGACTCCTGGTGTATAAGATGACTCCCATGTAAAAGACGGCTCCTGGTGTATAAGATGGCTCCTGGTGTATAAGACGACTCCTGGTGTATAAGTCAACTCCCGCGTATAAGACGACTCCTGGTGTATAAGACAACTCACGATGTATAAGATGACTCCTGGTGTATAAGACGACTCCTAGTGTATAAGTCGACTCCCGCGTATAAGACGACTCCCAGTGTATAAGACGACTCCTGGTGTATAAGAAGACACCCGCGTATAAGACGACTCCTGGTGTATAAGACAACTCACGGTGTATAAGATGACTCCTGGTGTATAAGACGACTCCTGGTGTATAAGACGACTCCTGGTGTATAAGACGACTCCTGGTGTATAAGACGACTCCTAGTGTATAAGTCGACTCCCGTGTATAAGACAACTCCCAGTGTATAAGACGACTTCTGGTGTATAAGAAGACACCCGCGTATAAGACGACTCCTGGTGTATAAGACAACTCACGGTGTATAAGATGACTCCCGCGTATAAGATGACTCCTGGTGTACAAGTCGACTCCCGCGTATAAGACGACTCCTGGTGTATAAGAAGACACCCGCGTATAAGATGACTCCTGGTGTATAAGATGACTCCTGTGTAAAAGACGGCTCCTGGTGTATAAGATGGCTCCTGGTGTATAAGACGACTCCTGGTGTATAAGACGACTCCTGGTGTATAAGACGACTCCTGGTGTATAAGACGACTCCTGGTGTATAAGACGACTCCTGGTGTATAAGATGACTCCCGTGTAAAAGACGGCTCCTGGTGTATAAGATGACTCCTGGTGTATAAGACGACTCCTGGTGTATAAGACGACTCCTGGTGTATAAGATGACACCCGCGTATAAAAGACGTGTATATAAGACCTGGTGTATAAGATGCCTCCTGGTGTATAAGACGCCTCCTGGTGTATAAGACGACTCCTGGTGTATAAGATGACTCCCGTGTAAAAGACGGCTCCTGGTGTATAAGACAACTCCTGGTGTATAAGATGACTCCTGGTGTATAAGACGACTCCTGGTGTATAAGACGACTCCTGGTGTATAAGATGACTCCCGTGTAAAAGACGGCTCCTGGTGTATAAGATGACTCCTGGTGTATAAGACGACTCCTGGTGTATAAGTCGACTCCCGCGTATAAGACAACCCCTGACTTTTGAGAAGATTTTATTGGGTTAAAAAGTAGTCTATATGCCAGAAAATATAATAATGGAAATGCAATAATAACAGTAAGAATAGAGTAAAATAATAAATGTAATAATAATAATAAAGAAAATAATAAATTAATAAATAGAGTGAAATAATAAATGTAATAATAATAATAGGGTAAAATACTGTAAATGTAATAATAATAAAGAGAGTAAAATAATACATGAAATAAAACTAATACTAATAACAGAGTAAAATAATAAATAACCTTGAATCGAGTATAAGCCGAGGGGAGCTTTTTCAGCCTAAAAAAGGGGCTGAAAAACTAGGCTTATACTCGAGTATATACAGTAATTGCAAAAGAATTCATTTTGCATTTCAGGATCATGAAACAAAAAATGGTGGTCTGCTGTGTGTTTTAATCCGAACTTTCAAGGAATTCATCAATGGGCTAAGCTCCTTTTGATAGAAATCTAGAGTTGGAAGAGACCCCACGGGCCATCCAGTCCAACCCCATTCTGCTGGGCAGGAAGACACAATCCAAGCTTTCCTGGCAGATGGCCATCTGGCCTCTGTTTAGAAACCTCCACAGCAAAGAGGATGTTTATTTACTTTATTTATATTCCGCTCTTCTCACCCCGAAAGGGACTCAAGAGTGGATTACAGGTACACATACTTAGCAGACAATCCCTGCCATTTCCACATACACACACATAGACGAATGTTGAGAGGCTAACCCTTATTTTTCTTTTCACAGACGTCGGGTGAGAAAGTGGGCAAGCTCAGCCTCGTGGACTTAGCCGGCAGCGAAAGGGCAACCAAGACCGGCGCGGCGGGGGACAGGCTGAAGGAGGGGAGCAACATCAACAAGTAAGGCTTTGTGAGGAAGGAACTCAGTGTTTTGAAACGATGAATAGCAAACAGGATACATGTACCTCAACACTCATTCACTCAGTCATTCATTCATTCATGACGTTCACCACCAATCGAAAAAAGAGCAAGGAAAGAGAGTTGTGCTACCTTGAAATCTGGAGGAAAAGAAGAAAACTCGACCTGGGTTTCTCTAGATTTCCACACTCACCTGATTCCTGTTTCTTACATGTTGCCTTGATCTGATTTCTTGCTTTGTCTAGGGTTTCTTTTGGCATTGAAAGTTTGCCATTGTGGTACTGTTTTTGTAAACTGCCCTGAGTCCCCTCGGGGAGATAAGATGGGTTATAAGCTTATTTATTTACAGTATTTATATTCTGCCATTCTCACCCCGTAGGGGACTCAGGGCGGATTACGATGCACATATACATGGCAAACATTCAATGCCATTAAACATACAACATATATAGACAGAGAGTTGTTGTAGATTTTTTGGACTGTATGGCTATAACGAAAAGCTCTGTGTACTAATTAGGGCAGGGTGGACCTTTCCTATTCCATCCTACCGCTGCCAGCAATATAACGAAAGCTCTGTGACTTATTACTTCAGGCAAGATGGAACCTTCCTATTCTATCCCACCACTTATAATGGATCAAGGCTGGAACCCTTGGCTGCCACCAAAATATAATAAGTTGATATTGTTTACCTTGACTTTCAAAAGGCTTTTGACAAAGTCCCTCACCAAAGGCTCCTAAACAAGCTCTTCAGCCATGGAATCAGGGACAGGTCTTGTCCTGGATTGGAACCTGGCTAAACTGTAGGAAACAAAGGGTGGTAATAAACGGACATTTCTCTGGGTGGAAAGAGGTGAGAAGTGGCGTACCCCAAGGTTCAGTTTTGGGTCCGTTACTTTTTAATTTATTCATTAATGATCTGGATGTAGGAGTGAATTCTGAGGTAGCAAAGTTTGCAGACGACACTAAATTGTTCAGGGTAGTTAAAAATGAAACTGACTGTAAAGAGCTCCAGAAAGATCTCTCGAAATTGAGTGAATGGGCAACAAAGTGGCAAATGCATTTTAACCTAAACAAGTGTAAAGTCATGCACATCGGGCAAAGAACCCCAACTACACTTATCAACTGATGGGGTCAAAGCTTTCCGAGACAAACCAGGAAAGGGATCTTGGGGTTTTGGTGGACAGCTCAATGAAGATGTCAACCCAGTGCGCTGCAGCAGTGAAAAAGCAAATTCTATGCTTGGCATGATCAGGAAGGGAATCGAAAATAGGTCGGCAAATGTTGTATTGCCTCTCTACAAATCTATGGTGAGGCCACATCTGGAGTACTGTGTACAATTCTGGTCTCCGCACCTTAAGAAGGATATAACGGAACTGGAAAAGGTACAGAAAAGGGCAACAAGAATGATCCAAGGGATGGAGCAGCTCCCTTATGAAACCAGGTTGCAACGCCTTGGTCTTTTCAGCCTTGAAAGACGGCGTTTAAGAGGTGACTTGATCGAAGTGTATAAAATCATGCATGGGATAGAAAAGGTGAATAAAGAAAAACTATTTTCTTTTGTCACAAAACACTAGGACTAGAGGGCACTCCCTGAAGCTCCAAGGTAGGAAAATTAGGACTAATAAAGGGAAATATTTCTTCACCCAGAGGGTCATTGGGTTATGGAACTCACTTCCAGAAGAGGTTGTGACAGCTGTCAGCCTGAACAACTTCAAGGCAGGATTAGACAGATTCATGGATACCAAGTGTATCGGTAGTTACTGAAAAGGACATTCAAGTGCCACCTCGGAGTTGGTTGAGGTAGGCAGGATTTCCCTGGGTACTGGTTGTGGGGGGTCGGGAGCAGGTCAGGGTTTTGCCCTCCCTTCTGCTCGAGATCCCCGTGTACAACTGGTGGGCCACTGTGTGACACAGAATGCTGGACTAGATGGGCTGAGGTCCGATTCAGCATGGCTCTTCTTATGTTCTTATGTTCTTAAGTTAAGGGTTTGTGTATTCAGAAATTAAAACTGCACTGAGCTGGAACACTCTTCTGGCCGGAACATCTTTTGAAAACTTACTGGCCACCACCACAATTATCAGCAGCATTAAGCCCTCTGGCTTACTTGAAGTATTTCAGACATGAATGCTCTGGACTTGCATTCAGGCTTGTGCACTGAGGTAACATTGAAGAAATTTCTTCTTCAAAAATGTACACTGCCACCATTAGACTCTTGATTGCTGCAGGGAACTGATTTGAGACTTCTTTGACAGAGGCACACGCGAGGCAGGTGTGTTGAACAACAAAACAATGAAGTTTATTTAAGAGAACTTACAAAATAGGTATCAAGCTTAATGGTTCAGAGATTTTGGCATGAAAGTGTATGGTTCCTTTAAACCAGGGGTGCTCATTAGGTAGCTCGGGAGCTACTGGTAGATCTTCGGCCCTCTTCCAGGTGATCTTCAGGCCTCACCAGCCGGATGGGGCGCTCCTGCCATGCGCACACACACCCTGCGCGCACACGCGCTCCTGCTGCTGGCTTCCGCTCTCGCTGTGCTCCTTTTGCCTGCGGGGCATTGCAGGAAGAAGGAAGCACGAGGCGGGGCCTCTGGAGAGAGCAGGGCGGAGTGCTCCCTCTGGATACCCCGCCTCGTGCTTTCGCCTTCCTGCAATGCCCCGCAGGCAGAAGAAGTGCTGCGCAGGCGGAAAACAGCAACAGGAGCACGCGCGGTGGCGGGAGCGTGCGGCGACGGGGGCAGGTAGATCTTTTGGACTTGGTTGCTTTAAGAGTAGCTTGCATGCTGAAAAGGTGTGAGCACCCCTGCTTTAAACAGTTGAAATCCTAGTTACAAAATTCCACTCCTTTCTCCCTTCAAGAATTTACTGACAGGATTTCCTCTTTGCCTAGGAAATCTTAACTACAACACAGATAGTCCTACTCTGGATCTATCTACTCCTCTACCAACTATCTCCCTGATAGATATAGAGCAGGGGTGCTCATTAGGTAGCTCGGGAGCTACTAGTAGATCTTTGGCCCTCTTCCAGGTGATCTTCAGGCCTCACCAGCCGGATGGGTCGCTCCTGCCATGCGCATGCACACTCTGCACATGCGCGCACTCCTGCTGCTGGCTTCCGCTCTCGCGGTGCTTCTTTTGCCTGCGGGGCATTGCAGGAAGAAGGAAGCATGAGGCGGGGCCTCTGGAGGGAAACGCCCTGCCTCTCTCTCATCCAGAAGCAGCTGTGCAGTCTCCGTTGCCGGCAAGACAGGCAGGGCGGAGCGCTCCCTCTGGATGCCCCGCCTCGTGCTTTCTCCTTCCTGCAATGCCCCGCAGGCGGAAGAAGCGCTGCACGGGCGGAAAACAGCAGCAGGAGCACGCACGGTGGCGGGAGCACGTGGGAGCGTACAGCGGCGGGGGCAGGTAGATCTTTTGGACTTGGTTGCTTTAAGAGTAGCTCGCATGCTGAAAAAGTGTGAGCACCCCTGATATAGAGTCTCCTCACTAGCTGACACTGCTAGCTTCCTGACCAATTTCGGGCCACTTCTCTCTAACACTAACTTTTGCTTCTCCTCTGACACCCAAACTCCTCTTTCTCTGACCCCCAAACACCAACTTATCTAACACCCCAAACACCAACTGCTGTCAGATTTTAAAACGCCTCTCCTTCAGGGCATTTTTTTTCTTTTTCTAAGTTAGGCTCCGCCCCCTTCTCTACCAGCCAATCCTAACTCCCCTCATTTCCCCCCAAGCTGCTCCTTAATCACGCTCCCTTTTGGTGGCTGCCAATGTCTTAGGCCTTCTTTTTCAGGCTTTTCCTAGTCTCCCAGGTAGGGAATTCATCACAACGGCCATGTTCTAGAAGTATTCTTTCCTGACATTTCACCTGCATCTATGGCAGGCATCCTCAGAGCTTGTGAGGTCTCACAGCCTCTGAGGATGCCTGCCATAGATGCACCCCGAAAAGCCTACAACAACCCAGTGACTCAGGCCATGAAAGCCTTCGACAATATATATATAGACAGACAGAGAGGCAATTTAACATTCCAGCTTTCCAGCTTCATGAGGGTATGCTTGGTTCCAGCCACAGAGGGAGCTGCCGCTTCACCAATTGTTTGTGACACCGAGTCCTTTGATGGGAGTACTTCCTCATTCTTACGCATGCTGCTGGAAGGTTTTATGGCATCGTAAATTAGTTATATTAGTCTCCCCGTATAAAGAGGTACCTAAATTTCCTACTTGACATATGCAACTGTCTTTTGGGCTGCATAGGTCAACAGCAAGCTAGACTATTAATGGTCAGGAGCTTACTCCAACCCGAGTTGGCTTCGAACTCATGACCTCACAGTCAGTAGTGATTTAATGCAGCTGGCTACTAACTATTGTTGTTGTTGTTGGATAGCACATACTAGAGAGCTAGAATAGTATAGCGATTGATAACACTATGTAACATGGTTTTTGTACCTGAGTTATAAATGTCATTCCCTAATTGGTTCTATCATAAAAACATAGGAAAAGTTGATTAAACTGCAAAATCTTTGTTTTGGTGGGAGGGACATCCGGCAGCATGTTTTGCTCTAGTTTTCCAATGATTATCTCCCAGAGTCTCAACCAATTCAACATAGTTTGTGGCAGCCACAAAAAATATTATTAATATTATTATTATAATTTCAAATGTAGGCCGCCACTCCCCGGGGGCTCGGAGCGGCTTACATCAGACGTGAGTGACACAATAAAACAGTAAAAACAGTAAAATATAAAACTGATTAGCCAGGTGGGAAGCTTCCTAAACAGATAAGTCTTGCACGCTCTCTGAAATGCTAGTAAGTCTTGGAGCGTACGGACTTCAAGCGGAAGAGTATTCCAAAGAGACGGAGCCGCAGCAGAGAAGGCCCTGTGCCTGGTCTTTGTAGATCGTATGATCCTGAGACTGGGAACTACAAATGAAGTTTCTGGAGTAGAACAACTACTTTCAAAATAAATACCATGCAATGAAACAGGAAATAACACTTTCAAATCAGGAACAGATTTTCTTTTTTCAAATTTTGTTACATGTCCAAAAGCAAAATTTCCCCAAGTTCTGATTCTCTTTGCCTAAGATTATTTTCTCATCTAGTTCCAGGTTCCATAAGCGCTTATTCTTCGTGTGATGATTGTTTAGTTCACTCTGTGTCTGGTTTGATCCACAGCGGTTTGCCCATCAAAGTCCAGATACCAGTGACATGGCTGTGACCCATATCAATGCAACTCGAATCTTCCTCTTAGATGTAACAAGGGTCAGGTGCTGCTCAATTTGTGACACCGTATTCGTGGGTTATAATGTTTCAAAACTGTTTTCCCGCGCAGGTCCCTCACAACTCTGGGATTGGTCATTTCTGCTCTTGCGGATCAGGCTGCTGGCAAAAACAAGAACAAATTTGTCCCATACCGTGACTCCGTGCTCACGTGGCTACTCAAAGTAAGTCCACAGTTTATCCAGCATCTCAGATAGTAAGGAATGTCAATTGGTGACCATTATTCTTTTCTGTCTCTGTGCTTGCTGGCGTAAAAAATGTAGTCATCTTGCTTGCTCTTTCCTACATCTCCAAGATCTAAAGGTGGTGGTTGCATGAGCTGGTAACCTCAGGAGTGGAATTGTGCGATGTTTTGTCCTCTGTGCTGAGTTCAGAAACTCCAGTTAGTTCAAGATATGGCAGCCTGTGATAATGTATAGCAGGGCTGTCTAACTTCTTCGGGCCTAAGGGCCAGAATTCAGGTAACTGATCACCTTAGGGGCCGGAGCGGAGGGCGTGGCCGCTCGCGGGGGCGTGGCGCTGAAAAGGGGTGGGTCACGCAAGATGCCGGGCATGCGCACCAGGGCGGGAGGCGGGCCGGGGGATCGCCAGCCGCCACCATCTCCCTAGCTCTTGCAGGGGTGCGCCTGAAGGAAGGTAAGCCCAGGTTACCTTCCTTCACGGCTGCAAGAGCTAGGGACACGACGGAGGGCGGCTCGCCGATCCTGCCCTGGCACGCAAGCCCGCAGCGGCCCTGCGCGAGTGAGGAACAGGCGGGGAAGTCCCACCCTAGGGCATCTGACGTGGCTTCCCTCCGCCTCCTCCTCACTCGCGCCCCGGGCCCCCGCCCCCTCGCAAGAAATGTTTTCAAAATTTTTTTAAACAATAAAAACTGATGTCTTGCAGGGGGTTAGGGGGCCATAGGGAAGGGGCTCGGGGGGGCGTGTATGGTCCCCAGGCCGCCTGTTGGACAGCCCTGATGTATAGATTACCACTGTGTATTTTCGCTGCCACCACTTGTGAAGATGGGAGGTTTCAAACTGTGTAATGGTCACTACTTGTGAATATCTTTTTTTTTCTGTCAGAAATCCCTTTTTTCTTTCTGACTTTTAGTTTCTTACTGCTGCCACCATATACTAGCCGTGACGGGAGTTAGGGGGACTGCCCTTAAATGGGTGGACTCCTTTCTCCAAGATCGGGGACACCGTGTGGAGGGGGGAGAGGTGGTTTCTGGGAGACTCCCTTTAAGTTGCGGGGTCCCCCACGGTGCCATCCTTTCCCCTTTATTGTTTAATATCTATGTGCATCCACTGGCCCAACTGGTTCGCGACTTTGGTCTGGAGTGCCATCACTACGCTGATGACACCCAGCTGGTGCTGAGAATGGATGGCAGGCCGGATACCGTACCCGATTGTTTCCATCAATGCCTAGAAGCCATGACTGGATGTCTGCGTGCCAGCTGGTTGAAGGTGAATCCGTCGAAGACAGAGATCCTATGGCTGGGTCGTCCTGGGTTGGATGGATGCTGGCTGCCTACCCTGGACGGCGAGTTCTTAAGCCCATCGTCTTCAGTAAGATGCCTGGGGGTCCAATTAGACCCACTGCTATCAATGGAGATGCAAATCTCCACGGTATGCAGGACTGCGTTTTTCCATCTATGACAGGCTAGGCAGCTGGCTCCCTACCTGCCCAGGAGCGACCTGGCTACGGTGATCCAGGCAACGGTCATCTCGAGACTGGACTACTGTAACGCCCTCTACATTGGCCTTCCTTTGTCATCAATCCGGAAACTCAAGTTAGTGCAGAATGCTGCTGCTCGACTGCTGGTGGGAGCATCAGCATGAGAGCACATTACACCTATTTTGCAGCAATTTCACTGGCTACCAATAGAGTACCGGATTGTTTTCAAGGTGTTGGTGTTGTTTAAGGCCAACAGATCAAGAGCCTTTTACGTAGCGGCCCCGTCGCTATGGAACACAATGCCAGATGAAGTCCGTGCCATTAAGGAACTGGCCCCATTTCGGAGAGCCTGTAAAACGACCCTTTTCAGGCAGGCCTTTAATCTAAATGGCTCCTGATAAAGTTGCCCAAATCCTTGAGTCCTCCTGCATTGCCCCCAGGGGCCCGGCAAAGCCATTGCAGGGAGGTGGAGGAGGCGGGGCATCCCCTGGTGGCGCATGTCAGTAGAAATGTCTATGCATGTCAGTACTGACACGCATGTCATAGGTTCGCCATCAAGGTCCTATACCAGGGCTGTCCCACTGGCGGCCCGGGGGCCGTATACGGTCCCCCAGCCCCTTCCCTATGGCCCCCTAAGCTTTTTAATAAAAAATAAAAAATAATTAATTTTTTTTAAAAAAGTGTGCATGCGCGCGGCTTTGCCCGCTTTGGGAGGGCGGGGGGAGCCCCCCGTGGCTCCTCCCTCTCTCCCAAAGCGTCACGCCAGCTTTGGGCGAGGGGGCGGAGCCACGGGGAGCCTCCTCGCGGCTTCGCCCTCTCCCCCAAAGCGTCACAACAGCTGTTGTGATGCTTTGGGTGAGGGGGCGGAGCCGCGGAAGCCTCCTTGCGGCTTCGCCCTCTTCCCCAAAGCGTCACAACAGCTGTTGGGATGCTTTGGGCGAGGGGGCAGAGCCGTGGAAGCCTCCTCGCGGCTTCGCCCACTTCCCCAAAGCGTCCCAACAGCTGTTGGGATGCTTTGGGCGAGGGGGCGAAGCCGTGGAAGGCTCCCCGTGGCTCCTCCTTCTCTCCCAAAGTGCCACAAAAGCCTCGGAAGCGGGCGAAATCGCCCGCTTCCAAGGCTATTGTGACGCTTTGGGAGAGGGGGCGGAGCCGGGGGCGTGGCCGGGTGGCCCCCAGGTGATCACTCACCAGAAGTCCGACCCTTGCGCCGGCAGAAGTTGGACAGCCCTGTCCTATACCATCTTCCAGAGCCCCCGGTGGCACAGTGGGTTAAAGCGCTGAGCTGCTGAACTTGCTGACCGAAAGGTCGCAGGTTCGAATCCGATGATTGGCGTGAGCTCCCACAGTTAGGCCCAGCTTCTGCCATCCTAGCCGTTCGGAAACATGCAAATGTGAGTAGATCAATAGGTACTGCAAAACAGATGAACATAGCATTGCACGAAACATGCAGAATAATCACAGGATGCTTTAAACCTACACCTGTTGATAAACTCTACAAGCTAGCTGGCATTGACCCTCCTGATGTGCGACGGGATGTTGCTGCTAAATGTGGGAGACATAAGGTTGAACACTGTGAAAGCCACCCACTGCATGGCTACCAGCCTCCTCCCAGTAGACCCAAATCAAGGAAAAGCTGTATGAGAATTACCACGGCTCTTGGCGTCCCCCCAGCAACAACAAGGGTATCCCTCTGGGCAGCTAAACCAGGAAAGCCACAATAGTTGCGCATGCTCCTGGGTTGTGTTGGAACCCTCTGACTGTTGCAAAACTTCCAATCTATCTATCTATTTTCTATGTATATAATAAAAGTCAGTGTTTGCGGCGGTGCAGAGGGTGGGAGGTGTGGAGGAATATGTGCCAGCTTTTTGATTGGCTGCCACTGTGGGATTATTTGCATATAGGACTCTGAATGGCCAGCCTCAGAACTCCGACACTCTAAGACACCAGATTATTTGCATAAAGGACTCAGATTGGCCAGCAAAACAGAATGCAACTGAATGCTTGAGTTAGCCAAATGACAGCTTTTTCAATTGGAAATGGAATGTTCATTTTTGCGGAGGTGCGGGGGTGCCAAGGAATATGCGACAGGGTTTCAATAGGTTGCCACTAAGGGAATATTTCAATAAGGACTCTGATTGGCCAGCCTCAGAACTCCAACATTCTACGGCCCCAGACAGAGGGGATTCGTTGCTACTGAAATGGTATTTGCATAAAGGACTCCGATTGGCCATCCACATTCCAATATTCTAAGGTGATGCAGAAGGAAAAGGAAAGGCCTCAGGCAGTCAGACACTGTGGCCCACAGCAGTGACGGATCAGGACCAAACTTGGCACACAGGGGCCCAATGGCCCACTTCACAACGCGACCCTCACCCAATGAGCACACAGACCAAAATTAGCACACGGAGCCCTCTTGACCCAATCAACACCCTGGTGCTGTTTCAAGGAGGATGGACCACATATGTTGAGACTTGAAATACCTTCACTCACCTTCTGTGACCGCTGCAACCCTCATTCACAGAATGATCAAGACCAAATGTGACACACAGAGCCCCCGTGACCCACTCTACATCCTGGTGCTGTTTTGAGGGGGATGGACCATGGCCAGTGGGACTTGCTGTACCTTCACTAAGTTCCTGAGACCACTGCAAGCCACATAAACATCTAATAGGAACCAACTTTGGCACATAATGTCTTCCTCAAATAACCCGGGCACCGCCGGGTCCTCAGCTAGTTCCATAATATATTCAGGATGGTGTTTACCTTCACAAGGAGCCGGGAACACTCTCGCTTTTATGAAGATCTGCATATGCATCCCTTGATCTTCTCTTACATGGTATCTCATGCCAGTTCATTCATAATCCATCTCTGACTGGTTTCTGCATTGGTTCTCTTAGAGATGATATATAGAAACAACACCCCCCCCCCCCGGCTCTTTGATCACAGAGTTCTTAACCTCGTATAACCCAAGTTTACCTAGTGTCATGGCTAACTTCAGCGGTTTCGGGTAAGATGATTAGCCTTTTGCTTCTGCTCAGTAGGGGGCAGGTATAATCAGTGACCGCATGCAGCCATTGCAGGTCAAGGGAAAGCGCCGGAAGAGGTCAGCTAAGCATTTCCTTGCAAAGGCAGCAGGGAGTGGTTGCTCTCCTTGTCTCCGTGGTGCATGCAGCTGAAGAAGCTGAGTTCAGGGAAGGTTGAAATAATCCCCTTTCTCTCAACCCTTTCTATATCATTAATGTGATATGTGTGTTTTGTAGCAGAAAACCAGTTGCTTCTCCCAACTTGAGTAGAACCGTTTTGTGTGTGTGTGTGTGTGTGTGTGTGTGTGTGTGTCAGAAGCGACTTGAGAAACTGCAAGTCACTTCTGGTGTGAGAGAATTGGCCGTCTTCAAGGACATTGCCCAAATGTTTTTTTGATGTTTTACCATCCTTGTGGGAGGCTTCTCTCATGTCCCCACATGGGGAGCTGGAGCTGACAAAGGGAGTTCATCCATGCTCTCCCCAGATTCAAACCTATGACCGGGAATGCGGCGCAGCTGGCTGGGTGTCAGCTGCATAAGATCTCTACTGACCAGAAGGTCATGAGTTCAAGGCCTGCCTGAGTTGAGGTGGGCTCTCAACCTATTGTGTAGCCCAGTGTTTCCCAACCTTTTTTGAGCCGTGGCACACTTTTTACATTTGCAAAATCCTGGGGCACACCACCAACCAAAATGACACTCTAACACAGTAATACATATAGTTAATATACTGTAGTTTTAAAATGTATTTATACACTCAGTGTGAAACCCGGGCCTGTTTCGATGAACACAACATAGATATCTGGCAGGAATGGCAGAAAGACACAAACTTTCCACACAGAACTCACATAACCAAGAGAAAATGCTATAAGAGTTTGACCTTGGGTTTTGGAGTTGTAGTTCACCTATATCCAGAGAGCACTGTGGACTGAAACAATGTTGGATCAGGACCAAACTTGGCATGAATACTCAATATGCCCAAATGTGAACACAGATGGAGTTTGGGAAAAATAGACCTTGACATTTGGGAGTTGTAGTTGCTGGGATTTATAGTTCCCCTACAATCAAAGAGCATTCTGAACCCCACCAATGATAGAACTGGGCCAAACTTCCCACACAGAACCCCCAGGAGGCAAGAGGAGGTCTCTACTTGGGGAAAGTGAGGCGGGCCTTCCCAATTCATGGAGAGGGAGAGACCAAGTAGACAACGGGTGGGGAGGGGGAGGGGTGTTTGTAATTTTGTGCCTTTATTGAGGTAGGTTTCTTAGGGTTTTTATACTTCAACACACTAGACTCTTCCCCCCCCCCCCTCCTGGAGGTTCCAATTTCCCACGGCACACCTGATGGTTGCTCACGGCACACTAGTGTGCCCCGGCACACTGGTTGGGAAACACTGGTGTAGCCTGTTGTCGACCTTTGCAACCTGAAAGGCAGTTGCATCTGTCAAGTAGGAAATTAAGGTACCACTTAGTGGGGAGGCTAATTTAACTGATTTACGAGGCCATAAAAAAGATCTCCAGGAAACACGCTGAGGAATGAAGGAGTGCGACAGCTGTCAAAGTTCAAACTCCCTGCCCCCTTTGCCAGCTTCATGCTGATTGGTTGGAGTCATCAGCTGGTAGGGAGGCGCGGCTGGCTTTGCACGACCTCAGCCAATCAGGAAGCCAGCGCCACTTCGGGCTCTCAACCAATGAGAACGGAGGAGGCAGTCCAGGTGGGAAACAATGAACCGGGAGGAAATGATGAGTGGATTAAATGACTTAATGTTTGTCCAAGTGCTGGCGATTACTCCAAGAGTCCCCAAGTTAGCTTTCTGTATTGTCCCAAGTGAAGGAAGTAAACATCTTGTTCTGGTGTGGATGCCAGGCCCCGGTAATCCTTAATCCTGGATATGGGGACCATTGATGATATCTTGTCTTTGGTTTCGGCCAAGGGAATGAAAACAATGAGTGAGGCAGTTGGGATATCCAAATCCTCTCAAAGGCAGGATTCCTATCATTCCTTTGTGAGGAATGATAAGAATCACCATGGGGCACGTCCTTCAGATGGGCATGCTCCAATTGTCTGAAGGCGCATGCCCAAGGGACATGTCCTTCAAATGGGCTTACTCCGAGGTTTGATGGGAAGTATCTGCTGTTATTGTCCATTCAACGGTTCTTGTTAAGTCCTTCTTTGTTTAGGGATTTACTAGCCCAGGAAATGAGAGATTCCCTGGAGCCTTGGTATGCTGGGCTCACAAAGAGGTGACATTTCATATTTTTATATAGGGACACGGGGAAGGGGAAAGCATATAGGGCGGGGTGCCCACACTTTTTCAGCATGGGAGCTACTTATAATAAAACCAAGTCAGAAAGATCTACCGAGAGAGAAGCAGGGCGGAGCAGGGGGAGGGGGCTGGCTTGGCGCGGCATGGCTCCACCCCTTCCCCCTCTGGCTTTAGCGCTACCACAGCTTCTCCAGGCTAGAGGAGGGTAGTGCCAAGCCAGTGGTGACATAGCTAGCCACTACTGGCTTGGCACTACCCTCCTCAAGGCTGAAGAAGCTGTGGTAGCGCTGAAGCCGGGGGAGGGGGCAGGGCTTAGTGCGGCATGGCTCCACCCCCTCCCCCTTTGGCTTTAGCTCTACCACAGCTTCTCCAGGCTAGAGGAGGGTAGTGCCAAGCCAGTGGTGACATAGCTAGCCACTACTGGCTTGGCACTACCCTCCTCAAGGCTGAAGAAGCTGTGGTAGCGCTGAAGCCGGGGGAGGGGGGCAGGGCTTAGTGCGGCATGGCTCCACCCCCTCCCCCTTTGGCTTTAGCTCTACCACAGTTTCTCCAGGCTTGAGAAGGGCAGTGCCAAGCCAGTGGTGACATAGCTAGCCACTACTGGCTTGGCACTACCCTCCTCAAGGCTGAAGAAGCTGTGGTAGCGCTGAAGCCGGGGAGGGGCAGGGCTTAGGCGGCATGGCTCCACCCCTCCCCTTCTGGCTGTAGCGCTACCACAGCTTTTCCAGGCTAGAGGAGGGTAGTGCCAAGCCAGTGGTGACATAGCTAGCCACTAATGGCTTGGCACTACCCTCCTCAAGCCTGGAGAAGCTGTGGTAGCGCTGAAGCCGAGGGAGGGGGCGGGGCCTGGCACGGTATGGCTCCCACCCATCTAGAAGTGCCCCATCCGGCTGGGATCGACCAGTCGATTGCGATCGACTTCCTGGGCAGCCCCGATATAGGGAATACATTCATATTGGATGGAAATTGGAACCATATCATCTCATACCAGCCCATCCCACCCACCAGAGTCCATTAGAATTTATAAATCTTAGGGAGAGTCCATGGGGTTTGAAAAGAAAAAAACTTTCCAAAATGTTTCTGAAAGTCCTTCAAAAGTAGGCAAAAGTCCCATAAAAGTTCAAGAAAGTTCATAAGTGTGGGTTACAGGGGCATTGCTTGGTGGGGCCATGGGAAGAGCCTTAGGTTCCCACATGGGGGGAGGGAGATAGGGGATTATGGGATCATTCCAGCCTAGTGTTCTTGGTAAAACTATGAATTCCTTGGTTTTGAACTATCTTTTACAGCAGTGTTTCCCAACCTTTTTTGAGCCGTGGCACACTTTTTACATTTGCAAAATCCTGGGCCACACCACCAACCAAAATGACACAAAATCACACTCTAACACAGTAATACATATAGTTAATATATTTTTAAAATGTATTTATACACTCACTGTGAAACCTGGGCCTGTTTCGATGAACACAACATAGATATCCTGACAGGAATGGCAGAAAGACACAAACTTCCCACACAGAACTCACATAAGCAAGAGAAAATGCTATGAGAGTTTGACCTTGGGTTTTGGAGTTGTAGTTCACCTATATCCAGAGAGCACTGTGGACTGAAACAATGTTGGATCAGGACCAAACTTGGCATGAATATTCAATATGCCCAAATGTGAACACAGATGGAGTTTGGGAAAAATAGACCTTGACATTTGGGAGTTGTAGTTGCTGGGATTTATAGTTCCCCTACAATCAAAGAGCATTCTGAACCCCACCAATGATAGAACTGGGCCAAACTTCCCACACAGAACCCCCAGGAGGCAAGAGGGGGGCTCTACTTGGGGAAAGGGAGGCGGGCCTTCCCAATGCATGGAGAGGGAGAGACCAAGTAGACAACGGGTGGGGAGGGGGAGGGGTGTTTGTAATTTTGTGCCTTTATCGAGGTAGGTTTCTTAGGGGTTTTATACTTCAACACACTAGACTCTTCCCCCCTCCCCTCCTGGAGGTTCCAATTTCCCACGGCACACCTGATGATCGCTCACGGCACACTAGTGTGCCCCGGCACACTGGTTGGGAAACACTGTTTTACAGAGTCCTGGGATGGGGGTGGGGGTGGGGGTCATCGCTGATCTCAGCATGAGTAAACTTAGACCCTCTGGGTGTTTTGGACTTCAACTCCCACAATTCCTAACAGCCTAAGTAGGCTGTTAGGAATTGTGGGAGTTGAAGTCCAAAACACCCAGAGGGTCGAAGTTTACCCATGCCTGCATACATTTAGCTGCTTCTCCCAAAGAGAGGTAGACTTGGCTTGAACATAAGTACTACAACGTGATCTTTCATAGTAAGTCGCACTTAGCACAAATGCATTGCCTCGCAGTTCTGCTTCAGTGACCTTCTCTTGACTTATTCTCTTCTTCCTGTGGCAATGAAGATGCAGATGAGTGGGTTCAGCCTTCCCACTTGGGTGACCTTTTCATGGCCATTTCCCTAATTCCGCCCCGGAGCTAATATTTTACTTTGACCTTATCAGTATGGAGGCATAACAGCTTAGTCTTACGAAGAGATGTGAGAACTCTGCAAAAGGGCAAAGAGTTGTAGGCTTTTTTAAATATAGCAAACCATTTAATAGTACCACCTTTTCCAACCTAGTGCTTCCTAGATGGAACAGACTACAATTCCCATAATCTCACAGCCAGATGGGTTTTTCTGTCCAACACATCTTCATCATGTTGGTAGAGGCTAATAAAGGGAATACAGTGTTCCCTTGCTACTTCACGGTTCACTTATTGCGGACTCACTGTTTTGCGGATTTCAAAAAATATTAATATAAAATATATATCATGGTATTTTTGCTGTTTTGTGGGACTGTGGCGCAGCTGGCTGGGTGTCAGCTGCATTAAAGAACACTACTGACCGAAAGGTCATGGTTTCGAAGTCAGTCCGGGTCAGAATGAGCTTCCGGCCAACTTTGTGTAGCTTGTTGTCGACCTTTGGGGAGGCTAATTTAACAAAAATTACGAGGCCATAAAAAATCTCCAGCAAAAGCATGCAGGGAATGTGGAAAGTACTTTATCAGTGTCACAAATGTACGGTGAAGCGACAGCTCCCCTGGTGGCCAGAAGTTGGAATGTTAAATAGCCTCTGACTGTCCATATGTGTTGTGTGTGTATGGCATTGAATGTTTGCCATGTATGTGTACATTGTAATCCGAGTCCCCTGTGGGGTGAGAAGGGCAGAATATAAATACGGAGATATAAATACTTCAAGACGGAGATCCTGTGGCTGGGCCGTCCGGGTACAGGGGGGATCCGCCTTCCGACCCTGGACGGGGCGACACTTCGCCCGTCCCCATCGGTGAAGAGCCTAGGAGTCACGCTTGATTCCGAGCTGTCGATGGAGAAGCATATCTCCATCGTCAGTGGAGTGGCTTTCTACCACCTCCGACAGGCGAGGAGGCTGGCTCCCTACTTGTCCCGTCATGACCTAGCCACAGTGGTCCAAGCCACGGTCATCTCAAGACTAGACTACTGTAATGCCCTCTACATTGGCCTTCCTTTGTCGGTGATCCGGAAGCTCAAGCTGGTGCAGAACGCAGCAGCACGGCTGGTGGCAGGTTGTCCATCTCGCTGCCACATCACGCCTGTGCTGCGCGAACTGCACTGGCTTCCGATAGAGCACCGGATCACCTTCAAGGTGTTGGTTCTAACCTTTAAGGCCTTGAATGGTCTGGGGCCAGTGTATCTAAGGGACCACCTCTCCCATTACAGTCCACCACGACCACTGCGATCCGAGTCCCAAAACCTCCTGGTGGTGCCCAGTCGGCGATCTGTTCATCTGACCTCAACGCAGAGGAGGGCATTCAGTGCCGCTGCGCCGGTGCTGTGGAATGCTCTTCCCCCCACAGTCCGAGCGCAGGCCGATCTGCTAACATTTCGCAGGGCCTGTAAGTCCTTCCTCTTCATCCAGGCGTTCAGTGCTTAGGTTTATGTATATAAAACCATGCCCAAACCATGCTTGCGCGCTGGTTGTGGCAATTTTAGTGTGTTTTGCTTTACCCTGATTTTACTTGTTCACGACTCACAATGTGAGTCGCCCTGAGCCTACAGGAAAGGGCGACTAATAAGTCGAAGAAATAAATAAATAAATAATAAATAAATAAATAAATAAATAAAAATAAATAAACAGGAAAGGAGTTTCCACCTGAACATTAGGAAGAACTTCCTGACTGTGAGAGAGGTTTAGCAGTGGAACTCTCTGCCCCAGAGTGTGGTCGAGGCTGTTCTTTGGAGGCCTTTAAGCAGAGACTAAATGGCCATCTGTCAGGGGTGCTTTGAAGGCAATTTTCCTGCTTCTTGGCAGAATGGGGTTGGACGGGATGGCCCACAAGTTCTCTTCCAACTCTAGGATTCTATGAAGAGTTATTATCAGGGAGGAAATGGGTCTCCAATGAAGCTTTAGCAGCAATCCTTGTTTCCACAACAAGCCAACTTTTTCACAATCCAAAACACCACTGGGGTGTCAGGTTTACGTGCAACCCATTGCCCCCGGAGCTCCAGAAAACAAGCTTACTCCATGTTCGACTTGACACTCCTTCCGCGATATAAAAATAGTTATCGTGTCATCTCCGAGTCTTTCCTTTTCCAAGCGAACCATACAGGATAATGTGGCATGTTCCAAGCAGTGTCACTTTTTGTAACTGCGCAATTGTGATACGATCTACAGCAATTTCATTCAAGTGTTATGTCAGTTTGGGTGGAATTGCTCCTGGAGGAGCTCTCTGTCACTATTGGAACCAAAGTTGTTTTCTTTGCCCAGAGGCACTGAATTTTCGGGTGCATCTAATAAAGTTTGACACCACTTAGACTGGCATAGCCGAAGACTATGAAATTCCAGGAAGGGTTGAGACTTCTCCATAAAAGATGATTGGTGTCTCACCAACAAACCCAGTATCATTGATTCATGGAAGTGGTATTGAACTGCATTCATTCTACAGTACACTGTAGAATGAATACTCCCCCAAACATATTGATCACTGATTCTCAAAGTGGGCGGTACCACCCCCTAGTGGGCGGTGAGGTGATCCAAGGGGGCGGTGGGAGCTCAGGGGAATTTGGGGAGGGGCGGTGAACCCCTTTAAGGGGGCGGTGAACGATTGGGGATTTTGTGTGCCAAGTTTGGCTCAATTCTATTGTTGGTGGAGTTCAAAATGCTCTTTGATTGTAGATGAACTATAAATCCCAACAACTACAACTCCCAAATGAGAAGGGCTATTTTCTCAAAACTCCACCAGTGTTCGAATTTGGGCGTATTGAGTATTTGTGCCAAATTTCATCCAAATCCATAGTTGTTTGGGTTCATAGTGCTCTTCAAATATAGGTGAACTATATCTCCCCAAAATCACTGCCAATTCCTCCCAAACCCCTCCAGTATTTTCTGTTGGTCACACGGGTTCTCTGTGCCAAGTTTTGTCCAGTTCTGTAATGTGTGGGGGTCTCAGTGGTCTGTGGAAGTCCGAGCTGAATCGATTGAAGGTACTGCAAATCCCATCGTCCATTGTCCATACTCCCCCAAACATACTGTTTTTGAGATTAATCACTATGCTTTAGTTATGTTCAATTTGTAACAATGAAAATACATCTTGCATATTAGATATTTGCATTAGAATTTGTAAGAGTAGCAAAATTATTTATGAAGTAGCAACGAAAATATGGGTGGAGGTCACCACAACATGAGGAACCTTATTTAGGGGTCACGGCATCAGAAAGGTTGAGAATCATTGCCAGTGTTTCTCAACCTGGGGTCGGGACCCAAATATCTTCTGAGGGGATGTTGTATGTCAGCCTGTGACGAGGGGTGTCAGAGGGGTTGCCTGGGCCTGAAAGACCATGAGAAAACACAGTGTTTTCTGTTAGTCATGGGGGTTCTGTGTGGGAAGTTTGGCCATTCTATCATTGGTGGGGTTCAAGAGGCTCTTTGATTGTATGAGAACTATAAATCTCAGCAACTACAACTTCCAAATGTCAAGGTCTATTTCCCCCCAAACTCCACTAGTATTCACATTTGGGCATATTGAGTAGTCATGCCAAGTTTGGTCTAGAGATCCATCACTGAGTCCACAGTGCTCTTTGGATGTAGGTGAACTACAACTCCAAAAATCAAGGCCACTGCTCACCAAACCCTTCCAGTATTTTATATTGGTCATTGGAGTTCTATGTGCCAAGTTGGGTTCAATTCCACCACTGGTGGAGTTCGGAATGCTCTTTAATTGTAGGTGAACTATAAATTCCAGCAACTACGACTCCCAAATGACAAAATCAACCCTCCACCCCCAACTCTACCAACATTCAAATTTGGGCATATGGGGTATTTGTGCCAAATTTAGTCCAGTGAATGAAAACACATCCAGCGTATCCTATATTTACATTACCGTTCATAACTGTAGTAAAATTACAGTTATGAAGTAGCGACAAAAATAATTTTATTGTTGGGGGTCACCACAACATGAAGAATTGGATTAAGGGGTCACAGCATTAGGAAGGTTGAGAACCACTGGTGTAGATAGAAGGCAAAGCTTTTGTAGTAATAATAATAATAATCTTTATTTATACCCTGCCACCATCTTCCCAAGTGGACTCGGGGCGGCTTACATGAGGCCACGCCCTTCAGTACAGTTACACAATATATCACAAGATAACACAAGAACACCAAGGAGGCAAAAAAAATTTACATAAAATACAAAACCAATATAAATAAACAGGCGCAACACTAAAAAAAATCAGAACATTAAAACACTAAACATGAGCACAGTGGGCAGGGTCAAATTCAAGGTAAAAATTTTTAAAACCACTGGATGATAGGGCGATTAAATATATCAGGACTGGATGATAGGGCAATTAAATATATCAGAAAATAAAGTGCTACTGAGGGCCTTATATGCAGAGTTTGGTCAGGATTATCTTACATTCAATCATTGAAGGCACACTGGAACAGCCAAGTTTTCAGGCTCCTCCTAAAGATTGCCAGGGTGGGGGCTTGCCTGATATCTCTGGGCAGCTAATTCAAGAGCTGAGGGGCTACCACAGAGAAGGCCCTCTCCCTCATCCCCACAAGTTGCGCTTGCAATGAAGGCGGGAGCGAGAGAAGGGCCTCTCCGGAAGATCAAAGAGAACGTGTGAGTTCGTAGATGGATATATGGTTGTGTAGGTAGGCGGGTCCCAAACCGTTCAGGGCTTTGTAGGTAAGAACCTGCACCTTGAATTGGGATTGGAAGATAAACAGCAGCCAGTTGAGCTCCCCAAACAGGGGGGTTGACCGCTCCCTGTAAGTCGCTCCAGTTAGTAGTCTGCCTGCCGCTCGTTGGACCAGTTGAAATTTCCGGGCCGTCTTCAAGGGCAGCCCCACATAGAGCACATTGCAATAGTCCAATCTAGAGGTAACTAAGACTTTGACCACTGTGGCCAAATCTGACTTCACGAGGTATGGTCGCAGCTGGCACATGAGCTTCAATTGTGCAAAGGCCCTCCCAGCCATTGCCGACGCCTGCGCTTCAAACATTAGCTCTGAATCTAGGAGGACACTCAGACTGCGGACCTGTGACTTCAGTGGGAGTGCAACCCCATCAAGCACAGGTTGGGCACCCTATACCTCAACCCGGCCTACGATTGACCTGGAGGACCTCTGTCTTGTCAGGATTGATCCTCAGCTTATTCGTCCTCATCCAGACTGTCACAGCAGCAGGCACTTATCCAGCACCCGAGACAGAGTGCTCAGGCACAGAGAAGGTCTCCCACAAGGGGACTCAGGGCAGCTTCACATGTGCATCAATGATGCTATACAAAAATACATTCGATAAAAACAGTGATATAAAAACATTATAAAATCATCAATTAAAAAATCATCAACAGTCACATTAACATGCCGCTAAAACCAGAGTCCAGCCAATAATTCCAATATTGTCATGTCACAATATTCAAGTCCAGCTGCCATTATCCTATACTCAATACCTTTATTCAAACGCCTGGGCCCACAGCCAGGTCTTTAGTTGTCTCCAAAAGGACAGGAGGGAGGAGGCTAACCTGATGTCCTTAGGGAAGGAGTTACACAGACAGGGGGCCACTGCTGAGAAGGCCCTGTTTCTCGTCCCCACCAACCGTATTTGTGAGAATGGCAGCATCGAGAGCAGGGCCTCTCCTGAAGATCTTAAGTTGCGTGATGGTTCATAACAGGAGATACGTTCGGACAGGTAAACTGGACCAGAGCTGTTTAGGGCTTTAAAGATTAACACCAGCACTTTGAATTGTGCCTGGAAGCTAATCGGCAGCCATTGAAGTTGACGTAACATAGGAGTGGTTCGCTCCTTGTACTCTGCTCCTGTTAGCAACCTGGCTGCCGACCGTTGGACTAATTGAAGCTTCCGAGCAGTTTTCAAAGGCAGCCCCACATAGAGAGCGTTGCAGTAGTCTAAACAGGATGTAACCAGAGCGTGGACCACCGTGGTCAAGTCAGACTTCCCAAGGAACGGGCGCAACTGGTGCACAAATTTTAATTGTGCAAAAGCTCTCTTTTAATTGTGTTTCTGCTCTGGTGTATGACACATGATAATTCAACCAAAGGAAGAGCTCCAAAGGAAGAATCGCAAGCCATCTCGGAATTCACCTTTAAATGGCACTTTATGTAATCAACAGAAATAAAACACTTGCAAGACTAGGGATAGAAAGTAGGAAACAGAAAGGTTGCGCAAGATGACTAAGCTAGCCAAAAATGTGCTGGCAGAAAGCAAAAGGAAAATCTGGTTTGATTTTCTCCCCCCTTCCTTCTGCTGTACCATGTACAAAGAAATAACTCATTGTATTTATCTGGATTTTAAATGTGATGCCAGGCACTGCCAGCTTCAAGAACAGGTTTCTGTGCATTTTCCAGGTTTCCCCCCGTCTAAACATGGTGCGGTTTGAATAGATAGATATATATATACATACAGTGTGTGTGTGTGTGTGTGTGTGTGTGTGTATTATAGATATATATATACATACAGTGTGTGTGTGTGTGTGTGTGTGTGTGTGTATTATAAAGGAGGCCCCGTCGTCGAACGACTGACAGAGACAGAGAAACCTTCCAAGGCAGAGACACCAAACTTGCCAACACAAATAGGCCTCAGGCAAGGAAGATTTTTAGCAAAGAAATTCCCCCAAAAAAACCTAGAAGGCCCCCAATACAACGATACAAAAAACCTACATTTCCCAGCATCCTCTGCGGCAGCCAGCGAAACCCATTGGCCAACATCAGTTACCATAGTAACGGTGGGCAAAGCCACTTAGAATGCTGAGTGTTTTCAGTTGAGGGTTAAACTGCCATGGTCAAGATCTAGGAGGGAGACAAATAGGGCACCAGGGACACAGGCACCACTGACATACACATACCCCCAGAATAACACAAAAGTAATACCTACACACAACACAATACGCACATAACACAACCTTGCGTCTACTGCTCAACCCATTTGTATGCCATTCCTTCCTTCCACACAGGCATAAGCTGACCCAAAAGACAAGCCATGCCTCCTAAAAGAACAGCATCGGACGACACACTCGCAATGCTACATACATAACCCAAAAAAAGGGCAGAACAAACGCCAGAACAGAAAGACACTGCACTACACTAGCTTTTGCCATCACCATAAACAAGGCTCAAGGACAAACACTACAAATCTGTGGCATAGACCTTGACACAGAATGCTTCTCCCACGGACAACTCTACGTAGCGTGCTCCAGAGTTGGGAAACCACAGAACCTCTACATCAACACAGCAAGCGGAAAGACAAAAAACATTGCATATCCACAAGCTCTGCAGAACGCCAGGAACACTACACACCGACAACTCCCCAGGACTTCAACATCCCACCCACCAGAACAACCCACAACGACACAGCCATGACCCCACCAAGACCATAAGTAACATCAATTCCAACCCTTACATACTCAGACTTTCTCGCATCTCCTAAATAGGGCACAGCAACGCGTGCCGGGTACAGCTAGTAGATATATATATATCTCCAAGAGAATAAGTTGCTTTCCTCAATCTGAAATCCAGCTGAAGAGAGGCATTCCATAACATGGCTTAACAACAACACCAACAACAACAACAACTTTATTTATATTCTGCTGTATCTCCCCGGGGGGACTCAAGAGTGGATTACAACATACACAGATAAGCTAATATTCAATGCCTTTAATACAGTGGGATAACAATGACATACAACTACACAGACCAAAGGTAAAGGCTTCCCCTTTCATCTCCGGCTTTCTGGAGGCAGTGCTCAACTCTGGCCATCTTGTTCCACTTCCAAGCCGAGGAATCTGTTATCCATAGACATCTCCTGGTCGTGTTGCCAACATGGCTGCATGGGCACCTTTCTTAACTCTCTGCAGAAGTGGTACCTATTGATCTTTGCACATTCACATGTTTTCTAACTGCTAGGTGTAGCACAGCAGTTCTCGTTTGTGCCAGGGAACAGGACCGGGGGTTCCATTAGCATTAGGGCCTGCACCAGCAGAGATAGATTCTGAAGAGGCTTTGGAAGGGTTACCTGAAGGAGAGTTTCCCATCACTGGGCCTCTTTCTCCCACTGAAAGCTTGGCTTGGGATGAAGGTTGGTTTGACCCTTACGAAGACATAGATAACCAGGTGCAAATGGAAAGCAGTGATAGCGAAAGTTATGAACGGCCGGGTGAGAGAGGCTCACAGGATCTTGTGAGTGAAAACATGGAAGAGAGCGGCTGGGAAGATTCTAGGGAGGAGAGCTCTCATGGAGATAGAGACCCAGGTGCTGGGAGACAAGGCCGAACTTTTGATAGGAGACGAAGCATCGAGTCCAGCAGAAGGGGATGGTCCCACAGCCTAGACAGGCCGAGGTCCGTCAGCGGAGATTGGAGACGACGAAGCCTAGAGCGTCGGGGACCTCGGCCGAAAGATTAAGTATAGGATCCGTGGGAACGAATCCCCAGTACTTCGGCCACGTCTCTTCTGAGTAGACATGTAGCGAAGTTGGTCCACGGAGCTAAGTTGGCTAGTGGCCACCAAGTCTTGCCTTGCATCGTGTATCTTGCTTTGTTCCTGAATCCGCATTGCTGTGCGGAGCTTTGCCAAGCCTTTCGGATTATTCACCAAGCTGTTTTTGGACAATTGATTGCTTACAGCCTATGGATTGCTTTTGCTATTTTTATGGACAATATTCCTTTTGAACTGTTTCTATATCTTCAATAAAGTAGTTAGCCTTCAGTCCGTCTCTGTGTGTGTGATTAAGGGGCCGGTCAAGTCCGTGCATCGTGACACTAGGTAGGCAGAAGATAGGGCGAACAGTCGGGAACTCATCCCAACCCATGGCTTTGAACTGCCAACCTTTAGGTCAGCAGATTCAAAGTTCAACGGTTTAACCCGTGGCACCACTGCGGCCAATACTACTTCTAAAGGCGCATCTACATTGCAGTATCAATGCAGCTTGACACCTCTTTAACTGCTATGGCTCAATGTTATGGAATTATAGGAGTTGTAGTTTTGCAAGACGTTTAGACATCTCTGACAAATGTTGCTGGTGCCTCACCAAAACACAACTCCCAGCCATATTTGTTAAAGTGGCGTCAAACTGCATTAAGTCTACAGTGTAAATGCACACTGAGAAAGTTTTCTATAAAACTTTAAAACACCAAAGCATGAATATATAAGACCAATTCTGTGACTAGCTATAACCCTAAGTTAGTAACATGGAAGTGTACCAAGTCTAAGCAGAAGTTTACAAAGCATATATATATGCACACTTGAAGACACCATTGTACTTTATTTTGTACAATCGTCTCAAGAAAGGTTAGAAATCAAATGTGTACTTCACCTTTCTCTTCTCAATTTGGTTTGTTTCTTTTATTTCTGTACTAACTTGGGTACTTGGCGTTGCCCGGGTTAATTGAAAAAGTCAATTCTTATCTCACCCTGAGTTTTAAAGTATTTTAGCTTGTGCATTCGGCCTGCCTTATCATTGGTGATTTTAGCTATTGTATTTGCATATGGTTCTTTTATTTATATGTTTGTATTTTTATTGTGTTGTTGTTGATGTTTTTGATTTTTATTTTATTGTAATTTGTTGTTTGGGCCTGGCCTCATGTAAGCTGCCCCAAGTCCCCATTGGGGAGATGGGGGTGGGGTTTAAATAAAGATTATTGTTATTATTATAGTCTCTCGGCATTACTTCGCGAACGAAGATTCAGGAAGGACTCATCCCACGCTTTTTACAAGCGTGTTGATGACTAAAAAGGCCAATCTGAGATAAGCAAGTTCGGTTGCAGAAAGCACAGCAGAAATTCTCCTTGGGTGATGTTGTTTCCAAGTTGCAGTTCTTTCTGTGTTGACGTTTCTCTTCAAGACCGAATGGCATGTCATCTCGAAAGAGGCCGCAGCATTGTGGATAGTGCGTCTCCATGCCTCCCGATGTGAGGCCAGGGTGGACCATTTATTTATTATTTATTATTTATTATTGATGTGAGGCCAGGGGCTCACAAGGACCATTGTTAGGTGATCAATCTGGCTGAGCCTGAGGTGTTGTTTCAGGGTTTTGCAGTCCTTATGTCTCTTTTTGGGGGCGCCTCTCTTGCGCTGACCCGTGGCGAGTTCACCATAGAGTAGTATCTTTGGGAGCCAGTGGTCCTCCATCCTAAAGACGTGCTCTGCCCAGCGCCTCTGTGTGGCCCGTTCTCAATAGCATGGCCTCAATTCTGGTGATCCCTGCGTGCACAAGGACAGCAGCATTCGTCGCATAGTCAGTCCAGTGTATATTTAGGATTGTGCGAAGACAGCGCTGATGAAAGCGTTTGAGGAGTTGTAGGTGTTGGCGATAGGTGACCCATATATATACATTATAGTGTATATTTATTTATTTATTTATTTTATTTATATTCTGCTTTTCTCACCCCGAAGGGGACTCAGAACAGATTACAGTACACATACTTGCAGACAATCCCTGCAGTTCACCATATATAGACATATTTAGACATATATAGACGAACAGAGGCAAACTTCTGGCCACCAGGGGGAGCTGACGCACTTCTTATCTCAGCATTTTCCTTCCAGCGTCCCTTGTTGATCTTCCGCAATCCTCAGCGATTCTTTGTGGCCTCATAAATCAGTCAAAATTTGCCTCCCCACTTAATGTGGTACCTTATCTCCTACTTGACAAATGAACTGTCTTTCGGGCTGCTAAGGTCGACAGCAGGCTACACTTAAGGTCGAGCACCCACCTCGACCCGGGCAGGCCTTGAACTCATGACCTACTGGTCAGAGAGATCTTATGCAGCTGACACTTTGCCAGCTGTGCCACTTCCCGGTGCTTATAACTACTTATAACTACTAAAATAATGTATAAATATTAAAATAAATAGAGTATCCCTACATCATGGGTTTTCACTTATTGCGGGAGGTCTTTGAACCTAACCCTAGCAATAAGTGAGGGAACACTGTAATAGTAAGCGACCTCTTGGTGCTCTGCCCAAACTGAGAAGGAAATCCATGCAATCTCCCCAGCCGCTACGCTTTGATTGACATTGTGTATTCCAACCACTGGTTTTAATGTCTGGGTGCCTCCCTGCTACACCCTATGACATAGCGATAAGGAAAGACTTCTAAGATCATGTCCTTGGAGAGCTTTGATGGTAGATGCTTGTTACGATGATTGTAACTGCTGCGGATGTAAACACTTTGATTCATATCGCACCTCTCCACTCTGCTTCCAAAGCCATGGCCCTTTTAAGGATAATCTCCATCTTCCCACATCCTTTAGGATAGGTTAGGCACATAGCCTCTGGTTTCAGCCTGGGGTTCCCATGTCCAAACCAGAAATTCTTGCTCCTTCACACTGCTTTCTAATGAGTGTTGTTACGGAAAGCTTAAATTTGCCGCAACAATTAGGAGCGACACAGAAAGAGAGGGATTTTTTTAAAGCCACGGTTAATGATGCCTGCTGGCGGTACATGACCTAGATTTTCTTGGCCACTTAATGTATATGAATCCTCCCCACTTGCCTGCACCTTGATTAGGGTATATAGACACTTCTTCCCTTTCCGGTATTTTCATCACTCACATCCCATAAATATCAAGGCAGTAAAAAGTCCAAGAACATAAGAAAATAGTTTATTGTAAAAACATATAAAATCATATAAAAATCAGGGGGGGGGGGAGGAAGACATCGAATCCAAAAAGTTTTAGCAATAGTTGATAACCAAGCAATATTCCAAGTGTCTCATAAAGTTCTAAAGGTGACAAAGTCCAGGAACCGCCAGAAATCACAGGTAAGTCCACAATCAAGAAGGTATAACTAGTAAAACTTGAACAGGGACATATGAACGGGAAGATAGAAAACATTCAGGATATATAAAATCCAAAATCAAAGCTTGACTTGAACCAGGAACAAGAGAACTCAGGCTTAGCTTCTCACTCTAACATAGCGTTGCCTGAACTGACCTTAAGGTCAGCAACGTGTTGTTTAATAGACACCCATGAAATCATTTCCGTTTCCCATGGATTTCCTTCACAACTTTCTCACGTAATCTTTCTGAATGATGCAATCAATTTTTGGCTCTGATTTGTAAACATGTTACATGTCTGTAAACATGACTTACATGTTTGTATGTCAAGGGGCATTGCATGTTTGCCTGTATATGTGCATTGTGATCTGCCCTGAGTCCCCTTGTGGGGTGAGATAAATGATGTAAATAAATAAATAAGCAAACAAACAAAATACTTTTGTTGGTCTCCATAGCTGCAGGTGGGTTCCCATGGAAACCCTCCTTATCACTCAGCTCTTCACTTGATTCCTTATCTGCTGTTGCTACTTCTGACTGCCCTGAATCCCCCTTGAGGCCCTGCACTTTCTGAGCCAGTTTTCTCACAGAGAGAACACAGAAATGCACAGGCAAAGGCAACGGCTTCCCCTTTTCATCTCCAGCTCTAGAGGAGGTGCTTGTCTCAGCTCTGGGGGAAGTGCTCATCTCAATTTCCTCATTTCCATTTCCAAGCCAAGGAGCCTGTGTTGTCCGTAGACACTTCTCTGGTCGTGTGGCCGACATGACTACGTGGAGCGCCTGTTTGCTTTCCTACCGAAGCGGTACCTATTGATCTACTCACATTTGCATGGTTTCGAACTGCTAGGTTGGCAGGAGCTAGGGCTGACAGCAGGAGCTCACTGTGTCCTGCAATTTTGAACTGCCAATCTTCAGGTCAGCGAGTTCAGCAGCTCAATTGTTTAACCCGTTGCTCCACCGCAGCATTTGCCTCATTCAAGACAAAAATAATAGAATAGCTTTATTTGTCATTGTGCAATTGCACAACAAAATTACATGCATTCCACTGCACACACCATAATGGCAAAAGGCTTCACACTACCGCCATTATGTTGTTTTCTAGGATTTTGAGGTCGTTTAGGGTTGTTCTTTGGTGACTTCTGACACAAATTGCCTATAGAGAGAGCCACACTGTAGAATGAAAGGGCTGTTGTGAGTTTTCTCAGCTGTATGGCCAGGTTCGAGAAGCATTCTCTCCTGACGTTTCGCCTGCATCTATGGCAGGCATCCTCAGAGGTTGGGAGGTCTGTTGGAAACTAGAATGGAAACTAGGGTGGGAGAAAGAAGTCTTGTTTGTTTGAGGTAGGTGTGAATTTTTCAATTGGCCAAGGTGTTTCTGCCTGGAGGAATCCTTTGTTGGGAGCTGATTCTGGAATTCCCCTGTTTTTGAGTGTTGTTCTTTATTTATTGTTATAATTTTATAGTTTTTTTTTAAAAAAAATTTACTGGTAGCCAGATTTTGTAGAATTAATGCAGTTTGAGACACCTTTAACTGCCTTGGCTCAATGCTATGGAAGCCTGGGAGTTGTAGTTTCATGTGCTCTTTGGCCTTATCTGCTAGAGTGTGTTGGCGTATCACTAAAGTACGACACCTATGATTTAATAGCATTGATCTGCAGCAGTTTAAAGGAGCATTAATTCTACAGTCTAGATCAGTGTTTCTCAACCAGTGTGCCGTGGCACACTAGTGTGCCATGAGCGATCATCAGGTGTGCCGTGAGAAAAGCTCTCTGCCCCCCTTCCTTCCTCCTGCCGAACTCCTGCTGCTTGGGGGAGGAAGAGGAAGGGCCGAGTGGCGGTGAAGAAAAAGAAGAAGGGGCCGGGGCACCGCCTCTTTTGGCCGTTTCCCCAGCCAGCCTCCAATCTGCCATGACTCTCGCCACGACTCTCACCCCTCGCTCACTGATGCCACGCAGAGGAGGAGCCCCGCCTACTGAAGCCCGTCCACCGCTCATGCTTCTCCTCTGTGGGAGAACTGAAGCCGGGGGGAGGGGACGGGGCATGGCCTGGCCTGGCTCTGCCCCCTCCCCCGGCTTCAGCACTCCCACAGCTTCGCCAGCCTTGAGGGGGCAGTGCCAAGCCAGCATTGTGCTGGCTCTGCCACCGCTGGCTTGGCACTGCCCCCTCAAGGCTGGAGCAGCTACTGGGAGAGGTGAAGATGGGGGAGGGGCGGGGCATGGTGCAGCCTGGCTCCTCCCCCTCCCCCAGCTTCGGCACTCCCAGCAGCTGCTCCCAGCAGGTCACCATCCCCCAGCCGTTCTTTACTGTGTTAGAGTGTCATTTTGGTTGGTGGTGTGCCCCCGGATTTTTTTAATGTTAAAAGTGTGCCGCGGCTCAAAAAAGGTTGGGAAACACTGGTCTAGATACCTTGTAGATCTCAGAACTTCAGCTGGCCTTCCTTGTTGTGATTCCGTATCTGTTTGCTTGTATGCAGGTATGTTTATGTCTTCTCACTCTGTCCTTCTCTCCCCAGGACAGCCTTGGGGGCAACAGCAAGACCGCCATGGTCGCTACGGTCAGCCCGGCTGCCGACAATTATGATGAGACCCTTTCCACCCTGCGGTATGCCGACCGGGCCAAGAACATCGTGAACCACGCCGTGGTCAACGAAGACCCCAACGCCCGGATCATCCGGGAGCTGCGGGAGGAAGTGGAGAAACTCAGGGAGCAGCTCACCAAAGCCGAGGTGTCATGCTGGGTTCAAGATTGCCTCTATTTAATTCATATCCCATCTCCCCCCCCCCCCTTTTTTTTTTTGTTTATCCACATCCATCAAAGTATGTCCTTTCTAGTCACTATTCAAGTCCTCCGTGGGAACTTTGTTTCAGTAGGGTTTGCAATTATCCACAGTTTCACTTATCCACATAATATCCAGGAGCAATATGAGGGTAGGGTTGCCACTTTTTGATATAAGAAATAAGGGACATTTACCTAAAAATACGGGATTTTTCGCAAAAATAAGGGACACTTCATAAAAACTTCAAAATCAAACATTAGCTACAAATAGTTTTATTAACAGAATAAGATCATGATTGAAATTCATAAAAGAAATTCACTTACACCCTCTTAACACCACATTGTATGTTTCTGCATGTTTTGTCATACCTAATGCATAGGTACTACATACACTACTACTACTAATAATAATAGCTTTATAATAGCAGTACAATATATTAGGTATGACAAAACACATGGCTCCCCCTTATAGTGAAAACGAGGCTCTCTGTTATAGAGAAAGGTTTATGTCGGGAATTAAATGGTAGGCTGCCCATTTTTCCCTGAAATGGTTGGGGTTGCAGGAAAAAATGGGCCAATTCCTAATTCACCCCCCAAAAGGCAGTATGCCTCGCTGACCTGCTCCCTGCTAAGTTCCAACACTTCTCTCTCTCTCTCTCTCTCTCTCTCTCTCTCTCTCTCTCTCTCTCTCTATATATATATATATATATATATAATTTTAATACACAAAAAATACATACCATACAACACGAGGATTGTTTTCTTTTGCATATATCCATTTCTTTCCTTTTTTTGAGACAATCTTTTTATCTTTATCTTTATATACATTTCCATCCTATATACTATATAATATTTTAATCTTATTTCTTATGGCTTGATCTCCGGATTGATTCATGATATAGTTATTTACCCTTGTCCATCTTTCTTCCATTTCTCTCATTCTATTTTCATTGATTTGTAAAACATTTAATTTCAGATTTATAATTTCAAATTCCAGTTGCTAAAGTTCTGGTGGTGAACATTTCAGAACTCTAACAAAACTTTCAAAATGTCATTATAAATGGCAGTTCCTAATTGGTTCTCTCTTAAAAATCGGCAATAATGAAATAATAATGAAGTTTTGAAAGTTTTGTTACAGTTCTGAAATGTTCACCACCAGAACTTGAGCAGCACTGTAGAAGCAAAGCACCAGCGCCACCTAGTGTTCACCACCAGAACTTGAGCAACACTGTAGAAGCAAGGCACCAGCGCCACCTAGTGTTCACCACCAGAACTTGAGCAACACTGTAGAAGCAAAGCACCAGCGCCACCTAGTGTTCACCACCAGAACTTGAGCAAAACTGTAGAAGCAAAGCACCAGCGCCACCTAATGTTCACCACCAGAACTTGAGCAACACTGTAGAAGCAAAGCACCAGCGCCACCTAGTGTTCACCTCCAGAACTTTAGCAACACTGTAGAAGCAAAGCACAAGCGCCACCTAGTGTTCACCACCAGAACTTTAGCAACACTGTAGAAGCAAAGCACCAGCGCCACCTAATGTTCACCACCAGAACTTGAGCAACACTGTAGAAGCAAAGCACCAGCGCCACCTAGTGTTCACCACCAGAACTTGAGCAACACTGTAGAAGCAAAGCACCAGCGCCACCTAGTGTTCACCACCAGAACTTTAGCAACACTGTAGAAACAAAGCACCAGCGTCACCTAGTGTTCACCACCAGAACTTTAGCAACACTGTAGAAGCAAAGCACCAGCGCCACCTAGTGTTCACCAACAGAACTTGAGCAACACTGTAGAAGCAAAGCACCAGCGCCACCTAGTGTTCACCACCAGAACTTGAGCAACACTGTAGAAGCAAAGCACCAGCGCCACCTAGTGTTCACCATCAGAACTTGAGCAACACTGTAGAAGCAAAGCACCAGCGCCACCTAGTGTTCACCTTCAGAACTTTAGCAACACTGTAGAAGCAAAGCACCAGCGCCACCTAGTGTTCACCACCAGAACTTTAGCAAAACTGTAGAAGCAAAGCACCAGCACCACCTAATGTTCACCACCAGAACTTGAGCAACACTGTAGAAGCAAAGCACCAGCGCCACCTAGTGTTCACCACCAGAACTTGAGCAACACTGTAGAAGCAAAGCACCAGCGCCACCTAGTGTTCACCACCAGAACTTTAGCAACACTGTAGAAGCAAAGCACCAGCGTCACCTAGTGTTCACCACCAGAACTTTAGCAACACTGTAGAAGCAAAGCACCAGCGCCACCTAGTGTTCACCAACAGAACTTGAGCAACACTGTAGAAGCAAAGCACCAGCGCCACCTAGTGTTCACCACCAGAACTTGAGCAACACTGTAGAAGCAAAGCACCAGCGCCACCTAGTGTTCACCACCAGAACTTGAGCAACACTGTAGAAGCAAAGCACCAGCGCCACCTAGTGTTCACCAACAGAACTTTAGCAACACTGTAGAAGCAAAGCACCAGCGCCACCTAGTGTTCACCAACAGAACTTGAGCTACTCTATAGAAGCAAAGCACCAGCGGCACCTAGTGTTTACCACCAGAACTTTAGTTTTGTAAGTACTTTAGAACCATTTAGAACCATGATTGCCCAGGCCTAGTATTTTTGTTCAGAAACAATGATAAAGCTTCTGATTATTTGTATCTACAACCTTCCACACAGCTGTATAAAATCCACATTGAACTGGATTTTATGGCAGTGAGGACTCAGATAATCCAGTTCAAAGCAGATATTGTGGATTATCTGCCTTGATATTCTGGGTCATATTGCTGTGTGGAAGGGCCCTTTGTCATCTTAGCAGGCAATATATTCCCACTATTGAACAGCTCTTAACTATCAGGAAGTTATTTCTAATGTTTAGGTAGAATCACTTTTCAAGCTATTTGAATCCATTTCTCTGTGTTTTAAACTCTAGAGCAGCAGAAAATTAGCTTGCTCCTTCTTTTTCTGGGATATGTAACTCAAAAAGTAACTTTTCCCAAGATCTGTTCCCAAATACAGTGTTCCCTCGCTACTTCGCCGTTCGCTTATTGCGGACTCGCTGTTTCACGGATTTTAAAAAATATTAATTTTAAAAATATATTAATATTAATATAAAATATTAATTTAAAATATATATATTCGCTGTTTTGCGGGTTTTTGCTGCTGCCGCTCTCTGAGATGCTTTCCCTTCTCAGTCCTCTCTTCCTCCAGCTTTGAAGGTCCTTTCCTTCCTTTCCTTCACTTTATTTTAAGTTTATAAAGACTTAAAATAGTGTATAACTAGTAAAATAATGTATAAATATTAAAATAAATAGACTATCCCTACATCACGTTTTTTTTCACTTATTGTGGGAGGTCCTGGAACGTAACCCCAGCAATAAGTGAGAGAACACAGTATCTTTTTTCTGCTCAGCGAGCACTTTTTGTCATTTTTGCAGAACCGGGCATTTAATCAAACGCAAAAGCACTTGGGTCTTTGATTTAGATCCTTCTTGTGGTAAGATACGGGATATGCCCATATCTCTCCCTTGTTTTGCAGATTGACAGATAGGGAAGCCCTTCGCTCTCAGTATTCCCATATCTTCATCACTAGATCAAGGTTGTGTTATCCTTGGGTTTGCTCCAGTAATTACATTTGGTGCTGAAATGCTGAGCTAGAAAAAGACATGGGTCTTTCCATGCAGGTACCGTCAGCTCATGCCTCGCTGATTTTTATTTTCCTCTGTCCATGTTTTACTATAATCTTGGCTTTTATTCATGAAGATTCTTAGGAAGGACTCCTCCCACGCTTTCTACAAGCGCATTGATGACTAAAAAGGCCAATCTGAGATAGGCAAGTTCGGTTGCAGAAAGCACAGCAGAAAGTCTCCTTGTGTGATGTTGTTTCCAAGTTGCGTTTCTTTCTGCGTTGTCGTTTCTCTTCGAGACTCGTTTGGCGTGACTTGTCAAAAGAGGCCGCAGCATGGTGGATAGTGCGTCTCTCTGCCTTCCGATGTGAGGCCAGGGTGGACCATTTTTGGTGATCAATCTGGCCGCGTCTGAGATGTTGTTTCAGGGAGTCCTTATATCTCTTTTGGGGGGCGCCTCTCTTGCGCTGACCCGTAGCGAGTTCACCATAGAGTAATATCTTTGGGAGATGGTGGTCCGCCATCCTAGAGACGTGCCCTGCCCAGCATAGCTGTGTGTTCTCAATAGCATGGCCTCAATGCTGGTGACCCCTGCTTGCTCAAGGACAGCAACATTCATCACATAGTCAATCCGTGTATATTTAGGATTGTGCAAAGACAGTACTGATGAAAGCGTTCGAGGTGTTGGCGATAGATGAGCCATGTTTCAGTCCCATATAGGTGAATAGACAGTACGATAGCTCTGTACACACTGATTTTGGTGCTTTGCCTAAGGCGTTTATTGCTCCAGACTCTTTTGTGAAGCCTTCCGAATGCACTCCATGCCGTTGCTAATCTGTGATCTATCTCTTTATCAATCTTGGCATCTGAAGAGATGATGCTTCCTAGGTAGGTGAAGTGCTGAACGGACTTAAGCACAGATTTGCCTATGCTGACGTGGGGATGATGGTGTTCTTCCCGTGGTGCGGGATGGTAGAGGACTTCCGTTTTCTTCAGGCTTACTTCCAGCCCAAACAGCTCTGCAGCTGTTGCAAAGCAGGATGTTAGGCGCTGCAGGGCTGTTTCTGAAAGGGCGACAAGGGCAGCATCGTTGGCAAAAAGCAGCTCACGGACTAGATAGTTTAGAGTCTTAGTGCGAGCCCTCAGACGGCTTAAGTTGAACAAGCTACCATCAGTACAATAGCGTGTGTGTGTGTGTGTGTGTGTGTGTGTGTGTGTGTGTATATATATATATATATATATATATATATATATATATATATGCCGTCTTCTTCGAGGTCTGCCGTAGCCCTTTGGAGCATCATGCTGAAGAAGATTGTAAATAGGGTTGGTGCAAGAACACAACCTTGTTTCACTCCATTAGTTATGAGAAAGGGCTCCGAGAGAGCATCGCCATATCTGACTTGACCGTGATGGCCCTCATGTAACAGGACAATCATTTTGAGGAATTTGGGGGGACATCCTAGTCGTTCCAGGATCTGATAGGGAAGACCTTAGTTCTCAGCATTCCTATATCTTCATCACTAGTTCAAGGTTGTCTTATCCTTGAGTTTGCCCCAGTAATTACATTTGGTGCTGAAATGATGAGCTAGAAAGAGACATGGGTCTTTCCATGCAGGTACCGTCAGCTCATGCCTCGTTGATTTTTATTTTCCCCTGTCCATGTTTTACTATAATAGAATCATAGATATTGATGGATTATTTACTCCACCTTTCTGTCAGTGCAGGAAACTACAGCTAAGATGTTTTTGATTATTTTTTAAAAACCCAGTGAAGGAGAATCCGCCAGCATTTTGAACAGGCAATTAAGACACTTATCTTTATCAATATGTCTTTTTTGGAGTGAAATAGACTACAACTGTACTGTCGATGCGGATATAGATAGCCAAGTGCACCTCAGGGTGATTCTGTGGTACTTTGCAGAGAAAAAAATCTTTTGAACACAGAAAATTCCCAAGAGGTTGTATTTTGTTGGATATGGGTATGCCGTATATACTCGAGTATAAGCCGACCCGAATATAAGCCGAGGCACCTAATTTTACCTACAGAGTAAAAGAATAAATGTAATAAAAATAATAATAGAGTAAAATAATGGAAATGTAATGATAACAGTCATAATAGAGTAAAAGAATAAATGTAATAATAATAATAAAGAGTAAAATAATAAATGTAATGAAAATAATAATAGAATAAAATAATGGAGATGTAATAATACCAATAATAGAGTAAAATAATAAATGTAATAAAGATAATAATAGAGTAAAATAATAAATGTAATAAAGGTAATACAGTAAAATAATGTAAATATAATAATAATACATAATAAATGTAATAAAATAATACTAATAACAGTGTCAAATAATAAAAATAACTTTGACTCAAGTACAAGCCGAGGGGGCTTTTTCAGCCTAAAAAAGGCGCTGAAAAACTAGGCTTATACTCGAATATATACAGTATATAACACTTACGCAGGACCCACAGCTGCTTAGCTCATATTGTATAAAAAACACAGCCTTTGCTGACATTGCGGGTGTTGGAAGGGCAGTCTGGAGAGCCACCTATTCCTTGTTGGAAACGGTGGGAAAGGTGCATGATTTATAGTTTTCTCCTTCTAATCACGCCCTCCCTAAATACACTGCGCACCAGACTGATTGTCTCAGAGGCAAGCTTTAAAAATCAACCCAAATATAACAGAGTCCTTATCAGCTCTCAGCAGTTTTTACTGCACATCCACAAGGCTAGAAATCCACAGGAACAAGACCCATTGAGCAAGATTACCAAGACACATGAATCTTGATTCCGAACGATGCCTGATCTGAAAGGTTTTTTTTTTCCTTTGAGGCAAACCTTATATTCCAAAACCCAGAAACTAGTTTCGATTTCCCCCACTCTTGGCTCTTATCTGACAATGTCTTTCAGAGCAATGTAAACTTTGAGTTTGCTGTCTCTCCTGGCAAAATTCCAGCCTCCTATTTTGCCACTCGTTATCGGGCTGCTCATTAAAATCCCCAGGTGTCAGACTGTTTTCCAAACCTAAATATTGAGAGTTCACAGAGAGAGGGAGTAACCCATCATCTCTCTGCTCAGCAGGAATATTCTCATGAGAAAATGCCCTTTGCACTGAAGCCTCTCTCTGTCATTGTCTGCCTGATGAAAATCATTGACCAAACCATCATTTCCCAGATCAGAAGCATCATGATCCTGAAACACAATCACAGGCTGATTCACAACACGGGGCTTGAAAGTGAAACTGTTAGAGTCCAGCAGACCGGGAGATACAGTGAATGGTGGAGATGACTTTTTTGCCTACAAATAGCTTAGCAGCTCCTGATAAAGGCCTGGAAGTACGAGACATCTTGCCTGAGAGAGCAGGCGTGTACGACAAGGGTATCAGGGAGAAAAACATCATGCTCAGGAAATCCAAAAGGCTCAGTGATAAGGAAGCGCAGAGAATGTTTCACAAGCCAGAAAGTCAAGGTCAAAGAAATGCCTTCATGTTTTGCAGCCCTTAAATTAGAGAGTGTCGCTTTGAGAATTCAGATCAGGCAACACTGTCAGATAGCAAGGATCTCAAGTCCTGTTTCCAGTTCATGTTTTAGCCTATGTTTTTGGGTTTTCTGGATTCATGTTCATAGTTTGATTCTTGTTCCCCTGGATTTATGCTCATGTTACGGCTCTTTTTTTCCTGTACCTTTTGGATTATTTGAAGTGTTTTACTCCTCACCAGCTTGGTTGGGATTTTTTTTTTAACTTATGGATTTTGCCTTTCTTATCCCTTTTGGTGATTTTCCCTTTTATATGTACTTTGTTCAATAAACTGGGGGTTTGGGGGTGTGTGTGTTTGTTTGTTTGTTGGTGGTTTTTTTGTTGTTGCTGTTCTTGGCATCCTTGTTGGTGCTAAGCACAAGTTGAACTCTGGCAGAGGTGCAATATTATCTACCTCAGTGTTTCCCAAACTTTTTTAACCACGGCACACTTTAACATTAAAAAAATCCGGGAGCACACCACCAACCAAAATGACACAAAATCACACTCTTAACACATTAAAGAACGGTTGGGGGATGGTGGCCTGCTGGGAGCGGCTGCTGGGAGTGCCGAAGCTGGGGGAGGGGGAGGAGCCAGGCCGCACCATGCCCTGCCCCCTCCCCCTGGCTTCAGCTCTCCCACAGCTTCTCCAGCCTTGAGGGGGCAATGCCAAGCCAGCGGTGGCAGAGCCAGCACAATGTTGGCTTGGCACTGTCCCCTCAAGGCTAGAGACGCTGTGGGAGAGCGGAAGCGTGGGGAAGGGGGCAGAGCCAGGCCGTGCCATGCCCTGCCCCCTCCCCCTGGCTTCAGCTCTCCCACAGCTTCTCCAGCCTTGAGGGGGCAATGCCAAGCCATCGGTGGCAGAGCCAGCACAATGCTGGCTTGGCATTGTCCCCTCAAGGCTAGAGAAGCTGTGGGAGAGCGAAAGCCTGGGGAGGGGGCGAAGCCAGGCCGCGCCATGCCCCGCCCCCTCCCCCCCACGGCTTCAGCTGTCCCACAGCTTCTGCAGCCTTGAGGGGGCAATGCCAAGCCAGCGGTGGCAGAGCCAGCACAATGTTGGCTTGGCACTGTCCCCTCAAGGCTAGAGAAGCTGTGGGAGCGGAAGCTGGGGGGGGGGGCAGCCAGGCCACGCCATGCCCCGCCCCCTCCCCCGGCTTCAGCTCTCCCACAGCTTCGTCAGCCTTGAGGGGGCAGTGCCAAGCCAGCGGTGGCAGAGCCAGCACAATGTTGTCTTGGCACTGTCCCCTCAAGGCTAGAGAAGCTATGGGAGAGCGGAAGCCTGGGGGAGGGGGCGGAGCCAGGCCGTGCCATGCCCCGCCCCCTCCCCCCGGCTTCAGCTCTCCCACAGCTTCTCCAGCCTTGAGGGGGCAATGCCAAGCCAGCGGTGGCAGAGCCAGCACAATGCTGGCTTGGCACTGTCCCCTCAAGGCTAGAGAAGCTGTGGGAGAGCGGAAGCCGGGGGGAGGGGGCGGAGCCAGGCCGCACCATGCCCCGCCCCTCACCCCCGGCTTCCTCTCCGCGGCTTCAGCCTTGAGGGGCAATGCCCTGGCGCGTGGCTTCAGCGAGCGAGGGGTGAGAGTCGGCGGATTGGAGGTTGGCTGGGGAAACGGCCGAAGGAGACGGCGCCCCGGCCCGTTCTTTTTCTTCGCTCGCCCTTCCTCCTCCTCCCCCAAGTAGCAGGAGTTTGGCAGGAGGGGGGGAAGGAAGAGGGGCAGAGAGCTTTTATCGCGGCACAGCAGGAGGTCCATCACGGCACACTACTGTGCCGCGTCACAGCGGTTGGGAAACACTGATCTACCTAACATTCCTCTTCTCTGAAGTGCACTTAAAGGAGTGTTCCTTAACCATTTTGTTTCCTTCCTTTCTTTCTTTCTTTCTCTCTCTCTCTCTCTTTCTTTTAGGCAATGAAATCTCCAGAACTGAAAGACCGCTTGGAAGAGTCTGAAAAACTTATCCAGGAGATGACGGTGACTTGGGAGGAGAAGCTACGGAAGACAGAAGAAATTGCACAGGTCTGTTTCTTGGTGTTTTTAGCCTGTTGGTTGAAAGTTATGGTTAACTGAGAGTCTCCTGTGTTTTCAAACATTGTTATTCTTATTCAGGAGCGGCAGAAGCAGCTTGAAAGTCTCGGCATCTCTCTTCAGTCTTCCGGGATCAAAGTGGGAGACAACAAGTGCTTCCTGGTCAACCTGAACGCCGACCCTGCCCTCAATGAACTTCTGGTCTATTATTTAAAGGTAAACACGAATGAATAAATAAATAAAAAAATAAAAAATAAACAAGCGCTCACACATTATATGAGGCCATTTCAGAACAGCACATTGGCACAGGCTTCTGTGCCATGTACTGAGAAAAGGGGCATAAGCACAACTCTCAAAACTCACCATGAGAAATTTGGGGATTTTTCTTAGGGCTCAAGCCTGGAGGTTGGACTAGATGGCCTTTGGGTTCCCTTCCCACTTGGCACAGTTGTTTTTCTGTTCTGTTTGGAGACATTTCATATTTTGTGATTCATATCTATATGCACACACACATACATATGTCTATATATATATATATTTATTTATGAATTCCAAAATACCAAATTTCTCCATACAGCTCATAGTTATATATGATTGAGCACCTTAGATGCTGTATTTCTTCAATACTGAGACAAACTTATTTTCCTGTATTAGTGGTTGTCAACCTTTTTTTGACCAGGGACCACTTGCGCACCGGGACTGTGGTGCAGCTGGCTGGGAGTCAGTTGCATTAAGATCACTTCTGACCCGGGTCGGAGTGAGCTCCCGACCAAAAAAATTGTGTAGCTTGTTGTCGACCTTTGCAGCCCGAAAGACAGTTGCATCTGTCAAGTAGGAAATTTAGGTACCACTTCATGGGGAGGCTAATTTAACTGATTTAGGAAGCCATAAAAATCTCCAGGAAGTATGCAAAGAATGAGGAAGCGACAGCTCACCTGGTGGCCAGAAGCTGGAATGTTAAATAGCCTCTGAGTGTCTGTCTATTTATGTTGTGTGTGTATGGCATTGAATGTTTGCCATGCATATTCACATTGTAATCCACCCTGAGTCCCCTGCGGGGTGAGAAGGGCGGAATATAAATATTGTAAATAAATAAATAGACCAGGGACCACTCTCCAACATTAGTACCAAATGGGTTACGAATCAGTTTTTGGTCAACTTTAGATTTAGTTTGGTTCTTTGGGGTCTTGATTCAGAAAATTGCATTGGATAGACCACATCAGCTCTAGTTTCTGATCCGGAACATATGCCATCCAGCAGTTGCCATCTGCTAAGAGAGTTTAGTGAGTACAGTTGATCTTGTTGCAACGGTGTAGTAATTGTGAGGCCGCGGACCATATTTTAGTTCTTGCGGTCCACTGGTGGTCCATGGACCACAGGTTGGGAACCACTGTTCTCTATAAACAACTCTAAAAATTGGGTGGTGGTGGTACTGAAATTAAAGTGTATCTTACAATCGATGGTATCTTACAATCGAAGAAATATGGTAGATTCATTAAACGTTGGGCTAAAGCTTGGGGAAGATACATCGTCCCACTGATCTCAAAAGCATCTACAGGTTGAATATCCTTTCTTGGAAATGCTTGGGACCAGAAGCATTCTGTATTTGGGATTTTTTTTCAGATTTTGGAATACTTGCACACAGGTATCTTGGAGAAGGGACCCTAGTATCAACATTAAATGGATCTATAGAGCAGGGCTGCTCAAGAGGTCGATCACGATCGACCAGTCGATCTTCAGGCCTCATCCAGGTGATCTTCGGGCCTAGGCAGGTTGATCTCTGGATGGAGCGCCAGCCACGCAGCGCGCCATCCACGCCCGCTCCCTCCTTTCTTCTGCTGCATTTCTCCTCCCTCCCTCCTTTCGCTGAGTCCCAGAGGCAGCGGAAGGTGTGCTGCGTGGATGGGGCAAAGAGGAAGAGGGCCAATTCAGGGAGAGCACATTGGCCCTCTTCCTTCATGTTCTAACTCTCCCCGGCGTTTAGCCAGGGCGCGGGGAAAGAGGGCTCCCTTTCCCCATGCCCTGGCTAAACGCGGAGGAGAGTTGGGGTGAAGAGGGCCAATGCAGGGAGAGCGCCTCTCTCCCTGCATTGGCCCTCTTCCTTCGTGTTCTAACTCTCCCCGGCGTTTAGCCAGGGCGCGGGGAAAGAGGGCTCCCTTTCCCTGTGCCCTGGCTAAATGCAGAGGAGAGTTGGGGTGAAGAGGGCCAATGCAGGGAGAGAGCGGTCTTTCCCTGCATTGGCCCTCTTCCTTCCTGTTCCAACTCTCCTCTGTGTTTAGCCAGGGCACGCGGAAAGAGGGCTCCCTTTCCCTCTGCCCTGGCTAAATGCAGAGGAGAGTTGGAACAGGAAGGAAGAGGGCCAAAGCAGGGAGAGAGCACGCTCTCCCTGCATTGGCCCTGGATGTGTTCCCCCTTCCTTGGACTGGCACCGTGGTGCCCAGGGGCGTGGAGAGGGAGTGTGCAGCATGTACCAGCCTCCCCCCCCCCCCCGCGCTCTTTCCAACCCGGGGTTCTGCTTGCCTGGAGGAGCAGCCTGGTGGCTTTGATGCCCTGGCTGCACCAGGCGATGGATGCTGCGCTTCTCCCAAGGGCTGTGCCTGCACTCATCTAGGACCCAGGAAGGAGGCCTCTCCCAAAGCTGAAGTGATTGAAGGTACTGCAAATCCCATCATCATTTATAAATCCTCCAATCCCCTCTAGTATTTTCTGTTGGCCTGTATGCCAAGTTTGGTCCAGTTCAATAGTTGGTGGAGCTCAGAATTAAGCGGCTGAGAGGGATGGCCACATTGATCAGCATTGAATGGCCTTGCAGCTGAAAGGTCTGTGTGCTTTCATGTTGCCTGTTTATATCTGTGGAATGATGTCTGGGTGGTAGAAGGAACTCTTGTCTGGATGCATTTTTGAATGTTCCATTGGCCACATTGATCAGCAATGAATGGCCTTGCAGCTTCAAGGTCTGTCTGCTTTCATTCTGCCTGATAATATCTGTGGAATGATGTCAGGGTGGGAGAAGGAACTCTTGTCTGGATGCATTTTTGAATGTTCCATTGGCCACATTGATCAGCAATGAATGGCCTTGCAGCTTCAAGGTCTGTCTGCTTTCATTCTGCCTGATAATATCTGTGGAATGATGTCAGGGTGGAAGAAAGAACTCTTATCTGGATGCATTTTTGAATGTCCCATTGGCCACATTGATCAGCATTGAATGGCCTTGCAGCTTCAAGGTCTGTCTGCTTTCATTCTGCCTGTTTATATCTGTGGAATGATGTCAGGGTGGGAGAAGGAACTCTGAGAAACAAATGGCTTTGCAGCTACCAGGTCTCTCTGTTTACTTTCTGCCTGATAATATCTGTGTAAATATGCCAGGGAGGGAGGGAGAAATGGGTGCTTGGATGTATTTTTGCATGTCCCATTGTTTACATTTCTGAGAAAGAAAGAAGCCCCGTGCGGAAGGAAAGTGGCAGCAGGAGTGGGTGTGCGCGCATGTGCGCGCGCACCAGGTGATCTTTTAAACTTGGTTCTTCATATGGTAGCTCCCATGCTGAAAAAGTGTGAGCACCCCTGCTATAGAGTGATGGTAATTTGATACACAGCGTTTTAAATAATTCTGTTCATGGAACTATGTTTCTGTACGTTGAACCTTCAGAAAGCAAAAGTTTCACAATCTCAGCCAATTTCGGAATATTTTGAATTGTGGAATTATGAGGGCAGGTCAATAAGTCCGTGACTTTTTGAATTTCCCGCCTTTTAACTGAAAGAGCAAGACTGCTCCTGTCAACAGGCATCTGTCAGTTGGCTCCTGTGAAAATTGGAACAAGCTGCGTCATTTAGTTTGTGTTTGACAGTCATTGATAGCAGACTACTGCGTGATTTGAGGAGAAAATGGAAAAAAGCGAATTTAGTGTGCTCATTAAGCATTATTTTTTGCGGAAAAACTCATCACTCAAACCAAGGCTAAGCTTGATAAATACTATGGGGACTCTGCACCATCAATTTCAATGGTAACAAAGTGGTTTACTGAATTTTGTTGTGGCCGTACAAGCACAGAAGATGCCGAACGTTCTTGACGCCCAGTTGAGGTCTCTGCACCCAAAACAACTGAAAAAAATCACGATCTGGTGTTGGCCGATCGGAGATTGAAAGTGCGAGAGATTGTGGAAGCCATAGGCATCTCACGTGGCTCAGTGGTTTCAATTTTAAATGATCACTTGGGTATGGGAAAGCTTTCTGCAAGATGGGTGCCGCATTTGCTCACAATCGACCACAAACGCAATCGTGTAACAATTTCACAGGAGTGTTTGGCATTGTTCAATCACAATATGGACCGAGCTTTTGCGCCGTTTCGTAACCGTGGACAAAACGTGGATACACCACAATACATCAGAGACCAAACAGCAGTCAAAACAGTGGGTTTCTCGGGGTGAATCGGCGCCAAAGAAGGCCAAGGTGGGTTTGTCAGCCAAAAAAGTCATGGCGACCGTTTTTTGGGATGCACGAGGTATAATCCACATTGACTACCTTCAAAAGGGTAAAACAATCAGTAGCGAATATTTTGCCAACTTATTGGGTAGATTTAATGAAGAATTGAAAATAAAAACCGACTGCATTTGGCCAAAAAAAAAAGTTCTTTTGCACCAGGACAATGCAAGGGTGCACACATGTGCAGTTGCCATGGCAACAATCCATGATTGGGGATACGAATTGCTCCCTCATCCACCCTATTCTTCGGATTTAGCCCCAAATGACTATTTCTTGTTTCGAAACCTGAAGAAATGGCTCGGCGGAAAGAGATTTGTCTTCAACAATGAAATCATCTCACAAACAAATACCTATTTTGATGACCTCGACAAATCTTATTTTTTGGAAGGGATAAAAAAATTGGAGAAACGTTGGACAAAGTGAATAGAGCTCAAAGGAGACTACGTTGATTTTTTAATCCAAAAATCTGTGTTTCATTCAAAAAGTCACAGACTTATTGACCCGCCCTCGTGTGTATATGTGTGTGTGTATATATATATAATTTTTTATTATTATTAGAGAAAGTAAAAAATAAGACATGAAAGTACAGCGAAAGAGGGAGAACATTTTTTTCTAAAGGAAAGTAGGAAACAAGTAGATAGACAAAAATATAAGAAATAGTTCAAAAACCTAAAAAAGGAGGAAAGGAAAAAAAAATTAAAAAAATATTCTGAAACCATAAAAATGCAAAAAAAAATAAAGAAAAAAATCCAAATAAGAGTAAAAATAAATAAATAAAAGTAAATTATGGAATTCTAAACAAGGGATATTCAGCTTGCTATTTCTTGACTTGAGAATGCAATCCCCCGATGTACTCAAATACATTTTCCTCTGAACAGACCCGTATAGGATTTCATGGGGAATTGTTAAAAGCTATTGACCGACACTAAACATGTGATCTGTTCAATCAGCGGTTTTATGTTCCAAAGCAATACCACTTTTTCCTTTTATTAGAAACATAAAACCTGTATTATTCATGATTTGGTGTTACGTGTACTCCGGCAACATATTCCCACTGCATATCAGGTTCCCATGCAAACATGCCTGGCAAACCTGTTTCAGACCACAAATATATTCTACAGTAGGGACTAGAAAGCCCTATAACAATATTAAGATCTCAAATAATTTCTTATGCAATCTCTGGACCTTTTAAGAAAGGCCAGTATGTCTGTAGTTGTTTTACCCGTAAGTAGTAAACGGAAGAAAAGAACATAGCTAATGTATGACCTGAATTAGAATTTCATGTAAACCAAAGATGGTAAGTGTGGGTTAAATATATGTATTTTGCATAATGTTTTATAATGAAGTTATAAAACATAATTGCCTTGAGGGGAGGCAGATAATAAATAAACATTATAATTTGATACACCACAAAATTAGTAAACAGAAAACAACATCACTGTGCTGGCTTTTGTATTCGATCATACATTTGGACACTTCCCAAGTGTCTAGAACTATGTGATATATCAGGAAATAATGTGTGCAGATCCAAGTAGCCTTTTGCAGGTGACAGATGGTAATTTTGTCAGCACCAATTGTTTTTAAGTGCAGGCCAAGGTCTTTAGGCACTGCACCCACTGGGACTATATTTAATGTCTTGAGCCAGAATCTTTGCAACCTGTTGTTGTTGTTGTTTACTTGTCCAGCTTACTTGTCCGAACGTATCTCCCATTATGTCCCACCTCAAAATTTACGTTCTTCCGGGGAGGCCCTACTCTCGATCCCACCTTCGTCGCAAGTGCGCTTAGTGGGGACAGGGCCTTCTTGGTGGTGGCCCCTCGTCTGTGGAACTCGCTCCCCAGCGAAATCAGGTCAACTTCCTCCCTCCTGTCCTTTAGGAAAAAACTAAAGACGTAACTATGGGACCAGGCATTTGGTTAGACCAGGGGTGCCCACACTTTTTCAGCATGCGAGCTACTTATAATAAAACCAAGTCAGAAAGATCTACCTACCTCCTCAAGGCTGGAGAAGGGAGGGGCGGGGCTTGGCGCGGCCTGGCTCCGCCCCCTCTGCCAGCAGCTTCTCCAGGCTTGAGGATGGCAGTGCCAAGCCAGCCTTGTGCTAGCTATGTCACCACTGGCTTGGCACAGCCATCCTCAAGCCTGGAGAAGCTGCTGGTAGAGCGGAACTCAGAGGGGGGCGGAGCCAGGCCACACCAAGCCCCCCCTCCCCTCTGGCTTTGGAGCTCCCAGCAGCTTCTCCAGGCTTGAGGATGGCAATGCCAAGCCAGTGGTGACATAGCTAGCACAAGGCTGGCTTGGCACTGCCATCCTCAAGCCTGGAGAAGATGCTGGTAGAGCGAAACCCAGAGAGGGGTGGAGCCAGGCCACACCAAGCCCCGCCCCCACCCCTCTGGCTTTGGAGCTCCCAGCAGCTTCTCCAGGCTTGAGGATGGCAGTGCCAAGCCAGTGGTGGCATAGCTTGCACAAGGCTCGCTTGGCACTGCCATCCTCAAGCCTGGAGAAGCTGCTGGGAGTGCCGGCCGGGAGGGGCGGGGCCCCTTCTGGTGCAGCCTTCTCCAGGCTCCGCCAAGCCAGTGGTGACTAGCTAGCACAAGGCTGGCTTGGCCCCCCTCCAGCTGGGCAGCTCGGGAGTGCCTCCCTTTGGTCCCTGGGATCGACCTCCTTTGGTCCCGGGATCGACTTCCTGGGCAGCCCTGGGTTAGACAGAAGGATAACAGGCGGTCAGTAAAATGATGGCAAGATATAGAAATGGACTGTGTACTGGCTTAATTTGAGACTTTGGAGCTTGGATTATTTGCACTTTTAAATGGTTTTTAATCTGTTGTATGTTGTTATTTTATTATGTAACTAGCTGAGGACCCGGCGGTGCCCGGGCTATTTGCGGAAGGCATTGTGTGCCAAGGCTGGTTCCTATTAGATGTTTATGTAACTTGCAGTGGTCTCCGGAACTTAGTGAAGGTACTGCGAGTCCCGGGGGCCTAGTCAGGAAAATCAAGTTAAGGATGCCTTGTTGTCATTTTTGGGCCTGGTCTGTGATGTATAGGGGCTGCAGTGTTGTTTTGGAAATGAATGAGGTGAAGGTATTTCATATCCCATTGTTCGTGGGCCATCCTGGCCTAAACCACACCAGGTTGTGAAGTGGGCCATTGGGCCCCTGTTTACCAATTTTGTCCTGATCCGTCACTGCTGTGGGCCGCAGTATCTGACTGCCTGAGGCCTTTCCTTTTTCCTCTGAGTCACCTTAGAATGTTGGAATGTGGATGGCCATTCGGAGTCCGTTATGCAAATACGATTTCAGTGGCAGCCAATCCCCTCTGTCTGGGGCCGTTTGGGCGTGGTATGTGATTTTTAGGGGCTACAGTATTGTTTGGGAAGTGTATGAGGTGAATGTACTGCAAATCCCATCATTTGTGGCCCATCCTGCCCTAAACCACACCAGGTTGTGAAGTGGGCCATTGTTCCCCTGTTTGCCAAGGTTGGCAGGAACTGGGCTAACAGCGGGAGCTCACCCAGGGTGCCTTTTTCATTTACAGATAATGGCACCTTTTTTTCAACCTGGTAGCATTTTAGATGTTTGGAAGTTGTCTTTCATCTTAAATGGCCTCCTATAAACGCAGAATGGAAGGAAGTCCCTGTTTCCAACTATAACTCCCCCTGGTTGGTGAATTCTGGCAGTTGTAGGCCATAATATTACATAATCTATAATGTGATATCATTATTATTTATTTACAGTATGTATATTCCGCCCTTCTTACCCTGCAGTGGACTCAGGGCGGATTACAATGTACATATACCTGGCAAACATTCAATGCCATAGGCACACAACATATATAGACAGACACTCAGAGGCTATTTAACATTCCAGCTTCTGGCTACCAGGGGAGCTATCGCTTCCTTCATTCTTTGCATACTTCCTGGAGATTTTTATGGCCCCGTAAATCAGTTAAATTGTCCTCCCCACAAAGTGGTACCTAAATTTCGTACTTGACAGATGCAACTGTCTTTTGGGTTGCAAAGGTCGACAACAAGCTACACAATTGGTCGGGAGCTCACTCCGGCCTCGGCTGGCTTCAAACTCATGACCTTTCGGTCAGTAGTGATCTTAATGCAGCTGACTCCCAGCCAGGCCAGGATTACCCATAAGGCCAACCTAGGCCATGGCCTAGGGGTGCAAGCTGTGGGGTGGGGGGGCGCAGAAAAAAAAAGTTGGACCAAAAAAAAAAGTTGAAACAAATAAAAACGCAACACGCAAGGAGATAAGGAAGGAAGGATACCGGAGGTCCTCTTTTTCGGCGCCGCCCCTGCCCCTTCCTGAATACCAGCTCCTGCCTCTATTATTGTTGCGCAAACAGCGTATGCGCAGGGGCTCTCGACACTGGCGTCGACGTCGACAGGAGGAACAATTAACTCCTCGATGCCGACAACATCCACTTGGTGGCTCCTTCAGTGCAAGTACAGGAAACTCCATTGCGCAATCTGCGCATGCCCTAACACCATGAAAGCTGGTATTCCTCCTCCAACACAAAGAGGAGACGACTCCTTACTGGAGAGACAAGCGCAACTGCCGACTACAGCACATGCGCACACCCCAGTACAGGAGAGAAGCCCAACGCGACAAGCCCCAGTATCGGGGAGAAGCGCGGCATCGGTACAGCTGCTGACTACAACGCATGTGCAATCCCCGATACTGGGTAGGAGCCAAGTGCCTCAAGCCCCGGCACCGGAGAGGAGGCTCCTCCCCCCATGCCTGCATCCATAGTGCCTGCCGAGAGGGAAACTCCTGTGGCGGACCTAGTGGGGCTACACCGGGAGAGCTGGATGCGGGGCCCTAAGGGGGACGAGTGGATGAAAGGATGGGGGCTTGCGGTAGAGGTTGGCTTAAAGGGTGCGTAATTCCAAAGTGTGGCCTAGGGCGCAAAAAGGTGTTAATCCGGGTTTGCTCCCAGCCAGCTGCGCCACAGTCCCTTATGTTCCCAAGATGTATTTTCGTTGGCCTACTTTAATATAACAACAGAGGGGAACGCAGTTTACCGTCCCAGCTTCCCGTTCTGGGAGTTGTAGCCCCAAAAAGGAATACCTAAGTGTGGAGGGATGGCCGCATATTGTGGTTTTTAGGCTGTTGTATTAGGTGGCAATTTTCCCTTCTGCTATTCTGTTATATCGTGGCATCATGGGAGTCGTAGTCCAAAAGAGTCACCTTTAGAAGTTCAGTATGAATGTGTTTAAGAGCCCAGGACGAATGCTCTTGTTTACAGTCCCAGAAGAATGTGAAAGCGTGGGTTTTGCGAACCCTTAGTCATCTCACAAAGCTAGCTCTCTTTTGGAGAAGCAACCAAAGAGCTGAACTCGACAGTTTTTTTGGGTAAAATGTAGACCCAAAGAATTTCCTGGGTTCTGACGTGGAATTGCTTTGTCAGCCAGTGGACACCCCTCCTTTTCCTGCATGGATTTTGGCACTCTCTCCATTTCTTTTGTTTGTCCCTTCAGAGGCGCAGTAAGAATGTCTTGGCTGCAAAGCAGTTTGTGAAGGTGACCTTGAGAGGCTTTGCTGAAGGATAAGGTTTCCCCTTATGACGCCTGCAATATTTGTCTGTTAGCAAGAAATGGGATGGAGAAGAAGGAAGGAAGGGAAAGAGTGTATGTGTGTCGTGATCCAGACCACCTTAAGAAGCCAGGCAGAATAAAGTAAACAGTTAGAGCAGGGGTGGGCAATTATTTTTTCCAAGGGGTCACACGAGAGCAGGGGCGGTCTAAGGTAATTTTAAATGGTAGGCGAACATTATTTTGGTGCCCCCCCCCAAAAAAAACATTATTTTGCCGCCCCCCATGTAAAACAAATATACAATTATAATATCACAATACCATTAGTAGTATTATATTGTATCAATGTATATACAATATATTATACCATACTCATACTATATTATATCATAATTATATTATACTACATTACAATATAATTATATTATAATATATTGACATTATAATATAATGTAACATTCTATTATATTATTATAATAAAATAATAACTTTATTTAAATAAAATTATCCTCTACTAAATATTTTCATTACTCCTATAAAACTCAAATAACCCAAAATAAAGTAAAATAAAATATTATATATTACTATTTTGTACAATGCCACTATACTGCAATATTGTTTGTAATATTACATGTAATATAAAATATATCATTATTCTATTGTTATATTGTATTTGTATTATATTGTATGACAATATTAAGCAGAACTGTATAATAATCAACAAGAAATGCAATGTAAATGCATCAAAATCAGAATATATTACCTATCACCCGACTCATAATTCATAGGAGTCTCCCATAAGTCCAAAATTAGGATCCCAATGTAAATGTCTGAGGAACATCGGCAGGGCCAGGATGGCGCCCCATGTGGCCAGGATGGCGCCCCCTTTCCAGATGGCGCCCTAGGCGGCCGCCTACTTGGCCTATCTTGTAGGACCGCCCCTGCACGAGAGCCAAAAAATATTACGGAGGGCCGCACCTAAAGGCTGAACTACATTCTAATCCAGTGTTTCCCAACCAGTGTGCCGGGGCACACTAGTGTGCCGTGAGCGATCATCAGGTGTGCCGTGGGAAATTGGCACTCTTCCCCCTCCTAGCAGCTCTTTCTACCTCTTTCCCTCCCCAAAGATCCTCCCCGAGGCAAAGGAAGGGCTCCGCCGAATGCCAGGGCCAAACCCGCCTTGAGGAAGCCTTCAGGAGCCTCGACTCAGCATGGCTCCAGCTCCCGCTCAGGGCTGCTTCAGCCTCCCGATACTCCCAGGTTCGCTCACTGCTCAATTCACCAACATGGTGAAATTTCACAAGGGTCTGAAGAACAAGCCCTATGAGGAGCGGCTTGAAGAGCTGGGCATGTTTAGCCTGAAGAAGAGAAGGCTGAAGGAAGACATGATAACCATGTATAAGTATGCGAGAGGAAGTCATATATATGTTGTGTTCATCGAAACAGGCCCAGGTTTCATACTGAGTGTATAAATACATTTAAAAACATATTAACTATATGTATTACTGTGTTAGAGTGTCATTTTGTGTCATTTTGCTTGGTGGTGTGCCCCAGGATTTTGTAAATGTAAAAAATGTGCCGCGGCTCAAAAAAGGTTGAAAAGCACTGTTCTAAACTACATTATTTATTTATTTACTACATTTACTATATATTACACATCATTAATATTAACATATTAATATTTCAAGAAATATTCATATATTATTAGTATTAATATCATAATTATTATATTATAGTATATATATAGACATTATAATATATTGAAATTATAATATAATATAACATTATATTATATTTATTATATTATTATAATAAAATTATTATAAAATAATAATAAAAACCACTAAAATAAAGTGAAATTCAAGAAGACAAGGCGCAAACCAAGATGGAGGCTGAAATCCTCATGAGAGGAAGGATCCCAAGATGGAATGGCCCAATGGACCCAGCCCAGAGGATGACAAACCGGACCCAGCCGCCGCTGCAGCAGAGCAGAGCAGCCTCCGATCGGAGGCTGCAGGCCTCCGCCTGCTCTCACCCCGAGCCATTCCGTCAGAGGCGTTCCCGATCGGCTGATTGCCCTCCCATGGAGTGCCTGCTATCCCGGCTTTGGAGTGCCTGCCATCCCAGGAGGCGATCCGGGCCTGCAGTGGGAGCGGTCGGCAACCTGCGGTGGCCGATCTCCCTGGCGACCCAGAAGACAATAAAGTCTTCCGGGTCGCCAGGGCGATCAGCCGCCACAGGTCGCCGACTGCTCCCGCTGCAGGCCGGGATCGCCTCTCAGGATGGCAGACAGTCCAATGCTGCCGCTCCTCCGATCGTTCTCCGGAGCGGCGGGCTGTCTGCCGATGCAGGCCCCACAGCCCATGATGGGATGGCGGCAGTGGCAGCCCTTCCTCTTGCGAAAATGGCCCCGCCCTCGACGCCCTTCTCCCTAGGCCGGTCAGAATCGGCCAGCGGGCGACATCCGGCCCGCCAAGAACAAACTACTCCAAGGCAGAGTATCAAACAGATGACAACAGCGTTGTCAAGAAGTAGTAACGTCGTCACACAGTCAAGTCATCACGCCAGGAGTAAAACAGGACGAATAGAGTTGTCAGTCAATCCTTATGTCAAGCCAAGAGGGATGCAAATGAAGCAGCGAAGTCAGGTCAATTAGGAGTTCAAAACGAAGAAGCAGGAAAATCTTGCACAGAAGGGATTTAAGGTGGAGCAGCCATAAACAGGATACAAAGATGCAGAAGCCCACGAAATACAATACCAAGATTCAGAATTCCAAGTCCACAGTCAGTCCAACGATCAGTCCAGCAGCGACCCGGCCTGGATGGCAAGAACAACACTTTGCCAGCTGCAAGGAATGGTTAATTGCGAGTCCCCTTTATTCAGTTCTTCTCAGGACCCCACCCACTCAATTATCCCAGGTGGGCCTGGTTAATTAACTGTACTCAGGGCTTGCACCTAGCTGTACAGCTACACAGGCTAGGAGTTTCTTACACTTAAGTATACAGTAAAACAAACCTCATTTACTCATGAGTATACCCAAGTAACCGAACACTCATTTTTTTTCTTTACTTGGATTTCTACAAATCCCAACAAAGGAGATTCCATTGCATTGGATAGACCACATTCGCTCTAGTTTCTTAGATAGGGTTACCATTGTTTTCTGTGGGCAAGCAGATGGTGACTGGTAGATGGCATATGTTCTGTCTCCCAAACACTAGCATTGATAGAGGAAAACTGGTGCCATTTTGGGAATCACTGGGTCAAATATATCCAGAAACAGGCCTAACATTTGAGGCACCAAATGTGTGTTGTCCAGTGTCTCTCTCGGCATTACTTCGCGAACTAAGATTCTTTAGGAAGGACCCATCCCACGCTTTTTACAAGCGCGTTGATGACTAAAAAGGCCAATCTGAGATAGGCAAGTTCGGTTGCAGAAATCACAGCAGAAAGTCTCCTTGGGTGATGTTGTTTCCAAGTTGCGGTTCTTTCTGCGTTGTCGTTTCTCTTCGAGACCCATTCGGCGTGTCTTCTCTAAAGAGGCCGCAGCATTGTGGATAGTGCATCTCCATGCCTCCCGATGTGAGGCCAGGGTGGACCATTGTTGGTGATCAATCTGGCCGAGCCTGAGATGTTGTTTCAGGGAGTCCTTATATCTCTTTTTTGGGGGCGCCTCTCTTGCGCTGACCCGTGGCGAGTTCACCATAGAGTAGTATCTTTGGGAGGTGGTGGTCCTCCATCCTAGAGACGTGGCCTGCCCAGCGCAGCTGTGTTCTCAATAGCATGGCCTCAATGCTGGTGACCCCTACTTGCTCAAGGACAGCAACATTCGTCACATAATTGGTCCAGTGTATATTTAGGATTGTGCGAAGACAGCACTGATGAAAGCGTTCGAGGAATCGTAGGTGTTGGCGATAGGCGACCCATGTGTCAGACCCATAGAGGAGAATAGACAGTATGATAGCTCTGTACACACTGATTTTGGTGCTTTGCCTCAGGTGCTTGTTGCTCCAGACTCTTTTGTGAAGCTTTCCGAATGCACTATATGCCTTTGCTAATCTGTGATCTATCTCTTTATCAATCTTGGCGTCTGAAGAGATGATGCTTCCCAGGTAGGTGAACTGCTGAATGGACTTAAGCACAGATGTGCCTATGCTAATGTGGGGATGATGGTGTTCTTCCTGTGGTGCAGGCTGGTAGAGGACTTCCGTTTTCTTCAGGCTGACTTCCAGCCCAAACAGCTCTGCAGCTGCTGCAAAGCAGGATGTGAGGCGCTGCAAAGCTGCTTCTGAATGGGCGAAGGCTTTGGTGAGGTCGACACACCAAATGTGTGTTGTCCAGTGTAATATTGGGCTAGACATCAAGGTTATTAATGCATCTTCCAGTGCTGAAAACACGGACAGTGGAGTTCTGCTGCCTTTAAAATATAGGTTTTGAATCTTTTACAGAATCACACTTTGATTGGGTGCGATAACTCTCAAGACATCCAGCTTTGTGGACTGGGGATCCTTCCTGAACACTGTATAATAGATATCACCTTGGATGGCCAAGTCATCTTGACACCTCAGAAGAATGCAAGGTAAGGGGTCGTGGGGATACTGGATGGGATGTAAATGTTATTAATAGATATTGAATCCCAAAGATTTTTTATTGAACCAAAGGAATCAATGCTTCTTTTGGTTATCCTCTTGCTTTGCATATCATGAGAAGGCTTGACTCACTTGAAAAGACAATAGAGTTGGCTAAGGTAGAAAGTAATGGGAAATGTACACTTTTACATGGTGCATAATTCTGCTTCTACAACTTTGAACTGAATGTGGGTTTATTGCATCAGACAGAAATACCCAAGTGCTTCTGTAAAACAGGGCTGCCCAGGAAGTTGATCGCGATCGACCAGTCGATCCCTGGACCGAAGGAGGTCGATCCCAGCCGGATGGGGCGCTTCTCAGAGGGGGGCGGAGCAAGGCCGCACCAAGCCCCTCCCCCCGGCTTCGGCACTCCCAGCAGCTGCTCCAGACTTGAGGAGGGCAGGGCCAAGCCAGCCTTGTGCTAGTATGCCACCACTGGCTTGGCATTGCCATCCTCAAGCCTGGAGAAGCTGCTGGGAGCTCCAAAGCCAGAAGGGAGGGGGCGGGGCTTGGTGCAGCCTGGCTCCGCCCCCTCTGGCTTCCACTCTACCAGCAGCTTCTCCAGGCTCGAGGATGGCAGTGCCAAGCCAACCTTGAGCTAGCTATGTCACCACTGGCTTGGCACTGCCATCCCCAACCCTGGAGAAGCTGCTGGGAGCTCCAAAGCCAGAGGGGAGGGGGCGGGGCTTGGCGCGGCCTGGCTCCGCCCCCCTCTGGCTTTTTGCTCTACCAGCAGCTTCTCCAGGGTTGAGGATGGCAGTGCCAAGCCAACCTTGTGCTAGCTATGTCACCACTGGCTTGGCACTGCCATCCTCAACCCTGGAGAAGCTGCTGGGAGCTCCAAAGCCAGAGGGGAGGGGGCGGGGCTTGGTGTGGCCTGGCTCCGCCCCCTCTGGCTTCCGCTCTACCAGCAGCTTCTCCAGGCTTGAGGATGGCAGTGCCAAGCCAACCTTGTGCTAGCTATGTCACCACTGGCTTGGCACTGCCATCCTCAACCCTGGAGAAGCTGCTGGGAGCTCCAACGCCAGAAGGGAGGGGGCGGGGCTTGGCACGGCCTGGCTCCGCCCCCCTCTGCCTTCCACTCTACCAGCAGCTTCTCCAGGCTTGAGGATGGCAGTGCCATGCCAACCTTGTGCTAGCTATGTCACCACTGGCTTGGCACTGCCATCCTCAACCCTGGAGAAGCTGCTGGGAGCTCCAAAGCCAGAGGGGAGGGGCGGGGCTTGGCACAGCCTGGCTCCGCCCCTCTGGCTTCCACTCTACCAGCAGCTTCTCCAGGCTTGAGGATGGCAGTGCCAAGCCAGCCTTGTGCTAGCTATGTCACCACTGGCTTTGCACTGCCATCCTCAACCCTGGAGAAGCTGCTGGGAGCTCCAAAGCCAAAGGGAGGGCCGCGGGGCTTGGTGCGGCCTGGCTCCGCCCCTCTGGCTTCCACTCTACCAGCAGCTTCTCCAGGCTCGAGGATGGCAGTGCCAAGCCAACCTTGTGCTAGCTATGTCACCACTGGCTTGGCACTGCCATCTTCATCCCTGGAGAAGCTGCTGGGAGCTCCAAAGCCAGAAGGGAGGGGGCGGGGCTTGGCACGGCCTGGCTCCGCCCCCTCTGCCTTCCACTCTACCAGCAGCTTCTCCAGGCTTGAGGATGGCAGTGCCAAGCCAACCTTGTGCTAGCTATGTCACCACTGGCTTGGCACTGCCATCCTCAACCCTGGAGAAGCTGCTGGGAGCTCCAAAGCAAGAAGGGAGGGGGTGGGGCTTGGCACAGCCTGGCTCCGCCCCCTCTGGCTTCCGCTCTACCAGCAGCTTCTCCAGGCTTGAGGATGTGGCACAAGGCTGGCTTTGCACTGCCATCCTCAAGCCTGGAGAAGCTGCTGGTAGAGCTGAAGCCAGAGGGGGGCGGAGCCAGGCCGTGCCAAGCCCCACCCCTCCCCTCTCCAGCCTTGAGGAGGTAGGTAGATCTTTCTGACTTGGTTTTATTATAAGTAGCTCGCATGGTGAAAAAGTGTGGGCACCCCTGCTGTAAAAGAACTGAAGCATGTGTGAGATGCCTACAGGGTTTTGGCCGTTGTGCCAAAAGTGTGGGTTTTCTAGGCTTAGAATGTGGATGGATTCAGTCAAACAAGAGAGTAAAGGAAGGAAAAGAAAGAAAGAAAAGTCCTGTGTGTGAGTCTCCCTCCCCCATCCTGTAATGACCAAAGATCCAAGACAATGGATACAGCTAGGGCAGAGTTTAGCTCTCAGGCTCCGGAGAATGAGATGCCATTAGCAAAGCCCATGTGGGCCGTTGTTCAGAGAGAACAGGGAATCAACGTGGAGGAGTTCGAAATTGAAGATGAGATTCTTTCCCTGGAAGAAGGAGACAGAGAGGGGAGAAAAGTAAGATCTGGGAGCTATCAACAAAGAGAGTTTCCAAAGGAAACTGTGATGCATCATCAAAGAATGGAAGGAGAAGATCTTCAGTTGGGCTCACCAGTCTCTCCTGACACACAGAAAGTGGATCCAGACCTCTTATCCCTGCACGCTCTGTCCTTTGAAACAACCACTTTGTGGTTGACCGCGGTTTGAAACCTTGAGTGAGAAATTATGGAGCTTCTTCTCTTTCTCTATCGCAGGACATTTGTAAACGGTACAGCGGTGGCAAGCCCTACACAGCTCCATCATGGGGACAGAATACTCTGGGGGAACAATCACTTTTTCAGGTAAGCTGTGGGGTTTTGTCTTTTTTTGTCTCACCTTATTGAAATGTATATTTTAGATGCAAGGTTTGGCAGATGTGGTGTTTCAGCCTGGTTCAAAAACTCATGTTACTGGGTTTACTGGGGATTCTGACAGGGATTGTCGTTTCTCTTCGAGACCCATTCGACGTGTCTTCTCAAAAGAGGCCGCAGCATTGTGGATAGTGCATCTCCATGCCTCCCGATGTGAGGCCAGGGTGGACCATTGTTGGTGATCAATCTGGGCAAGCCTGAGATGTTGTTTCAGGGAGTCCTTATATCTCTTTTTCGTGGCGCCTCTCTTGCGCTGACCTGTGGCAAGTTCACCATAAAGTAGTATCTTTGGGAGGCGGTGGTCCTCCATCCTAGAGACGTGCCCTGCCCAGCGCAGCTGTGTTCTCAATAGCATGGCCTCAATGCTGGTGATCCCTGCTTGCTCCAGGACAGCAGCATTCATCACATAGTCCAGTGTTTCCCAACCTTTTTTGAGCTGCGGCACACTTTTAACATTAAAAAAATCCGGGGGCACACCACCAACCAAAATGACACAAAATGACACTCTAGCACAATAAAGAACGATTGGGAGATGGTGGCCTGCTGGGAGCAGCTACTGGGAGTGCCGAAGCCGGGGGAGGGGGAGGAGCCAGGCCATGCCCCGCCCCTCCCCCAGCTTCCGCTCTCCGTCAGCTTCTCCAGCCTTGAGGGGGCAATGCCAAGCCAGCATTGTGCTGGCTCTCCCACTGCTGGCTTGGCACTGCCCCCTCAAGGCTGGCGAAGCTGTGTGAGCGCTGAAGCCGGGGGGGGGGGGGGGGCACCATGCCCTGCCCTCCCCGGCTCTTCTCCCACAGAGGAGGAGCATGAGTGGTGGACGGGCTTCAGTGGACGGGCTCCTCCGCGGCTTCAGCGAGCGAGGGGCGAGAGTCATGGCGGATTGGAGGCTGGCTGGGGAAACGGCCGAAGGAGGCGGCGCTCCGGCCCTTCTTCTTTTCTTCGCCGCAGCAGGAGTTCGGCAGGAGGAGGGGAAGGAAGGGGGAAGGGGGCAGAGCTTTTCTCGTGGCACACCTGATGATCGCTCACGGCACATTAGTGTGCCACGGCACACTGGTTGAGAAACACTGACATAGTCGGTCCAGTGTATATTTAGGATTGTGCGAAGACAGCGCTGATGAAAGCGTTTGAGGAGTCGTAGGTGTTGGCGATAGGTGACCCATGTTTCAGACCCATAGAGGAGAAAAGACAGTACGATAGCTCTGTACACACTGATTTTGGTGCTTTGCCTCAGGTGCTTGTTGCTCCAGACTCTTTTGTGAAGCCTTCCGTATGTACTATATATGCCTTTCCTAATCTGTGATCTATCTCTTTATCAATCTTGGCGTCTGAAGAGATGATAAATAAATAAATAAACACTTAATTTTCACGACTAGTTTGTCAAGTAATCAAAAGTCAACATGCCCATTTCCCTTAACGTTTCCATTCCCTCTTCCAGGCTGAATTTGCCAAAAAAGAAGAAGAAGGTAGAAACGGAGGACGAAGACAAAGACAGCTCAATGAAAGGAAGCAACAGCTCCGAACAGCTCGATCTCGATGGTGACAGCTCCAGTGAAGTATCCAGCGAGATTAGCTTCAGCTACGAATATGCCCAGATGGAGGTGACCATGAAAGCGTTGGGTGGCAATGGTAAGAAGACGAAAATGGCCTTGTTTCGGGATTTGTATCCACATTTAGGAAGTGTCTCATTGTTGTGCTTCAGACTTTCTAGTTAGGGCATGGGCAAACTTCAGTCCTCCAGGTGTTTTGGGTTACAGGCTGTTAGGAATTGTGGAAGCACCGGGAATGTGGCGCAGCTGGCTAAGTGTCAGCTGCATAAGATCTCTCTGACCAGTAGGTCATGAGTTCGAGGCCTGCCCGGGTCGAGGTGGGTGCTCAACCTTTAAGCGTAGTCTGCTGTCGACCTTTTCAGCCCGAAAGACAGTTGCATCTGTCAAATAGGAGGTAAAGGTACCACATTAAGTGGGGAGGCAAATTTTGACTGAATTGTGAGGCCATTAAAGAACTCCAGGAACGCTGAGGAATGCAGAAGGAACAACAAGGGACGTTGGGAACGCTGAGAGATGAGGAGTGTGTCGGCTCCCCTTGGTGGCCAGAGTTTGCCTCTGTTCGTCTATATGTTCATCTATATATGTATATGTGTACCTGTAATCCGCTCTGAGTCCCCTTCGGGGTGAGAAGAGCGGAATATAAATAAAGTAAATAAATAAATAAGTTGAAGTCCAAAACACCTGGAGACACCAAGGGCCAACCAGTTCAACCCATCTCAGCCATGAAGGAAGACACAATCCAAGCTTGCAGGCTTCCCACAGACGAGACATCACAATTGTGTGATTCCATTAGCCCCTGGTGGCACATTGGGTTAAAGCACTGAGCTGCTGAACTTCCTAACTGAAAGGTAGCAGGTTGAAATTCGGGGATTGGCATGAGCTCCCGCTGTTAGCCCCAGCTTCTGACAACCTAGCACAGTGGTTCCCAAACATTTTTGGCCTTCCCCCCTTTCCAGAAAAAAAATTACGCATCGCCCCCCTAGAAATTATTTTTTTAACATTTTAATAGCAATTAAATAGAAAGATATGCATATTAGTGTTTCTACCTTTTTCGTAAAATTAAATGTTTTAAGGTGTTTTAATTTTAATTTAAATGTTTTTTTAATGGCATGTTGTTTTTATGGCATTGAAAAAAGACAAGCGAGGCCTACCTTGAAAAGCGCCTCCCACTCGCTCCGCCCCATGCCGGGCCCAGCAAGGCACGCTTACGAGGACATCCCCATTGGAAGAAAGAGGCAGTACACAGGACTGCGCCATGGGCAGGGTTGAGGAGAAGGAGGAGGCGCGCGCTGCGGTTTCCACTGCAACACCTGCCCGGGGATTGCGTGCTTGCGACTGCGTCTCTGCGAGTTGGAATCCCCGGGCAGGCGTTGCTGTGGAAACCGCAGCACGCGCCTCCTTCCTCTCGTCAACCCAGCCCATGGTGCAGTCCTGTGTATCGCCTCTTTCTTCCAACGTCATCACAAGCGCGCGACCCTGCAAGTGGCAAGGAAGCCTGGCTCACACCCCCGCCCCCTTACAGGGGTTCAGCGCCCCCCAAATTCTCCTGAGCCTTCCAGCACCCCCTTGGATTGCCCCACCGCCCACCAGGGGGCGGTACCGCCCACTTTGGGAACCACTGACCTAGCAGCTTGAAAACATGCAAATGTGAGTAGATCAATAGGTACCACTATGGTGGGAAGGTAATGGCGGTCCATGCAGTCATGCTGGCCACAATACCTTGGAAGTGTCAACGGAAAACACCCGCTATTCAGCTTAGAAATGGAAATGAGCACCAATCCCCTAGCCAGAAACGACTGGACTTAATGTTAGGTGAAAACCTTTACTTTACCTATTAGTTGTATCAAGTTACCCATCATCATGGCAGCAAGTTGCCATTATCTTGCATGACAAGAACAGGATAGCAAGTAAGGACACACACCACATATTTTTGTAATATTATTTATATTTTTATTTCGAAGTAAGAATCGGTACATTTTACCAACTCCAGCCTATTCAAACTCGCATCCTTTAAAAATGAGTTTAAAAAATGGGGAAACAGTATTATACAAACAGAACACACAACATACAGAGACAATAACAAACAGTAGACAATGCAGTTCTTCCATCCCCGCACCCATAAACCTGCACCCACTCTTTTTTCCCATATCAAAAATACACTCCAGGTTTTATTTTTCCCCCCTCAAGCCCTACTTTAGCATCTTTTATGAGTCTTTCATGTAGTTGATGAATCGCTTTCAACTCTCCCTGATCTCAGTTCACCAAGCTGAGAAGATGACTGGCTACTGTGTGTTGTTGTATTTTGTTTGGTTTCTTGTATTTCAGGATTTTTTGGGGGGTGGGTGGGTGGGCTTGTTTTGCACAAATAAGTTTTTTTAATTAAATATTTTGCATAAAGTGTGTTTTGTGCAAATTGTATTGAGCTTTGGCACATTTTTTAAGCACAAAAAACCAATTTTTCTAAGAAATGAATTTTCTGCAAAGAAAGTCTTGCAGTGCAAAAACAGGCAAAAACTGTTTGATTCTCATTCCAACAGAGCAGGACCAGGCCCGGATTAACACTTTTTTTGCGCCCTAGGCCAAAGTTTGGAATTACACGCCCTTTAAGGCAACCTCCCGCCACCTCCAAGGTCCCCATTCCCACCGGCTGGAAAGCTCCGCTGTGCTCTGAAGGTCTCCTCGGGATTCGGGAGGCTTGGGGAGAGCGCAGCGGGTGCAAACTCGCTCCAAAGGCACGCACGAGAGAGAGAGAACGCGCGCAAGAGAGAGAGAGAGAGAACATGGGCGAGAGAGAGCGCAAGAGAGAGAGAGAGTGCACAAGAGAGGGAGAGAGAGAGAGCAAGAGAGAGAGAGATGGGGGGGGACAGAGCAGGGACTTTGCCGGGAGAAGGAGCGAGGAGGGGCATGAGAAAGGGGGAAAGAGGGGCGCAGACCAGTTTGGGGTTTTTTTGGTCCGTGATCTGTGCCCCCCCCCCCGGCTTGTGCCCCCAGGCCATGGCCTCGTTGGCCTTATGGGTAATCCGGGCATGAGCAGAACAGTTTTGAAATTATTATTTCTTACTTTTGAAGGAAAAAATTCATTTAACGTTACACTCAGTTTTCTTCTTCTTTATGTCTGCCGCCTAGATCCGATGCAGTCCATTTTGCAAAGTCTGGAACAGCAGCACGAAGAGGAGAAGCGCTCCGCCTTGGAGCGGCAAAGGCTGATGTACGAACACGAGTTGGAGCAGCTCCGAAGGCGCCTCTCTCCAGAGAAGCAGCACTACCGGGCCATGGACAGGTTCTCTTTCCACTCTCCAAGCGCTCAGCAGCGGCTGCGGCAATGGTCCGAAGAGAGGTGTGTGAGGGGAATGTTCATCAGGGCCCAGAACCAGCAGGTTTCTCCTCTTTAGTCCACCCTCCACATTTGTGGGGTTGGCCTTTGCAGGATTTCATTACACTATGTAACATGATTTTTGTTCCTGGGTTACAAATGTCATTTGCTAATTGGTTCGATCATAAAAACATGGGGAAAGTTTGTTAAACTGCAAAAACTTTGTTTTTGTGTGACACCCTGGTAAAGCACATTTTGCTCCAGTTTTCCAATGAATATCTCATAGAGCAGGGCTGCCCAGGAAGTCGATCGCGATTAACCAGTCGATCAACCGAAGGAGGTCGATCCCAGCCTGATGGGGCGCTTCTCAGAGGGGGCGGAGCCAAGCCGCGCCAAGCCCCACCCCCTCCCCCAGCTTCGGCACTCCCAGCAGCTTCTCCAGGCTTGAGCACGGCAGTGCCAAGCCAGCCTTGTGCTAGCTATGTCACCACTGGCTTGGCATTGCCATCCTCAAGCCTGGAGAAGCTGCTGGGAGCTCCAAAACCAGAGAGGAGAAGGTGGGGCTTGGCGTGGCCTGGCTTGCCCCCCCCCCCTCTGGCTTCCGCTCTACCAGCAGCTTCTCTAGGCTTGAGGATGGCAATGCCAAGCCAGTGGTGGCATAGCTAGCACAAGGCTGGCTTGGCACTGCCATCCTCAAGCCTGGAGAAGCTACTGGAGCTCCAAAGCCAGAGAGGAGAGGGTGGGGCTTGGCGTGGCCTGGCTTGGGCCCCCTCTGGCTTCCGGCTCTACCAGCAGCTTCTCTAGGCTTGAGGATGGCAATGCCAAGCCAGTGGTGGCATAGCTAGCACAAGGCTGGCTTGGCTTGGCTTTGCCATCCCCAAGCCTGGAGAAGCTACTGGGAGCTCCAAAGCCAGAGGGGAGTGGGTGGGGCTTGGCGCGGCCTGGCTCCACCAACTCTGGCTTCCGCTCTACCAGCAGCTTCTCCAGGCTTGAGGATGGCAATGCCAGCCAGTGGTGGCATAGCTAGCACAAGGCAGGCTTGGCATTGCCATCCTCAAGCCTGGAGAAGCTACTGGGGCTCCAAAGCCAGAGAGGAGGGGTGGGGCTTGGCGTGGCCTGGCTTGGGCCCCCCTCTGGCTTCCGCTCTACCAGCAGCTTCTCTAGGCTTGAGGATGGCAATGCCAAGCCAGTGGTGGCATAGCTAGCACAAGGCTGGCTTGGCATTGCCATCCTCAAGCCTGGAGAAGCTACTGGGAGCTCCAAAGCCAGAGAGGAGAGGGTGGGGCTTGGCGTGGCCTGGCTTGGGCCGCCCCCCCTCTGGCTTTCGCTCTACCAGCAGCTTCTCCAGGCTTGAGGATGGCAGTGCCAAGCCAGTGGTGGCAGAGCAAGCACACGGCTGGCTTGGCACTGCCATCCTCAAGCCTGGAGAAGCTACTGGGAGCTCCAAAGCCAGAGAGGAGAGGGTGGGGCTTGGCGTGGCCTGGCTTGGGCCCCCCCCCCTCTGGCTTCCGCTCTACCAGCAGCTCTAGGCTTGAGGATGGCAATGCCAAGCCAGTGGTGGCATAGCTAGCACAAGGCTGGCTTGGCACTGCCATCCTCAAGCCTGGAGAAGCTGCTGGTAGAGCGGAAGCCAGAGGGGCGGAGCGAGGCCGTGCCAAGCCTCAAATTGCACAGCAGTTGCAAAAAAATGAATCTTAACAAGGTCGCTAATATAAGTGAACACTTTTGTGCCTCTGGGCAGATGTTAACGTTGGGCCACAATCAGGCCCGTAGCCAGGATTTTGGGGGGGGGCACTGGATTTTATTGGGGTGAGTCTGAGTGAGAGAGGGTCTACCCTAGCAAACCTTTGTATTGTTATCCCAATACCCCCATGCATATGGGATATATTGAGCATGATGATCAGATCATGATATGAATAAAGATAACAGTTTAAATAATGTACCAGTAAGGCTGTCTCACGGACCACTCTGAGAATTGGGGGGGGGGGGCTGAAGCCCCTCAAGCCCCCACCCCCAGGCTACATGCCTGGCCACAATGACTCCAGAACCCAGCAGGAAGCAGAGGTGGTTGAACACAAGCCCACGGAGTACATGACTGACAGCTGCACCATTGTTTGGCAAGCTGGTGGTGAAAAAACTAGGAACAGCGTGGCACCAAATGGTGCCAAGCCACTTCTGTCCCTGGAGAGGCCATGAATAGTCCCCTTGAACTCTCTGTTAGAGGATTCAGTCCACATAACATTGTGCAACGTTGCTAAGGCACTCACACCCTCCAGCACAGTCCGCAATGCAAAAAAAGCCACACAAAGTTTCCAGATTCCCCCACCAACGCAAAACAAATCTTTACTGGAAAGTCTTGTCTTGCAAATCCTCTGAGCTGAAATTATTTTTCTTTCTCTGTCCCCCCAAAAAAGAGAAGAAATGCTGAGCTACAGCCTGAGGAAGCTGAGAGAGCAGATCATGAAGGCCAACCTGTACACACGGGAAGCCAGTTTCATAGCTGAAGAGATGGACAAGCGGACGGAGTACAAGGTCACCCTGCAGATCCCGGCCTCAAGCCTTAACGCAAACCGAAAGGTCAGGCACCTGGACATGTTAAGTTCTGTTGGTTGTCTATTATGGGAAGTAGAAATCCGGGCTGATATTCTGGCTTTCCCAAAAATGATCATTTTAAGTGATAGTTGCATGTAGATGTGGGGTTCGTAGAAGTTCAGTAGTTAAGGTTGAACGGTGAGGTAGCTAGGTTTTCTGACGTCAAGTCAAGTAGAGCTGTGTTGGATATAATATTCACACTTTCTATGAAAGGGAGTCCCAAAAATCTGAGATTGATTCTGCATGGCCTCCGTAATCATACATCCATTCCAATATCTCCTTGTTGATACTTGAATTTTATATTTAACTACTAGCTTGGGGACCCGGCACTGCCCGGGTTATTTGAGAAAGGCATTGTGTGGCAAGGTTGGTCTTTGGTACTTCAAGTCCTATCATCCATGGTCCACCCTCCTCCAAACTGCAGTAGAATGTAGAGTGGGTCATAGGGGCTCTGTGTGCCAAGTTAGTTCTTTATTGTTTTTTGTTGGGGGCCACAGTGGTCTGTTGGAACAAAACCACTTGAAAGTACTACAAATCCCATAATATGTGGTCCACCTCCTCTAAACCTCTCCATGATGTTAAGGGGGTAATGGGGGTTATGTGTGCCAAGTTTGGTCTTGAGCAGTCATTAGATGAGGCTCGCAGCACACTCGAGAAGTGAGTGGAGGTACTTCAAGTCCCATCATCCATGGTCCGCCCTCCTCTAAACTGCAGTAGGATGGAGAGTGCGTCATTGTTTGGGAAGTGAATGAGGTGAAGGTACTGCAAATCCCATCATTCGTGGCCCATCCTACCCTAAACCTCTCCAGGTTTTGAAGTGGGCCATTGGGCCTCTGTGTGCCAAGTTTTGTCCTGATCAGTCATTGCTGTGAGCCACAGTGACTGACTGCCTGAGGCCTTTCCTTTTCCCTCAGCATCACCTTAGAATGTTGGATTCTAGAAGCTGTGAAAAACAAGACGGGGTGGTTGCAAAACAATGAGTATCAAGAAGGATACAAACAAATAGTCAATGAGTGGTAATGAAATTTATGTAAGGCAACGTAAACGTGGAGAGACCCACAGGCTGCGAGCAGCAAATAGCAACGCGCCAAGCGCTGTAAACTTTGGAGGCCCCACGGGCTGTAAGTAGTAAGCAGAGATAGGAGTTATATGCCAAAGTACTAATAATAGTGTCCAACTAATAGGTGGGTGTAATACCCAGGGTTAGTCCATGATCCAAATAAAGCAATCCAAATGGAGACCACGGATGGAGAGTAGCCAAAGCGGTAAAAAATTGTAGTCCAACACCCCGGTCGGGTGTATTTATAATCCACTGGCTGTATAGACAAGCCGGAAAATAGGAATCCGACACCCCAAACGGGTGTATTTATAATCCACTGGCTGTATAGTCAGGCCGACGAGTAGAAGTATGGGATCCAAAGCTCGTTTCGACCCAATACGGGTCTTTGTCAAGGCCAGAATTGTCCCATCAAATAGTGGTGAAGGTCATGGCTGGACATGCCTAAAGTGAAATATATACAATTCCATTCAGTAATAGAAATAAACATCAATATAACATACAAAAGTGGACACTAGGTATCCAATGCAACCAATAGTAATCAAAATAAGTAGGTAACCGAACATGTTAAGGTAAGCATATAGATCTTCATACAGCGATAATGCTAAATCATGGGAGTACAATATTAACAACAGCAATATGAAAAAATCAGGCGAGAAGGAGGATGCTCACCAGGCTAGAGGAAATCACTCAGTAGCAGCAGAGTCCAGGGCGTGTAGCAAAGGCTATAGGAATAGGTGAGAATAAGTAGGCAAAAAGGGAGTGTGCGTCCCAGGTGATGCGATTAATTAGTAAAGTAGGTCAGTGATATGGACCTTTTCGTTTAAACCGGCAGGGATTTCGCAATTTAAAGACAAAATCCAACGGGTTTCATGGCGGCGAAGGAGGCAATCAACATCAGCATGGGGTGGAGGCTTGATTTTCTCAATGCCGAGAGAAGCGTAGGCTATCAGGGCCATGCGCTGTCGATTTAAAGTGATGGTATAGCGGAGAATCTTCCGACAAATTCCTAATCCTCGAGCGGTGTTCCGAGACTCTAACTCCCATCGTCCGTCGTGTCATCCCCACGTAGACTAGGCCACATGGGCATTGGAGTCCATAAATGCAGGATTCAGACTGGCATGTAAAGAATTCAGGGAATTCTTTACATGCCAGTCTGAATCCTGCATTTATGGACACCAATGCCCATGAGGCCAAGTCTACGAGGGGATGACACGACGGACGATGGGAGTTAGAGTCTCGAACACCGCCGAGGATTAGGAATTTGTCGGAAGATTCTCCGCTATACCATCACTTTAAATCGACAGCGCATGGCCCTGTTAGCCTACGCTTCTTCGGCATTGAGTATATCAAGCCCCACCCCATGCTGATGTTGATTGCCTCCTCCGGCGCCATGAAACCCGTTGATTTTGTCTTTAAATTGCGAAATCCCTGCCGGTTTAAACGAAAAGGTCCATATCACTGACCTACTTTTTACTAATTAATCGCATCACCTGGGACGCACACTCCCTTTTTTGCCTACTTATTCTCACCTATTCCTATAGCCTTTGCTACACGCCCTGACTCTGCTGCTACTGAGTGATTTCCTCTAGCCTGGTGAGCATCCTCCTTCGCCTGATTTTTCATATTGCTGTTGTTAATATTGTACTCCTATGATTTAGCATTATCGCTGTATGAAGATCTATATGCTTACCTTAACATGTTCGGTTACCTACTTATTTTGGATTACTATTGGTTGCATTGATACCTAGTGTCCACTCTTTGTATGTTATATTGATGTTTATTTCTATTACTGAATGGAATTGTATATATTTCACACTTTTAGGCATGTCCAGCCATGACCTTCACCACTATTTGATGGGACAATTCTGGCTCTTGACAAAGACCCGATTGGGCCGAAACGAGCTTTGGATCCCATACTTACTCGCCGGCCTGACTATACAGCCAGTGGATTATAAATACACCCGCTTGGGGTGTCGGATTCCTATTTTCCGGCTTGTCTATACAGCCAGTGGATTATAAATACACCGACGGGGTGTTGGACTACAATTTTACCGCTTGGCTACTCTCCATCCGTGGTCTCCATTTGGATTGCTTTATTTGGATCATGGACTAACCCTGGGTATTACACCCACCTATTAGTTGGACACTATTATTAGTACTTTGGCATATAACTCCTATCTCTGCTTACTACTTACAGCCCGTGGGGCCTCCAAAGTTTACAGCGCTTTGGTTGCTATTTGCTGCTCGCAGCCTGTGGGTCTCTCCACGTTTACGTTGCCTTACATAAATTTCATTACCACTCATTGACTATTTGTTTGTATCCTTCTGGATTCTAGAAGCTGGCCAATCAGAGCCGGTTTTGCAAAATCTCCCTCAGTGGCAACCAATCATGTTGTTTGAATGAAGAGGCTTGGATTCTTGGGTGCTGGTCAATCAGAGTCCGTTATTGAAATACTCCCTTAGTGGCAACCAATCCCCTCTGTCTGGTGCCTTAGAATGTTGGAGTTCTGAGGCTGGCCAATCCTTTATGTCCTTTATGCCAGTGTTTCCCAACCTTTTTTGAGCCGCGGCACACTTTTAACATAAAAAAAAATCCGGGGGCACACCACCAACTAAAATGACACAAAATGACACTCTTAATACAGTAAAGAACGGCTGGGGGTTGGTGGCCTGCTGGGAACAGCTGCTGGGAGTGCCGAAGCCGGGGAGGGGCAGAGCCAGGCCGCGCCATGCCCCGTCCCCTACCCCGGCTTCACCTTTCCCAGCAGCTGCTCCAGCCTTGAGGGGCAGTGCCAAGCCAGCGGTGCCAGAGCCAGCACAATGCTGGCTTGGCACTGTCCCCTCAAGGCTGGAGCAGCTGCTGGGAGTGCCGGCCGGGGGAGGGGGCAGAGCCAGGCCGTGCCATGCCCCGCCCCCCTCCCCCCAGCTTCAGCTCTCCTACAGAGGGGGAGCATGAGCGGTGGACGGGCTTCAGTGGGTGGGTCTCCTCCACACGGCTTCAGCGAGCGAGGGGCGAGAGTCATGGCAGATTGGAGGTTGGCTGGGGAAACGGCCGAAGGAGGCGGCGCCCCGGTCCCTTCTTCTTTTTCTTCGCCACTGCCCGGCCCTTTCTCCTCCCCCAAGCAGCAGGAGTTGGCAGGAGGGGGGAGGAAAGGGGGCAGAGAGCTTTTCTCGCGGCACAGCAGGAGGTCCGTCACGGCACACTAGTGTGCCACGGCACACTGGTTGAGAAAGACTGCTTTATGCAAATAATCCCACAGTGGGAGCCAATCAGAAAGCTGCCACATATTCCTCCGCACCTCTCGCCCTCCGCAAACACTGGCTTTTATTATATAGATAGATAGATAGATATTTTGGTTGTAAGAATATCATAGAATTACACTAGAAGAAAGACTCACAGACACTTCCGGATTGAGGAAATTATTCGGAGCGTAAGTAAGTGAAACTGTGGATATCGAATCCGTGGATAAGGAGACTCGAGGGTGAAACCATTGAACTTTTTAAGCATCTCAAATAAAGGAGAGACAGAGATGGGCTTGCTTTCTGCAGCCTCAGAGAGTAAGGCTAGGTCAAGAATAGATTTCAACTGAACATTATGAGGAACATTATGAGGAACTTTTTGACCCGAAGAGTGGTTCAGCAATGGAACCATTTGCTTGCATGTGGTGTCAGACTTGTGGTCCTCCAAGTGTTTTGGACTTCAGTTTCCAGAATTCCTGTCCATTGAATAAGTTGATTAGGTCTTCTGGGACAGTGTTTCCCAACCGCTGTGACGCGGCACAGTAGAGTGCCGTGACAGACCTCCTGCTGTGCCGCGAGAAAAGCTCTCTGCCCCCCTTCCTTCCTCCCTCCTCGTGCCGAACTCCTGCTGCTTGGGGGAGGAAGGGCCGGGCAGTGGTGAAGAAAAAGAAGAAGGGGCCGGGGTGCCGCCTCCTTTGGCCGTTTCCCCAGCCAGCCTCCAATCCGCCATAACTCCTGCCATGACTCCTGCCCCTCGCTCGCTGAAGCCACACGGAGGAGGAGCCCGGCCCACTGAAGCCCGTCCACCACTCATGCTCCTCCCCTTCCACGCGGCTTCAGCGAGCGAGGGGCGGGAGTCATGCCGGAGAGCGGTGCCGAGGGCGGAGCCCAGGACTCCTGGCCCTCGCTCGCACTGCCCCCTCAAGACTGGAGAAGCTGTGGGAGAGCTGAAACCGGGGGAGAGGGGGGGCATGGCACGTCCTGGCTCCACCCCTTCCCCGGCCCCAGCTCAGCTCTCCCAGCATTCTGCTGGCAGCCTTGAGGCTGGACAGTGCCAAGCCAGCATTGTGCTGGCTTGGCACTGCCCCTGGCAAGGCTGGAGAATCTGTGGGATAGCGGAAGCCGGGGGGGGGGCAGGGCATGGCACAGCCTGGCTCCTCCCTCTCCCCAGGCTTCGGCACTCCCAGCAGCTGCTCCCAGCAGGCCACCATCCCCCAGCCGTTCTTTACTGTGTTAGAGTGTCATCTTGTGTCATTTTGTTTGGTGGTGTGCCCCCCGGATTTTTTAATGTTAAAAAGTGTGCCGCGGCTCAAAAAAGGTTGGGAAACACTGTTCTGGGAGACGGAGACCCAAACATCTGGAAGGCCACAGGTTGGATACCTCTGAATTACGTGGTCCATTAAACTTCTTCCAGCTCCATGAGTGTATCATACATTTTCAGGGGATAAGCCCTAATAAAAATGTCAAGCTTCTAGCTCAGGCATGGGCCAACTTGGGCCCACCAGGTGTTTTGGACTTCAGCTCCCACAATTCCTAACAACGGATAGGCTGTTAGGAATTGTGGGAGTTGAAGTCCAAAAGGACCTGGAGGACCAAAGTTTGCCCATGCCTGCTGTAGCTAGTTAAAGAGGCTGGCAGTGTCTTAGGTATTGGTGTCAACATGAACTTACTTACTTACCAACACATATAGGTACATTATGACAATGCAAAACATTTGTAATCTTACAAGTGGAAGAAGAAAGAACATAGCTGCATCTTTGGGACTCATTGCGTAGGCAGAGCCAACACCAATGTTGTCTCAGTTCCGTTGTTGTTATTGTTATTGTTGTTATATTGTTGCATTTTTTCCCCTGGCAGCGAGGTGCTGTTCTCAGCGAGCCAGCCATTCAGGTGAGACGGAAAGGCAAAGGCAAACAGATCTGGTCCCTGGAGAAACTGGAAAACCGGTTGGTCGACATGAGGGACCTCTACCAGGAATGGAAGGACTGTGAGGAGGACAACTTGGTACGTAGAGGAAATTGTTCCAGGATCTCAAAAAGACACTTTTTTGGTACTGTACAGTGTTCCCTCACTTATTGCTGGAATAAGGTTCCAGGACCTTCCGCAATAAAAACCGCAATGTAGGGATGCTCTATTTATTTTAATATCTATACACTGTTTTAGTAGTTATGCACTATTTTAAGTCTTTATAAACTTTTTTTAAAAAAATATTTTTATTGTTTTATCATTATCAACACAATATTATACAATGTCTATTTACAGCAGATTCATGTTATTCATTTCTAGGTACAATACTTCAATCTTTAGCATCTGCCATCATGTTTTTCTTACACATTTTTGTATCCCTCACCGCTGTGCTCCCCCCTCCCCAAGCCATTGCTTTTACATATCATTCGTCCAAAATTTCATTTCTTCTTGTGGAGGTAAACTTCCTTCTTCCTTTTCTAATCCTTTTTCAATAAATTTTCTCCATACCTCATCAAAATCACTTTGTTTCCATATACCTCTTTTTACTTTTAATATACATGTTAACTTGTCATTTATTGCCAGTTTCCATACTTCCTTGTACCATTCCTCTATTTGTATATTTATTTCTTTTTCCAATTCCTTGCTATAAGCAGTCTTGCTATTGTTAATAGGTTTGTTATCACATCTTTATCCTTTTTTCCAGTTGTTTACTATTATATAATGATAATAAAGCTATACTAGGACTTCTTTCTATTTTAATATTCATTATATCTTCTATTTCTTTAAATACTTTCGCCCAAAACTTGCTTACATATTTACATTGCCACCACATATGTATGTATGTTCCTGTTTCTTGGCATCCTCTCCAACAGTTTTTCGAGTAGTTTTTATTTATATTTGCCATTCTTACTGGTGTAAGGTACCATTTCCATATTAATTTATAATAATTTTCTTTAATCCTTATTGATAAATTTTTTAGATGCCTTTGTCTCCACAATTGTTGCCACTCTGTTTCCTTTATTTTTATCCCTAAATCTTTGTCACGATGCACGGACTGACCGGCCCCTTAATCACACACACAGAGACGGGCTGAAGGCTAACTACTTTATTGAATATAAAAACAATTCAAAAATATTGTCTATTAGAATAGTGAAACAATCCAAAAAGGCTTGAAGTAACAATGTCCAAAAAACCCGTGGTAAATAGGCTAAAAGTTCAGCAAGACTCAAAGTTCAACAAGGCTCCACACCACCGTGCGGATCAGGAAACAAGGCAAGGCAAGGCAAGGCTTGATGACCACGGGCTAGCTTAGCTTCGTGGTCCCACTCCGCTTCACGCCTATTCAGGAAAGACGTGGCCGGAGCACTGAGGATTCGTCCCACGGATCCTATACTTAATCCTTCGGCCGAGGTCCCCGACGCTCTAGGCTTCTTCGTCTCCAATCGCTGCTCACGGACCTTGGCCGGTCTATGCTCTTAGACCATTCCCTTCTGCTAGACTCGATGTTCCGTCTCCTATCAAAGGTTCAACCTCTCCACAGCTGTGTTTCTATCTCCCTGAGAGCTCTCCTCCCTAGCCATTTCCCATGCGCTTTCTTCCATGTTTTCCCCTGGAGCTCCTGAGAAGATCTCCCTCCCGGATGTTCATAACTCCCCGAATCGCTGTCCATCTGCACCTGGTTATCTATGTCTTCGCTAGGCCCAAACAACATTTCCTCCCATGCCAAGCTCTCTGTGGGCGAAGGAGGCCCATCAGGGAAAGCTGCCCTTCCCCCAGTCATCTAGCTCATCCTCTGAATCATGTTCTGGCCCTGCTGGTTCTAATGCTAATGGGACCCCAGGTCCTGACCCCTGCCCTCCAGGCACAAACGAGAACTGCTGTGCTACAGTCTTCTTCCCAGATCTCCTTAAGGGTGTTATTTTTGTTTTTCCTTCCTTTATTTCAATTATTATCTTATATATTTTACTAGTTATTCCTTTCAAGTTTTCGTGCTCTTCTACATCCCTCCCATTTTTGTATTATTTGTTCAAATTGGTTGACCTTACTTCCTTTTTTATTGTTTTTTAGCCAATTTTAAACCATTGTTCGAGTTGTATACAATGGAACCATGTCAGTTTTATTTCTCTAAATTCTTCCATAATCATTTCCTTCTTCGTTCCTACTTTTATCCAATCCTCCATTTTATCTAAAAAAATTCCCTTAACTTTTTATCCATTATTTGTTTTAAATTCTTTGGAAATTTCTTTTCCATTACAATTGGGGTTATTACTGATCCATCCGTTATTAACATTCTCCTATATTTATTCCATACTTCTAATATATTACTCAACATTGGGTTTCTAATTTCCCTAATTTCTTTCCTCGTGAATTGTTTAAAAAATATATTCCATATTTCTTCTTCCACTTTTCCTGAGTAATTTCTTAGCCATTCTACCCCATCTTTTTTAATCATTCCTTCTTTATAAACTTTAAATAAAGTGAAGGAAAGGACGGAAAGGCCCTTCAAGGCTGGAGGAAGGGAGGGAGGGAGGACTGAGGAGGGAAAGCGGAGGCAAAACCCCACAAAACAGCAAAAATACCATGATATATATTTTAAATTAGTTTTTTTTAATCCGTGAAACAGCGAGTCCGCAATAAGTGAACTGCGAAGTAGTGTTATCTGTACGCAGATGACGTCCAAATCGGCAGTCAGAATGCTAACTGGGGCGTCATACAGGTGTTGTGTCAGCTCCACTGGTTGCCTGTCCATCTCTGAGCCCAATTCAGAGTGCTGGTATAGACCTATAAAGCTCTATATGGTTCTGGCCCAGCTTACTTGTCCGAACGCATCTGCCTCTATGTCCCATCTCGCAGCCGCTTTGGAGTGCCTGACATCCCTGGAGGCGATCCAGACCTGCAGCGGGAGCACTCCGCGACCTGCGGGGACTGATCGCCCTGGCGACCCGGAAGACTTGATCGTCTTCCGGGTTGCCAGGTCGAATAAGCCGCCTCAGTTTGCTGACTGCTCCCCCTGCAGGCCCAGGGATGGCAGGCACTCCATAGCAGGGCGATCAGCTGGGGAACGGCTGGGGGCAAGAGCGGGCGGAGGCCTGCAGCCTCCGATCGCCTGCTGCTCTGCTCTGCTCTGCTGTGGCGGCAGCTGGGTCCGCTTTGCCATCTTCTGGGCTGGGTCCATTGGGCCATTCCATCTTGGGATCCTTCCTCTCTTGAGGATGTCAGCCTCCATGTTGGTTCGCACCTTGTCTTCTTGAATTTTATTTTATTTTAGTGGTTTTTATTATTATTTTATAATAATTTTATTATAATAATATAATAAATAATATAATATAATAATGTTATATTATAATTTCAATATATTATAATGTCTATATATATGCTATAATATAATAATTATGATATTAATACTAATAATATATTAATATTTCTTGATATATTAATATGTTAATATTAATGATGTGTAATATATAGTAAATATAGTAAATATATAAATTATGTAGATTAGAATGTAGTCCAGTCTTCAGGTGCGGCCCTCCATAATATTTTTTGGCTCTCGTGTGGCCCCTTGGAAAAAATAATTGCCCCCCCTGCTCTAAATGCTACAAGAAGGGAAATACCGATAAACAATTCCAAATACACATGCCCGTAGGAAAAGTAATCTTAGATGCTTCTTTTCTTTTCCTTCTGCCAAAGGTCATGAGGGCTTACTTCAGGCGAGCGGATCCCTTCTACGACGAGCAGGAGAACCACAGCCTCATTGGCGTTGCCAACGTCTTCCTTGAGTCCCTCTTTTTTGACGTCAAACTTCAATATGCGGTGCCCATCATCAATCAGAAAGGAGAGGTGAATATTCCAAATTCTCCACTTGCTCAATCGGCTTATGTTTGGGTTTCTGGGTGACAGAGGCTCATTTGGTATGTATTTTGCCCATTAGGTGGCAGGCCGTTTGCATGTGGAAGTGGTGCGCGTGAGCGGAGAGATCGGAGAGCGCATCGCCGGAGGTGACGACAGCATGGAGAACTTCTCTGAGATTGACCTCCAGGAGAACAAGTTAGTGTGCATGGTGAGTCCTCGTTCCGAAAAGAATGATGAATTATCATGTTCACCTTTTTTGTTGTTATTGATACTTGTCAAGTTGACTTTGAGTTAAGTCAGGCTTGGGCAAACTTTGGCCTTCCAGGTGTTTTGGACTTCAACTCCCACTGTTAGGAATTGTGAGAGTCCAAAACACCTGGAGGGCCAAAGTTTGCCTAGGCCTGACTTAGGGTGACCCTAGGTATGAGGGCCCTCCAAGATCCCCTGTAGTCCACTGCCTTGCTCAAGTTTTGCAAACTCAGAATAGTTGCAACTTCCTTGGATGAGTCCATCCACCTGTAATTGCTTTTATTTCTGTTTCTTGCTACTACAATGACCTCTGGTGGAGAAAAAAATTATTGTGTCTATCTTAATTTATTTAAATGTGTATATGTATAATTATATATGTGTGTGTCTTCTCTTATCTCTATTCGTTACCATTTAAATTCCATATCTATATTGCATTCTGTTCTTAATTAAATTCCATCTATCCATACAAATAGTTTCTTTTCTTTCCTTGTCTTTTAGCTTTTCTGTCAGTTCTTCCATTTGTATTGTTTCTACAATCTTTAAGATCCATTCCTCTTTTTTTGTGGTTTTTTTTATTTCCAATACTTTGCATATAGCATTTTTGCTGCAGTTGTTGTTATTAGGAAAGTTTTGTTTTCTTCCTTATCCAAGCCAGGGTCAATTATCCCCAATAGAAATGCTTCTGGTTTCCCTACCAATTCTTTATTGATAATTTTCTCAATTTCTTTTTGAATCGTTCTCCAGAATTTCCTTGCCTTAGGACAAAACCACCAAAGATGGAAAAATGTTCCGTTTTTTCCATTATAATTCCAACAGCGTTTGATACTGTCGAATACAATCTATTGACCCACTGCCTTGCCGGGGTGAGGGGGACAGCCCTTAATTGGGTGTCCTCCTTCCTCCGGAACCAGCTGCAGCGAGTGAGGAGGGGCGGGGTTGTCTCCGGGGGTTCCCTGCTTCATTGCGGGGTCCCCCAGGGGGCAATTCTCTCCCCTCTGTTATTTAACATCTGCATGTGACCCCTTGCCCAGCTGGTGCATATCTTTGGGCTTGGGTGTCATCAGTACGCTGATGACACCCAGCTCATCCTGAGGATGGAGGGCAGGCCCGACTCCGTACCCGATAATTTCCATCACTGCCTTGAGGCCGTTACTGGATGGCTGCGAGCCAGTAGGTTGAAGGTGAATCCGGCTGAGACGGAAATCCTGTGGCTTGGTCACCTGGGCAGTGGGGATGTTCAGCTTCTGACCCTGGACAGTGTGGCACTATGTCTGTCGCCATCCATTAAAAGCCTTGAGGTAACCCTGGACCCTCTGTTGTCGATGGAGGCCCATGTCTCCACCGTCAGCAGAGTGGCGTTTTTCCACCTTCGCCAGGCGAGGAAGATGGCCCCCTACTTGTCTCGTCACGACCTGGCCACAGTGGTCCAAGCTACGGTCATCTCGAGGCGGTGGGGATGTTCAGCTTTCGACCCTGGACGGCGTGGCACTATATCTGTCGCCATCCCTTAAAAGCCTTGAGGTAACCCTGGACCCTCTGTTGTCGATGGAGGCCCATGTCTCCACCATCAGCAGAGTGGCGTTTTTCCACCTTCGCCAGGCGAGGAAGTTGGCCCCCTACTTGTCTCGTCACGACCTGGCCACAGTGGTCCAAGCTACGGTCATCTCGAGGCGGTGGGGATGTTCAGCTTTCGACCCTGGACGGCGTGGCACTATATCTGTCGCCATCCCTTAAAAGCCTTGAGGTAACCCTGGACCCTCTGTTGTCGATGGAGGCCCATGTCTCCACCATCAGCAGAGTGGCGTTTTCACCTTCGCCAGGCGAGGAAGTTGGCCCCTACTTGTCTCGTCACGACCTGGCCACAGTGGTCCAAGCTACGGTCATCTCGAGGCGGTGGGGATGTTCAGCTTTCGACCCTGGACGGCGTGGCACTATATCCGTCGCCATCCCTTAAAAGCCTTGAGGTAACCCTGGACCCTCTGTTGTCGATGGAGGCCCATGTCTCCACCATCAGCAGAGTGGCGTTTTTCCACCTTCGCCAGGCGAGGAAGTTGGCCCCCTACTTGTCTCGTCACGACCTGGCCACAGTGGTCCAAGCTACGGTCATCTCGAGGCTAGACTACTGTAATGCTCTGTACATTGGCCTTCCTCTGTCGGTGATCCGGAAACTCAAGCTGGTGCAGAACGCTGCAGCCCAACTCCTTGCGGGGGTCTCGGCAAGCTGTCACATCACGCCAATTCTGCGCGAGCTGCACTGGCTACCCGTAGAATGCCGGATCACCTTCAAAGTGTTAGTCTTGACTTTTAAGGCCTTACATGGTCTGGGGCCAGTGTACCTGCAGGACCGCCTTACCCCGTATCATCCCACCAGACCTCTGCGTTCTGAAGAACTTAACCTCCTGGTTGTCCCCAGTCCAAAGACTTTTTGCATGACTGCAACTCGTCGCTGGGCTTATTCGATCGTGGCTCCACCACTCTGGAACTCATTGCCCACCGACGTGCATGCCATTCAGAACATCCTCCCATTTAGGAAAGCCTGCAAGATTCTGTTGTTTCAACAGGCTTTCGGGGTTGGATGAATTGCAGTCTCCCTTTGCGTACTGCCGTCTTATATATCCTCTGTTGTCGCTGTTGTTTTAATGTGCGGCCTAGTGCCCCTTTTTATCTGTTGTTTTAATTGTGGTTTTAACTTTGATGTATTTGGTTGCTTTTATGAATATGCTGTGAGACGTCCCGAGCCATTGGGAGGGGCGGCAAACAAATACGAATAAATAAATAAATAGTTAGGCCTTACGTTTTTATATATTTTAGCCAATCTCTCAGGGGCCAAATACCACCTGTATATTAATTTAACCCAATTATCTTTATCTTGTTGACATAACGAGATATATATATTATTTTTCCAAATTGATTTCCATGTCTCTAAATTTATTTTATATCCAATATTTCTTGACCACTTTCTCAAACGGTCTTTATGCTGATCCTTTTCATTTTCCCATCTTAAAAGTAGTTTATATATTTTTCCTACTGATTTTTGGCCGAGGGGGGCTTTTTCAGCCTAAAACACGGGTTGAAAAACTAGGCTTATGCTCGAGTATATGCAGTATACACTCCACTTTCATCACTCCCAACAGAACCTCTGAAGATGCCAGCCACACATGCAGGAGGGAATGCTGCAGAAACATAGCCATAGAGCCCAAAAAACTCACATCAACCCAGTGATTCCAGCCATGAAAGCCTTCGACAACACATCGTTACTTTTGTTTGACTTTACTACTATTAAATAATTATCTTTAACCGTTTAAGGGTGTATTCTAAGGATGCCATTGCGTTGTTTCCTGTTTCAATTAAAACACTGTTTCCTGTGTGTATTCCCCTTCCTCCTAGATTAAAATCCTCCAGGCCACCGGTTTGCCTCAGCACCTCTCCAACTTTGTCTTCTGCAAGTATTCGTTCTGGGATCAACTGGAACCCGTGACGGTGGCCCCCGAGATGGATCCCTCTCTCTCACCCGTCAGCAAGGAGCCGCGGTGCATGGTTGTCTTCGACCACTGCAATGTAATTTGGATTTTGTTTGTTATGATTGCCTTGGGAAGAGCAACGTGCACGTGCAGGACATGTTCAGGGTTAAAGCGAGGAGTCCATAGATCTACACCAGGCAAGGGCAAACCTGGGCCCTCTAGGTGTTTTGGATTTCAACTCCCACCATTCCTAACAGTCTCAGGCCCTTCCTTTCCCCCGCTCAGATTAAGCGGCTGAGAGGGGAAAGGAAAGGGCCTGAGACTGTTAGGAATGGTGGGAGTTGAAATCCAAAACACCTGGCGGGACCAGGTTTGCCCACGCTTGATCTACACCCGTCATTCCCAAAGTGGGCGGTACACACACACACTTTATTTATATTCTGCTCTTCTCACCCCGAAGGGGACTCAGAGTGGATTACAGGTACACATACTTAGCAGACAATCCCTGCCGTTTCCACATACACACATATAGACAAACAGAGGCACACTCTGACCACCAGGGGGAGCTGATGCGCTCCTCATCTCTCAGCGTTCCCAGCGTCCCTTGTTGTTCCTTCCGCATTCCTCAGCGTTCCTGGAGTTCTTTAATGGCCTCATAATTCAGTCAAAATTTGCCTCCCCACTTAATGTGGTACCTTTATCTCCTACTTGACAGATGCAACTGTCTTTCAGGCTGCAAAGGTCGACAGCAGGCTACACTTAAAAGTCGAGCACCCACCTCGACCCGGGCAGGCCTCGAACTCATGACCTACTGGTCAGAGAGATCTTCTGCAGCTGACACTTAGCCAGCTGCGCCACATTTCTGGTAATGCCCCTTGGGGAGCAGTGCAGTGATTCAGGGGGCGGTGAAGGCCACCTTGGTTGGCCCCTCCCCCTCCAAAATGGCTGCCAACCCTCGTTGCTTTTTGCGCCACTTTTGGCGCTTCGCTGGCCCCACAACTTGCGGGGAAGGGGGAGGAGGCGATGGACCCTCCATTCTCTCCCCACTGCCTTTTTTGGAGAGAGAAGGAAGGGCTCGCTTTCACCCCCTCTCTCCCCACTGGCCACAGGGTGCAAAAAAGGCAGCGGGGAGAGAATGGAGGGTCTGCCGCCTCCCCTAACCTTCCCCGCAAGCTGCGGGGCCAGCAAGAGGCAACGTGTGTGGGGCAAGCGAACGCCATCTCCGCCATCCCCTGTGCACCATCCCCATAGTCTCCCCAATAGCGTGAATAGCAACACGCAGGGGGCGCATGAAACACCCTCTGCTGCTCCCCCACGCTATGCATGCAGGCCAGGGGGGCACCACTATTGAAGGAAGATGTTGACAAACTGGAATGTGTCCAGAGGAGGGTGACTAAAATGATCAAGGGTCTGGAGAACAAGCCCTATGAGGAGCGGCTTCAAGAGCTGGGCATGTTTAGTCTGAAGAAGAGAAGACTGAGAGGAGACATGATAGCCACATATAAATATGTGAAAAGAAGTCATAGCGAGGAGGGAGCAAGCTTGTTTTCTGCTGCCCTGGAGGCAAAGACACAGAGCAATGGCTTCAAACTACAAGAAAGGAGATTCCACCTGAACATTAGGAAGAACTTCCTGACTGTGAGAGCTGTTCAGCAGTGGAACTCTCTGCTCCAGAGTGTTGTGGAGACTCCATCTTTGGAAGCTTTTAAACAGAGGCTGGATGGCCATCTGTCAGGGGTGCTTTGAATGCAATTTTCCTGCTTCTTGGCAGAATAGGGTTGGACTGGATGGCCCACAAGGTCTCTTCCAACTTTATTATTCTATGATTATGCTCAGTCTAATGCATAGCGAACATAACTAAATACACGCACACTGACTTCTAAAATGGAGTCTCAGTCTGAATAGTCCCAGAACCGGTCACATGGTCTGTAGTCCCTCCCACAACCTCAAACAACATAGATCTAAGGGAAAACTGCATACCAATACACACATATACAATACAGAAAGCAATCTGAATTACATACATAACAAATAACTAGTATAGGAGGCTTGTAGAAGGTTGCTATTTCCAACACAATGTGCATCTTAGAAATGAATTATTGCAATAACAATACATAGTTGTTTATTATTATTATTATTATTATTATTATTATAACAAAAAGTGGGATTAGCCTGTAGTCAACTAGACTTACAAACAGAGCGAATGACATGCTTTATTGTTTTTTTTCTGAACTAGGAATTGTCTGTCAACATTACTGATGATTTTATGGAGTATCTTTCTGATGGCGCTTTGGCCATTGAGGTGTATGGGCACAAGCAGTCCGACCCTTGCAAAAACCCAGCTCTGTGGGACCTGGGAATAATCCAGGCCAAGACACGAAGCCTCCGGGACAGGTAAGAAGGGTGCCAATTGATGTGTAAACAGATGAATGATTTTTTCCCCCGGAAAACACAAAAATTCTGCATAGAGTTGTACCCAGTGATTCCAATGACACTCAAGCAATGAATTCACTCATTCTGAGTTTTAGTACACATTGAGTTGTCCACTTCCATATAATGTGGGTTGAAACTGCATTATGTGGGAGTGTAGATGGGGCCCAGGTTGCTGATTTTAACATCATGAAGGACTGTGGTTGCATCTACACTGTAGAATGAATGGAGTTAGATATCTCTTTAATAGGCCTGGGCAATCATGGTTCTAAATGGTTCTAAAGTACTTACAAAACTTTCAAAATTTCATTATAAATGGCAGTTCCTAATTTGGTTCTGTATTAAATATCGCCAATAATGAAATAATAATGAAGTTTTGAAAGTTTTGTTAGAGTTCTTAAATGTTCACCACCAGAACTTTGGCAACACTGTAGAAGCAAAGTACCAGCGCCACCTAGTGTTCACCAACAGAACTTTGGCAACACTGTAGAAGCAAAGCACCAGCGCCACCTAGTGTTCACCACCAGAACTTTAGCAACACTGTAGAAGCAAAGCACCAGCGCCACCTAGTGTTCACCAACAGAACTTTAGCAACACTGTAGAAGCAAAGCACCAGCGCCACCTAGTGTTCACCACCAGAACTTTAGCAACACTGTAGAAGCAAAGCACCAGCGCCACCTAGTGTTCACCAACAGAACTTTGGCAACACTGTAGAAGCAAAGCACCAGGGCCACCTAGTGTTCACCACCAGAACTTTGGCAACACTGTAGAAGCAAAGCACCAGCGCCACCTAGTGTTCACCACCAGAACTTTGGCAACACTGTAGAAGCAAAGCACCAGCGCCACCTAGTGTTCACCACCAGAACTTTGGCAACACTGTAGAAGCAAAGCACCAGCGCCACCTAGTGTTCACCACCAGAACTTTGGCAACACTGTAGAAGCAAAGCACCAGCACCACCTAGTGTTCACCACCAGAACTTTGGCAACACTGTAGAAACAAAGCACCAGCGCCACCTAGTGTTCACCACCAGAACTTTGGCAACACTGTAGAAGCAAAGCACCAGCGCCCACCTAGTGTTCACCACCAGAACTTTAGCAACACTGTAGAAGCAAAGCACCAGCGCCACCTAGTGTTCACCACCAGAACTTTAGCAACACTGTAGAAGCAAAGCACCAGCGCCACCTAGTGTTCACCAACAGAACTTTGGCAACACTGTTAGATAGATAGATAGATAGATAGATAGATAGATAGGCACACATACACACTACACTTGCCTCATTTCCAACAATCCTCTGAAGATGCCAGCCACGGATATGTCAGGAGAGAATGCTGCAAGAACATGGCCATACAGCCCGAAAAACTCACAGCAACTCAATAGTAATAATAATAGGAACAACTATCATGGTTCACAGCTACGAAATCAACAGAGATGTCATTTTACAACGTCTTTCTCCTTATCTACCAAAGAGGGCCGCTGCCTTGCCAAATAGCAACACCCAAGACGCGATAGCATTGAGCCATGGCAGTTAAAGTGGTGTCAAACTATAATAATTCTGCTATGTAGACGTATCCCTCATGGTTCTGAACATGTCCAAAGCAGAGTGAAGAAACCGAATGATTCGTTTTCACAGATGAAGTTGTGTTTCTGTCTCTTTTTTTTGCAGGTGGAGTGAGGTCACGCGCAAAGTGGAGCTGTGGGTTCAGATTCTGGAGCTCAATGAGAACGGAGAATATTGCCCAGTGGAGGTGATTCCAGCCAAGGATGTGCACACGGGCGGCATCTTTCAACTCAGGCAGGTAAGTTGCAGGAGTCATCCAATACCGTTGTTCTGTTCTATTGTAATCTTATTATTGTAATATAGCTCTATAATTTTTTTAAATGTAAAGTACACACTTTACACACACTTTATTTATATTCTGCTCTTCTCACCCCGAAGAGGACTCAGAGCGGATTACATTACACATACGGCAGACAATCCCTGCCGAATTGACATACAATTGACATACAATTACAATACAGTTGTACAGACAAACATTTGTACAGTTAGAAGGATTTCCATTTGGCTGCATTTTTGAAGGGTGCGGTCGCTCCATACGTCACAAGGGGGTGCTGTTGATTCATCCTCAGACGAGAGCCTGGTTCCGCTTTCCAACTTCAGGCAGCCGATCTTCCTTATTTTTGTTGTAAGTCCTTATTTTTGTTATAAGTCCTTATTTTTATTCAATAAAAAGAGACAAAACACACAAGGGATTATTTTTAGACATATAGGACTTAAAAATATGCACAACTGGATATACTACTGCAAGACTACCCATAAGCAACTACTAAAAATAACAAAGCAGGGAGACAAAAGCAAAGCGCACGTATATAAACAAAGAGCCACTTTGAGTCTCATTCCCGTCTGAGTAAAGTTGTTATATCTGCTATGTAGTTTTAGAATCACTGTAGTGATAGTAATATTTTTAGATTAATTCTGTAGTTTTATTCCCTGTCTGTATTTTATATATTGTTGTAAACCTCCCCGAGGTTCTAGAACAGGGGTGCTCACACTTTTTCAGCATGCGAGCTACTCTTAAAGCAACCAAGTCCAAAAGATCTACCTGCCCCCGCCCCTCATGCTCCTGCCGCCGCGCGCTCTTGCCACCGCGCGTGCTGCTGCTGTTTTCCGCCCGCGCAGCACTTCTTTTGCCTGCGGGGCATTGCAGGAAGGAGAAAGCACGAGGTGGGGCATCCAGAGGGAGCGCTCCGCCCTGCCTTTCTCGCCGGCAACTGAGGCTGCACAGCTGCTTCTGGACGAGAGAGAGGCAGGGCGCTCCCTCCAGAGGCCCCGCCCCGTGCTTCCTTCTTCCTGCAATGTTCCACAGTCGAAAGAAGCACCGTGAGAGTGGAAGCCAGCAGCAGGAGCGCACGTGCGCGCAGGATGTGCGCACGTGCACGCAGGATGTGCGTGCGCATGGCAGGAGCGCCCCATCCAGCTGGTGAGGCCCGAAGATCACCTGGAAGAGGGCCGAAGATCTACTAGTAGCTCCCGTGCTACCTAATGAGCACCCCTGTTCTAGAATGAGCGGTCTATAAGCTGAAATAATAAATAAATAAATAAATTCAGAAGAGATAAGGCGGGGTATAAATAAATATAACAACAACAACAGCTGGACAATGTGAAAAATGTGGTCAGCAAAGAATATGGCCAAAGGATCAGAAAATTTTTGAAGAGCAAATTAAATGGCGGAAATACGATCAAGGCTATCAACACCTGAGCCATCGGTGTCATCAGATACACTGTTATTATTATTTATTTAAAACTTTTATATCCCGATCTTCTCAACTCCGTAGAGGGACTCAGACCAGCCTTACAGCAAGAATTCAATGCAATTGATACAGATTAAAAAATCATTCAACAATATAAAGTTAAAATACATTTATTTATTTATTTATTTCTTCGGGCTTCTATGCCGCCGACTCCCTGAGGCTCGCGGCGGCTCACAGAAACCGAAAGTACAATAACATACAAGCAATGCAATAAACACATCTAAAACAGTTAAACAGTTAAAACAGCATAGTACAAACCCCCCAGATACAGTTCAGAAATTAGTCAGCAGACACCCCAGGACAGCGACTAGAGCGAAGCACGGACAGGACCTACTCCCCGAAGGCCCGCCCAAACAGGTAAGTTTTGCAGGCGCGCCTAAACGGGAGCAGGTCCTTTATGGCTCGCGTTCCGGCCGGGAGGGCGTTCCACAGCGTAGGAGCTATGACAGAGAATGCCCTCCGGCGGGTAGATGTCAATTTAGCCAATTTAGCCGAAGGTATTTCTAACAAGTTAGCGTCCTCGGGACGTAGTGGTCTCGGGGGACAATATGGGGTGAGTCGGTCCCTCAGATATGCTGGCCCCAGGCCGTGCAAGGCCTTAAAGGTAAGAACCAGCACCTTGAAGGAGATCCGGTGCTCAATTGGGAGCCAGTGCAGGTCCTGCAAAACAGGTGTAATGTGGCAACCTGCTGGGGTTCCAGACAGGAGCCGGGTGGCAGTGTTCTGCACCAGCTTGAGCTTCCGGGTCGCCGACAAAGGAAGGCCAGCGTAAAGCGCGTTACAGTAATCCAGCCTTGAGATGACCGTAGCTTGGATCACCGTGGCCAGGTCGTTCCGGGAGATATAGGGGGCCAGCCTCCGAGCCTGTCGCAGATGAAAAAAAGCAACCTTTCTGACCGCGGTGACCTGGGCCTCCATGGTCAGCTGGGAGTCCATATAGATAAAATACATTAAAACCAAATCGTGAAATAAAATCATATTCAACTCAGCCACAAAAGCAAAGTTTCTGGAGTAGAAGAACTACTTTCAAAGTAAGAACCGAACCATTAAACAGGAAATGTAGAAGGATGACTGTATTTTGAAAGTGCTCTTGTCTTCTCGTGTGTTGCCAGCAGAGGTCAGTCTATACCAGCTTATATGCTCTTTCTCTTTGTGTTCCTCATACAACTAACTGCCTTCTCCTCCAGGGACAATCACGTAGGATTCAAGTGGAAGTGAAGTCGGTGCAAGAATCGGGAACGTTGCCTCTCATGGAAGAATCCATTCTGTCTATTGGAGTGGGTTGCGTCCAGATCAGGAACATCAAGTCGCCCAAAAGCCACGAGCATCATCAGGTAAAAGGGTTCCTTCCTTTATTAAGCTAACTGCCAGAAAAAAGGGGAAACAAAAATTATATTTGTGTCCACACTACGTTTTACTGGAAGAAGGTCTCAGGTTTTATCCCTAGCGTCTCCAATTCAAATAACTGTCTGAGGATGCATCTGCACTGTAGAACTAATGCAGTTTGACACCACTTTAAGTGCCATGTCTCAGTGCTATGGAATCCTGGGAGCAGCTGTTTTACAAGGCCTTTAGTCTTCTCTGCCAAAGAGTGCTGGTGCCTCACCAAACTACAACTCCTAGAATTTCTATGGCAGGGGTCAGAGAGCCATGAAAGCAAAATATTTGAAAATGTATTTCAGTAAGAGCCATATTTACTTATTTATATTTATTATTTATTTATTTGAACTTGTTCGCCGCCACTCCCAGCCGGCTCGGGGCGGCTCACATACCAATCACAATAAAAACAATTAAAACATCACATTAAAAACAACATCAAACACATTAAACAGCATCAGCGTTAAAACAGCATTAACAACAGAAGGGGAATCCAGCAATTGTTCAGGACCCAAAAGCTTGCCGGAACAATAGCGTCTTGCAGGCTTTCCGGAATGCTGGCAGGCTCTGAAGGGCACGGGTTTCGGAGGGCAACGCGTTCCAAAGAACTGCGGCTTTGATTGAAAATGCCCTTCTCCGTGTTGCTGTCAGGTAATATACTTTAACACAGTGTTTCCCAACCTTTTTGAGCTAAGGCACACTTTTAACATTAAAAAAATCCGGGGCACACCACCAACCAAAATGACACAAAATGACACTCTAACACTGTAAACAACGGCTGGCGGATGGTGGCCTGCTGGGAGCAGCTGCTGGGAGTGCCAAGCTGGGGAGGGAGGAGCCAGGCCGTGCCATGCCCGCCCCGCCCCCCCCCAGCTTCAGTTCTCCCACAGCCAGCCTTGAGGGCAGTGCCAAGCCAGCATTGTGCTGGCTCTGCCACTGCTGGCTTGGCACTGCCCCCTCAAGGCTGGCAAAGCTGTGTGAGCGCTGAAGCCGGGGGCAATGCCCTGCCCCTCCCCAACGCTCAGCTCTCCCACAGAGGAGGAGTATGAGCAGTGGACGGGCTTCAGTGGGCAGGGGTCCTCCTCGCGCGCTTCAGCGAGCGAGGGCGAGAGTCATGGTGGGAGTCAGGGCGGATTGGAGGCTGGCTGGGGAATCGGCCGCCCGGCCCTTCCTCCTCCTCCCCCAAGCAGCAGGAGTTCGGCAGGAGGAGGGGGGAAGGAAGGGGGGCAGAGAGCTTTTCTCACAGCACACCTGATGATTGCTCACGGCACACTAGTGTGCCACGGCACACTGGTTGAGAAACACTGCTTTAACAGCAAGGAGATTTTGTTCCTCAGAGTGTAAGGATCTGGTGGGACAGTATGGGATAAGGCGGTCCCTTAGGTACACTGGCCCCAGGCCATTCAAGGCCTTAAAAGTCAAAACTAACACTTTGAAGGTAATCCGGCATTCAACAGGAAGCCAGTGCAGTTCCCTCAGGATTGGTGTGATATGGCAGCTCGTTGGGACTCCCGCGAGCAGCCAGGCTGCGGCGTTCTGCACCAGCTTACGTTTCTGGATCACCGACAAAGGAAGGCCAATGTAGAGAGCGTTACAGTAGTCCAGCCTTGAGATGACCGTAGCTTGGACCACTGTGGCCAGATCGTGCCGGGATAGATAGGGCAGTGTTTTTCAGCCTTTTTTGAGCCGCGGCACATTTTTTACATTGACAAAATCCTAGGGCACACCACCAACCAAAATGACACAAAATGACACTCTACCACAGTAATACATATAGTTAATATGTTTTTAAATTTATTTATACACTCAGTGTGAAACCTGAGTGGGCCTGTTTCTATGAACACAACATAGATATCCTGGCAGGAATGGCAGAAAGACACACATGAAGGTCTTTCTCAACAGCTGGGAGTTATAGTTCACCCGCAATCAAAGAGCATTCTGAACTCCACCAATGATGGAATGGAATCAAACTTCCCACACAGAACTCCCATAACCAAAAGAAAATGCTATAAGAGTTTGGTGGGCATTGACCTTTAGTTTTGGAGTTGTAGTTCACCTATATCCAGAGAGCACTGTGGAGGGGAGGGAGGAAGACGTGGGGCGAGTCTGCGCAGTAGCGCCCGCACAGGTCACGCCTTCCTCCCTCCCCCTCCCGCAGAGGTGGCAGTGTGAGCGAAGCGAGGCAAAGCGAGCAGAGCGAGGCTGGGAAGAAGGGAGCCCGAGTGGAGAAGGAAAAGTGTTCGGCAGGAGGGGGAAGAAAGGGTATCGGAGGTTCCAATTTCCCACGGCACACCTGATGATCGCTCACGGCACACTGGTTGGGAAACATTGAGATAGGGGGCCAGCTTCCTAGCCTGACGGAGATGGAAGAACGCCGCTCTGCTGACGGTGGAGACGTGAGACTCCATCGACAGCTGAGGATCTAAGGTGACACCAAGGCTTTTTACTGACGACAACAGACATAATGTCACGCCGTCCAGGGTTGGAAGCTGAACATCCCCATCACCCGGACGGCCCAGCCACAGGATCTCCATCTTCGCTGGATTCACCTTCAACCTACTGGCTCGCAGCCATCCAGTAGCGGCCTCAAGGCAATGATGGAAATTATCGGGTACAGATTCAGGTCGGCCCTCCATCCTCACAATGAGCTGAGTGTCATCAGCGTACTGGTGACACTCAAGCCCAAAGCTACGTACCAGTTGAGCAAGTGGTCGCATGTAGATATTAAATAACAGAGGATTGCCCCCTGGGGAACCCCACGATATAAGGGGGAACCCCCGGAGACAGCCTCACCCCTCCTCACTTAAAATAAATAAAATATATTTTAAGACTGAATTCAACTAAATGTGAGCATATACGTACATACTATGAGAAAAGGATTCCCCCGGCAGAATGTCGGTGCGCCCCCTTGGCAGGCCTTCGCTCCCTTCTGAAGCCACGAAGGAAGGAAAGAGGCCTGAGAGGAGCAGCAGAGGCAGAGCCATTACAAAAGGGGCCCCGCGCAGGCCGAGAGGGGGGAGAGAAGGAGGAGGAGACCCCGGAGCCTCCTCGGCACCAAAGCCGGAACCCTGAGCCAGAACTCTGAGGGGCAAGCAGGGCCCAACACCCACCATTCCTTACCTCACCCTTCTCCTTCTTCCACTTCCTCCCACGCGCTCTCTCTCTTCTCCCAAGAGGCCTCCTTTTTCCCACCTTCTCCTCCGGAAGTGAGCTCACAGGGAAAGGCGTCGCCCGGCCCCTCCCCTCCCCTCCTGAGCCTCCCTGCCTCTCTAGGTAATGGAGGCCTCAACAAAGATGAAAGATGGCGTGCCGAGGCTGGGACACCCCAGCCTCGGAAGCCGCTGCTTTGAGGCTGGCATGTGCCTTTAAGAGGAAGGGCAAAGCCAAGCAGAGCCCTCAGCTTTAGCTGAAGCAGCCGGCAATGGCACCCCAGAGCCAGCCTGAGACGCTTCTGAGGCTGGCGTGTGGCACCCTGGAACGGAGGAGGAGGGGGAGAGCAGAACCGAGAGAAATCGCCTATTCTGCCGCCCTGGCTGTCACTGCAGGAGGGAGGGAGGGCGGGGGCGGCCGCTTGACGGGCGCGTCGCCACCACGCTGATGTCACCACGCCGCCTGCACGCCCCGCCCCTTTGCGGATGGCATGCAAAGCATCAAAAGAGCTACACCTGGCTCGTGAGCCATAGGTTCCCGACCCCTGTTCTATAGCATTGTGTCTCCCTATATTTAAAAAAATCCACTTTGCAGAATGAAGCTGTCATTGATATTTTCATTATCATGCTTTTCCCCAAGTTAACATCACAGGGACATTTGCAAGAGGTCAGAAAGGATTATTATTTATGGTTATTGCATAATGCAGCTTAAAAATGTCTATCTCCGGCCCCATCTACACTGCCGTATAATGCAGTTTGAAACTACGGTGTAAATGAGGCCTTATTCTTCTCTAGGTTCACATGATAAAGACGTGGGATAGAAGTTGCCTTCGGGCTGAGAGAGGCGGTCTAGAAGCAAAGTAAATAAATAAATAAGTCTTTATATACTGTATATACTAGTTTGGGGGCCCGGCGGTGCCCAGGTTATTTGAGGAAAGCATTGTGTGCCAAGGTTGGTTCCTATTAGATGTTTATGTGGCTTGCAGTGGTCTCAGGAACTTCGTGAAGGTACTGCAAGTCCCATTGGCCATGGTCCATCCCCCTCCCAACAGCACCAGGCTGTAGAGTGGGTCATGGGGGCTCTGTGTGTCACATTTGGTCTTGATCCTTCTTTGGATGAGGGTTGCAGTGGTCTCGGAAGGTGAGTAAAGGTACTTCAAGTCCCATCATCTGTGGTCCAGCCTCCTTGAAACAGCACCAGAGTGTAGAGTGGGTCAAGGGGGCTCTGTGTGCTAATTTTGGTCTGTAGTAATCATTGGGTGAGGGTCGCGTTGTGAAGTGGGCCATTGGGCCCCTGTGTGCCAATTTGGTCCTGATCCGTCACTGCTGTGGGCCGCAGTGTTTGACTGCCTGAGGCCTTTCCTTTTCCCTCTGCATCACCCTAGAATGTTGGAATGTGGATGGCCAATCGGAGTCCTTTATGCAAATACCATTTCAGTGGCAACCAATTCCCTTTTGTCTGGGCCGTAGAATGTTGGAGTTCTGAGGCTGGCCAATCAGAGTCCTTCATGCAAATTATCCCACAGTGGCAACCAATCGAAACACTGCCACATATTTCTCTGTACCTTGGCACCGCCGCCCGCAAACACTGACTTTTATTATATACATAGATAGATGTGTGTGTGTGTGTGTGTATAATTTTTGTGATTTTTTTTTCTAGGATGAAGATGATGACATGGATAGCTACCAGGTAAATAGACTACTCTTTCCATTGAATATACGGGTATTTTAGGTCATGTTGTCCTAATCTGCCTTTACTGCAGAGTGATTATGACACTATTGCATTATAAAGAGAGTTTGCACATGACCTCCACGTAAGAATTCTTTCTTGCAAGGCACTGGACATATTATATATAATAGATTTAACTTTCTTTACTTGGAGCCCCCAGTGGCACAGTGAGTTAAACCACTGAGCTGCTAAACGTGTTGACCGAAAGGTCAGAGGTTCAAATCCAGGGAGCAGCGTGAGCTTCCGCTGGCAGCCCCAGCGTCTGCCAGCCTAGCAGTTTGAAAACATGCAAATGTGAGTAGATCAATAGGTACCGCTCCGGCGGGAAGGTAAGGGCGCTCATGCTGACCATATGACCTTGGAGGTGTCTATGGACAACGCCGGCTCTTTGGCTTAGAAATGGAGATGAGCACTAGCCCCCAGAGTTGGACAAGACTGGACTCAATGTCAGGGGAAAACCTTTACCTTATTATACTTTACTTAATAATATTCTTTATTTATATTCCTCCCTATCTCCCCAAGGAGACTCAGGGTGGATTACAGTATGTGTGTGTGTGTGTGTGTATATATATATATATATATATACTAGCTGTACCCGGCACGCGTTGCTGTGCCCTATTTAGGAGATGGGGAAGTCTGAGTATATAAGGGTTTGAAATGATGCTACTTATGGTCTTGGTGGGTGTGTGCATGTGTATATGTGTGTATGTAGTGTATATATGTGGGTGTATGTATATATGTGTATGTGTGTTTATATATGTATGCGTGTGTATGGTACTGTATATGTGTGTGCATGTGTACATACACATGAGGTGGGAAAGGGGGGAAGAAGGGGTCTGAGGCTGAGAGAGGAAAAGAAGGGGGCTGAGGGTGAGGGGAGAAGAGAAGGAGCCTGGGGCTGACGTGGGGGGTTAGGGCCATAGGCTGAGGGGAGAAGGAAAGGCCCTGAGGCTGCTGGAGGAGAAGACGGGGCTGAGGAGGGAAGAAGGCGGCAGCAGCGACCCCTGTCCTTTCCTCTTCACCCTCTGCCATCCGGAGGGCAGTAGCGGCGAGGGCTGCGTCCCCAGGCCTCGTCCTTCTTCAGCCTCCGTCCTCCGGAGGGCAGGCTCCGGGCGGCGTCTTCTCGAGTAACCAGGAGGTCTCCTTGTGGTAGCCGCTGCTCGTGGCGGCCGCCATCTTCGTGGGCGGCACCTCGGGCCAGGGCGGGGCGGAACCTCCGGTATGCGGCATCAGTTTCCGGCCGGACCCTTTTTCTGACGGATTGACTTCCGTCGGGCGTTTTCGGCGGACCGGAAGTGGTTCGCCGCCATGTTTTTGTAGTTTTTTGTTGTTTTTTGCAGTGTTGCTTCCCGAGAGCCGCAGAAGCGACCGATGCGGCAGAGAGCGGCTGCGCGGTGAAGTTGATGGTGTGTGGGGAGAGAGGGGACGGAATGGGTTGGGGGTTGGGGGAGTCAGAGTGCGCAGTGTTTTGCTGTCTCTCTGTCCTGCGTTGTGGTGTTGGGGGTTGTAGTGCGCCTGCGCGATGGCTCTCACTGTGTTCTGCGCTCGTGGCCAGCGCAGACCGGGAGTCAATGGGCGGTTTTGGGGGCTGTTTTTGGGGTTGCAAGTTAGTGAGGTGGGTTTTTTTGTGTTATGTCTGTACCTCGTGGTCTGGGTGAATGTGAGTCGTTGGATTTGTGTTTGGGGGGGTTATGGTTTGGCCGTGCATATACGACATCCCACGACCGTGTCTCCTTTATATATATATATATATATATATATATATATATATATATATATATATATACATACAGCAAATATTCAATGCCATTATACAATTAAATAAAAACAGTCAGTACATAAACAGAGGTAAAGGCCTCCCACCTTTTTCCATCTCCGGCATCTGGAGGCTGTGCTCGACTCCAGCCACAGGGGGTGCTGTCACGCCATCTTCCATGCCGACGAGCTTTGTTGTACTTAGATGCTCTCCCAATTGAATAGCCGGCATGTCCGCATGGCCGCCTTTTATTATCTCCCCGCCAAAGCAGTACCTACTTATTTACTCACATTGTTGTTTTCGAACTGCTAGGTGAGCAGAAGCTGGGCAGACAGTTGGGAGCTCACCCCAACCCGGGCTTGAACAGATTTCCTGCAGCTTGGTGGTTTAAGCTGCTGTGCTAAAGCCCAGAGGGTTAAACCATTGTATAATGGTTTTAATTGCTTTTAACTATGTATCTTTAATATCTCTATGTTTAATTCCATTTTAATGTACATAGATAGAAGTATATATAGACTTTTCCCACATTCGACATCTTAGAGGCTTGTGCTCGGTTCTGGCCACAAGGAGGTGCTGTCGCTCCTTCCTTCTACTGAAGAGCTTTGTTCGTAGACTTCCTCCTTGATCACATCACTGGCATTTCTGAAATTTCCATAGAAGTGCCTTAAATACCTCCCCGCTTTAAAGGAGCACCTATTTAGCTACTCACATTTTACTTTCAAACCGCTGGGTAGGCAGAAGCCAGGCTAAGAGCCAGGAGCTCACCCCGACCTGGGCTTTGAACTGTCAGTCTTTGGATTGACAAAATTTACTGTAGTGGTGGTTCAACCTGCTGTGCTAAAGTCTGGAACAATAACTTTTACAAATACATTTATTTATTTATTATATTTATATCCCACTTTTCTCTACCTCGAAGTGGACTCAATGCAACTTACAGATAACCAACAATTCAATACCTTAACAACAGTATACAATTAAAACTGGAGCCTAGCTGACAACCTTTTATCTAGCTGTGCTGTTTTTAATCCCTGTGACTAATGTATGTTTAGCCAGGATTGTTTTAGTGTTTTATAGTTTTAGTGTTTTATGATGTTTTTAATCTTATGTACTCTATGCCAGTGTTTCTCAACCAGTGTGCCGTGGCACACTAGTGTGCCGTGAGCGATCATCAGGTGTGCCGCGAGAAAAGCTCTCTGCCCCCCTTCCTTTCCCCCTTCTCCTGTCGAACTCCTGCTGCTTGGGGGAAGAGGAGGAAGGGCCGAGTGGCGGTGAAGAAAAAGAAGGGGCCGGGGTACCGCCTCCTTTGGTCGTTTCCCCAGCCAGCCTCCAATCTGCCATGACTCCCGCCACGACTCTCACCCCTCTCACCCCTCGCTGAAGCCGCGCGGAGGAGCCCCGCCTACTGAAGCCCGTCCACCGCTCATGCGTCTCCTCTGTGGGAGAACTGAAGTCAGGGGAGGGGGCGGGGCATGGCATGGCCTGGCTCCGCCCCCTCCCCCGGCTTCAGCGCTCTCACAGCTTCGCCAGCCTTGAGGGGCAGTGCCAAGCCAGCATTGTGCTGGCTCTGCCACCGCTGGCTTGGCACTGCCCCCTCAAGGCTGGCAAAGCTGTGGGAGAACTGAAGCCGCGTGGAGGGGGCGGGGCATGGCGCGGCCTGGCTCCTCCCCCTCCCCAGCTTCAGCACTCCCAGCAGCTGCTCCCAGCAGGTCACCATCCCCCAGCCATTCTTTGCTGTGTTAAGAGTGTCATTTTGGTTGGTGGTGTGCCCTCAAATTTTTTTAATATTAAAAGTGTGCCGCGGCTCAAAAAAGGTTGGGAAACACTGCTCTATGCAACCCTATGTGTGTTTTATATGTTGGAAACTGCCCTGAGCCTTGGGAAGGGCGGTCAAGCAAGCAGAATAAATAAATAAATAAATGAAATAAACATTTAAATTGAAATTAAAATCAAGATTAAAATACATTAAAACATTTTTTTTACATTTGTTTATTATAGTAGAGGATTGGCATTTAAGTCTGCTGCAGCGGACGAAGCAAACAACTGCTTAAGAGTGTCTTTGCCTTAATAGAGCTTGCTAAAGTAACTTTTCAGACTACAAATCCCATCATCTGCCCAAGATGCCAGCATACCATGATAGCTGGGAATTCTGGGATCTGTAGTATTAAAAAGCATTCCCCCACTAAACTCTAGACCTTAGAAAACAGAGCTGTCAAAATAAGCATTGCCTTTTGTCATCTCTTTCAATGACTGCCTCTGTAACCCTTAAAAACTTTCCATACATAAGTGTAATGGCTCACTCCCCAATGAAGATAGGATCCACACTCAGGACGTTCCCGGTAATGGTCAATCGTTTATTGAGAAGGACAACATGACTTTTGATGCCAAAGATGGCATCAGTGTAACAAACACACCTTATATACCAAACACACTCCCATACCCTGTCCATCAACCACAAAGTACCACCCCCTTGGCCCAGTATGATGCAACATGCTGCAAGCTTGCACTAAGCCTTGTTGGTGTGGCGTGGCCCCAAGGACAGTTCTCAGCCCCACTCAGACATGTTTACATAACACCACCTGGAACATAATTTCTGTAAGAGCCAAAAGTCACAGCATACCAAGCTGGGATCTTTCGGCACTTTACACATAAGAGGATTGGGTGTAGTTCAGAAATTAACATTTAATCTTCTGTAGAAAACTCATTTGGCCCTTCTTCATAGGACAGAGACCTGGAGAGGCTGCGTCGGAAATGGCTGAACGTGCTCACGAAACGCCAGGAGTATCTTGATCAGCAGTTACAGAAACTTGTAGGAAAGCCAGGTAAAGACAGAAAGCGCTGATTTGTCTGTTTGAAGTTCCAACTTTCTTTCTGTATAGCTGGGATCATTTTTCTTGTAACAAGGTTGGGGAACATGAGATAGCCTGGGGCCAAATCCGGCCCTTCTGAACTCAACAGTGTGACTCTCTGAAGGGCCTTCCATCTTGTTCTCGGCCTTGACATGATGAAGCTGCGCTTCCGTCTTCCTCTCTCCAAAGCCTGGGCAGTGACACTTGGGATAGACAGAGAGCCTTCCATCTTGTTCTGGGCCTGGGCATGAGGAAACTATGCTTCTGTCTTCCTCTCTCCCTCCAAAGCCTGGGCAGTGACAGTTGGGATAGACGAAGGGCTTACCATCTTGTTCTGGGTTTTGGCATGATGAAACTGTGCCTCCGTCTTCCTCTTTTCCTCCAAAGCCTGAGCAGTGACACTTGGGATAGACGAAAGGCTTCCCATCTTGTTCTGGGCCTTGGCATGATGAAGCTGCGCTTCCGTCTTCCTCTATCCAAAGCCTGGGCAGTGACACTTGGGATAGATAGACGGAAGGCCTTCCATCTTGTTCTGGGCCTTGGCACGATAAAACCGTGCCTCCGTCTTCCTCTTTTCCTCCAAAGCCTGGGCAGTGCCAGTTGGGATAGACGAAAGTCTTCCCATCTTGTTCTGGGCCTTGGCATGATGAAGCTGCGCTTCCGTCTTCCTCTATCCAAAGCCTGGGCAGTGACACTTGGAATAGATAGACGGAAGGCCTTCCATCTTGTTCTGGGCCTTGGCATGATGAAACTGTGCCTCCGTCTTCCTCTTTTCCTCCAAAGCCTGGGCAGTGACAGTTGGGATAGACGAAGGTCTTCCCATCTTGTTCTGGGCCTTGACATGATGAAGCTGCGCTTCCGTCTTCCTCTCTCCAAAGCCTGGGCAGTGACACTTGGAATAGATAGACGGAAGGCCTTCCATCTTGTTCTGGGCCTTGGCATGATGAAACTGTGCCTCCGTCTTCCTCTTTTCCTCCAAAGCCTGAGCAGTGACACTTGGGATAGACGAAAGGCTTCCCATCTTGTTCTGGGCCTTGGCATGATGAAGCTGCGCTTCCGTCTTCCTCTCTCCAAAGCCTGGGCAGTGACACTTGGGATAGACGAAAGGCTTTCCATCTTGTTCTGGCCCTTGGCATGATGAAGCTGCGCTTCCGTCTTCCTCTATCCAATGATACTTGGGATAGATAGACGGAAGGCCTTCCATCTTGTTCTGGGCCTTGGCACGATAAAACCGTGCCTCCGCCTTCCTCTTTTTCCCCAAAGCCTGGGCAGTGACAGTTGGGATAAACGAAAGGCTTCCCATCTTGTTCTGGGCCTTGGCATGATGAAGCTGCGCTTCCGTCTTTCTCTATCCAAAGCCTGGGCAGTGACACTTGGGATAGATAGACGGAAGGCCTTCCATCTTGTTCTGGGCCTTGGCACGATAAAACCGTGCCTCCGCCTTCCTCTTTTTCCCCAAAGCCTGGGCAGTGACAGTTGGGATAGACGAAGGTCTTCCCATCTTGTTTTGGGCCTTGGCATGATGAAGCTGTGCCTCCGTCTTCCTCTTTTCCTCCAACACCTGGGCAGTGACACTTGTGATAGACTGAGGGCCTTCCATCTTGTTCTGTGCCTCCGCCTTCCTCTTTTCCTCCAAAGCCTGAGCAGTGACAATGGATGGGATGGAAGGAGGGCCTTTTGTTTACCTCTGGGCCCAGGTGTGATGAAGTTGTTCCTGCCTTTTCCATTCTCTCCTTGAGTTGAATAGGTTTTCCCATACTTGTACCACACACTTTGAAACCAGATTAATCCTGATTAAAAACAAAAACTTGTGTTGCCTCCTTCCAGACAAAACAGAAGACGATGCAGACCGAGAAGCCCAACTGTTAGAGATGAGGTTGACTCTTACAGAAGAGAGGAATGCCGTCATGGTGCCTTCCGCTGGCAGTGGCATCCCTGGAGCTCCTGCGGAGTGGTAAGAACCGCATAGGAAGTCTCTAGCGACAATGTCCTATATTTTCTGGTTTTCTGAGATTGCGGACATTTCCAAGAGGGCCTGGTTTGGGGGGTGGTATGGGCACAAGCTGGAAGGTGTCCAGAAGAGGACGACCAAAAGAATCAAAGATCAGGAAACCATTAATCCCTCTGAGGGAGCTGGATATGTTTAGCCTGGAGAAGAGATGGTGACATTGCTTAATGTGGTTTTCTATGGCAGATGAATTGAATGATTTGCTTGGTGTCACCAGTCCTGTAATACAAGGACGGGTCAATAAGTCAGTGACTTTTTGAATGAAACACAGGTTTTTGGATAAAAAAATCATTTTATTTTTCAACGTCGTCTCCTTTGAGCTCTATACACTTTGTCCAACGTTTCTCCAATTTTTTTATCCCTTCCAAAAAATAAGATTTGTCAAGGTCATCAAAATAGGTATTTGTTTGTGAGATGATTTTATTGTTGGAGTCAAATCTCTTTCCGCCGAGCCATTTCTTCAGGTTAGGAAACAAGAAATAGTCACTCGGGGCTAAATCCGGAGAATAGGGCGGATGAGGGAGCAATTCATATCCCAATTCATGGATTACTGCCATGGCAACCGCACTTGTGTGCACCCTTGCATTGTCCTGGTGCAAAAGAACTTTTTTCTTGGCCAAATGCGGTCGGGTTTTTTTTTCAAATCCTCATTAAATCGACCCAATAAGTTGGCATAATATTCGCCATTGATTGTTTTACCCTTTTGAAGGTAGTCAATGTGGATTATACCGCTTGCATCCCAAAAAACGGTCGCCATGACTTTATTGGCTGCCTCCTTTGGCACCGATTCACCCAAAGAAACCCACTGTTTTGACTGCTGTTCGGTCTCTGATGTATTGTGGTGGATCCACGTTTCATCCACGGTTACGAAACGGCGCAAAAACTCGTCCATATTGCGGTTGAACAACGCCAGACACTCCTGCAAAATTGTCACACGATTGCGTTTGTGGTCGATTGTGAGCAAACGCTGCACCCATCTTGCGGAAAGCTTTCTCATACCCAAGTGATCATTTAACATTGAAACCACTGAGCCACGTGAGATGCCTATGGCTTCCACAATCTCCCGCACTTTCAATCTCCGATCGGCCAACACCAGATCGTGAATTTTTTCAATTGTTTCGGGTGTAGAGACCTCAACCGGGCGTCCAGAACGTTCAGCATCTTCCGTGCTTGTACGGCCACAATGAAATTCCGTAAACCCCTTTCTTACCATTGAAATTGATGGTGCAGAGTCCCCATAGTATTCATCAAGCTTAGCCTTGGTTTGAGTGATGATTTTTTTTCGGCAAAAAAAATAATGCTTAATGAGCACACAAAATTCACTTTCCCCCCCCATTTTCTCCTCAAATCATGTGGTAGTCAGCTATCAATGGTTGTCAAACACAAACTAAATGACACAGCTTGTTCAAATTTTGACAGGAGCCAACTGACAGGTGCCTCTTGACAGGAGCAGTGTTGCCCTTTCAGTTAAGAGGCGGGAAATTCAAAAAGTCACTGACTTATTGACCTCCCCTTGTAGGTAACCCAGGCATGGACAAACTTTGGCCCTCCGGGTGTTTTGGACTTCAACTTCCACAATTCCTAACAGCCTACCGGCTGTTAGGAATTGTGGGAGTTGAAGTCCAAAACACCTGGAGGGCCAAGGTTTGCCCATGCCTGGGTCGATGTTCTTACCTCTCTAAAAGCTGAGTTCGTTTGAATAATTTTACATAAGAGCAATATTGAAAAGCCTTTCCACACTCTTTACTTAAAGCAACGGAATTATTAACCAAAGTTTAATTATGATCTCCTATAGCAATGGAAATCAATATTTATGGCTACTGCACTTTAGCTGATTTAAAAGGGGAAGAAAACGTTCACGTTAATTGCCCGGTTCATTCACTTAAAAGGCTGCGTCTGGGTGGTGACCGAGGCTGCTTCTGCCGGACGCTGGGTTACGTGTCCCCGAGTTCCCTTCTGTCAGCAAATATGCCACGAAATCTTTCATTCAGAACATTGGTAAGAGAAGGAAACGCGGCCAGATTGCTGTTTGCTGAATGGGAGCTGCTATGGCCAGGAAGCCAGGGAAAACGCTAGGTTTATACTAAATTTGGAGCAAAAAAGAAGAGTGAAATGGCAACTGGTGACTGATTGATGTTTCCGAGATTCAGGCTGAACATCTGAGGAGCAATCCAGCTATTCTGTAAATGAATTCAGTATGTTGGATCGCTTCTTTGAAATTCACAGCACAATTAATTAAGTGTCCTGTTAGTATCTGAAACAGTGGTTCCCAACCTGTGGTCCGTAAGAACTAAAATATGGCCCGCGGCCTCACCGTTACTATTTATTATTTATTTATTTACAGCATTTATATTCCGCCTGTAAGGGGTCAGGGTTGGCCCGTTGGTCATTCACCCCTGACCGTTCCTTTTTCGGTGTGGCAGGGCAGGCTATCCCACCATGCCAGTCACAAGAGCGGTAAAATTACACAACGAAAATAAGCAGGAAAACTACTGAATAGTAGAGTATCATATTAAATGAGGTCATACATACAGTTTGTTGATATCACATAGGTATATTTATCCATAACAACTAGGGAAAATCCGATATATATCCAATGAAGACAGTGCTATATATATATCGCTATTTTAGAACCTGATATAGTCCACGAATGAGTCCCGGATATAGGTAAACAATGTCCCGAAGGTATTCTGCTTGACGCTGATGGTCAGACACAGGGGATAAGTCCGCGGGATGGATGTGAGGTCCTTAGATCGGTATGACCACAAACATGAAATTCTGAGCTCTTGTATACACTTAGAAGAGACGCAATCTTCGTTCTCTCCTTTGGCGTCCTGGGGATTCTCCCATAGGAGCTTTTTGTTACTCCTCCACCAGGATTTAGTAGTATTATATTGTATCAATGTATATACAATATATTATACCATACTCATACTATATTATATCATAATTATATTATACTACATTACAATATAATTATATTATAATATATTGACATTATAATATAATGTAACATTCTATTATATTATTATTATAAAATAATAAAATTATTTATTTAAATAAAATTATCCTCTACTAAATATTTTCATTACTCTATATAACTCACATCACCCAAAATAAAGTAAAATAAAATATTATATACTACTATTTTGTACAATACCACTATACTGCAATATTGTTTGTAATATTACATGTAATATAAAATATATCATTATTCTATTGTTATATTGTATTTGTATTATATTGTATGACAATATTAAGCAGAACTGTATAATAATCAACAAGAAATGCAATGTAAATGCATCAAAATCAGAATATATTACCTATCACCCGATAATTCATAGGAGTCTCCCATAAGTCCAAAATTAGGATCCCAATGTAAATGTAAATAGAAAAACAGCCAAAATGTTCAAATGAGGTCGAATACAGGCAGTGCGGCCTGGACAAACTTGGGCCCGCCCTCCCTCCTTCTAAGTGTTTTGGCCTCCAACTCCCACAACTCCTCATAGCCTCAGGCCCCTCAGGGCTAGACAGAAATAGAGCCGAAGAAAGGAAGGAGGGAGAGAAGAGGTCACAGAGGAGGAGGAGGAGGAAAGCCCTTCATTCATTCCTTCACTTACACTTCCTTCACTGATTCTTTTCTCCTTCCCTGCAAACGTGCGCGCGCGGCGGAGACAAAGGGAGAGGGGAAGCACTCCCTGCCTGCCCGATAGGGAGTGCTTTGCTTACAGGCTTCTGCGCAAGGGAGCTACTGGGCATGCGCGGAGGTTTTCGCGCATGTGCAGTTGCTCCTGTGCTCAACTTCAGCTCCGAGCAACTGCGCCTGCGTGAAAACCTCCGCGCGTGCCCAGAAGCGGCGTTGGAGTGCACAAGGCCGGGGTCAAAAAGCAGGCAGCTGCAGCACTGTCTGAGGAACATCGGCAGGGCCAGAATGGCGCCCCATGCGGCCAGGATGGCGCCCCCTTCCTAGACGGCGCCCTAGGCGGCCGCCTACTTGGCCTATCTTGTAGGACCGCCCCTGCGTGGACGAAACGTGGATCCACCACAACACAAGAGACCAAACAGCAGTCAAAACAGTGGGTTTCTCGGGGTGAATTGGCGCCAAAGAAGGCCGAGGTGGGTTTGTCAGCCAATAAAATCATGGCGACCGTTTTTTGGGATGCACGCAGTATAATCCACATTGACTACCTTCAAAAGGGTAAAACAATCAATGGCGAATATTATGCCAACTTATTTGGTCGATTTAATGAGGGTTTTTTTGGGGGGGGGGTGGGGGAACAACCAAATTTGGCCAAGAAAAGTTCTTTTGCACCAGGACAATGCAAGGGTGCACACATGTGCAGTTACCATGGCAACAATCCATGAATTGGGATACGAATTGCTCCCTCATCCGCCCTATTCTCCAGATTTAGCCCCGGGTGACTATTTCTTGTTTCCAAACCTGAAGAAATGGCTCGGCGGAAAGAGATTTCACTGCCGTAGACCCTCCTGGTCATAATTGCTGTCATGGCTGCATGGGTGCCCTAAACATTTACCCCCTATTGATCTACTCATATTACATGTTTAGGAACTGCTAGGTTGGCAGAAGCTAGGACTGACAGCGGGAGCTCACCCAGACCCGTGACTTTGAACTGCCAACCTTCCGGTCAGCAGTTTTTCTGCAGCTAGCTGTTTAACCCGCTGTGCTACTGCAACCCCTGGATTATATGGCAGTGTAGAAAAGCCATAGACCGCTGCCGCGGATCACACCTTCCTGAATCGATACGCCAACTCTTGCATCTTTCTTTCGTTTTGTTTTGTTGCAGGACACCTGTGCCTGGAATGGAGACACACATCCCAGTCCTCTTCCTTGATTTAAATGGTAAAGTCAACTTATTTTTTTTGGTAAAAAAGAAATGTGAAAAATTGGACACCTTCTATTGACAAAGAAGAAAAAAAATATTTACCAATTTCAAGTTTTGAAAAATGTTTTGGCTTGAGAAAAAGAAGTCAACACTTAAAACATGTGAAGACGCTTCGCAGCTTGGGAGTGATCCTGGATTCATCGCTGAGCCTGGAGCCCCAGGTCTCAGCGGTGGCCAGGGGAGCTTTGCACAGTTGAGACTCGTGCGCCAGCTGCGCCCGTACCTTGGGAAGTCTGATCTGGCTACGGTCGTCCACGCTCTGGTCACATCCCGAATAGATTGCTGCAACGCACTCTACGTGGGGCTGCCTTTGAAGACAGTTCGGAAATTGCAATTAGTCCAGCGGGCGGCAGCCAGATTATTAACGGGAGCCACATACAGGGAGCACACCACCCCCCTGTTGTGTCAGCTCCACTGGCTGCCTGTCCAATTCCGAGCTCAATTCAAAGTGCTGGTTTTGACCTTTAAAGCTCTATACGGTTCTGGCCCAGCTTACTTGTCCGAACGCATCAGCCGCTCGTCCCACCCGTAACCTAAGATCATCCGGGAGGCCCTGCTCTCGCTCCCACCGACTTCTCAAATGCGGTTGGTGGGGACGAGGACAGGGCCTTCTCGAAAGGTGCCTGTGGAATGCGCTCCCTATGGAGGTACGGTCCACCTCATCCCGCCTGGCATTCAGGAAAAAGGTAAAATCCTGGCTTTGGGACCAGGCGTTTGCACCCCAGCACTAAGCAGCATGCTAGATGGGGATTTTAATGGAAATGGATGAAGAGGGTCAATGTTTTATGGATTGAATATTGTTTTAACTTGGAATTATTGTGTATGTTGTTGAGGGAACTGCATTTTAATGTGTTTTTAATATATCTTAATTGTTGTGGGGTTTTGGGGTTTTTACTGTGATGATGTGGGCATCGAATTGTGCCGTACTGTAAGCCGCTCTGAGTCCCCCCTCGGGGGTTGAGAAGAGCGGGGTAAAATCCTGAAATAAATAAATAAATAAATAAATAAATAAATAAATAATAAACATGGCAGAACTTAAAGTCCTGGTAGTATCTTCTTCCGTCCTGACCCAAAGTTGCTCGATAGTTCTCTCTCTCTACTGACCCGCTTTCTTCTCCCATGCAGCAGATGACTTCAGCTCTCAGGACAATCTGGACGAGCAGGAAGCTGGCGGATGGGATGCAACCTTGGCGGAGGAAGAGGAGGACGAATTCTTTGAGCTGCAGATTGTCAGGCACCATGACAGTGAGGTGAGCGAGGGGCGGGGATTTCCTTTGGAGAGGAGAGAAGCGGAGACTGCAGGCGTGGGCCAACTTTGGCCCTCCAGGTGTTTTGGACTTCAACTCCCACAATTGTGGGAGTTGAAGTCCAAAACACCTGGAGGGCCAAAGTTGGCCCATGCCTGCTCTGTAGCACCTCACCTTCATTGTCAAGGTCCAATTTTCCAGGCAAAGGCTGAAGCTTCGTGGGACTCCACCGTCCACAACTGCGCGCAGCTCAGCCGAGGGGCGACCGGTGAACAGAGAGTCTACCTGATTGTGCGGGTGACGGTCCAGCTGAGCCACCCCGCCGAGATGCAGCTGGTGCTTCGCAAGCGCATCTGTGTCAACGTCTACGGCAAGCAGGTGAGCGCCTTAAACGCAATGGTTGGCAAGCTGGATCATGCAAGATCTGTTGAGCTCGGCCAGGTGCCTCTTGGTTCACATGGTGTGCAATGCCTTCCCTTCTTTGTGCCTTTTCTCTGATATATAGAAGGATAGTACCACTGAGCTATGGTGGCCTACAACTGTCAATCTCTATGTACATTTTATTTATTTACTAGCATATTACATGACAATGTCCAAGTTTGCATTTTATTTGTGGCTCTTTCTTGGCTTTCTCTGATTCTTCCATGCACTTTCTCCCTCTTTCCTTTTTTTTCTCCTTCTCTCCTTTCTTTCCTTCCTTCCTTCCCTTTTCCCTTCTTCCTTCCTTCTTTCCTTCCTTCCCTCCCTCCCTTCTTCGTTTCATCCTTCCTTCCTCCTTTCCTTCCTTCCTTCCTTCCTTCCTTCCCTTCTTCAATCCTTCCACCCTTCTCTTCTTGCTTCCCTTCTTCCTTCATTCCCTCCCTTCTTCGTTTCGTCCTTTTTTCCTCTTTCTTTCTTTCTTTCTTTCCTTTCTTCAATCCTTCTGTCCTTCCCTTCTTCATTCCTTTCTCCCTTCCCTTCTTCCTTCTTTCCTTCCCTTCTTTAATCCTTCCTCTCTTCCTTTCCTTCCTTCTTTCCTTCTTTCTTTACCTTCTTCTTTCTTTCCCTTCCCTTCTTCATTCCTTCCTCCCTTACCTTTTCCCCTCTTTCTTTCCTTCCCTTCTTTCTTCTTCCCTTTTCTTCTTCATTTCTTCATCCCTCCTCTTCTTTCTTTCCTTCCTTTCTTACCTTCTTCCTTCTTTCCTTCCCTTCTTCAATCCTTCCTTCCCTTCTTCCTTCCTTCCCCCCTCCCTCCTTTCTTCATTTCATCCTTTTTTCCTCCTTCCTTCCTTCCTTTCTTTTTCTTTCTTTCTTTCTTTCCTTCTTCAATCCTTCTGTCCTTCCCTTCTTCCTTCCCTTCTTCATTCCTTTCTCCCTTCCCTTCTTCCTTCTTTCCTTCCCTTCTTCAATCCTTCCTCTCTTCCTTTCCTTTCTTCCTTCTTTCCTTCCCTTCTTCTTTCCTTCCTCCCTTACCCTTTCCCCTTTCTTTCCTTCCCTTCTTTCTTCTTCCCTTCCCTTCTTCATTTCTTCATCCCTTCTGTTCTTCTTGCCTTCCTTCCTTCCTTCCTTTATCTTCTCTTGTTTTCCTTCTTCCCTCCCCTTTTCATTCCCCTTTCCCTTCCCTTTTCTGTCTTTCTCACTCCTTCACTTCTTCCCTCCCTTCATTTCTTTCCATCTTTTATTTCCCTTTCTTCCCATAGAATTATGCCAGAGAACCTACTGATTCCTAGAGACATTTCCTCTCAAGTTAATAATAATAATAAGTCCAGTAAAGGTGGTCTCAGTGGTGATGGGCACCCAGGATGCAGTGCCTAAAGACTTTAGCCTGCACTTAAAAACAATCAACACTGACCAAATTACCATCCGTCAGCTGCAAAAGGACACCCTATTCGGATCTGCACGCATTATTCGCCGATACATCACACAGTCCTAGACACTTGGGAAGTGTCCGATGTGTGATCCAATATGACAGCCAGCAGAGTGTTATGTTTATAATAATAATAATAATAGCAGTTTATTATTTATGGTTTTCCTGTGTTCATGGGGGTCCTGTGCACTCCAGCAAATATGGAGGACTGGCTGTATCAATGGTTCCCAACCTTTGGGCTTCCAGGTGTTTTGGATTTGAACTCCCAGAAATCCCAGTCAGCTTACCAGCTGTTAGGAACTGTGGGAGCTGAAGTCCAAAATACATGGATACCCAAAGATTGGGAATAAGAATATAATGTAATACAGTATAATAATACAATATAAAATATATAATATCATAATATAGTAATACTTAGAATATATATAATAATAATGTAATGTAGAATAATATAATAGCATATATAACAAATCCTTTTTCACCATAAGAAATAATGTCAGCTCGTTGCTGAAAATGATTTTCCCAATTTTGAGAAATATTAATAAAATGTGACACCGTATTTATTCATTTACAGTATTTATTTATACAGTATTTATATTCTGCCCTTCTCACCCTTCAGGGGACTCAGGGCAGATTACAATGTACACATACATGGAAACTTTCAATGCCATAGACACACAACACATATAGACAGTCAGAGGCTATTTAACTTTTTTTCTGGCCACCAGGGGAGCTGTTGCTTCACCGTCCATCTGTGACACTGATGAAGTACTTTCCACATTCCCCGCATGCTTTTTGCTGGAGACTTTTTATGGCCTCGTAAATTTGTTAAGTTAGCCTCCCCACACATAGGTGGTATCTAAATTTCCTACTTGACAGATGCAATTGTCTTTCGGGTTGCAAAGGTCGACAACAAGCTACACAAAATTGGTCAGAAGCTCACTCCAACCCGGGCTGGCTTCGAACTCATGACCTTTTGGTCAGTAGTGATCTTAATGAAGCTGACACCTAGCCAGCTGCGCTTATCAATACATACAACAGTACACGGCAAGTAACTTAACAATATGTTACTTGTGGAATTAAAAAAAGTGTAAGTCTCACTTTTGGAATCGAGTGGCACTCCAGACACTTTCGGATTGCAAATCCCATCAGCCCTAACTAGTGATGGGTGTGGGGTGATGGGTGTGGGGGATTTGCAGCTCTACAATACCAGGAAGGTCAGGCGCTTTCTATTGCTTGCCTGACATCTATGTTTTGTTTCGACAAACACAAAATAAACAACACAGCAGAAGGGCCTGACCCAAATCACCATTTGCAATAGTGATGAATAGTTGTGATTCTTCCCTTGTGACTTGTCCGAGTTCATACAAATTACTCTCCGTTCACAACTTCGGGGCTGGATTGTGAACAGCTATGGATCGCTCTTTACTAAATGTTTGTTTCAATGGGATGGGCAATTAACAACAACAGAGGTGGCAAGAAAAAAGCTTTCCATTCTCTCCAGCACTAAAAGGAATGGCTTCCTGATGGGTTTGGCACAGGCATGGGCCAACTTCAGCCCTCCGGGTGTTTTGGACTTCAACTCCCACAATTCCTAACAGCCTACCAGCTGTTAGGAATTGTGGGAGTTGAAGTCCAAAACACCAGGAGGGCTGAAGTTGGCTCATGCCTGGTTCCGGCCCAGTTTACCTATCCGAACGTATTCTCCCCTATGAACCATTAAGGGCCGGGAATGTGGCACAGCCAGCTGCATTAAATATCACTACTGACCAAAAGGTCATGAGTTCGAAGCCGGCCCGGGTCGGAGTGAGCTCCCGACCAAAAATTGTGTAGCTTGTTGTCGATCTTTGCAGCCCGAAAGACAGTTGCATCTGTCAAGTAGGAAATTTAGGTACCACTTTGTGGGGAGGCTAATTTAACTGATTTTTACGAGGCCATAAAAATCTCCAGGAAGTATGCAAAGAAAAAAGAAGCGACAGCTCCCCTGGTGGCCAGAAGCTGGAATGTTAAATAGCCTCTGAGTGCCTGTCTATATATGTTGTGTGTCTATGGCAATAAATGTTTGCCATGTATATGTACATTGTAATCCGCCCTGAGTCCCCTGCGGGGTGAGAAGGGTGGAATGTAAATACTGTAAATCAGGGGTGCCCACACTTTTTCAGCATGTGAGCTACTTATAATAAAACCAAGTCAGAAAGATCTGCCTACCTCCTCAAGGCTGGAGAGGGGAGGGGGCGGGGCTTTGCACGGCCTGGCTCCACCCCCCTCTGGCTTCAGCTCTACCAGCTGCTTTTCCAGGCTTGAGGATGGCAGTGCCAAGCCAGCCTTGTGCTAGCTATGCCACCACTAGCTTGGCATTGCCATCCTCAAGCCCGAAGAAGGTGCTGGTAGAGCGGAAGCTAGAGGGGCGGAGCCAGACCACACCAAGCCCTTCCCCTCCCTCTGGCCCCTTCCTTCTGGATGGCAGTGCTCCAGTGGTGACAGCTTCTCCAGGCATGAGGCATTGCCAGTGCCTGGAGAAGCTGTTGGTAGAGCGGAATCCAGAGGGGGCGGAGCCAGGCACGCCAAACCCCCCCCTCCCCTTGGCTTTTGGAGCTCCCAGCAGCTTCTCCAGGCTTGAGGATGGTAATGCCAAGCCAGCCTTGTGCTAGCTATGCCACCACTGGCTTGGCATTGCCATCCTCAAGCCTGGAGAAGCTGCTGGGAGTGGCGAAGCCGGGAGAGGGGGCGTGGCTTGGTGCGGCCTGGCTCCGCCCCCTCTGAGAAGCGCCCCATCTAGCTAGGATTGACCTCCTTCGGTCCCGGGATCGACTAGTCGATCGCAATCGACTTCCTGCACAGCCCTGCTGTAAATAAATAAGGGCATTAAGATCTGGAGAGGCCCTGCTCTCGGACCCGCCACCTTCGCAAGCATGTCTGGTGGGGACGAGAGACAAGGCCTTCTCTGTGGTGGCCCCTCGGCTACGGAACTCTCTCCCGAATGAGATCAGGTCTGCCCCCTCCCTCCTGTCCTTCAGGAGGCTAGTGAAATCCTGGCTATGGAACTAAGCATTCCCAGAATAATGGCCGAGACCTGTTACAGACCAAAGTGAATTACCACATATGCGGACTGAGTTGGACTTGAGTTTATCTTGGCGATTTGGCTTTATGTATTATATCTCATAGGTTTTTTAAATCTTGTATTGTTATATGATGTTTTAGTCTGTATTATTTGCATTGAATGCTTGCTGTGAGCCGGTCGGAGTCCCTCTACGGAGGTGAGAAGATCGGGATATTATAAATAAAATTAAATAAATAAATAATTTGGCTTCTTCAGTGACAACACTTTAAGCCAGTGTTTCCCAACCTTTTTTGAGCCGCGGCACACTTTTTACATTTGCAAAATCCTGGGGCACACCACCAACCAAAATGACACAAAATGACACTCTTAACACAGTAATACATACAGTTAATATGTTTTTAAATGTATTTATACACTCAGTGTGAAACCTGGGCCTGTTTCGATGAACTCAACATAGATATCCTGGCAGGAATGGCAGAAAGACACAAACTTCCCACACAGAACTCCCAGAACCAAGAGAAAATACTATAAGAGTTTTGGGGAAAATAGACCTGGGCATTGACCACAATGAGCATCCTTTTGGAGTTGTAGTTCACCTATATCCAGAGAGCACTGTGGACTCAAACAATGTTGGATCAGGACCAAACTTGGCATGAATACTCAATATGCCCAAATGTGAACGCAGATGGAGTTCAGGGAAAATAGGCCTTGACATTTGGGAGTTTTAGTTGCTGGGATTTATAGTTCCCCTACAATCAAAGAGTATTCTGAACCCCACCAATGATAGAACTGGGTCAAACTTCCCAACAGAACCCCCAGGAGGCAAGAGGAGGTCTCTACTTGGGGGAAGGGAGGCGGGCCTTCCCAATGCATGGAGAGGAGAGACCAAGTAGACAATGGGTGGGGAGGGGGGTGTTTGTAATTTTGTGCCTTTATCGAGGTAGGTTTCCTAGGGTTTTTATACACACTAGACTCTCTCCCCCCACCCTTCCTGGAGGTTCCAATTTCCTACGGCACACCTGATGATCGCTCACGGCACACTAGTGTGCTCCGGCACACTGGTTGGGAAACACTGCTTTAAACAACTGTGTTGTCGACTTTTGGTTGATTTTTTTCCCTTCTGTCCTTTGCTTTTAGGTCTTGCATGTAAGTTCCAATCTTTGAGGTTCGGAAACTGGGGGATCTGCTGCTTTCCCTTTCCTGGGACTCCCAACATGGAGTATTCCCACAGACTAACTTTTCTCCTTGACTGATTCCTCTTTTCTTTTCCTTCTCTTTCCCCTGTCCTTGCTCCTGACTCCATGGTAGAGGCTCCAGGAGGGATAGGAACACCTTGGCAAACGCCTTTCTCCCCCTCCGCGTTCCTCCGCTGTGCGTAAGAAGCCGGAGTATTGAGGATGGTTTTGTGTTTTCAGCCTCGTGGCTCTTTTGTCCCCATTTGCATCATCAACAAGGCAGTTGCGGATGGGTCGTACCCTTCCCAAGCTTGTTTATGCATGTTAGCAAAAATGCGCTTTAGCAAATCTAGGCCTGAAATGGATCATCCCACCTCTCCTCATTCGACAGCCGTAACGGAGTGGCTCATTCATTGCTACGTCTCCAATGGGTCATTCCATCTCTCCTCGCCATTGTTCCCATAACATTTGTGATGGGGACGTTTCCTGCTGCTGTGCGCTCAGACCGTTGCTGGTGTTCCCGCCCTTGGATGGTGCCCATGTTGTGTTTGCTTTTCTTCTGTCCTTGCTTATTTCTGCCTAGCCCTGAGAATGAGGAGTGTGACCAAAATGGTCAAAGGTCTGGACAACAACAAATTCCTGTGAGGAACAGCTTAGAGCAGTGTTTTTCAACCTTTTTTGAGCCACGGCACATTTTTTAGATTGACAAAATCCTGGGGCACACCACCAACCAAAATGACACAAAATGACACTCTAACACAGTAATACATATAGTTAATATGCTTTTAAATGTATTTATACACTCAGTGTGAAACCTGGACCTGTTTCGATGAACACAACATAGATATCCTGGCAGGAATGGCAGAAAGGTACACGCGAAGGTCTTGCTCAACAGCTGGGAGTTATAGTTCACCCGCAATCAAAGAGCATTTTGAACTCCACCAATGATGAAATGGAATCAAACTCAGGCCCGGATTACCCACAAGGCCAGACGAGGCCATGGCCTCAGAAGGCGGGTTTTGGGGGGCAGTGGATTCAGCCCCCCGAAATTTTTTAAAAACCAAAAAACCGCCACCTCGCAGCGCTTTCCCCCCGCCCTCTCCTGAGAGAGTCAGGAGAGGATGGGGGAGAGCGCCGAGGGGGCGGGATGAGGGAATGGCGCCCTCCCCTCGCCTGGGCCGCCCCCTTGCAAAGGAAGGAGGCGGCCAGGAGGAGGAGGAAGGGAAGCTCCGCCCCGGCGGCGGGCGGGCATGCATGCATGCGCACGCCCGCCAGCAGGCTTCTCTTCCTTCTCCTCCTGGCCGCCTCCTTTCTTTGCAAGGGGGCGGCCCAGGCAGCGAGGAGGAGGACGGGACTTCCCTTCCTCCTCCTCGCGCCACCTCCCGCGACCGAAAGGAAGGCACGAGGAGGAGGAAGGAAAGTCCCGCCTCCTCTTCGCGCCTCCTTTTGGTCGTGGGAGGTGGAGGAGGCGGCGGACGGAAGCCCCACGGTGCCGCGCGGCTTCCGGCCACCTCCTCCTGGCTCCTCCCGCGACTGAAAGGAAGGCGCGAGGTGGACAGAAGCCGTGGGGCCGGTGCTTCCGTCCACCTCCTCGGGCCCTCCTTCCGGTTACGGGAGGAGGCGGCGGCGCGGAAGCCACACGCCCGGGGCTGCTGCCGCACATGCACAGCAGCGCCCTGGGGGCGTGGCTTTCTGTGCCCTGGGGGCAGGGGCGGTCTAAGGTAATTTTAAATGGTAGGCGAACATTATTTTGGTGCCCCCCAAAAAAAAAACAATATTTTGCCACCCCCCCATGTAAAACAAATATACAATTATAATATCACAACACCATTAGTAGTATTATATTGTATCAATGTATATACAATATATTATACCATACTCATACTATATTATATCATAATTATATTATACTACATTACAATATAATTATATTATAATATATTGACATTATAATATAATGTAACATTCTATTATATTATTATTATAAAATAATAAAATTATTTATTTAAATAAAATTATCCTCTACTAAATATTTTCATTACTCCTATAAAACTCAAATAACCCAAAATAAAGTAAAATAAAATATTATATATTACTACTATTTTGTACAATACCACTATACTGCAATATTGTTTGTAATATTACATGTAATATAAAATATATCATTATTCTATTGTTATATTGTATTTGTATTATATTGTATGACAATATTAAGCAGAACTGTATAATAATCAACAAGAAATGCAATGTAAATGCATCAAAATCAGAATATATTACCTATATCACCCGACTCATAATTCATAGGAGTCTCCCATAAGTCCAAAATTAGGATCCCAATGTAAATGTAAATAGAAAAACAGCCAAAATGTTCAAATGAGGTCGAATACAGGCAGCGTGGCCTGGGCAAACTTGGGCCCGCCCTCCCTCCTTCTAAGTGTTTTGGCCTCCAACTCCCACAACTCCTCATAGCCTCAGGCCCCTCAGGTCTAGACAGAAATAGAGCCGAAGGAAGGAAGGAGGGAGAGAAGAGGTCACAGAGGAGGAGGAGGAAAGCCCTTCAGTCATTCCTTCACTTACACTTCCTTCACTGATTCTTTTCTCCTTCCCGCGCGGCGGAGACAAAGGGAGACGGGAAGCACTCCCTGCCTGCCCAATAGGGAGTGCTTTGCTTACAGGCTTCTGCACAAGGGAGCTACTGGGCATGCACGGAGGTTTTCGCGCATGTGCAGTTGCTCCTGCGCCAACTTCAGCTCCAGAGCAACTGCGCCTGCGTGAAAACCTCCGCGTGCCCAGAAGCGGCGCCGGAGCACACAAGGCCGGGGTCAAAAAGCAGGCAGCTGCAGCACTGTCTGAGGAACATCGGCAGGGCCAGGATGGCGCCCCATGCGGCCAGGATGGCGCCCCTTCCCAGATGGCGCCTGGGGGCCTACTTGGCCTATCTTGTAGGACCGCCCCTGCCTGGGGGCATGGCTTTCCGTGCCCTGGGGAGGGGCGGCGCGGGGCGTCTTGGCCTCGGGTGGCCGAAGACCTTAATCCGGGCCTGATCAAACTTCCAACACAGAACTTCCATAAACAAGAGAAAATACTATAAGAGTTTGGTGGGCATTGACCTTGAGTTTTGGAGTTGTAGTTCACCTATATCCAGAGAGCACTGTGGGGGGGAGGGAGGAAGACGTGGGGCAAGTCTGCGCATTAGCGCCCGCACGGGTCACGTCTTCCTCCCTCCCCCCTCCCGCAGAAGCGGCAGCGTGAGCAAAGCGAGGCAAAGCGAGCAGAGCGACGCTGGGAAGAAGGGAGCCCGAGTGGAGAAGAAAAAGTGTTCAGCAGGAGGTGGAAGAAAGGGTATTGGAGGTTCCAATTTCCTACGGCACACCTGATGATCGCTCACGGCCCACTAGTGTGCCATGGCACACTGGTTGGGAAACACTGGCTTAGAGAGAAGGAGATGTTTAGCCTGGAGAAGAGAAGGTCAAGGGCGGACATGATAGCAATGTTTCAGTAGTTGCAATTTTGCTAGAACAACGTTTCTCAACCTGGGGGTTGGGACTCCTGGAGGAGGGTTTCAGAGTGGCTGCCAAAGACCATCAGAAGACACAATCCAAAGACCACCAGAGGACATGTATTTCTTTTTTAAAAAATTATTATTATTTATTTATTTACATCATTTTTACCCCGCTCTTCTCACCCCCGCAGGGGGACTCAGAGCAGCTAACAATGGCAATTATTCGATACCGCAATAAATTACAATTATAATAACAAAATAAAAACGTACGATACAATATATTAAAAACAACATTAGTTAAACCGTCATAAAGGCTTTTCCAATTACAACCATCATCTGGTCTGATTCAATGTTCAGGTGTCATCATATCCATTAGCCAAAAGCCTGGTTCCACAACCACGTCTTCAGTTTTCTTCTGAAAGAAAGGAGGGAGGATGTCGATCTGACCTCGCTGGGGAGCGAATTCCAGAAGGCCCTGTCCCTCTTCCCCACCAACCGTTTTTGCGAAGCTGGTGGGACTGAGAGCAGGACCACCTCGGCAGATCTTAGGCTCCTTCGTTCCCGCAAGGCCCCGCGGAAGGAACTTCCTCGTTCCCGCAATGCCCCGCGGAAGGAGCACCGCACGGAAAGAGTGCCGCACAGATGGTGTGTGTGTGCGGAAGGCGCGGTGCGCGCAGCGCAGAAGCACCCCATCCAGCTGCGATCGACCTCCTTTGGACCCGTGATTGACTGGGCGATGGCAATTGACTTCATGGGCAAACCTGATGTAGATGTATTTTGTACAACGACTTCTCCTGAGATAGGAGAATTTATAATGACTGTTGGTTTTACTGAATGGGTCTATGGACCGTAATAAAATTGTTGTTGATGTTACTGTATCACAACTCCCATTGGCCCCAATCATGAGGTCTCATGATGAGGAATATAGAAGTTGTAGAGCAGCATCTTGAGGGCTACGTATAACAACATGTTGGACCGGATGCTGCCTGTGGGCTTTGCGTTTGGCACATGTGTTATAGAAGCCCTCTGGGATGGCGGGAAAGTTTCCCGCCGTACGGACGGAGGGCCAATGGCCAGCTGGCCATGCCTCGCCTCTGGAGAGGCTGGCGCTGGCCTCTCCCTCCTCTCGGGCAGCCTATTTAAAGCTGCCCCATGCTCACGGTCAGGCATTGTGCCTGAATCAGCTGATCCATCCCACTCAGCCTGCATGCGGTTTGTGTCTTGGTTTATGGTTAGCTCGTTTTGTTAGCATGTCCTGGTTCACTTGTTACTGTTGAATATTTGGGCTATTCGTCACAACTCCTTGTTGGCATGGGGCATGGGCCCTGGATCTGGCTTGGTATCCCCCCTAGCGGAAGGGGGGAACATCTGGTGGTCTCAGGGGTGCTGAGTTACGTTGGCCCAGTGTTGTGTCGGTGACACCCTAGGCATGTTTCCCGGTATCGGACAACAGTGGGCTGCCCGATCATGATCCAGGACCCATGTATGGCTGCCAACCCTTGTTCCTGTTATCAATAAATGAGTTGTGGCCAGTGTTTATCCCAAAAAAAACCCCTTGTGTGTAAGCTTTTCCTTGGGTTTGGCGATGCGGGGTGTATCGCCCATGCACACACAACCTTTACTCATATATCCAGTTGTGCATGTCCCAAGGACTCTATGTAACATTTGTCAACCTCACCAAAGCCTTCGACACTGTGAGCAGAAAAGGTCTGTGGCAGATCCTGGAACGTCTAGGATGTCCCCCCAAATTCCTCAAAATGATTACCCTGTTACATGAGGGCCAGCACGGTCAAGTCAGATACGGCGATGCTCTCTCGGTGCCCTTTCTCATAACTAACGGAGTGAAACAAGGTTGTGTTCCTGCACCAACCCTATTTACAATCTTCTTCAGCATGATACTCCAAAGGGCTACGGCAGATCTCGAAGAAGAAGACGGCATTTATATACGCTATCGTACTGATGTTAGCTTGTTCAACTTAAGCCGTCTGAGGACTTGCACTAAGACACTAAACTATCTAGTCCGTGAGCTGCTTTTTGCTGACGATGCTGCCCTTGTCGCCCATTCAGAAGCAGCCCTGCAGCGCCTAACATCCTGCTTTGCAGCAGCTGCAGATCTGTTAGGGCTGGAAGTCAGCCTGAAGAAAACGGAAGTCCTCTACCAGCCCGCACCACAGGAAGAACACCATCATCCCCACGTCAGCAGAGGCAAATCTGTGCTTAAGTCCGTTCATCAGTTCACCTACCTGGGAAGCATAATCTCTTCAGACACCAAGATTGATAAAGAGATCAATCACAGATTAGCAAAGGCATATAGTGCATTTGGAAGACTTCACAAGATAGTCTGGAGCAACAAGCACCTGAGGCAAAGCACCAAAATCAGTGGGTACAGAGCTATCGTACTGTCTATTCTCCTCTATGTGTCTGAAACATGGGTCACCTATCGCCAACACCTACGACTCCTCGGACGCTTTCATCAGCGCTGTCTTCGCACAATCCTAAATATACACTGGACCGACTATGTGACTAATGTTGCTGTCCTTGAGCAAGCAGGGATCACCAGCATTGAGGCCATGCTATTGAAAAACACAGCTGCGCTGGGCAGGGCACGTCTCTAGGATAGAGGACCACCGCCTCCCAAAGATACTACTCTACGGTGAACTTGCCACGGGTCAGCACAGGAGAGGCGCCCCCAAAAAGAGATATAAGGACTCCCTGAAACAACATCTCAGGCTCGGCCAGATTGACCACCAACAATGGTCCACCCTGGCCTCACATCGGGAGGCATGGAGATGCACTATCCACAATGCTGCGACCTCTTTCGAGAAGACACGCCGAATGAGTCTCGAAGAGAAACGACAACGCAGAAAAGAACCGCTACTTGGAAACCACATCACCCAAGGAGACTTTCTGCTGTGCTTTCTGCAACCGAACTTGCCTATCTCAGGTTGGCCTTTTTAGTCATCAACGCGCTTGTAAAAAGCGTGGGATGAGTCCGTCCTAAGAATCTTTGTTCGCGAAGTAATGCCGATAGGCATGCCCCATTTTGTGAATTGAGGAGTTATGAGGGACAGGCATTCCTTGTAAGTAGTTTCCGAGGGGTCAAAAACACAAGAACATTCTTGAAGTATCCTCTTTGGGCCCAAAGTTAGGATGAAAAGTATTTGTCTTGTCGATCTCCAAAGCCTTGTTCCGTCTGTCCCCAAGATCTGAGACAGACGTCTTCCGTAGTCCTCCTTCTAGAGGTCACTGTATCGGTTGCAGAAGATCGAACCTGGGCCCTTGTGCAAAGGAATGACCTCTGTCGTTGCATGATGGCACCCTCCGTGTTCTCGTCTAGCTCAGTTCATGGAAGCTGTTGGAACAAACCCTCCATAAATTCCTCTCTCTGTCCTGCCTGCTAAGCACCTTGGCCTCTTTAGGTATTCTCCACCAGCGACATGCAACCCAAATGTGTGATTCAAAACTATATCAATAACCTTCTGAGGCCTCTAACAGTCGTTTGCCGCAACGGTAGAGGATGAGTCATCTCCGCATTAATTCAGGAGTCGGGGATTTTTAACCTCCCGGGTCACCTTGTCAGCATAAACAATCGCTCTCTGCCCCTCTTCGATCATTGTTTGTTGTGATCTCTGCGGCCAAGCATTCGGGGTGTTGGCAATTCGTGGCACAAGTAACTTCCAGCTCACGAGTAACTACACGTGTTTGGGGTGGGTGGGGGAACGGCCGACGTGTGTTGGTTAAGAAATCACCTTGCTAGGCTCTTAGTAAGGAAGCCAATTTAAGAAATTCAGGTCAGTCCCTTGTCAATTTTTTTGGAATCAGAATTGCAGAATGGCAAAGTAATCAAATGTCATCTAATTCGATGCTTCTTTAATAATAATAATAATATAAATAATAATAATACACTTTATTTATATTCTGCTCTTCTCACCCTGAAGGGCACTCAGAGCAGATTACAGGTACACATACTTAGCAGACAATCCTTGCCGTTTCCACATACACACATATAGACGAACAGAGACAAACTCTGGCCACCAGGGGGAGCTGATGCACTCCTCATCTCTCAATGTTCCCAGCGTCCCTTGTTGTTCCTTCTGCATTACTCAGTGTTCCTGGAGTTCTTTAATGGCCTCATAATTCAGTCAAAATTTGCCTCCCCACTTAATGTGGTACCTTTATCTCCTACTTGACAGATGCAACTGTCTTTCAGGCTGCAAAGGTCGACAGCAGGCTACACTTAAAGGCCGAGCACCCACCTTGACCCGGGCAGGCCTCGAACTCATGACCTACTGGTCAGAGAGATCTTATGCAGCTGATACTTAGCCAGCTGTGCCACATTCCCGGTGCACTCCCCACTCACAATCCCCTTTCGGCCTGAGAAATTTATACGGTACCCTGGGTATATTACGAGTAGATTTATATTACGGGTACAATTACATTTACGGATAATATATAATAAAGGCATTTTATTTTTAAAAAATTATTTGGTGTAGATATAATTTTACCATTTGGACTAGATGGCCCATGTGGTCTCTTCCAATTCTATTATTCTATGATTCGTTAAAGGTGAAAGCAAATTTTGCATACTAATGAGATGGATGTGCAGTAAAGTCTCGCTTATCCAACATAAATGGGCCAGCAGAACGTTGGATAAGCGAAAATGTTGGATAATAGGGAGGGTATTAAGGAAAAGCTTATTAAACCCTGGATGGTGAGCCACTTTGCCTGGCATCATCAGTAAAAAGCTTGGGGGTTGTTTTTGACCCTTTGCTGTCTATGGAGGCCCAGGTCTCCACTGTCAGCAAAACCGCCTTTTTCCACCTACGATAGGCCAGGCGGCTGCTCCCTACCTGTCTAGAGATGACCTAGCTACAGTTATCCAAGCCACGGTCATTTCAAGGATAGACTACTGTAATGCCCTTTACATTGGCCTGCCCTTGTCCGTGATCCGGAAGCTTAAGCTCGTCCAGAACGCCGCTGCTCGACTCCTTGCTGGAGTGCCAGCGAGGAGCCACATAATTCCCATCTTACAGCAGCTTCATTGGCTTCCAGTCGAGCACTGGATCACTTTCAAGGTGATGGTGTTAACATTCAAGGCCTTATATGGTCTGGGGCCGATGTATCTGAGGGACCGTCTCACCCCCTACCAAAACCAGAGATCACTCCGCTCTGAAGATCTGAATCTCCTCGAGGTGCCTGGTGTCAAGACCATCTGTCTGGCCTCGACCCACCGCAGGGCCTTCTCTGTGGCGGCTCCAACTATCTAGTACACTTTGCCAGCTGAAGTGTGTGCCCTGCAATACCTTCTCTCTTTTCGCAGGGCCTGTAAAACCTATCTCTTCAAACTGGCATTTAGCTGTTAATTTCTCTAATCCTGCACAGTTAGTTTTAGGTTAATTTTAGAATAACTTTACTTGATGTTTTTATCTGTTTTATTCTTATGATTGTGAGCCGCTCCGAGCCCTTGGGGGGTGGCGGCATACAAGAATGATTAATAAATAAATAAACAAACAAACAAATTAAGCACCAAAACATCATGTTTTACAACAAATCGGCAGAAAAAGCAGTTCAATACACAGTAACGTTATGTTGTAATTACTGTTTTTACAAATTTTAGCGGCAAAACGGACAAGGGTTCTTTCTTTCTCCCACCCTGGACATTATTCCGGGCAGGAGGCAAACTGCGTTGGATAATACAGAACATTAGATGAGCAAAGGTTGGATAAGCAAGACTCTATTTATTTATTTATTTATTTGTACGTAAAGAATTAAATCTTAGCTGAATCTCTAATACTGCAGGATGTAGTGGGAAGGATAAGTAGTTTAATAGGTCTAATCAAAGCAAAGATAGACATTTTTCTGGCTTAGCTTTCAGCCTCAAGTGGCAGCCTATGTTGGCTTCTCAAAGCCCGCCAGATTGCTCTTATCTCCTGAATCCATGTGAAAATGCTGCAGGATGTAGTGGGGCGTCTTCAACATTTTTCTGGCTTACAGCCACAAGTAGGTGGCAAGTTACTCCTGACATGTAAATTTTAGGTGGCAAGTTACCCCCCCAGATTCAGTTAGGCGATGGGATCCGTGACCCATGGTTTAAGAAGCTTAGATCTAGTTCATTCAGGCTTAGTTTTCAGCCTCAAGTGACATACTTATGATGGCTCTCCTTTTTTTCTCCCAAATCCATGTAAATGCCTACAACAGCCACTAGGGGGCAAGCTACACACATTTTTGTGACCTCCAGATTCAGTTAGGCGATGGGATCCGTGACCCATGGTTTAAGAAGCGTAGATCTAGTTCATTCAGGCTTAGTTTTCAGCCAGAAGAGGCAGGCTTATGTTGGCTCTTTTTTTCTCCCGAAGCCATGTAAATGCCTACAACAGCCACTAGGTGGCAATCTACACAAAAAAATTTCTGACCCCCAGATTCAGTTAGGTGATGGGATCCGTGACCCATGGTTTAAGAAACTTTGCTCTACTTCATTCAGGCTTAGTTTTCTGCCTCAAGTGGCAGGCTTATGTTGGCTCTCTTTTTTCTCCCTAATTCATGTAAATGCCTACAACAGCCACTAGGTGGCAATCTACACAATTTTTTGTGACTCCCAGATTCAGTTAGGCGATGGGATCCATGACCCATGGTTTAAGAAGCTTAGATCTAGTTCATTTAGGCTTAATTTTCAGCCTCAAGTGGCAGGCTTATGTTGGCTCACCTTTTTTCTCCCGAATCCATGTAAATGCCTACAACAGCCACTAGGTGGCAAGCTACACACATTTTTGTGACCCCCAGATTCAGTTAGGCAATGGGATCCGTGACCCATGGTATAAGAAGCTAAGATCTAGTTCATTTAGGCTTTATTTTCAGCCTCAAGTGGCAGGCTTATGTTGGCTCACTTTTTTCTCCCGAATCCATGTAAATGCCTACAACAGCCACTAGGTGGCAATCTACATGAATTTTTTGAGACACCCCCCCCCCCCCCTCGATTCAGTTAGGCGATGGGATTGTGACCCATGTTTTAAGAAGCTTAGAACCAGTTCAATCTCTGCCAGTGCGTGAAAATTAGGAAATTAAGCCGTACCTGGTCCTACTTTCTGTGATCTCTCCACCTTTGAGTTGTCTGTGTGTATTACACTGGGAAATTTCACCATTATGTGCAAGAATCTTCCCCCATTTTTGGCAGATGTTGAATAATAGGGCTGCAAGATACCGTTGGAAGGTTGACCAGGGAGGTAAAGGTGACCTTGTGGTAATATATTGAATTCTTTTATGTGGGTTGTTGTAGGTTTTTCGGGCTGTATGGCCATGTTCTTTTTTTTTTATTTTTTTAAATATAATTTTTATTCATTCCAACACAAACAACAAAAACAACAAAAACAAAATACACGTAAACATAGACATATACCGAGCCATGACAATAACGTAACCTAAAATCGTATCCCCCCACCCTTCCCACCCCCCACTCCCACCACCAGTCACCTACACAAATACATTCCCCCTATTGCCCTCCTAATCCGTTTTGCAGAGGCTCATATTTCATTCGACCTTAGCACAGAAGGGTGATCTTCCTTCCCCTTTCTGTGTTCAAGCGCTTGATTGTCCGATTATTCCATATCCAAACTTCTGTATTGCTGTCCGTCATATTAACTTGTATTTCTTCGCCTTAAGATAATTGGTATATTTACTCCAGTTCGTTCTATTTTCAAATGCCCTGTTTTGTGCTACTTTCTGTGTTAACAAATCCATGTTCATTATGTCGTAGACTTTTTTTAACCAATCTTGGTGTGTTGGGACTTCTTTAAGTTTCCAGAATCTGGCCAGACTTATTCTTGCTGCCGCAGCCAAATAAAAAGGATTTTATCATCATTTTTGTCTAGTTCAAAATCAAATATCCCCAACAAAAAAGTATTTTGGCTTAAAATCAAATTTTTTCCCCAAAATATCTTTTGACCTCTTAAATATCTCCCACCAAAATTTCTTAACCAGTTTGCACTCCCACCACACGTGGGAGTAAGTCCCGACATTTTTCCTACATTTCCAACATTTCGCATTTAGTTTTCCTCTGCTAAACTTCGAGAGCTTTTCTGGTGTTAAATACCACATGTAAAATACCTTATACCAATTTTCTTTTATCTCCACCGCATAGGTAAATTTTAATTTTTTACACCACACTTCTTCCCATTTATGCAGATCTATAGTATGTCCCACTAATCTGGCCCACTTTACCATTACCTCCTTGATGACATTTTCCTCAGTGGCCCAGCCTAGTAATAGTTGATAGGATTTCCGTATGGTTTTAGTATCACTTTTAACAATTTTAGACCAACTAGAGTCTTTTATTTCAAACCCCTTTTTCCGGTCTTGTTTATAATTCTCCTTTATTTGCCAGTAGTGGAACCACGTTGTACCAGGTTCCACTCTCTGCATCTCCTCCAACGTCAACAAGTCAACTTCCTGCCCTTTGATCTTTAGTACATTTTTGTATGTCAACCACCTCTCCCTCGGGATTTCTCTCTTGTGGTCTGCCTCTATCGGAGAAAACCACAGGGGGGTTTTGTTACATAATCTTTCTTTATGCTTATCCCAGACATTAATAAGAGCCGCCCTTATAAAATGATTCCTAAAACCCTTTTCTACCTTAACCTTATCTCTCCAGAGATAGCTATGCCATCCCCGGAAGAGGTCTTCTCCTTCCAGCGCCAAAAGTTTCTTTTTTGTCAGTGTTACCCATTCTTTCACCCATACCAGTACCGCAGATTCGTAATAGATTTGGAGATCCGGCAATGCCATGCCTCCTCTTGTGATGTTGTCTTTCAACTGTTGAAAGCCTATCCTGGCCCTCTTATTATGCCACACAAATTTCAATATATCCTTTCTCCACTCTTCCAAGATTGCTTTTGTCCTTAGGACTGGTATTGTTTGAAACAAAAATAATATTTCGGGTAACACAGACATTTTAACCAGGGCTATCCTGCCCATCATTGAGAGTTGCAACTTACTCCATTTTTCTAACTTTAACCTTATTTCCCTCCATTTTTTTTCATAATTATTTTGAAGTAAGTGGGCGTTACTTCCTGTCAAAAAAATTCCCAAATACCGGACCATTTTCTCTATCTTAATTCCTGTTGTTCTTTGCAAAGTCTCTTTTTTCCTTTCCGTCATGTTCTTCACAATAAATTTAGTTTTGTCTTTATTTATTTTTAGCCCAGCGACTTCCCCATAAGTCATTAGTTCCTTCCACCACACATTCCATTGTTGCAAGGGGTCTTCTATTACGCAGACGATATGGTCTGCGTAAGCCGAGACCTTATACGTGTTGTTAGGGATTCTCAACCCTTTAATTTCTTTATTTTGTCTTATACTATCTAAGAGGACTTCTAATGTCATTATAAAAATCAGGGGTGACAGCGGGCAACCTTGTCTTGTACCTTTCATTAATTTGATCTCTTTTGTCAGCTGGCCGTTTATAATAATTTTAGCCGTTTGTTTGTCATATATTGATCTGATCGCCTTCTCAAAATAAAACCCCATGTCCATTTCTCTTATCAACTCAAATATAAAATTCCAATTAACCTTATCAAAAGCTTTTTCGGCATCCAAAAAAGGATGCCGACTTCTTTTTGGGTATGCTTATTGTAGTACTCAATTATGTTCAGGATCAACCTAGTATTATCTTTTATTTGACGGCCTGGAAGAAAACCCGTTGGATCCTTGTGCACTCTTTCGTTCAGGACCGTTTTCAATCTTGCTGCCAGTATGCCCGCGAAGATCTTATAGTCCGTGTTCAGTAAGGCAATTGGACGGAAACTTTTGGGTGTCATCACATCTGAATCATCTTTTGGTATCAGCGTGATGTTTGACTGGGTCCAGGAGGGTGGAAGTTTACCTTCATTCAGAACTTTATTCATCACTTTCAACATTGATGGTATCAGCACCTCTATGTGCACCTTATAAAAGTGTGATGAGAAGCCGTCCGGGTGTATGGCCATGTTCTAAAAGCATTCTCTCCTGACGTTTCACTTACATCTATGGCAGGCATCCTCAGAGATTGTGAGGTCTGTTGGAAACTAGGAAAATTGGAAATATATCTGTGGAAAGTCCAGGGTGAGAGAAAGAACTCTTGTCTGTTGGAGGCAAGTGTGAATGTTTCAATTGGCTACCTTGATTACCATTTGATGGCCTGGCAGTTTTTAGGGGTGGCTTGTTACTGTCCGGGGGAATCCTTTGTTGAGAGGTGATTAGCTGTCCCTGATTGTTTCTTGTCTGCAGTTCCCCTGTGTTTGAGTGTTGTTCTTTATTTACTGTTGTAATTTTAGAGTTTTTAAATACTGGTAGCCAGATTTTGTTTGTTTTCATGGTTTCTTCCTTGCTGTTAAAGTTGTCACATGCTTGTGGATTACAAGCTATTCAAAAAGGTTGCGTTCGTTTCGTTAACTTGCATGTGATGTTAAATATAACTGCTTAATTTGGTGACAAAGCAGAAAACAGAACAACAAAAAAGTTGGAAAAATCTTCCTCATAGAGTTGTAGGTGCAGGATTTCCCAAACATAAGTGTCCTCCCCCTTGTTTTGGCTCAGTTGCAATGACCTGTGTCTTCTGTTTTTTATTTACTATTTATTTCTTGATTTTTATTGTGCTAAGCAAGCGTCGTTCATGCTAAGCAGGCTGCTGATCCCACTGCTGATGTGTGTATTGGCTTCTATCTTGTTGAAAGAGAGGCACAGACCTCAATCATTGATTTATTTGACGGCCACAAGGTTTCTTTTCACTCCGCAGGGATTTGCTCAGAGTTTATTGAGAAGGATGTCTTACCGGAGTTCTGTGCCTGGCTGCGGAGTGACATTTGAAGTTGTTTCAAACATCCCGGAGGTGAGTCTTGAGTAGACACTATTACTCCTTTCCACCAGACTCCAAGGAAGCCCCTTGGGTCCTTGACCAGTGCCTGGCGGCTGTGATGGGTTGGATGAGGGCTAGCAAGCTGAAGCTTAATCCTGACAAAACAGAGGTCCTCCTGGCCAGTCGTGGGACTGATCGGGGCATAAGGTGCTTGGTGGGTTCGCACTCCCTCTGAAGACACAGGTCCACAGCTTGGGGGTCCTCCTGGACACTGCTTTGACACTTGATGCTCAGGTGTCGGCAGTGGCTGGGAGGGCCTTTGCACAATTAAGATTCGTGCGCCAGCTGCTCGCGTACCTCGTGAAATCTGATCTGGCCCTAGTCACCTCTAGGTTGGATTACTGCAATGTGCTCTACGTGGGGTTGCCCTTAAAGATGGTCCGGAAGCTACAGTTGGTTCAAAGATCTGCAGCCAGATTACTCGCGGGAGCTGGTTACAGAGAGCGGTCAACCCTCCTGTTTAAACAGCTCCACTGGCTCCCAATAAGTTTCCGGTCCCAATTCAAAGTGCAGATCATCACCTATAAAACCCTAAATGGTTCGGGACCTGCTTATCTTTCTAAGGGTATGAACCAGTGCGTACCTTGAGGTCGTCTGGGGAGGCGCTGCTCTCTCTCCAACCACCATCGCAAGTGCGGTTGATGGGGGTGAGGGATAGAGCCTTCTCGGTGGTGGCCTTGGCTCTGGAACTCCCTCTCTAGGGAGATCAGACAGGCTCCCCCTTTGTCCTTTTTCCGGAGTCAACTAAAAATCTGGATGTTCCAGTGTGCCTTTGATTAAGCAGCTCACTAGTAATTTTCCTGTCCCCACTTTCAAAATTTCGTAATAAAAGGCAGTTCCTAATTGGTTCTGTCTTAAAAATTGCCAATAATGAAATAATAATGAAGTTTTGAAAGTTTTGTTAGAGTTCTGAAATGTTCACCACCAGAACTTTAGCAACACTGTAGAAGCAAAGCACCTGCGCCACCTAGTGTTCACCACCAGAACTTTAGCAACACTGTAGAAGCAAAGCACCTGCGCCACCTAGTGTTCACCATTAGAACTTTAGCAACACTGTAGAAGCAAAGCACCAGCGCCACCTAGTGTTCACCACCATAACTTTAGCAACACTGTAAAAGCAAAGCACCAGCGCCACCTAGTGTTCACCACCATAACTTTAGCAACACTGTAAAAGCAAAGCACCAGCACCACTTAGTGTTCACCACCAGAACTTTAGCAACACTGTAGAAGCAAAGCACCAGCGCAACCTAGTGTTCACCACCATAATTTTAGCAACACTGTAAAAGCAAAGCACCAGCGCCACCTAGTGTTCACCACCAGAACTTTAGCAACACTGTAGAAGCAAAGCACCAGCGCCATCTAGTGTTCACCACTAGAACTTTAGCAACACTGTAAAAGCAAAGCACCAGCGCCACCTAGTGTTCACCTCTAGAACTTTAGCAACACTGTAGAAGCAAAGCACCAGCGCCACCTAGTGTTCACCACCATAACTTTAGCAACACTGTAAAAGCAAAGCACCAGCACCACTTAGTGTTCACCACCAGAACTTTAGCAACACTGTAGAAGCAAAGCACCAGCGCCACCTAGTGTTCACCACCAGAACTTTAGCAACACTGTAGAAGCAAAGCACCAGCGCCACCTAGTGTTCACCACTAGAACTTTAGCAACACTGTAGAAGCAAAGCACCAGCGCAACCTAGTGTTCACCACCATAATTTTAGCAACACTGTAAAAGCAAAGCACCAGCACCACCTAGTTTTCACCACCAGAACTTTAGTTTTGTAAGTACTTTAGAACCATTTAGAACCATGATTGCCCAGGCCTAATGTTTAGCCTGCAGAAGAGAGAGAAGGCTGAGAGGAGACAGGATGAGGGCCATGTATAAATATGTGAGGGGAAGTCATACGGAGGAGGGAGCAGACTTGTTTTCTACTGCCCTGGAGATAAGGATTCAGTGGAGCAATGGCTTCAAACTACAGGGAAGGAGATTCCACCTGAACATGAAGAAGAACTTCCTAACTATAAGGAGAGCTGTTCAGCAGTGATACTCTCTGCCCCGAAGTGTGGTGGAGGCTCCCTTGGAGGCTTTTAGACAGAGGCTGTATTTTTGACAGGACTTTCATTGACTTGGGGTGGTTTCTTCTTCTTCTCCCTCCAGGATGCTCAAGGAGTAGAGGAAAGAGAAGCACTAGCAAGAATGGCAGCCAATGTTGACAATGCCGCTTCGGCCGATTCAGAAGCCCATATTGAGAAATACCTCCGAAGCGTCCTGGCCGTGGAGAACATTCTCACGCTGGACCGGCTGCGTCAGGTGAGCGGATGCCGCGTGGAAATGCCACAGAACAGTGGTGGTGCTAAGAGGTTGCATTACCCCCCCCCCCCAGATGATCTTGGAGAGCCATACCGACCCAGTCTTATGCCCATGAACCTCCCAAATCCAATATTTTGCACCCAAAAAAACCTCAAACACAAATATTAACTACCCACAAACATTTTAGGCTGAGCAAAGACCTTCTTGAACAATAGAACTCTTTCCATATCTGTTTCGGACCTCAAATGGTCCTCTTTTGGACCTTAAATGGACCTCAAAACATGGGGAAAGTGCCTTTCAAACCCCATAGGAGATATTTGGGAACACATGTAGAACCATGTGTAGCAATGAACGCAGCTCGGGGGATGTTTATGACATGCAGGCTGCATCTTGCCCATTCCAACATTCACTGTGGAGTTGTGGCATCATGTGTATTTAGTAGGCCTGTTTGATTTAAAGAAATGGTTCAAAACTCATTGTGGATGTAGGGGGCGCTGGCGGTTCGAATCTAAATGACTTCTGAAATTTTCTGAAAAAATTGCGGAAATTTTACGAATTTTTTGGAAATTTCAGAATGGCTTTGTTAATGGCAGACACTCATGCGCAGTAGGAAAGAAACAGCACTGATTAAACACCCAGTTTGGACGCGGAGGTCCTTCCCCTCCACGTTAGGTCTCACACGGAGGGAAGGCATCCGCGTCCAAACTGGGTTAAACACCCAGTTTGGACGCCGAGGTCTTTCCCCTCTACGTTAGGTCTAACATGGAGAGAAAGGCGTCCGCATCCAAACTGGATTAAAGAAACTGGGTTAATCCAAACTGGGTCCTGATCCAACATTGTTTGAGTCCACAATGCTCTCTGGATGGAGGTGAACTACAACTCCAAAACCCAAGGTCAATGCCCACCAAACTCTTATAGCATTTTCTCTTGGTTATGGGAGTTCTCTGTGGGAAGTTTGTGTCTTTCCGCCATTCCTGCCAGGATATCTATGTTATGTTCATCCAAACAGGCCCAGGTTTCACACTGAGTGTATAAATACATTTAAATACATATTAACTATATGTATTACTGTGTTAGAGTGTTAAACACCCACTTTGGACGTGGAAGTCCTTCCCTCCGCATCAGAACTGGTGTGAGAGCTGCACACGGAAGGGAAGGCTGTCAGATTATTGCATTTTGAATGGCAATTCATGAGTCAGCACAAGATGTATTTTCTGCAGTGTGACATGTTTGACACCAGATGGCGCTGTCTCAAGACTGATGAATAGAATCTTGAGGAATGACAGTTGGGATCTGACAGTTGGGAATTGTCCATTGAAGAGGACAGTTTGGATTAGATTTTTGTGAGGAAAGGATGTTTAGGAAGGTAGCTGAGATTGCTGTTGTTTTTCATGCTTAGCTTGTTATTGTTAAATACAATTCAATACAAAGATATATTTTTACCTTGTGAATTGAATGAGAGTGTCATTATTCACACGAACAGAGACTGGAGTTTATTGGGCCGATGGGGAATTAAACTTCTATATTTCTGTTGCCTATTCCGCTGTGGCATAAATACTCGACGCCGAAGAAAGGCCAGGGAAGGGAAACTCGCCGATTCCTTTCCGAAAATGGCGGCGGCGGCTTTGAAATGGCAAATTCACTTCCGGGTTGCTTACATTGCTTCAAAACCGCTTCAAAAGTGAATTTAATCCGAATTCATTCCGATTTTACGAGCATTCCGACGGACCTACCCAGGCCTAATATTTATGTATGGATGGGTCGACATACAGGGACTAAATCCTAGGGTAGTTTTCCAAGTGAGCATTAGAAAGAACTTAACTATGGAATAGACTGCCATGAATAGTATCGGGCTCTTCTTTTTCTGAGGTCTTCAAATGGAAGTTGGGTGGCCATCTTTCAGGAGTGCTGTAGTTGTGCATTTCAGCATGGCAGAGGGCAGGACTTTGGATGGAATTTGCAGCACTTTCCAACACAATTACTCTCTGATCTCCTTGCGGAGAGAGAAAAAGCAGAGTATAAATAAACATCATCATCATCATCTCAATTAAAATGATTTCCCGTGCTGTGATTCAAAGTTCGCACCGATGCTTGTCCTTCATCCATGGGATACAGAAGTAAATCTGATCTGTACAGAAGTACTTCACATTCTCTGCCCTTTGGCTCAGCTGGGTTTCTCTCCAGGCCTGGATCAGGCCCTTTTGCCGCCCAAGGCCAAAGGCTCCGCCCTGCCCCGCCCCGGCTCCACCCCCAGCTCCGCCCACGCCTCCTTGCCGGCGCGAGGAGGAGGAGGAAGGAAAGCCCCACCCCCGGAGCCGATGCGGGGCCTCCCCACGGCTGCTCCTCCCTCCCTCCAAAAGCCGCCATGCGGCCAAAATTGCCCTTTTCAAGCGCCATCCACGCTGCCCCCTCCCTTTGCTCTGCTCCCCTCGACTCTTGCTTTAGGACGGAGGGAGGATCAGCTCCGCGCCGGCGAGGAGGCGGGGGCAGAGCCGAGCGGAGCCGGGGGCGAGGAGGGGCGGAGTCCGGGGTGGAGCCGATCCTCCCTCCTTCTAAAGCAGAGCCGAGGGGAGCAGAGGGAAAGGGAGGGGCGGCGTGGATGGCGCTGTGGAACGCACTCCCTATAGACATTCGATCAGCTTCATCCCTCCTACATTCAGAAAAAGAGTGAAATCCTGCTTTGGGACCCGTTTTAAAACAATTTTTTTCTAAGCATTTTTTAATGGTGAATTTTTTTAAAAAACTTGGGTGTCCATGATCTTAATTTTAACTGCCCCCAAAAGTGGCATCGAATTGTTGCCGCCTGTTGAGGCCATGGCCTAGGGTGGCCTGGAAATATTTTTAAAAAATTTTTAAACAATTTTTGCATTTTTGGAATTCTTTTTAAAAAAAAAATTGGGGTAATCTGCGGTGCCACCCGCCTGTTTCTCTTTTTTTAAGAGATGTTGCTATCATTCTTTCTGTCTGTCTATCTACTTAACTACCTATTTATCACCTGCAGGAAGTTGCCGTGAAAGAGCAGCTGGCAGGCAAAGGAAAACTGTATCGAAAGAGCCTCAGTTCTCCAAATGTCAATCGAGTGAGTTCTGGTGCTTAATCTTGCCTATTCCACCAAAAGAGGGGCAGCGCATGGGAGACAGCAAAGAAGAAATAGAGAGCCTGTTAAGTAGGAATTATCCAGGCAAATTTAACTTGTGAATTTTGATCTGTGTTTCGTCAGTGAATTTGAACCTGCATTTTGACTTTAGGTATCTCATTATATGTATTTTGATAGTGTTTTATCTCTTTGTTCTGATGATGTTGTACCCTGCCTCGAGCCACAAGGAGAGGCGGGATGATGATGATGAAGTCATCATCATCTAGCACCCAAGGGAGTCTTAGCATTATTATTATTATTATCATTATTATTATTATTATTATGAGTCCTTCCTAAGAATCTTCGTTCGCGAAGTAATGCCGAGAGAGATTATTATTATTATTATTATTATTATTATTATACTGTTGTCAGCATCATTGTCTAGCAGTCAAGGGAGTCTTCTTCTTATTATTATTATTTTATTGTATCATCATTATCAACAACATCATCATCATGACCTAGCACCCAAGGGAGTCTCAGTATTATTATTTTGTTATCAAAACCATTATCTTACATCCAAATGAGTCTCAGTATTGTTGTTATTGTATTGTATTGTCATCATCATCTAGCACCCAAGGGAGTATTATTATTATTATTATTATTATTATTATTATATTGTCATTATTATCTAGTACCCAAGGGAGAGTCATCATCATCATTATTTTGTTATCAACATCATTGCCCAGAGTCCAAATGAGTCTCAGTATTATTGCTGTTGTTGTTATGTTGTCATCATTATCATCTAGCATCCAAAATAGACTCAGTATTATTATTATTATTATTATGTCATCATCATCTAGTACCCAAGGGAATCTTAGAATAATAATAATTATTATTATTATATTGTATCATCTAGCACCCAAGGGAGTTTCATTTTTGTTATTATTAGTAGTAGTAGTAGTGGTAGTATATCATCATCATCTAGTACCAAAGGGATCTCAGTATTGTTGTTGTTGTTGTTATTAATAATAATAATAATTTGTCATAATCATTATCCAACACCAAAATGAGTGTTCTTGTAGTTATTAATAATAATAACAACAACACTACTGATATCCCTTTGGTACTAGATGATGATGATATACTATTACTACTGCTAATAATAATAATAATAATAATAACGAAAATGAGACTCCCTTGGGTGCTAGATGATAATAAAAATAATAATTCTGAGAATCCCTTGGGTACTAGATGATGATGACATAATAATAATTTGTCGTAATCATTATCTAACACCCAAATAAGTGTTGTTGTTATTATTGTTATTATTATTATTAATAACAACAACAACACTACTGATATCCCTTTGGTACTAGATGATGATGATATACTATTACTACTACTCTCTCTCGGCATTACTTCGCGAACAAAGGTTCTTAGGAAGGACTCATCCCACGTTTTTTACAAGCGCGTTGATGACTAAAAAGGCCAATCTGAGATAGGCAAGTTCGGTTGCAGAAAGCACAACAGAAAGTCTCCTTGGGTGATTTGTTTCCAAGTTGCGGTTCTTTCTGCGTTGTCATTTACAAAAATGAGACTCCCTTGGGTGCTAGATAACGACAATATAATAATAATAATTATTATTATTATTATTATAATTCTGAGATTCCCTTGGGTACTAGATGATGATGACATAATAATAATAATTTGCCGTAATCATTATCTAACACCCAAATGAGTGTTGTTGTTGTTGTTATTATTATATTGTCATCATCATACGGTACTCAAGGGAGCCTCAGTTGGAAGCCTCTCTTCAATGCCCATTCCACTATTTTAAACCCGTCTCTTTGGTTTCCCCATATTTTAGCTCTCAGGAAGCCGCCAGGATCTCAATCCGCCCTACAGCCTCGCGACGTACAAAGTAAGCTTTCAGAACGTCTTAACTGGAGTAAATGGGAAATTTGGGGAAGCGGAAAGAAATACAGCCCTGCGGCAGCGACAGGAGATCAGAGCGGGAAGGGATTTTCTTTTCTTCCCTTCGGAGCTCAGCCAGCCCAGGTCTTCGCAGGTGTCTGTAATACCTACCTTGCTGAATATTTTATAATCAAGGCTTCTTTTTCTTCCCCTGTCATTTTTGAAGTTGAACCTCTTCAGTATTACGATATATTTTAATAATACATTTGGAAAGCTGCTTTAGATTGGATTCACCCAGTCCTAGTTTCTAAACGGCCGAGTTGCGAGCTTTGACAGAACTCTCTGATCTAAGGGAAGACTAGACTGCTGAGACGTTTAACCAATATTTCGATTTTCCTTTTTTACTGGGTGCACGAGTGCAGGCGAAGGTCACCCTGAGACCTATTATAACAGTGCAGAAATTCAAATCTTGCTGGGCTTTTGGCATATTTTGGGTTCCCATGATCCCACTTATCCTGTCATTATGTATTGTAAGAAACTGGATCTTTCCATTGCAACGAGTGACCATCACTCATAAAAACCCAAAAAACACAACGGAAGAGACTTAAAAAGCCAAAAAATAAAAAATCACATTACAACCCATGCGCAAAACCACACACACACACACACACACACATATATATATATATACACACACACAATTAATTTATTTTATTATTTATTTACGACATTTATATGCCGCCCTTCTCACACACACAATATATTATATTATTGCCATAGCACGATATTAATATTATATATTACATTGTACTATAACATTATTTATTTATTTATTTACGACATTTATATGCCGCCCTTCTCACCCCGAAGGGGATTCAGAGCAACTTACAAGTAAAATGTAAATACCATATATTATATTATTGCCATAGCACAATATTAATATTATATATTACATTGTAATATAACATTATTTATTTATTTATTTACGACATTTATATGCCGCCTTTCTCACCCTGAAGGGGACTCATTATTACTATTATTATTCTATTACATGTTATATAAATATATACTTATAATATAATATTGATAGTATTATATAAGTATTACATTATAATATTATCAATATTATATGCATATACAATATCTATTACATATAATAAAAGTCAGTGTTTGCGGCCGAGCGACCGAGCGGCGACCGGAGGAATATGTGCCAGTGTTTCGATTGGCTGCCATTGTGGGATTATTTGCATAATGGGCTCAAACTGGCCAGCCTCAGAACTCCAACATTCTACAGCCCCAAACAGAGGGGATTGGTTGCCACTGAAATGGAATTTGCATAAATGCCTCCAAATGGCCAACCACATTCAAAAATTCTAAAGTGACTCAGAGGGAAAGGGACAGGCCTCAGGCAGTCAGCCACTGAAGCCCACAGCACTGACAGATCAGGACCAAACTTGGCAAACAGGCGACCAATGGCCCACTTCACTACCTGGTGTGGTTTAGGGCAGGAGGGGCCACGAATGATGGGATTTGCAGTACCTTCACGTCATTCACTTCCCAAACAACACTAAAACCCCTATAAAACACAAACCAGCCCCAAAATTGACAGAAAGGCTTCCTTAACTTGATTTTCCTGACTAGGCCTCAGCTCATGGGATATTGTTAGGCTTCCTTAACTTGATTTTCCTGACTAGGCCCAGCTCATGGGATATTGTACCTTCACTAACTTGATTTTCCTGACTAGGCCCCGGGACTGACCTTCACTAAGTTCCTGAGACCACTGCCCACATAAACATCTAATAGGAACCAACCGTGGCACACAATGCCTTCCTCAACTAACCCGGGCACCACCGGGTCCTCAGCTAGTTATATTATATACATATACACATTTACACAGACTGGTCCACAGCAACACGTGGCAGGGGATGGCTAGTATGTATATAAAAGCAGTGTTGATTCCAAAACACACCCCAATTTTAGAGATAATTCATATGGTAAAGATGTGTGTCTTACAATCGAAGAAATTGTGTTGATTAGATTGCAATTGTCTGCAAAATAAGACCCACTTGGTTGAGTCAACAAGGCCTTTTAATTGAAGCAGATGATTCGCTATGTTAATTTTTTTTCATTGTTTCTCTTTTCCTTTATGTTTCTGTGTTTCTTAACTCTTCAACGGTATCCACCCCTCATTGCATGTCTCAGTGTCCAAAGGTCCCCACAGAGGTAACTTGAGTCATTAGGCTCGCCTAATGACCGGGATACGAGCGTTATCCCACTCTGGAGTGTGCTTGAACCCGTGAACCCCTTTGCTCTAACCCCAATGCCTAACATCCGCTTTGTGGTGCCTCCCTTGCTTTCCCATTGCTTCCTTAACCTCGGAATATGTGCATAACACCTTTGAAGGTGACGGCCTGTGTTTTGGCGTGTGGAATTTGGCATTGCTTTTTTGAAGTGGAGAGCATGTCTCTGAACAGATACGGAATGGGTGATACCTGGCTTGGAAACAGTCCATGCGAAAGGGATTGAGGAGTCTTAGGAGACCACAAGGTGGACATGAACCAACAGTGTGATGTGTGAAGCAATGGTTGCATCAGAGCAGGCATGGGCCAACTTGGTCCCTCCAGGTGTTTTGCACTTCAACTCCCACCATTCCTAATAGCCTACCAGCTGTTAGGAATGGTAGGAGTTGCAGGCCCGGATTAATACCTTTTTGCGCCCTAGGCCACACTTTGGAATTACGCCCGCTTTAAGCCAACCTCTACCGCACGCCCCCCTCCCCCACCCCGGGAAAGGGCCGGGGCCCCTCCTTCCCACCGGGCAGCAGAGCAGGAAGGCCAAGGCCACCAGGAGGCTCCGGCAGGCACTTACCATGGCCAGGCGGAGGGAGGAGTGTCCCGGCAGCCGAGAGCCAGGGGCCGGGCCGGGCCGCCTCGAGGAAAGCATTTAAAAGGCCAGCCTCTGAAGCACGGAGGGAGAAGAAAAAACCAAAGAGAGGGGAGCGGGGAGGATGGGGTGGGGAGGGAGGAGGGAGGGGGCAAGAGGAAGAGGAGGAAAAGGGGGCGGGGCGATAGCGGGAGGAAACGGGGGAGGAAAAAGAGACGCTGTCAAAGTGGCCGGTGGTGCCACCTTCTCCACCCACGACCCCTCCTCTCTTTCTCTCTCTGCGTCATCGCCACCGGGGAAACTGAGGCAACTGAAAAGGGATCCGCGCGAATGGCTAGGAAGCTAGCCCACTCACCCACCCACCCCCGTTTTGGGGCAGAAATAAAGGCTATTTCTGGCTCCGCAATGAAAGGCGGAGAGAGGCAGAGGCGTAGGGAAGCACGCGCGAGAGAGCGGGGGGCGCGCACGGGTCTCCCGCTCGCTCACTCTCTCGCTTGCTCAGAAGGCAGGCTCCCCGTCTTGCTCCTGCGGATGGGAAGGACCATAGGAAGGGAGGGAAACAGGCGCGCGCAGAGTGGCCGGGGGCGTCCCTGGGGGGGGGGGGGCAGGTGCCGCTGAGTTGGGAGAGACCCCAGGGGCCGGCCACGGCGTTTTTATTTGTTTCAACATTTTTTTTGGTCCGTGATTCTGCGCCCTCCTCGGCTTGCGCCCCTAGGCCATGGCCTAGGTTGGCCTTATGGGTAATCCGGGCCTGGGGAGTTGGAGTGCAAAACATCTGGAGGGGCCAAATTAGCCCATACCTGCTCTATAGCACCTCGCCTTTATTTTGTTCTTCTTCTTGACAGTCGTAAGGCAGACGGAAGAGCTGAGATGACCTCGCTTTGGTTTTGCAGCTGGGTGCGGAGAGAAGCTGTTACTGTGCAAATTTAGCAAATCAAGCAAAAGCTGGTGTAATGTTTCTAAAATTAGACTTCATAGGAACAGCTTTACAAGTTCTTGGGCTTTTTTTAAATTACGAGTTTGTTTGGGTTTTTTTTAAAAAAAAATCCCCCAGTTATGGAAATTAGATGTTCACAGAAAGTATAATGTGATGTTTTGTCGTTTTCTGAAGATGAACCTATAGTGAGGAGGACTCCATTAAAAATGGCTCCTGATCCTGAGCAAAGTCTATTTGGGGTTCTGGCCTTCTCAGGATGAGGAATCACCCCGTTAAATTATTTATTTATTAGGCCTGGGCAATCCATGGTTCTAAAGTATTAACAAAACTAAAGTTCTGGTGGTGAACACTAGGTGGCGCTGGTGCTTTGCTTCTACAGTGTTGCTCAAGTTCTGGTGGTGAACATTTCAGAACTCTAAAAAAACTTTACAAATTTTTTAAAGACATTATTATTTCATTATTGGTGATTTTAAAGACAGAACCAAACACTTAGGAACTGCCATGGCTTTATAACGCCCCCTCAAATTTGAAAGTTTTGGGAGAGCTGAAGGAAATGGCGTGGCCTGGCTCCGCCCCCCCCGGGCTTCCAGCTCTCCCACAGCTTTAGCCTTGAGGGGGAAGCCAAGCCAGCATTGTGCTTGCTCTGCCACCGCACTGCCCCAAGGCTGGAGAACCTGTGGGGAGAGCTGAAGCCGGGGATGGGAGGGGCATGGCCATGACTCCTGACCCCTCCCCCGCTTCAGCACTGCCCCCCTCAAGGCTGGAGAAGCTGTGGGAGAGCTGAAGCTGGGGGAGGGGCATGGCGCGCCTGGCTCCACCCCCTCCCGGCTTCAGCTCTCCACAGCTTCTCCAGCCTTGAGGGACAGTGTCAAGCCAGCATTGTGCTTGCTCTGCCACCGCTGGCTTGGCACTGCCCCCTCAAGGCTGGAGAACCTGTGGGAGAGCTGAAGCCGGGGAGAGGGGGCGGGGCATGGCGCGGCCTGGCTCCTCCCCCAGCTTCGGCACTCCCAGCAGCTGCTCCCAGCAGGCCACCATCCCCCAGCCGTTCTTTACTGTGTTAGCGTGTCATTTTGTGTCACTTTGGTTGGTAGTGTGCCCTCGGATTTTTTTAATGTTAAAAGTGTGCCGCAGCTCAAAAAAGATTGGGAAACACTGCCATAGACACACAACACATATAGACAGACACTGAGAGGCTATTTAACTTTTTTGTGGCCACCAGGGGAGCTGTCGCTTCACCGTCCATCTGCGACATTGATGAAGTACTTTCCGCATTCCTTGCATGATTTTTGCTGGAGATTTTTTATGGCCTCGTAACTGGCCAGGAGTTGATTCAGCAGGACCATTTGGAAAATATTTTGAGGCCTCGTTGCGGAGACCTTGTGGCAATGTGAGGAAAGGGAGCACAATGTTCCAAGGAGCGGCGGATGTGAGAATTAGTTTAATGAAGTCTGACCTTGGTGTCCAGCCGGTTTGGCAAAGGTTTCTCCAGACAACCAATAAATAAGTTCTTTCTCATCTTTCTCAATCGTAATCCATTTGTGTGAGACTCCAGTGCAGCGGGGCCTCATCGCTTTGTCCCTTTCTCAGCTGAACATTTGCTGCAGAAGGCCCGGTTGTGCCGATGCACATTGCTTCAAATCTTGAAAAATACTTCCAAGAAACCGGTATCCGGTCGGATAACATCCCTTTGTGCTCTCCATCCCATCTGTGCTCCAGGGGCAGCAAAATGGCATCACCAGGGCTCTTGGGAGAGGATGCCTTCATAGGGTCCCTGTAAGCCATAGCCAACTTGGCAGCCACTAACAGCACTGCTACAGACTACGAATCTCATGATTCCATCAAATGGAGCCATGGGAGTTGGCATTTAGGGCAGTATTTCTGTGTTGCCTCCTAGTTTGCAAGGGCTCCAGAGGCGATGAACAAACACAAAAACACTTGAAACATACACAGATCAGAGCAGTGTTTCCCAACCTTTTTTGAGCCGCGGCACACTTTTAACATTTAAAAAATCCGGGGGCACACCACCAATCAAAATGACACAAAATGACACTGTAACACAGTAAAGAACGGCTGGGGGATGGTGACCTGCTGGGAGCAGCTGCTGGGAGCAGCTGCTGGGAGTGCCGAAGCCGGGGGAGGAGCCAGGCCACGCCATGCGCCGCCCCCTCTCCCGGCTTCAGTTCTCCCTCAGCTTCACCAGCCTTGAGGGGGAAGTGCCAAGCCAGAATTGTGCTGGCTCTGCCACCGCTGGCTTGGCACTGCCCCTCTCAAGGCTGGCGAAGCTGTGGGAGCGCTGAAGCCGGGAGGGCGGAGCCAGGCCACGCCATGCCCCTCCCCCCCTGGCTTCAGTTCTCCTCAGCTTCGCCAGCTTTGAGGGGCAGTGCCAAGCCAGCATTATGCTGTCTCTGCCACCGCTGGCTTGGCACTGCCCCTACAAAGCTGGCGAAGCTGTGGCAGTGCTGAAGCCTGGGGGAGGGGGCGGAGCCAGGCTGCATCATGCCCCCCCTCCATGGCCGAAGGAGGCGGCGCCCCGGTCCCTTCTTCTTTTTCTTCGCCGCTGCCCGGCCCTTCGTCCTCCTTTCCCAAGCAGCAGGAGTTCGGCAGGAGGAGGGGGGAAGGAAGGGGGGCAGAGAGCTTTTTTCGCGGCACACCTGATGATTGCTCACGGCACACTAGTGTGCCACGGCACGCTGGTTGAGAAACACTGGATTAGAGAGATGATTGGCCCAAACTCACAAAATGAAGTTCAACAGCGTCAAATGCAAGAGACTTAGGCAGAAAAAAAGGAAATGCAAAAAATACAAAATGGGGGATGCGAGGCTCGAGAGCAGGATGTGTGAAAAATATATTGGAGTCCTCATGGACCAGTGTTTCCCAACCTTTTTTGAGCCGCGACACACTTTCAACATTAAAAAAAATATGGGGGCACACTACCAACCAAAACAACACAAAATGACACTCTAACACAGTAAAGAACCGCCGGGGGATGGTGGCCTGCTGGAAGCAGCTGTTGGGAGTGCCGAAGCCAGGGGGAGGAGTCAGGCAGCGCCATGCCCCGCCCCCTCCCCCTGGCTTCAGCTCTCCCACAGCTTCTCCAGCCTTGAGGGGGCAGTGTGAGCGAGGGGCGGGAGTCATGGCCCCCATCCCCAGCACCGCTCTCCGCCATGACTCCCGCCTCTCGCTTGCTGAAGCCGTGCGGAGGAGGAGGAGCATGATCAGTGGACGGGTTTCAGTGGGCGGGGCTCCTCCGCGTGGCTTCAGCGAGCGAGTCATGGCGGATTGGAGGCTGGCTGGGGAAATGGCCAAAGGAGGTGGCGCCCCGGCCCTTTTTCTTCGCCGCCGCCCGGCCCTTCCCCCCTCCCCCAAGCAGCAGGAGGAGGGGGGAAGGAAGGGCCGGGCAGAGAACTTGTCTCACGGCACAGCAGGAGGTTCGTCACAGCACACTACTGTGCCGCGTCACAGCAGTTGGGAAACACTGTCGTGGACAACAAGTTAAGCATGAGCCAACAATGTGATGCGCCGGGGAAAAAAAGACAGTGGGATTTTGGCCTGCATCAATAGGAGTCTAGTGTCTAGATCCAAGGAAGTCATTCTACGCCTCTATTCCGCCTTGGTCAGACCACATCTGGAATACTACGTCCAATTTTGGGCACCATCATTGAAGGGAGATGTTGACAAGCTGGAATGTGTCCAGAGGAGGGCGACTAAAATGATCAAGGGTCTGGAGAGCTGGGCATGTTTAGCCTGCAAAAGAGAAGACTGAGAGGAGACATGATGAGGGCCATGTATAAATGTGTGAGAGGAAGTCATAGGGAGGAGGGAGCAGGCTTGTTTTCTGCTGCCCGGGAGACTAGGACGCGGAACAATGCCTTCAAACTACAAGAAAGGAGATTCCACCTGAACATGAGGAAGAACTTCCTGACTGTGAGAGCCGTTCAGCAGTGGAACTCTCTGCCCCAGGGTGTGGTGGAGGCTCCTTTGGAGGCTTTTAAACAGGCTGGATGGGGTGCTTTGAATGCAATTTTCCTGCTTCTTGGCAGAATGGACTGGGTGGCCCACGAGGTCTCTTCCAACTCTAGGACTCTATGAAAGATAAAATATATTAAAATGCATCCTAAAAACTCTTAAAAGCAGTCTAAAAAACAATCCCAGAATCCAGTTTTCAAACACCAGATGTGAAACACTACTCTTTTGATCGTTCACCAAAATCAAAAAGAAGATGGGACTAGTTGTACTTCCTTGGGGAGGGAGAAATTCCATGGTTGAGGTCAACGTGCTAATATTTCTGATTACCCACCAACCTAACTTTATGAAGTGTTGAGACACACAGGCCACTTCTGAGGATCTCAGATTTGGGGCAGACCCATATGGAAGGGGTGATCTTTCAGATACCTTGGCCCTATATATATATATAGAGAGGGGGGGGCATATATATATATATATAGGCATATATATATAGGCATATATATATAGGCATATATATATATAGGCATATATATATATAGGCATCCATCCCCGATAATTTCCAACACTGCCTCGAGGCCGTTACTGGATGGCTGCGTGCCAGTAGGTTGAGGGTGAATCCGCGAAGATGGAGATCTTGTGGTCGGGCCGCTCGGGTGGTGTAGATGTCCAGCTTCCGACCCTGGGCGGTGTGGCGCTATGCCCATCGCCTTCCGTTAAGAGCCTGGGGGTCCATCTGACTCCCAGCTGACCATGGAGGCCCAGGTCTCCGCGGTCAGCAAGGTTGCTTTTTCATCTGCGACAGGCTCGGAGGCTGGCCCCCTATATCTCCCGGAATGTCTGGCCACGGTGATCCAAACTACGGTCATCTCAAGGCTGGATTACTGTAACGCGCTTTACGTTGGCCTTCCTTTGTCGGCGACCCGGAAGCTCAAGCTGGTGCAGAACACTGCCGCCCGGCTCCTGTCTGGAACCCCAGCAGGCCGCCACATCACACCTGTTTTGCAGGATCTGCACTGGCTCCCAATCGAGCACGGATCTCCTTCAAGGTGTTGGTTCTTACCTTTAAGGCCTTGCATGGCCTGGGGCCAGCGTACTTGAGGGACTGACTCACCCCACACTGTCCCCGAGATCACTACGCTCCGAGGATGCTAATTTGTTAGAGATACCCTCGCCATAAACTGACATCTACTCGCCGGAGCGCGTTCTCCCGTTATAGCTCCTATATGGCTATAAAGGACCTGCTCCCGTTTAGACACGCCTGCAAAACTTATTTGTTTAAGCAGGCCTTCAGGTGTCCTGCCCATGTTCTTATATAATTTCTGAACTGTACCTGGGGGTTTTGTATTTTGCTGTTTTAACTGTTTAATTGTCTTAGATGTTTTATCGCATTGCTTGTGTGTAGTTGTACCTTAGGCAGCCTCAGGGAGGCGGCATAGAAACCCGAATAATAAATAAATAAATAAATATGTAGGCATATATATATAGGCATATATATATATATATATAGGCATATAGGTCCACCACCTTCAGTTGACCTCGGAAGGGATTGGAAGCCATTGCACCTTCAAGATCCGTGTTCTATGATCATGGGACTTAACTGCTATAATGACGCAGTATGGCTACTCCCAAGAGTATGTGTCTTCTAAGCCCTACTCTCTAGTGCTCAGTAATGTAAACTAGTGAGGACTAATAATGGCATGGGATGAAGGTGAAAGAAAAGTTTGAGTAGATTGCAAGGTAGGCATCCTGCTGTGTACCAAACCACTCTTGAGTTTTACTTCTTAGACATGGCTGAGCAGAACGTACTCTCTTTTCCCTTGCTTTGAATATTCACTTGCGTTGCATTGGCTTCTAGAAGAAGAGTTTTTGCAACCTCAGAGTTGTAAAAATGGCTGGTCTTTGTCTCTGGGGGCAGGTGGGTTGCAGGTGAGAGGCCATGTTCTTCCCATCTAGGACCAGGAAGGTGTTTCTTCCAGCAAGGTCATTCTCTCCTCGTCCTTCTTTTAGTCCTTGTGCTAGTGGTGCTTCCTTTGGGTGTTGGCAGTCTTCTTATTCTGGAGTTGCGGTGCTCCTGGTTTTATCTCTGTGGATGTCTTTTCCTCCTGTTTCCTTCTAGAACCGTTGGGAAAGCCATCAAGATGTATCGCTAGCCTCGGCACAATCCAACAAGTCCAGACCGAGTCTCCTGGCCTCTCCACAGCAGAATGGCTCTGCCGATCCAGGTAAGAAAAGCATCCTTGGTCACCTTATTTATTTTTCATTTATTTATTTGTTAGATTTATTAGCTGCCACTCCCAGTGACTCGGGGGTGGCTTACAATAAAATATTGCAATAGAACACATCAACATGTGTTCAACAGTCGCTGGTCCGTGACTTTGGTCTGAAGTGTTATCAGTACGCTGATGACACCCAGCTTCTGCTCAGAATGGACGGCAGGCCGGACTCCGTACCCGATTGTTTCCATCGATGCCTTGAAGCCGTGACTGGTTGGCTGCGTGCCAGCTGGCTGAAGGTGAATCCGTCGAAGACGGAGATCCTGTGGCCCGGTCGGCCTGGGCTGGGTGGGTGCCGGTTGCCTACCCTGGATGGCGAGCGGCTTAACCCATCGCCATCGGTTAAGAGCTTGGGGGTTCTGTTGGACTCCTCGCTGACCATGGAGGCTCAGGTCTCCGTGGTCAGCAGGACGTCATTCTTTCACCTCCGACAGGCTAGGCGACTGGCACCCTACCTGTCCAGGGACGACCTGGCCACGGTAATCCAAGTGACGGTCATCTCGAGATTAGACTACTGTAATGCCCTCTACGTTGGCCTTCCCTTGTCGACAATCCGGAGACTCAAGCTAGTGCAGAATGCCGCTGCTCGCTTGCTGGCGGGATCGCCAGTGAGGGAGCACATTACACCTATCCTACGGCAACTGCACTGGCTTCCTATTGAGTACCGAATTGCCTTCAAGGTGTTGGTTCTGACCTTTAAGGCCTTGCACGGCCTAGGGCCTGCGTACCTGAAGGACCGCCTTACCCCGTATTCTCCCCCGAGATCACTGCGCTCAGATGAACAGAATCTGTTGTTAGTGCCATCAATCCGCTCCTGCCATCTATTGACGACCAGACAGAGAACTTTCTCCATAGCGGCACCGGTGCTCTGGAACGCCCTCCCGGACAGTACTCAAGCTATCTCGGAATTGGCCCCTTTTCGGAGGGCTTGTAAGACTGCCCTTTTTGGCTTAGCCTTTAATTAGGCACACCGGACTAAGAACCATGTCGTATGTCTTCCCATGCCCTGTGTGGTGATGTAATGTGTTTTAATGTGCTTTTATGTTTTTATGCTTTTATTGTAGGGCCACATGTCGACATGTTGTGACATGTTGCCCGTTATATCTACTGTTATCCGCCTGCTGGGAGGAGCGGAATACAAAAATGAACAATAAATAAATAAATAAACATAGCATTAAAACAGAGAATAAAACAGTTACGAGAGGAAACACAGTCTTAAAAGATGGCGTATCACAGCTCAAAGGCCTGTCGGAACAGGAACGTGTTACAGGCCTTCCGGAAAGCCAACAGATTGCGTAAGGCCCTAACCTCTGGGGTTAACGCATTCCAGAGGACTGGGGCGATGATAGAGAACGCCCTTCTTCGCGTTGAAGTAAGCCGGAACTCCTTGACACTAGGCACGGTTAAAAGATTCCCCTCTTCGGATCTAAGAGTTCTCATGGGGCAGTATGGGGTTAGCCAGTCCCTCAAGTACACTGGCCCTAGACCAGACAAGGCCTTGAAAGTCAGAACTAACACTTTGAAGGTGATTTGAAACCCAATAGGGATCCAGTCAGGGGCGGTCCTACAGGTAGGCCAAGTAAGCGGCCGCCTAGGGCGCCATCTGGGAAGGGGGCGCCATCCTGGCCATCCTCCTGGCCCTGCCGATGTTCCTCAGGCAGCGCCGCAGCTGCCTGCTTTTGGGCCCGGCCTTGTGCGCTCCGACGCCGCTTCTGGGCATGCGTGGAGGTTTTCGGCGCGAGGCGCAGTTGCTCGGAGCTGAAGTTGAGCGCAGGAACAACTGCACATGCGTGAAAACCTCCGCGCATGCCCAGTAGCTCCCTTGCGCAGAAGCCTGTAAGCAAAGCACTCCCTATCGGGCAGGCAGGAGTGCTTCCCCTCTCCCTTTGTCTCCACCGCGTTTTGCGGGAAGGAGAAAAGAATCAGTGAAGGAAGTGTAAGTGAAGAATGAATGAAGGGCTTTCATCCTCCTCCTCCTCCTCTGTGACCTCTTCTCTCCCTCCTTCCTTTCTTCGGCTCTATTTCTGTCTAGCCCTGAAGGGCCTGAGGCTGTGAGGAGTTGTGGGAGTTGGAGTCCAAAACACCTAGAGGGAGGGAGGGCCCAAGTTTGCCCAGGCCGCGCTGCCTGTATTCGACCTCATTTGAACATTTTGGCTGTTTTTCTATTTACATTTACATTGGGATCCTAATTTTGGACTTATGGGAGACTCCTATGAATTATGAGATCGGGTGGTAGGTAATAGATTCTGATTTTGATGCATTTAAATTGCATTTCTTGTTGATTATTATACAGTTCTGCTTAATATTGTCATACAATATAATACAAATACAATATAACAATAGAATAATGATATATTTTATATTACATGTAATATTACAAACAATATTGCAGTATAGTGGTATTGTACAAAATAGTAATATATAATATTTTATTTTACTTTATTTTGGGTTATTTGAGTTTTATAGGAGTAATGAAAATATTTAGTAGAGGATAATTTTATTTAAATAAATAATTTTATTTATTATTTTATAATAATAATATAATATAATGTTATATTATATTATAATGTCAATATATTATAATATAATTATATTGTAATGTAGTATAATATAATTATTATATAATATAGTATGAGTATGGTATAATATATTGTATATACATTGATACAATATAATACTACTAATGGTATTGTGATATTATAATTGTATATTTGTTTTACATGGGGGGAGGGCAAAATAATGTTTTTTGGGGGGGGCACCAAAATAATGTTCGCCTACCATTTAAAATTACCTTAGACCGCCCCTGGATCCAGTGCAGCTCCCGCAGAATAGGTGTAATATGGTAGCTCGCGGGGACTCCCGCGAGCAACCGAGCTGCGGCGTTCTGCACCAGCTTAATTTTCCGGGTCATCGACAAAGGCAGGCCAATGTAGAGAGCGTTACAGTAGTCCAGCCTTGAGATGACCGTAGCTTGGATCACCGTGGCCAGGTTGTGCCGAGACAAGTAAGGGCCCAGCGTCCGAGCCTGGCGAAGATGGAAAAACGCCACTTTGCTTACATCGGAGACCTGGGCCTGCATTGACAGCAGAGGGTCGAGGATAACTCCGAGGCTCTTTACCGAAGACGACGGGCGTAGTGCCACGCCTTCCACGATCTACGCCGGGAACTCGACGGGGAGTGTGTCCCTGTTGGTTCTGTTGGAACTCTCAGCAGCTTTCGATACCGTCAACCACGGTATCCTTCTGGGTCGCCTCGCAGCACTGGGACTTGGAGGTACTGCTTTGCAGTGGCCTCGGTCCTTTCTGGAGGGTCGGTCCCAGAGAGTGTTAGTGGGTGACACCTGTTCGACCCCACAAGCGTTGTCATGTGGAGTCCATCAGGGTTCAGTGCTGTCCCCGATTTATTTAACATCTACACAAAGCCTCTGGGGGAGATCATCCAGAGTTTCGGATTAACGTCCGAAACTGTCACTTCTTCCCACCCGTCACTAACGTCCAGATCTGTCACTCCTTCCCACCTGTCACTAAGGAGGCTGTCCAGACTTTGAACCGGTGCTTGGCCGCTGTGTCGGTCTGGATGAGGACTAGCAAATTGAAACTTAATCATGACAAGACAGAGGTCCTCCTGGTCAGTCGCGAGGCCGAACAGGGCATAGGGTTACAGCCTATGCTGGATGGGGTTACACTCCCCCTGAAGACGCAGGTTCGCAGTCTGGGAGTAATCCTGGACTCATCGCTGAACCTGGAAACCCAGGTCTCAGCGGTGGCCAGAGGAGTTTTTGCACAGTTAAGACTCATGCGGCAGCTGCACCTGTACCTTGGGAAGTCTGATCTGGCTACGGTCGTCCACGCTCTGGTCACATCCCGAATAGATTACTGCAACTCACTCTATGTGGGGCTGCCTTTGAAGACAGTTCGGAAACTTCAATTAGTCTAACGGGCGGCAGCCAGATTACTAACAGGAACTACATACAGGGAGCACACCCGTCCCCCCTGTTGTGTCAGCTCCACTGGCTGCCTGTCCAGTTTCGAGCCCAATTCAAAGTGCTGGTTTTGACCTATAAAGCTCTATACGGTTCTGGCCCAGCTTACTTGTCCGAATGCATCTGCCTCTACATCCCACCTCGTAATCTAAGATAATCTGGAAAGGCACTGCTCTCGCTCCCACCAGCATCTCAAATGCGGCTGGTGGGGATGAGAGACAGGGCCTTCTCAGCTGTGGCTCCTCGCCTGTGGAATGTGCTACCTAGCGAAATACGATTGACCCCATCCCTCCCAGCATTTAGGGAAAAAGTAAAATCTTGGCTATGGGGCAAGACCTTTGCACAATAGCAGAATGCAGCACTGTGGACTGGAATAGGAACGGCTAAATGATTGACGAGAATATGGATAACTGTTTAATAACTTAGATTTATGGAGAAACACTGTTTTTAATTTACTTGAGTGTTGAATATTTGCTTGTTTTTAACTGTTATTTTAATGATATATGTTTTTAGGATTTATATTGTATGTTTAGGCATCGAATTGCTGCCTTGTTGGCCGCTCTGAGGATAGCGTATGTGGGATTTTGATACTATCTGGTTGAAGCATTTTTGCTGACTATATTGCTTTATTTCGAGCCCCAATTTATTCATTTATTTACCTTATTTATATTCCCCTCTTCTCACCCCAAAGGTGACTCAGAGCGGATTACAGTACACATACTTGCAGACAATCCCTGCAGTTCAACATATGACATATAAACATGTGACATTTATCACAATACAGTACAGTACATACATTTTGACATATTATACATATATAGACAAACAGAGGCAAACTTTCTGGCCACCAGGGGGAGCTAACGCACTCCTCATCTCTCTCCACTGAGCTGCTGAACTTGCTGATCGAAAAGTGGTAGGTTTGAATCTAGGGAGCGGGAGAGCTCCTGCTGTTAGCCCCAGCTTTTGCCAACCTAGCAGTTCGAAAACATGCAAATGTCAGTAGATTAATAGGTACTGCTTCGGCAGGAAGGTAATGGCGCTCCATGCAGTCATGCTGGCCACATGATCTTGGAGGTGTTTCCGGACAACGCCGACTCTTCGGCTTAGAAATGGAGATGAGCACCAACCCCCAGAGTTGGACACGACTGGACTTAATGTCAGAGGAAAACCTTTACCTATTGCTTTATTTTAACCTGTATGTATAATTTACCTGTAGATACATACGTGTACACACACACAGTCAGATTCAGCTAGCAAGAGCAGAGCCTTTCCAACATTTCATGTTGGTGACACACTTTTTAGACATTTGCGACATTTGGTGACACAGCCATTCAGTTATAGTGGCCGAACAGATGTTAAACCAACCCCCGTCTAAGAAATACGAACACATACATCAATGGTAATAACAAAATGATGAGAACGCAACGTATCTCATGAAAACTTTTCCTAAGATTTTTGTCATATTTATGTGACACATCTGCAGCAGGCACAATAATGTGTCGCGACACACCGTTTGAAGCGCTCTGACTTAAGAGTCTCGAGATGTCTTCCAGGTGCTTATCTATGACTTGTGAAATAGGCAGAAAATAGAGATACTGTGCATTTACGTGGTTGTTCTCGATTGCAGGACTCGGTGGCCTCGCTGCTGCTTACTTGAATCCCGTGAAGTCTTTTGTGCCTCAGATGCCAAAGCTGCTTAAATCCCTGTTTCCAGTTAGAGATGAGAAAAAGGGAAGGCAAACCTCGCCACTCATTCCACAGGTAAAACTGAAGCATGTTTGTGAAGAAGGGGAACGGGCATGGATTAGCACAAAGGGCTTGTCATGAAGCATATTTATTAGGCCTGGGCAATCCATGGTTCTAAGTGGTTCTAAAGTACTTACAAAACTAAAGTTCTGGTGCTGAACACTAGGTGACGCTGGTGCTTTGCTTCTACTGTGTTGCTAAAGTTCTGGTGGTGAACACTAGGTGGCGCTGGTGCTTTGCTTCTACAGTGTTGCTAAAGTTCTGGTGGTGAACACTAGGTGGCGCTGGTGCTTTGCTTCTACAGTGTTGCTAAAGTTCTGATGGTGAACACTAGGTGGCGCTGGTGCTTTGCTTCTACAGTGTTGCTAAAGTTCTGGTGGTGAACACTAGGTGGCGCTGGTGCTTTGCTTCTACTGTGTTGCTAAAGTTCTGGTGGTGAACACTAGGTGGCGCTGGTGCTTTGCTTCTCCAGTGTTGCTAAAGTTCTGGTGGTGAACACTAGGTGGCGCTGGTGCTTTGCTTCTACTGTGTTGCTAAAGTTCTGGTGGTGAACACTAGGTGGCGCTGGTGCTTTGCTTCTACAGTGTTGCTAAAGTTCTGGTGGTGAACACTAGGTGGCGCTGGTGCTTTGCTTCTACTGTGTTGCTAAAGTTCTGGTGGTGAACACTAGGTGGCGCTGGTGCTTTGCTTCTACAGTGTTGCGAAAGTTCTGGTGGTGAACACTAGGTGGCGCTGGTGCTTTGCTTCTACTGTGTTGCTAAAGTTCTGGTGGTGAACACTAGGTGGCGCTGGTGCTTTGCTTCTACAGTGTTGCTAAAGTTCTGGTGGTGAACACTAGGTGGCGCTGGTGCTTTGCTTCTACAGTGTTGCTAAAGTTCTGGTGGTGAACACTAGGTGACGCTGGTGCTTTGCTTCTACTGTGTTGCTAAAGTTCTGGTGGTGAACACTAGGTGGCGCTGGTGCTTTGCTTCTACAGTGTTGCTAAAGTTCTGGTGGTGAACACTAGGTGGCGCTGGTGCTTTGCTTCTACTGTGTTGCTAAAGTTCTGGTGGTGAACACTAGGTGGCGCTGGTGCTTTGCTTCTACAGTGTTGCTAAAGTTCTGGTGGTGAACACTAGGTGGCGCTGGTGCTTTGCTTCTACTGTGTTGCTAAAGTTCTGGTGGTGAACACTAGGTGGCGCTGGTGCTTTGCTTCTACAGTGTTGCGAAAGTTCTGGTGGTGAACACTAGGTGGCGCTGGTGCTTTGCTTCTACTGTGTTGCTAAAGTTCTGGTGGTGAACACTAGGTGGCGCTGGTGCTTTGCTTCTACTGTGTTGCTAAAGTTCTGGTGGTGAACACTAGGTGGCGCTGGTGCTTTGCTTCTACTGTGTTGCTAAAGTTCTGGTGGTGAAACCTAGGTGGCGCTGGTGCTTTGTTTCTACAGTGTTGCCAAAGTTCTGGTGGTGAACACTAGGTGGCGCTGGTGCTTTGCTTCTACAGTGTTGCCAAAGTTCTGGTGGTGAACACTAGGGGGCTCTGGTGCTTTGTTTCTACAGTGTTGCTAAAGTTCTGGTGGTGAACACTAGGTGGCGCTGGTGCCTTGCTTCTACAGTGTTGCTAAAGTTCTGGTGGTGAACACTAGGTGGCGCTGGTGCTTTGCTTCTACAGTGTTGCTAAAGTTCTGGTGGTGAACACTAGGTGGCGCTGGTGCTTTGCTTCTACTGTGTTGCTAAAGTTCTGGTGGTGAACACTAGGTGGCGCTGGTGCTTTGCTTCTACAGTGTTGCTAAAGTTCTGGTGGTGAACACTAGGTGGCGCTGGTGCTTTGCTAAAGTGTTGCTAAAGTTCTGGTGGCGAAAATTTCAGAACTCTAAGAAAACTTTCAACATTTAGTTATAAATGGCAGTTCCTAATTGGTTCTGTCTTAAAAATCGCCAATAATGAAATATTAATGAAGTTTTGAAAGTTTTGTTAGAGTTCGGAAATGTTCACCACCAGAACTTTAGCAACACTGTAGAAGCAAAGCACCAGCGCCACCTAGTGTTCACCACCAGAACTTTAGTTTTGTAAGCTCTTTGGAACCATTTAGAACCATGGATTGCCCAGGTCTAATATTTATTTATTATTTATTTATTTACAGTATCTACATTCCGCCCTTCTCACCCCGCAGGGGCCTCAGGGCGGATTACAATGCACATATACATGGCAAACATTCAATGCCATAGACACACAACATATATAGACAGACACACAGAAGCTATTTAACCTTCCAGCTTTCATGAGGTTATTCTGGCCACCAAGGGAGGTGTCGCTTCACTGTCCATTTGTGACACTGAGGGAGTACTTTCCTCATTCTTTGCACGCTTGCTGGTGATTTTATCTCCCCCTCCCTCCTGACATTTCGCAAGAAAGTCAAGACCTGGCTGTTTGAGCAGGCATTTGCTGATGAAATATAAAGGTTTAATTAGATATATGGAATGACGACGATGTGACGGAAACTGATTTCAACATGACGCTGAGACTGCAATTGTATGTTTTTAATTGTTAAATTGTTGCTATATGGTTATTTTGTTTGTTTGTTTGTTTGCTTGTGTTGTATTGAGGGCAGAGACTGCCTTGTGTAAACCGTCCCGAGTCGCCTTCGGGCTGAGAGGGGCGGTATAGAAACGTGACAAATAAATAAATAAATAAATAAATAAATATGGCATCGTAAATTAGTTAAATTAGCCTCCCCGCATAAGTGGTACCTAAATTTCCTACATGACAGATGCAACTGTCTTTCAGGCAGCAAAGGTTGACAGCGAACTACACAATGGTTGGAAGCTCCCTCTGACCCGGGCTGGCTTCAAACTCATGACCTTTTGGTCAATAGTGATCTAATGCAGCTGACTCCCAGCCAGCTACGGTGCATAGGCTTCAAATGGACTCCTGAAGAGGAAGAGGAGCAAAGTATTTTGCAGAATTATATTTTTAAGCCATAGAAAACACATAAATGCACAAGTATAAGATGAGGAATACATGGAACAGCAATACTTACTTACTTTGCTGATCCCTTGGCGTCTGAGTATAATGGCCTTGCAAGTGCAGCGTCTTGGTGGTGGATATATAGGTGCTGCAGAGCCCTATTCTTGTCCCACATGTTCTTCTACGGTGAGGACATCGGTTTCCAGGTGGAAGGCAATCCTGGTCAGGGTTGGCTTGACACGCCTTCGTCTTGGCACGTTTCCCCTTTTCCCTCTCCATTTGTGCCTCTTCAAATTCCACAGCACTGCTGGTCACAGCTGACCTCCATTTAGAGCTCTCAAGGACCAGGGCTTCCCAGTTCTCGGTTTCTATGCCACGGTTTTTAAGATTAGATTTAAAGCCCATCTCTTTTCCTGCCCACCAACATTTTGTTTTCTGTTCTTGAGTTGGGAGTATAGTAACTGCTTTAGGAGACGGTGATCTTTGGACATTCGGACAACGTGGCCAGTCCAGCAGAGTTGATGATGAAGGATCATTGCTTCAATGCTGGTGGTCTTTGCTTCCAGCACACTGTCCGCCTGTCTTCCCGAGAGATTTGCAGCATTTTTCGGGGGCAACGCTGATGGAATAGTTCCAGGAGTGTGACATCTGTAGACAGTCCACGTTTCGCAGGCATATAACAGGGTTGGGAGGCCAGTAGCTTTGTAAACAAGCACCTTGGTCTCCCTACGGATGCCCCGGTCCTCAAACACTCTCTGCTTCATTCGGAAGAATGCTGGACTTGCAGAGCTCAAGCGGTGTCATATTTCAGTGTCAATGTTGACTTTTGTGGAGAGGTGGCTGCCAAGATGGCGGAAATGGTCAACATTTTCTAACATTACACCATTAAGCTGTATTTCTGGCATTGGAGAGGGATTATCTGGTGCTGCTGGAAGAGCACTTTGGTTTTCTCGATGTTCAATGAGAGGCTGAGCTTCTCGTTTGCTTCTGCAAAGGTGTTTAAATGTGAAAAGGATTTTTAGGTTCTTCAATATCTGTGTGTACGTACTTGCCTTTGAGTTACCTGTCGACTTATGGGCACCCCATGAATTTTCTGGGGTTTTCTTAGGCAAGGAAACCTTAAAGTTGCTTTTGTTCCTTCCTCTGAAACAGAGCCTACGGAACCTCATATTTCTTATGGTCTCCCATCCAAATACCGTATTTTTGGCGTATAAGACTACTTTTTAACTCAAGAAAATCTTCTCAGAAGTCAGAGGTCGTCTTATACGCAGAAGTCTTATATGCGGGAGTCGACTTATACACCAGGAGTCGTCTTATAGAGCGGGCGCTGAAACTTCCAATCCGGATTGGAGAATCTGTGGTTGCCGCATATTTTATTTATTTGTTTACTTTATTTATATTCCGCTCTTCTCACCCCAGAGGGAACTCAGAGCGGATTACAGGTACACATACTTAGCAGACAATCCCTGCTGTTTCCACATACACACATATAGACAAACATATAGACGAACAGAGGCAAACTCTGGCCACCAGGGGGAGCTGACGCACTCCTCTCAGTGTTCCAGCGTCCCTTGTTCCTTCCGAATTTTTCAACGTTCCTGGCGTTCTTTAATGGCCTCATAATTCAGTCAAAATTTGCCTCCCCACTTAATGTGGTACCTTTATCTCTTACTTGACAGACGTAACTGTCTTTCGGGCTGCAAAGGTCGACAGCAGGCTACACTTAAAGGTCGAGCACCCACCTCAACCCGGGCAGGCCTCGAACTCATGACCTACTGGTCAGAGAAATCTTATGCAGCTGACACGTAGCCAGCTGTGCCACATTCCCGGTGCATATGGTGGAGGGAGCTCAAAAATGGCAGTGGCCGCGTCCCTGCTGTATGCAGCGACTGTATGAAAGCATTAAGGGTGAAGCTGTACAAGGACGGTAGAAGAAAATCCATTCATCAGGATTTGTGGACTTAATGCGGTCCCGATGGTGAGGTGAAGGGCCGCCTCACCGGGAAGGTGTAAGTGAAGGGCGGAGCAAGCTGCAGGCGTCCGGGGTGCCCAGGATATGAACAAAGAGACAGAGTGGCTCTGGGCCCAAAAAAACACACCTCTTTTGCCTGTCTGGCCTGCCCTTGTATCCTATTACCGTACCTCCTCCTCTCGCTCCTGAAGACGGCAGTGAAGCGGTGCAGGTGCGCACGTGCGAGATCTGAGAGGCAGAGGGAGGTACGGTAATAGGAAAATTCCCATATTGAAATCAAATCTGATGCTTTAAAATTTTTTATTTGGTGTGTGTTGGAAGTGGGGTAGTCTTATACGGAGAGTATATCCCAAACTCTATATTTTAACTGGAAAAGTTGGGGTTCATCTTATTATTATTATTATTATTATTATTGGGGCTTCTATGCCGCCGACTCCCTGAGGCTCGCGGCGGCTTACAGGAGCCGAAGGGCACAGTAAAATACAGGCAATAAGCAGTTAAAAACAATTAAAAACAACAGCAGTATAGTAATTAATAACACAGTTAACACAATGAACAGCACATCATCCTCAGAAGAACGAATAGATGGCGGGGCATGGGCAGGACTTACTCACCAAAGGCCTGCTTAAACAGGTATGTTTTACAGGCCCGTCTAAACGGGAGCAAGTCCTTCATAGCCCGAGTTCCAGCCGGGAGGGCGTTCCACAGCGTAGGTGCTATGACAGAGAACGCCCTCCGGCGGGTAGCAGTCAGCCTTGCGAGTTTAGCTGAAGGTATCTCCAGGAGATTGGAGTCCTCAGATCGAAGTGATCTCGGAGGGCAATATGGGGTGAGACGGTCCCTCAAATACGCTGGCCCCAGGCCGTGTAAGGCCTTAAAGGTGAGGACCAACACTTTGAAGGTGATCCGGTGCTCAATTGGCAGCCAGTGCAGATCCTGCAAAACAGGTGTTATGTGGGCGCCAGCTGGCGTGCCAGACAGGAGCCGGGCGGCAGTGTTCTGCACTAGCCTGAGCTTCCGGTCACCGACAGAGGAAGGCCAACGAGCGCGTTGCAGTAATCCAGCCTTGAGATGACTGTGGCTTGGATCACCGTGGCCAGATCGTTCGGGAGAGAGAGGGGGCCAGCCTCCTTGCCTGTCGCAGATGAAAAAAGCGATCTTGCTGACCGCAGAGACCTGGGCCTCCATGGTCAGGTGGGAGTCCAAATGGACCCCCAGGCTCTTTACGGAAGGCGATGGGCATAACACCGCACCGTCCAGGCTCGGAAGCTGGACATTAACATCACCCGGGCGACCCAGCCACAAGATCTCCGTCTTCGCCGGATTCACCCTCAACCTACTGGCTCGCAGCCATCCAGTAACGGCTTCGAGGCAGTGTTGGAAATTATCGGGGACAGAACCCGGCCTGCCCTCCATCCTCAGAATGAGCTGGGTGTCGTCAGCGTACTGGTGACACTCCAGCCCATAACTCCGCACCAGCTGTGCAAGCGGCTGCATGTAGATGTTAAATAACAGAGGGGAGAGAATGGCCCCCTGGGGGACCCCACAGACGCCCAGTCGTCTTATACGCTGGAAAATACAGTAATAACCAGGGCCGACCCTGCTTAGCTTTTAAGATCAGGCAGGACTTGGTGCCTTTAAGGCATTTTGACCTTGTGTTCTCTACTGTAGTAATATAAAAAGATGGACTCCGAGGGGCAGCACGTTCTTTTTGAAAAATCAAACTTTGCATTTTTATTCAGCGTATGTCTTGCCTACGAACGAAAGAGAGAGAAAGAGCGGCCCTGCCAAGGAATGGCATTTCAATATCTATTATTCTATTAAATTTTGTAAAGGTTAGCTTTTAAAAGTCGCGATTTGAGCTGAATATCAAGTACATACAATAACCGTTTCGCGATGCTGGAAAAGCACAATCAAAGCCGTTTAAAACTCCAGTTCCTCGGCATTAATTACGAGCCTTCTCCCCAGTAGCCAAGATTTAGCTCTGAACTAACCTTCACGAAAGGATAATTGCCAAGCACAGCAGAAAAAGACCTCCGGCTCTTGAAGTAAAGGTTTAAATCATTTGGCAGCAAAGTAGGATACAAATTTAATAAATATAAAAATATATAAATAATCTATCTATGTATATAATAAAAGTCAGTGTTTGCGGCGGGAGGTGCGGAGGAATATGTGGCAGCGTTTCAATTGGTTGCCACTGTGGGATTATTTGCATAAAGGACTCTGATTGGCCAGCCTCAGAACTCCAACATTCTAAGGCACCAGACAGAGGGGACTGGTTGCCACTGAGGGAGTATTTGCATAAAGGACTCTGATTGGCCATCTACATTCCAACATTCTAAGGTGACGCAGAGGGAAAAGGAAAGGCCTCAGGCAGGCAGTCACTGCGGCCCACAGCAATGACGGATCAGGACCAAACTTGGCAAAACGAGCGACCAATGGCCCACTTCACAACCTGGTGTGGTTTAGTGCAGGATGGGCCATGGATGATGGGATTTGCAGTACCTTCACCTGATTCACTTCTCAAACAACACTGTAGCCCCTATAAATCACAGACCAGGCCCAAAATTGACAGCAAGGCTTCCTCAACTTGATTTTCCTGACTAGGCCCCCAACAATGACAGAACAAGACCAAACATGGCACACAGATCCTACATCCTGGTGCAGATTGAGGGAGAATGGACCATGGATGATGGGACTTGCAGTACTTTAATTCAATTCCTTAGAGCACTGTGGCCCACAGCAATGACAAATCAGGACCAAACTTGGCACTCAGAGGCCCAATGGCCCACTTTACAACCTGGCACGGTTTATGGCAGGATGGCACACATATGATGGGATTTCCAGTACCTTCACCCGATTCACTTCCCACAGAACATTATAGCCCCTACAAATCACAGACCAGGCCCAATACTCATGACCCACTCTACATCCTGCTGCAGTTTGAAGGAGGATGGACCATGGATGATGGGACTTCCAGTACCTTCACTCACTTCCTGAAAACAACTCGACCCTCACCCAATGACCAATACAGACCAAAATCAGCACACAGAGCACTCTTGACCCACTCTACACCCTGGTGCTGTTTCAAGGAGGATGGGAGATGATTGGACTTGAAGTACCTTCAATCACCTTCCAAGACCGCTGCAACCCTCATCCAATGAATGATCAAGACCAAATGTGACACACGAAGGAAGGGGAAGAAAGAAAAAGGAAGAAAGGAAGGAAAGAAAATAAAAGAAAGGGGAAAGGTATGAGAAGAGGGACAAAAAGGAAAAAAAGGAAAAAGATGGGGAAGCAATCCCAACGACACTTGGGCAACGCTGGGTATATATGTTAGTATATATACTAGGCCTGTTTGATTTTTTAAAAAATGGTTCAAAACCAATTCTGGATGTAGGGGGGCACTGGCGCTTCGAATCTGAATGACTTCCGAAATTTTCCCGAATTAATTCCGAAATTTCAGAATGGCTTCGTTAATGGCTGACTGGCATTTGTTACAACCTGCCATTCTGCCGCGTCACTGCCACACTGTCACAGATGCTATGTGCTCGAACACTGGGGTTTATAGTGGGGGGGGGGACTTTTAACTTAAACTTTTAACTGTTTTAACAGTTTTTTAGCTGTTTTATAATGTCACTTTTATGTGTTTTAATTGGTTCTGTTTGCGTGCTGTAAACCGCCCTGAGCTTCGGATAGGGCGGTCTATTAAGCCGAAACAATAAATAAATAAATAAATAAATAAATAAATAAATAAATAAATGGCGGACACGCATGTTTAACCCGTTTGGATGGGGATGTCTTCCCTCCATGTCAGAACTGGGACGACAGCCGTGTTTAACCCAGTATTCTTTTTCTCTTCCTTTTCCCTTGCTCACTTTCCCAGCTCACAACGTCTTCATGGCACCTTGGCTCTCATTGTGGCTCTTTCCTTCCTCACTCCCTCCGTTCCCCTCATACACATGTCTCCTTTCCGAGTGACATTACAGAGGGCCACTTCACCTAGCCTTTGTAGGACTAATAGACAGAGACAAACAAACAAACATACTTTGAGATAGGTAGGTAGGTAGGTAGATAAGTAGATAGGTAGGTAAATAGGTAGGTAGATGGGTAGGTAGATAGGTAAGCATGTAGGTAGATAGGTAGGTAGGTAGATAGATGGGTGGGTAGGTAGGTAGGCACATAGGTAGGTAGGTAAGTAGATAAGTAGATAGGTAAGTAAATAGGTAGGTAGATGGGTAGGTAGATAGGTAGGTACATAGATAGGTAGGTAGATAGGTAAGTAGATGGGTAGGTAGGTAGGTACATAGACAGGTAGGTAGGTAGATAAGTAGATAGGTAAGTAAATAGGTAGGTAGATAGGTAGGTATGCAGGTAGATAGGTAGGTACGTAGCTAGCTAGGTAGATAGGTAGGTAGGTAAATAGGTATGTAGGTAGATGGGTAGGTAGATAGGTACCTACATAGGTAGGTAGGTAGATAGGTAAGTAGATAGGTAGGTACATAGGTACATAGGCAGGTAGGTAGGTAGATAAGTAGATAGGTAAGTAAATAGATAGGCAGATAGGTAGGTAGGTAGATAGGTAGGTAGGTAGATGGTGGGTGGGCAGGGTGCGTGGGTAGGTAAGTAGATAGGTAAGTAAATAGGTAGGTAGATAGGTAGGTATGTAGGTAAATAGATGGGTAGGTAGGTAGGTAGATAGGTAGGTAGGTAGGTAGGTAGGTAGATAAGTAGATAGGTAAGTAAATAGGTAGGTAGATAGGTAGGTACGTAGGTAGGTAGATAGATAGATTAGATATACAGTAGTCAAGGAAGTCACAGGTCTGAGCCAAACTATTGATGACAGGGAGGCTTGGAAGTCGCTTCTATAAAGGGTTGACCAAAGTCAAAGACAACTTGGCAGCAGTTAACAACACAACCCCAACATGGTCCAGGCCTCCCATGTCCCATCTTCCAAAGCTTGGTAGCAGCCTTTTCCTTCTCTGCCCAGACCCTCGGTGTATGTCAGCGGGAAGCAAGGGCAGGAAGCATAGAATCATAACTTAAAAATAGAACTACATTTTCTATTTGGCAAAACACAAACAAGACTAAGTGCACATCATAAATTTTACCATTGTTGCTGGAATTGATGTTACCGTAAATCACATTAGTTGAAAAGGCTTGGAGCTAGCTCTAATAAATAATATAAATAAAATAAAAATGGCATTCAGACCAACCAACATGATATCAATAAGTCTAAATAGTGCCTCTCTTTTCCAGCTTCAGCGAAGGGCATCTGGTCAGGTTGCCCAAAGCTTCCAAGAGAGAAGAATGGTAATCGGCAAGGATAATATTTAGCATGCATATAGCATTTTCCCTGAATGCTCGGAAGTACTTTGTGGCCCTTTTGTGAAGGTATCTCACCAGACATCCTCCCACCAGTATTTCCCCCTCTTTCTAACCATCGATTTTTGGGGTTCTAGCATTAGTTGGTGGTGGAGGACAGGTTGCAAATACGTGATCTATATCCTGCGGATTTCACTGATACGTTTTGTCAAAGAATGGCTAGATCTGGGTTGCTCTAGGTTTTTCAGGCTGTATGGCCATGTTCCAGAAGCATTCTCTCCTGACATTTCGCCTGCATCTATGGCAGGCATCCTCAGAGGTTGTGAGGTCTGTTGGAAACTAGGACAAGTGGGGTTTATATATCTGTGGAAAGTCCAGGGTGAGAGAAAGAACTCTCGTCTGTTGGAGCTAGGTGTGAATGTTTCAATTGGCCACCTTGATTAGAATTAAATGGCGTTGTAGCTTCAAAGCCTGGCCGGTTGCTGCCTGGGGGAATACTTTGTTGGAAGGTGATTAAGACCTTGGAGTCCTCGTGAGCAACAAGTTAAACCGGGACTGTGGCGCAGCTGGCTGGGAGTCAGCTGCATTAAGATCACTACTAACCGAAAGTTCATGAGTTCGAAGCCAGCCCTGGTCGGAGTGAGCTCTCGACCAAAATTGTGTAGCTTGTTGTTGACCTTTGCAGCCCGAAAGACAGTTGCACCTGTCAAGTAGGAAATTTAGATACCACTTTGTGGGGAGGCTAATTTAACTGATTTACAAGGCCATAAAAATCTCCAGGAAGTATGCAAAGAATGAGGAAGCGACAGCTCCCCTGGTGGCCAGAAGATGGAATGTAAGAAAAGTATCCAAACACTGGATTCACTTAAAAGATATTGTATTCAATAATTACTCCTGAGGAGTTGCAGGCAAATCAACATATCAACCCCAATTGGGTGCCTTAAATACAACCATGTTTCAATCCCTTATAATTAGAATATCCATGTAAACAAAATAAGTTCCCAGTTCCTGGGTGGGATGAAAAGGCGGAGTAACGCGCAAAAGTAAGTTTTCTAAACCCCAATGGGTATTTATAATCCAACCTGATGGGTATTTGTAATCCAATGGGAAATGGAAGGCAGGCACGCCGTCAAACCCCAATCCTGGGCTTCGTAGCGTCCCCAATGTGGAGAGTTGGTTTCTCAGGTGGTGTCTGCTAAGTCTTCTGGCCGACGAGGACACAAGTGTACAGGGTCCCACCTCGTTTCGACCCCCGGTCTTTTTCAAGGCCAAAAGTATTGATTCCCTCACAGTGCATCACATGGCAGCGGCGAGATCGTGAGAAAGGATCTCTGGTGTATTCCACCTCAATAGGTGGGGCAAACCTATTGAGGTGGAATGCACCAGAGATCCTTTCTCAGATTTCGCAGGTCCGCCTTTCAATAGGGATCAGCTAGTTTGGCCTTAACCGAGTAGGTAACGGCGGTGGGACCCAACACTCTCGTGTCAAGGTGCCTGCACCGCGAAACCAACTCTCCCACGTGAGGGCATCAGCAGACCAGGGTGACTTTGGCGATGAAGGTGCGACCATTGGTTACAAGCTAGCACCCAGTGAGGTTGATTTGCCTGCAACCTCAGGAAGTAATTATTGAATACAATATCTTTAAGTGAATCCAGTGTTTGGATACTTTTTCTTTGGTTCTACAGTGACCACACCCGTTGTGTTATATTGTACCAGAAGATGGAATGTAACATAGCCTCTGAGTGTCTGTCTATATATGTTGTGTGTCTATGGCATTGAATGTTTGCCATGTATATGTACATTATAATCTGCCCTGCGGGGTGAGAAGGGCGGAATATAAATACTGTAAATAAATAATAAACATGAGCCAACAATGTGATGTGGCGGCAAAAAATGCCAATGGGATTTTGGCCTGCATCAATATGAGCCTAGTGCCTAGATCCAGGGAAGTCATGCTCCCCATGCTCTATTCTGTCTTGGTCAGACCACTTTACCTGGAATCACACTGTGTCCAATTCTGGGCACCACAATTGAAGGGAGATGTTGACTCTAAGCTGGAATGTGTCCAGAGGAGGGCGACTAAAATGATCAAGGGTCTGGAGAACAAGCCCTATGAGGAGCAGCTTCAAGAGCTGGGCATGTTTAGCCTTCAGAAGAGAAGGCTGAGAGGAGACATGATAGCCATGTCTAAATATGTGAAGGGAAGCCATAGGGAGGAGGGAGCAAGCTTGCTTTCTGCTGCCCTGGAGACTAGGATGCAATGGAACAATGGCTTCAAACTACAAGAAAGGAGAACTTCCTGACTGTGCGAGCTGTTCATCAGTGGAACTCTCTGCTCCAGAGTCTGGTGGAGGCTCCTTCTTTAGAGGCTTTTAAACAGAGGCTGGTTGGCCATCTATTGGGGGTGCTTTGAATGTAATTTTCCTGCTTGTTGGTAGAATGGGGTTAGACTGGATGGCTCACAAGGTCTCTTCCAACTCTATGATTCTATGATTAGCTGGCCCTGATTGTTTCTTGTCTGGAGTTCCTCTATTCTTGATGTTGTTCTTTATTTACTGATACAATTTTGTTTATATATATATATATATATATATACACACACACACACATACACATATATACACACATACACACACACACACACACACACACATATACTAGCTGTACCCGGCACGCGTTGCTGTGCCCTATTTTGGAGATGCGAGGAAGTCTGAGTATGTAAGGGTTGGAGTTGTTGTTAGTTATGGTGGTGTTGGGGTTATGGCTGTGTTGTTGTGGGTTGTTTTGGTGGGTGGGATGTTGGAGTTCTGTGGAGTTGTTGTTGTGTGGTGTTGCTGGCGTTCTGCATAGCTTGTGGATATACAATGTTTTTTGTCTTTCCGTCTGCTGTGTTGATGTAGAGGTTGATGCTTGTGTGGGTGGGGTACTTTGGAAGTGAGTGGAGGTACTTGAAATCCCATTATCCATGGTGTGTCCTCCTCTAATCTGCAGTCGGATGGAGTGTGGGTCATGGGGGGCATTGTTTGCCAAGTTTGGCCTTTATCGGTCTTGGTTCTGGGACACAGTGGTCTGTGGGGAATGATGGGTTTTGAAGTACTACAAATCCCATTATCCATGGAGGTACTTCAAGTCCCATAATCCATGGTCCACCCTCCTCCAAACTGTAGTAGAATGTAGCGTGGGTCATAGGGGCTCTGTGTGCCAAGGTAGGTTACTGTAAATTCAGGCCATACACAATGTCCCATGAGCTGAGGCCTAGTCAGGAACAGCAAGTTAATGAAGCCTTACTGTCAATTCAGGCCATACACAATGTCTAATGAGCTGAGGGCTAGTCGGGAGAATCAAGGTAATGAAGCCTTACTGTCAATTCAGAGCGTAAACAGCATTCCATTAAGTGAGGCCTAGTCAGGAAAATTAAGTTAATGAAGCCTTACTGTCAATTTTGGGTCTGTGATTTGTAGGGGTGTAAATTTTCTGTGGGAAGTGATTTGGGTGTTTGTGTTTGTGCCTCAGCCCTTTGCCTTATCCTCCTCTGACAGTTTATTATGGGTTGGAATGTTCATGTTGGCTGGCCAGTACAGGAGTTATGCAAATCCGCCCTTATTGGCAGCCAATCATGTTGTCAGAATGTAGAGGCTTGAGAGTCGTTGGCAGCCCCGGAGGATGCTGGGAAATGTAGGTTTTTTTACTCGTTTTTTGGGGGCCTTTTAGGTTTTTTTGGGGGGAAAGTTTCTTTGCTACAAACCTAACTTGTCTGAGGCCTATTTCTGTTGGCAAGTTTGGTGTCTCTGCGTTGTAAGGTTTCTCTGTTTGGGACGGTCATTCCATGATGACTCTTCCTTTATATATATAGATATATACAGTATATATACTGGTAGCCACATTTTGTTCATCTTCATGGTTTCTTCCTACTTCTGTAGTCATTTCTGTGACACCCCGGAATGGTCCTATTTATGGTCAACTCTGTGCATTAAAAAAGAAAGGCCAGAAAGGTGACCTATAGAAGCCAAGGAGAGTGCTCCGTCTTGTTGCCGTCTTGCTGAGACAATGAAGAATTCATCCCGGCCGAACGCATTAATTGATAGTTGTGTCCTATTAATTGATTGCAGCGGCATCTTAATTGATCAGATGGGAAGAATGGACCCTATAAAAGAAGCTATGCTATCATATGCCATTGCCATTAGGAACGATCTCTCCTCTGCACATCAGTGCCTAGTGAAATTCCAGATTGCAAAGGATTCGGTGGCCTTGATAGCTCTTTCTGTATCATCGGGACTATCAAAAGCGGAAAGAACTATTAGTATCCATGCATGTTATTTTGCAACTTGTCCAGAATTAATAAGCTCTATAAAGCTCATTAATTTTCAAGTCTGGTCCATTTGTCCCCATATTACCCACTCTGTCTGGCAGCCATTATTTATTTATTTATATTTACTTACAGTGTTTATATTCTGCCTTTCTCACCCCGCAGGGGTCTCGGGGCGGATTACAATGTACACATACATGGCAAACATTCAATGCCACAGACATACAACACATATAGACAGATAGTTTAACATTCCACTTTTCTGGCCACCAGGGGAGCTGTCGCTTCACCGTCCATCTGCGACACTGATGAAGTACTTCCGCATTCCCCGCATGCTTTGTTGGAGATTTTTTAATGGCCTCCAGGATTTTTGTAAAGACTTAGTTCAAACCTTTTGTATTGTTATCCCCACAACCCCATTAGGTGGTACCTAATTTTTAAATAATGTACAAAGGGAAGCTGCGTTGTCCACAAACATTCCGAGATCTTTTGTCACATGAACTGTTCTCTAGCCAGGTGTCGTCTACCTCAGTGTTTCCCAACTAGTGTGCCGTGAGTGATCATCAGGTGTGCCGTGGGAAATGGGAACCTCCAAGACCCTTTCTTCCCCCTCCTGCCGAACACTTTTTCTTCTCCACTCGGGCTCCCTTCTTCCCAGCCTCACTCTGCTCGCTTTGCCTCGCTTCGCTCTGGGGCGAATCTGCGCAGTAGCTGCCACACGGGTCACATCTTCCTCCTTCCCCCCTCCCCCTCCTGAACACGCTCACGCTGCCCCATCGGATCAAAATGGGGGCAGAAGCGGCAGTGTAGAAGAAAAAGTAAGTGTTTGGCAGTAGGGGGAAGAAAGGGCGCGAAGGGGAAGGGGGAGGAAGAGGTCTCTGTCGAAAGCTGGCATGGGCAAACTTGGACCTTCCAGGTGTTTTGGACTCCAACTCCCACCATTCCTAGCAGCCTCAGGCCCTTTTCCTTTTCCCCCTCAGCCACTTAAGCAGGAAAGGGCCTCAGGCTGTTAGGAATAGTGGGAGTTGAAGTTAGGGTTGCCATTTTTTGATATAAGAAATAAGGGACATTTACGGGATTTTTCACAAAAATAAGGGACACTTCATTAAAAACTTGAAACTCAAACATTAGGTAGAAATAGTTTTATTAACAGAATAAGATAATGATTGAAACTCACAAAAAAACTGACTTACACCCTCTTAACAGGACATGGTATGTTTCTGCATGCTTTGTCATGCAGAAAAAACATTATCAGAACTACCTTATTTTCTCCATCTGTATTTAGTACTTGACTTTGCTGACTTTAAAAGTGCATTGTCTAAACATTAAAATAAAATAAATTTTATAAGACAGTACATCTTCATGATTATTATGTCAATAGTTAATGGTATAGTATAGTATGGGATACACAGCATTGGATAGTATTGGGATACACAGCTAGGCCTATTTTAATGGTAACTCTCAAGCAACCAGAAACTATCTTTATCCAACATGATCCAACATTCCCCTTGTTTAACGGTTAATTAGTCGACTGTACTTTGAAAAAGTCCTGTATCGCCTCTTCCTTCCAACGGGGACGCAGGCTGCCCTGCGAATTGGAATCCCCGGGCAGGCATTGCCGTGGAAACCACAGAGCGCACCTTCCTCTGGTCAACCCCGCCCAGTCCTGTCCTGCTAGTCAAAAGTAAGGGACAGGGCCTGAAAATAAGGGACACAAATTTTAGGGCCAAAATAAGGGACGTCCCTTAGAATAAGGGACATATGGCAACCCTAGTTGAAGTCCAAAGCACCCAGAGGGCCGAAGTTTTCCCATGCCTGTTTTAGGGACCTTAAAGTGGTGAGCCTACTTCCAATATTGTAATTCTGGATAGAAAACAAACAACAACATAACATAACATTGTTTGAGTCCACAGTGCTCTCTGGGTGTAGGTGAACTACAACTTCCAAACTCAAGGTCAATTCCCAAGCAAATCCTTTCAGTACTTTCTGTTGGTAATGAGAGTTCAGTGTGCCAAGTTTGGTTCAATTCCATTGTTGCAAGAGTTCAGGATGCTCTTTGATTGTGTGTTAACTATAAATCCCAGAAACTGTAACTCCCAAATGTCAAGGTCTATTTTCCCCAAACTCCATCTGTGTTCACATTTGGGCATATTGGGTATTCATGCTATGTTTGGTCCTGATCCAACATTGTTTCAGTCCACAGTGCTCTCTGGATATAGGTGAACTACAACTCCAAAACCCAAGGTCAATGCCCACCAAACTCTTATAGCATTTTCTCTTGGTTATGGGAGTTCTGTGTGGGAAGTTTGTGTCTTTCTGCCATTCCTGCCAGGATATCTATGTTGTGTTCATCGAAACAGGTCCAGGTTTCACACTGAGTGTAGAAATACATTTAAAAACATATTAATTATGTGTATTACTGTGTTAGAGTGTCATTTTGTGTCATTTTGGTTGGTGGTGTGCCCCAAAATTTTGTAAATGTAAAAAATGTGCCGCGGCTCAAAAAAGGTTGAAAAACACTGGTCTACCTTGCATTTTATTGTTTTCATATGCTTTCCGTAGTTTGAATGATTTTTCATGTCACCCCTTTTTCTCACCTGTTTCTATTACCACATTTTCCGTCTCCATTCGCTGCCTGAACCAGTGGCACATAACAACGCAGCTTCCCTTTTGACCTTCTGTCGCCAAGTTCTGCAACTAATCTGTAGAATAAGGAAACCGCAATTAACAAAATCTGCTCTTGTATTCAAGTGTGTTTCTCTGAAGGTACATCAAGTAATTGAAAGAACTTCCTGCTCTCTAATTAGCCAGATTGAATTAATTTGGTGTAATAGGATTCTTGGTGTAACTAGCGGATCGGCTTCCGCTGAAATCTGCTTCATGTCCCTAAAAGAGGGCTTTCTGATTAATCCGGTTGCCTGCTGCTTTCAAACGGGGCGCATCACGTTCCGCTGGACTGGTCTATTTATACAACAAGAGAAGTGGAAACAGAGAGACATTTGGGGTTGCTGTAAGTTTTCCGGGCTGTAAGCATTCTCTCCTGACGTTTCGCCTGCATAAGAACATAAGAACATAAGAAGAGCCATGCTGAATCGGACCTCAGCCCATCTAGTCCAGCATTCTGTATCACACAGTGGCCCACCAGTTGTACACGGGGATCTCGAGCAGAAGGGAGGGCAAAACCCTGACCTGCTCCCGACCTCCCACAACCAGTACCCAGGGAAATCCTGCCTACCTCAACCAACTCCGAGGTGGCACTTGAATGTCCTTTTCAGTAACTACCGATACACTTGGTATCCATGAATCTGTCTAATCCTGCCTTGAAGTTGTCCAGGCTGACAGCTGTCACAACCTCTTCTGGAAGTGAGTTCCATAACCCAATGACCCTCTGGGTGAAGAAATATTTCCCTTTATTAGTCCTAATTTTCCTACCTTGGAGCTTCAGGGAGTGCCCTCTAGTCCTAGTGTTTTGTGACAAAGAAAATATTTTTTCTTTATTCACCTTTTCTATCCCATGCATGATTTTATACACTTCGATCAAGTCACCTCTTAAACGCCGGTCTTTCAAGGCTGAAAAGACCAAGGCGTTGAACCTGGTTTCATAAGGGAGCCGCTCCATCCCTTGGATCATTCTTGTTGCCCTTTTCTGTACCTTTTCCAGTTCCGTTATATCCTTCTTAAGGTGCGGAGACCAGAATTGTACACAGTACTCCAAATGTGGCCTCACCATAGATTTGTAAAGAGGTAATACAACATTTGCTGACCTATTTTCGATTCCCTTTCTGATCATGCCTAGCATAGAATTTGCTTTTTTCACTGCTGCTGCGCACTGGGTTGACATCTTCATTGAGCTGCCCACCAAGACCCCAAGACCCCTTTCCTGGTTTGTCTCGGAAAGCTTTGACCCCATCAATTTGTAGGTGTAGTTGGGGTTCTTTGCCCCGATGTGCATGACTTTACACTTGTTTAGGTTAAAATGCATTTGCCACTTTGTTGCCCATGGCAGGCATCCTCAGAGGTTGTGAAGTCTGTTGGAAACTAGTAAAATGGGATTTATATACCTGTGGAAGGTCCAGAGTGGGAGAAATAACTCTTGTCTGTTGGAGGCAGGTGTGAATGTTTCAATTGGCCACCTTGATTAGCATTTAATAGCCTACCAGTTCCAAGGTGTGGCTTCTTTTTTCTTTTTTTTTGATATATCTTTATTGTGGTTTTCAGAGAAATAATAAACATATATACATACAGACATATATATATTTCGATGTTCCGTGTACAGATAGAAATAAGAAGTGAGGGGGGGGGGGAAACAGGGATATCAGGGGAAGGGGTGCAGAAAGGGTGTGGGGGAGGGGGGAGTAGACAGGTTAAGGGTAGGGGAGACAGATAGAATAAATTCATAAAGACTTCCCGAGCGTCTCTCCAGAATGCAGTATCTTGTTACAAAGTTATTTACAGATCGTTTAAATGCTTTTTGTCGACCTTTTCCTTTATATTTCATTTAGGTCAAGCAAAATTTTGCTTCCTTTATTCTGCATATGAGATCTAAAAACGGACCAGTCTGTCTTGTTTTTTTTTTGGTCACATAATGCCTGAGAAAGGGAGTCCATCTGGATCATGTCCAGTATTTTCAATGTCCATTCTTCGATATTAGGGGTACAGGGCCGTAGCCAGGATTTTGGTTCAGGGGGGCTGAGTTTGGTTCAGGGGGCTGAGACTGGGTGGAACCCTAGCAAACTTTCTATTGTTATCCCAATAACCCCATGAATGTGGGATATACTGAGCATGGTGATCAGATCATGATATGAATAAACATAACAGTTTAAATAATGTACCAGTCAGGCCTTTTCGCGGACCACCCTGAGAATTTCGGGGGGCTGAAGCCCCTTAGCGCCCCCTTGGCTACATGCCTGTAGGGGTAGATTTACTCTTCCAGTATCTCGCCAAAGTTATTCTGGCACCAGTGCTCAAAATGAAAAAGATTTTATCTTGGTTGAGGTTGAAGATTTTGTTAGTGAGTCCTAGTAAATAATACTGCGGATTTAGGTCAAACTTCATATTTAAAATTTTCTGAATTTCAGTGTGGATTGATCTCCAAAATTTATTGACGCACTTGCAATGCCACCATTGGTGTATAAAAGTGCCCAATTCTTTACCACATTTCCGGCATCTATTGGATGCTTTTTTGTCGAATTTTGCTATTTTTACTGGACACCAATACCAGCGAAATTGCATTTTTAGCCAGTTCTCGGTAATCTCTGTTGAGGTTGTGTATTTTAGCTTTTTCTCCCAAATCTCTTCCCATTGGTTCAGCAATATGGAATGACCTAAATCCTGGGCCCATCTGGTATGACAGTCTTTAATATGTTCGTCCTCCAGCTTCCGCCTCAATAATGTTTTATACATGATGCTTATATTTTTCTTTCTCTTTCTCATCATTGGTTCCCATACCTCATCTTCCGTAAAACCAATTTTTTTAATCTAGTTTAAATCTTTCATAGATCTGATGGTACTGAAACCATGAAAGTGTTGGGAATTCTTGCCTTAACTCTTCCAGAGATTTGATTTCCCGTCTGAGTCTGATTTATGAAGTAATTGTCTATATGTTAGCCATTTATTATCCGCAAGTTCTTTTTTATGTAAGGCTTCCATGGGTGATATCCCAAGGTGTGGCTTCTTACTGCCTGGGGAAATCCTTTCTTGGGAGGTGATGATCTGTCCCTGTTTGTTTCTTGTCTGTAGTTCCCTTGTTTTTGAGTGTGCAGCTTCAAGGCTTGGCTGCTTCCTGCCTGGGGGAATCCTTTGTTGGGAGGTGATAGCTGGTCCCGATTGTTTCCTGTCTGGAATTCCCCTGATTTCTGAGTGTTGCTCTTTATTTACTGTTATGATTTTAGAGGTTTTCTTAAATACTGCTAGCCAGATTTTGTTCATTTTCATGGCTTCTTCCTTTCTCTTGAAATTGTCCACATGCTTGTGGATTTCAGTGGCCTCTCTGTGTAGCCTGACATGGTGGTTGTGAGAGTGGCCCAGCATTTCTCTGTTCTCAAATAATATGCTGTGTCCAGGTTGGTTCATCAGGGGCTCTGCTATGGCTGATGTCTCTGGTTGAAGTACCGTATTTTTCGCACCATAAGACGCAGTTTTTTTCCTCCCAAAGTAGGAGGAAAAATCAGCCGCATCTTATGGAGCGAAGAGGGGGGGGAGGCGATAGTAAGCCTTTCCCTTGGCCGCCTCCTCCTCGGTCCCGCCTCCTCCTCCTCTGCCTCCGCCCGCCGCCGCCTCTGCCCGCCACCGCCTACCTTTGCCTCCCTTCCTCGCCGCCGCCGCTGCAGCGCGTCTGACGCAGGCGCGCCTGGCACGCTGATGCAGGCGCGCTGGCGCGCTGACGCAGGCACGCCTGGCGCTCGGGACCTACTGCCCATGCGCGCGCAGGCCCGAGCGCCAGGCGTGCCTGCGTGCCAGCGCGCCAGGCGAGCCTGCGCCAGACGCTGCGTCAGACGCACTTGCGCTGACGGCGGCGAGGGAAGCAGAGGTAGGCGGCGGCGGGCGGAGGCGGCGGCAGGCAGAGGCGGCCCGGGCGGCGGGAGCCGGGCGGCGACGGAGGCAGAGGAGGCGGAGGAGGCGGGACCGAGGAGGAGGCGACCAAGGAAAGGCTTAGGATGGCGGAGGGCGCCGAGGAGTGTCCACCCTTCCAGGTGGGCAGGCCGCGCTCAAGCAGGCAAGCGCCGGGGCCCACTTTTTGGCCCAAAATTTTTTTCCAATTTTCCTCTTCTGAAATCTAGGTGCGTCTTATCAGCAGGTGCGCCTTATGGTGCGAAAAATACGGTAGTCTGCAGTGCCTTTCATGTTCCTTGATTCATGCCTGGGCAATGCTGCCTTTGGTAGTCCCTCTGTAGACTTGTCCACAGCTGCATGATACAAGGGCGGGTCAATAAGTCCGTGACTTTTTGAATTTCCCACCTCTTAACTGAAAGGCCAACACTGCTCCTGTCAACAGGCATCTGTCAGTTGACTCCTGTAAAAATTTGAACAAGCTGCGTCATTTAGATTGTGTTTGACAGCCATTGATAGCAGACTACTGCGTGATTTGAGGAGAAAATGGGGGGGAAAGTGAATTCGTGTGCTCATTAAGCATTATTTTTTGCGGAAAAAAAACCATCACTCAAACTAAGGCTTGATAAATACTATGGGGACTCTGCGCCATCAATTTCAATGGTAAAAAGTGGTTTACTGAATTTCGTTGTGGCCGTACAAGCATGGAAGATGCTGAACTCTCTGGATGCCCAGTTGAGGTCTCTACACCCAAAACAATTGAAAAAATTAACGATATGGTGTTGAAAGTGCGAGAGATTGTGGAAGCCATAGGCATCTCACATGGCTCAGTGGTTTCAATTTTAAATGATCACTTTGGTATGAGAAAGCTTTCCGCAAGATGGGTGCCGCGTTTGCTCACAATCGGCCACAAACGCAGTCATGTGACAATTTCGCAGGAGTGTTTGGCGTTGTTCGACCGCAATATGGTCGAGGTTTTGCGCCGTTTTGTAACCGTGGACGAAACATGGATCCACCACAACACACCAGAGACCAAACAGCAGTCAAAACAGTGGGTTTCTCGGGGTGAATCGGCGCCAAAGAAGGCCAAGGTGGGTTTGTCAGCCAATAAAGTCATGGCGACCGTTTTTTGGGATGCACGCGGTATAATCCACATTGACTGCCTTCAGAAGGGTAAAACAGTCAATGACGAATAGTATGCCAACTTATTGGGTCGATTTAATGAGGATTTGGGGGGGAAAAACAACTGCATTTGGCCAAGAAAAAAGTTCTTTTGCACCAGGACAATGCAAGGGTGCACACATGTGCAGTTGCCATGGCAACAATCCATGAATTGGGATACAAATTGCTCCCTCATCCGCCCTATTCTCCGGATTTAGCCCCAAGTGACTATTTCTTGTTTCCAAACCTGAAGAAATGGCTCGGCGGAAAGAGATTTGACTCCAACAATGAAATCATCTCACAAACAAATACCTATTTTGATGACCTCGACAAATCTTATTTTTGAAGGGATAAAAAAAATTGAGAAATGTTGGACAAAGTGTATAGAGCTCAAAGGAGACTACGTTGAAAAATAAAATGATTTTTTATCCAAAAACCTGTGCTTCATTCAAAAAGTCAAGGACTTATTGACCCGCCCTCGTATATGGTAGACTCCTGTATAGGTGAGAGAGTCCCTCTTGTCCTTTGCTGAACATAACATTTGTTGGATTTTCTTGGTGGGTCTGTAGATAGTTTGTAGGTTGTGTTTCCTCATCAGCTTCCCTATGCGGTCAGTGGTTCCCTTGATGTATGGCAAGAACCCTTTTCCGCTGGGTGGATCTTTGTCTTGACTCTCGTGGCTTGTTCTCGGTCTTGCAGCTCTTCTGATGTCTGAGGCGGAGTCTCCATTGGCCTTTTGACCTTTTGACTTTCTTATTCTTCCTCTGGGTTGTCCCTGTTGAACTAGAAAGTTGGAAAAGACCTCCCCAGGACCATGTGGAACAGATAGCCATCCAGCCTCTGCTTGAAAACCTGCAGAGAAGGTGACTCCAAGTCAGCAGCATAGTCCACCGTTGAACAGCGCTCAATGTCAGGGAGTCCTTCCTAATGTTTAACCAACCTAAACGCCCCATCTTCTTAAGCCATTCCTCATAGGACTTAGCTTCTAGACCAGACCTGGGCATCTTACGGCCCGCGGGCCGGATGCGGCCTGCCGGCCGATTCTGACCAGCCCGGGGAGAAGGACGTCAGGGGCAGGGTCATTTCTGTAAGAGAAAGGGCTGCCGCTGCCGCCATCCTATCGCGAGCTGTGAGGCCTGCGTCGACAGACAGCCCGCCGCTCCAAATAACAATCAGAGGAGCGGCAGCTTTGGAGTGCCTGCCATCCCGGAAGGCGTTCGGGCCTGCAGCGGGAGCAGTCTGACTCCTGCGGTGGCTGATCGCCTTGGCGACCCAGAAGACTTGATCGTCTTCCAGGTCGCCAGGACGATCGGACACCGCAGGTCGACGACTGCTCCCGCTGCAGGCCCGGATCGCCTCCCGGGATAGCAGGCACTCCATGGCAGGGTGATCAGCCGATTGGGAACACCTCTGATGGAACGGCTGGGGGCAAGAGCGGATGGAGGCCTGCAGCCTCCGATCGTCTTCTGCTCTGCGGCAGCGGCGGCTGGGTCCGCTTTGTCATCCTCTGGGCTGGGTCCATTGGGCCATTCCATCTTGGGGATCTTTCCTCTCTTGAGGATATCAGCCTCCATCTTGGTCCACACCTTGTCTTCTTGAATTTTATTTTATTTTAGTGGTTTTTATCATTATTTTATAAATGATGAAGAGTCTTGGTGTGATACTAGACTCGAGACTCTCACTGGAGGCCCAGGTTGCTGCGACAAGTAAGGAGCTTTTTCCACCTACGCCAGGCACGTCAACTGGCACCTTACCTTCCATCAGATGCGCTGGCTACTGTGGTCCATGCCACAGTGACATCACGGCTGGACTACTGTAATGCCTTGTACGTGGGGTTGCCGCAGTCAACCACTCGTAAAATCCAGCTGGTGCAGAATGCAGCCGCCAGACTCCTCACCGGGACACCACTGAGATGCCATATCGCGCCATCTCTGCAGCGCCTGCACTGGCTGCCAGTCGAGCTCAGAGCCATCCACAAGATCCTGTCGCTACCTTTAAGGCCCTCCATGGTGCCGGCCCAGCTTATTTAAAAGACCGCTTGTCCGAACCAGCTCATTTAAGGTCGCCGCGCCAGGAAAAGGGACCTTCTCCGCATCCCAGGTGTGAGTGAGGCCCGCCTCGACACCACGAGACGGAGAGCTTTTTCCATCGCGGCCCCTGTCCTTGGAACTTGATGCCGGCGGATCAGAGAGCTATCCGGGACATGCCCCAGTTCCTGACCGCACTGAAGACCTGGCTCTTCCGAAAGGCTTATGGCTAAGGACACCTCCCAGACTTAGCCTGAGCTACTGGAACTATTTTAATTAATCTTTTATTCTTTTTAGCTTTTAACTATTGAATTCTTTTATGTGTTTTTGTGTGTAAGTCGCCCGGAGCACTGACGTGGAGGGCGACTCATAAATAATAAAATCAATCAATCAATCAATATAATGTTATGTTATATTATAATTTCAATATATTATAATGTCTCTCTATATATATACTATAATATAATTATGATATTAATACTAATAATAAATGAATATTTCTTGATATATTAATATGTTAATATTAATGATGTGTAATATATAGTAAATATAGTAAATAAATAAATAAATAATGTAGATTAGAATGTAGTTCAGCCTTTCGGTGCAGCCCTCCATAATATTTTTTGGCTCTCGCGTGGCCCCTTGGAAAAAATAATTGCCCATCCCTGTTCTAGACCTTTCACCATTTCGGTCGTCTTTCCCCAGTATCACAACTTTTCAAATATTTCATCGTGACGGTCATGTCCCTTCTTGATCTTTTCTTCTCCACACGCAGGTCCTTAAACTCATAGGGATTGTCATGACTCCTTTGAATTTATGCCATAAAGGTCAACACAAGACATACAACTGTTGCCTATATCCTCTATAGCAGTGATTCCCTTCCTTTTTTTTGACCAGAGCCCACTTTGACCACAGACCACTCTCCATCATTAGTACTCAACAGCTCTACACAGGTCTTCCAAACAGGTCTTGAAAACCAATTTCTACGGGAACTGACTGAGAGCTGGATATATTTAGATGGAGAAGAGTGAAAAATGACATGATAGCTATCTTGAAATATTTGAAGGGATCATAGTATCAAAAGAGACCGCATGGGCCATCCCGTCCAGCCCCCTGTCATTGAGGAATACACAAATGCCACCGAGAAGATGGAGACAGCTTGTCTTAGCTTCTCCAGAGACTACATATAGACACGTACAGTGTTTCCCAACCAGTGTGCCGTGGGAAATTGGAGATAGAAGAGAGAGTCCTCCTGTCCTACCAGGAAGCCCTAGCCAGGGCTCGATCCCTTGCCTGAGTCCCGCAAACACAACCTCTACTCAGCACTTGCCTTCTTGGGCTTCCTCCTCCCCTCTGCTCCTTCCTCGGCCTCGGAAGGGTTTGAGACGAAAGACTGGGACTGCGTCAGGCAGAAAGAGCCGCAAGGAGAGAGAGAAGATCCTGGGATGGGACTTCTCCGGGTCCCCCGGCTGCCTGGGGGCGGAATACACCGTAGCATTCATGCAGTGAGGCACCCCTTGGTCTTCCAGGGCTCAAGGCTGGGGAATCCTGGGATTTGTAGTTTGGGGGAGGCTCAGGGTGGTGTCAAACTACCACTCCCGTGATTCCCTCGCACTCAGCCAAGGCGGGTCAAAGGGCGTTCGGGACACAGGGTTGAGGCACCTTTAAGCAGGGGCCGAAAACTAACAGGGTTTGCTCACTTAAGGCCGGCGTGGGCCAACTTGGGCCCTCCCTCCAGGTGTTTTGGCCTACAACTCCCACCATTCACACACACACACACACACACATATAAGCTGTATAAATTTATTAGCTGTACCCGCCACACGTTGCTGTGGCCAACCTTCCCTCCTTTTTTCTCTCCTTCCCCCCTTCTTTCCTTCCTTCCCTTTTTTCTTTTCCTTTCCCTTTTTATTTCTTCCTTCTCTACCTGTTTCTTTCCTCCCTTTCTTTGCTCTTTGGTTCCATTCTTCCTTCCTCTTCCTTCCTTCCTTCCTTCCTTCCTTCCTTCCTTCCTTCCTTCCTTATTGATGCATAAGAACACACAGAGAGACTGACCGCTGTTGAGCAAGACCTTCGTGTGTGTCTTTCCGCAATTCCTGCCAGGATATCTACGTTGTGTTCATCGAAACAGGCCCAGGTTTCACGCTGAGTGTATAAATACATTTAACAACATATTAACTATATGTATTACTGTGTTAGAGTGTCATTTTGTGTCATTTTGGTTGGTGGTGTGCCCCAGGATTTTGTAAATGTAAAAGGTGTGCCGCGGCTCAAAAAGGTTGGGAAACACTGTTTTAGGCTATGGGTACAAGGTGTATATAATAAATAAATAAATTTCATGTCAATTCCCAAGACATGTAATGTATATACAAATATAGGCAATTCCAAAATCCAGAAAAATCTCAAATCCCAAGCATTTCTGATAAAGGAAATTTTCTGAAAAATGTGCTCAACAAGGTTGAAAAATACTGGACAAGTAAATGCCAATTATAAGAGATTCCACCTAAACACTAGGAAGAACGTCTCGACCGTAAGATCTGTTCAGGAATTATATGGATGTCCCCAGAGGATGGTGGACTTTCCATCTTTGGCGGTCAGAAGGGCTTTATTCCTGGATGGCCCTTGTGGTCCCTTCTGAGCCCGAGATCCCCAGCTGCTTCATCCTCAATTGCAGGTATTTCCAACCCACTTGCTGAACATTTCCTTTCCACCTCGTATCATATCAGTGATTTGTTTCTATAGTTGCCACCCGGCAGGGGATTTCTCTTACCCATCTGTTTGCTGTCAACAGCAGAGTTATTTAATTGGCACTTTTAATAATTGCTATTTTCCCTTCTCTTTGCCTTTTTTTACAAAATTGGCTTACAAAGGTTGGGGAGGGGAGGCTATTTATCATCCTTTTGGAAGGAGGGAGGTTTTCTTGACAGCTGGAAAGGAAATGATTTAAATCCAAACAGCTCTGTTCTCTTTCAGAGCCAAAAAAAGAAAGTTTTTCAGTTGATGAAACATTGGTTTTTGGAAGAGATTGATATGGAGCATTTCTTGGGTGGTGGTCTCTCTCGGCATTACTTCGCGAACGAGGATTCAGGAAGGACTCATCCCACGCTTTTTACAAGCGCGTTGATGACTAAAAAGGCCAATCTGAGATAGGCAAGTTCAGTTGCAGAAAGCGCAGCAGAAAGTCTCTATGTTTTTCCAAGTTGCGGTTCTTTCTGAGACCCATGATGTCTTCAAAGAGGCATTATTGTGGATAGTGCGTCTCCATGCCTCCTGATGTGAGGCCAGAGTGGACCATTGTTGGTGATCAATCTGGCCAAGCCTGAGGTGTTGTTTCAGGGAGTCCTTATATCTCTTTTGGGGGGCGCCTCTTGCGCTGACCCGTAGTTCACCAAGAGGTCTTTGGGAGGCGGTGGTCCTCCATCCTAGAGACGTCCCTGCCCAATGACTCAATAGCATGGCCTCAATGCTGGTGATCCCTGCTTGCAAACAGCAACATTTGTCACATAGTCGGTCAAGTGTATATTTAGGGCCAAGACAGCACTGATGAAAGCGTCAGAGTCATAGGTGTTGGCAATAGGCTCTCTCAGAGCCCTTTCTCATAACTAATGGAGTGAAACAAGATGGTGTTCTTGCACCAACCCTATGTACAATCTTCTTCAGCATGATGCTCCAAAGGTCTATGGCAAATCTCGAAGAAGAAGAGAGCATTTATATATGCTATCGTTCTGATAGTAGCTTGTTCAACTTAAGCCGTCTGAGGGCTCGCACAAAGACTCTAAACCAGGGGTGCTCATTAGGTAGCTCGGGAGCTACTAGTACATCTTCGGCCCTCTTCCAGGTGATCTTCGGGACTCACCAACCAAATGGGGCGCTCCTGCCATGCGCGCGCACACCCTGCGTGCACGCGCACTCCTGCTGCTGGCTTCTGCTCTCGCTGTGCTTCTTTCGCCTGCGGGGCATTGCAGGAAGAAGGAAGCACGTGGCGGGGCATCTGGAGGGAGCGCCCTGCCTCTCTCGTCCAGAAGCAGCTGTGCAGCCTCCGTTGCCAGCGAGACAGGCAGGGCGGAGCGCTCCCTCTGGATGCCCCGCCTCGTGCTTTCTCCTTCCTGCAATGCCCCGCAGGCGGAAGAAGCGCTGCGCGGGCGGAAAACAGCAGCAGGAGCATGCGCGGTAACAAGAGCGCGCGGCGGCGGGAGCGCGCGGGAGCACACGGTGGCAGGGGCAGGTAGATCTTTTGGATTTGGTTGCTTTAAGAGTAGCTCGCATGCTGAAAAAGTGTGAGCACCCCTGCTCTAAACTAGCTGCTTTTTGCCAACGATGCTGCCCTTGTCGCCCATTCAGAAGCAGCCCTGCAGCGCCTAACATCCTGCTTTGCAACAGCTGCAGAGCTGTTTGGGCTGGAAGTCAGCCTGAAGAAAATGGAAGTCCTCTACCAGCCCGCACCATAGGAAGAACACCATCATCCCCACGTCAGCATAGGCAAATCTGTGCTTAAGTCCGGTCAGCAGTTCACCTACCTGGGAAGCATCATCTCTTCAGATGCCAAGATTGATAAAGAGATAGATCACAGATTAGCAAAGGCAGAGAGTGCATTCGGAAGGCTTCACAAAAGAGTCTGGAGCAACAAGCAAGGGTGTTCTTAGGATCTAGTTGTTGGCCCGAAGGATGTAATATTGCATTATTATTTATTATTATTATTTAAAACTTTTGTATCCCAATCTTCTCACCTCCGTAGAGGGACTCAGACCGGCTTACAGCAAGGGTTCAATGCTACTAATACAAATTAAAACATCCTACAACAATACAAGATAAAAATCAGTCTTCTTTTTTTTCTCCTTGTAGCCTGTCCCTCGTATTATGGTCCAGTCGGCCAGTGTTGATGCCAGCTCTGCAAAACTGAAGCAGGTGAGTGTTGGGGGAACTCCAAAGTGCTAAAGAATATCAAGGCAGCTGTATGATTGGGAGTAGGCCTGGGCAATCCATGGTTCTAAATGGTTCTAAAGTACTTACAAAACTAAAGTTCTGGTGGTGAACATTTCAGAACTCTAACAAAACTTTCAAAATTTCATTATTATTTCATTATTGGCGATTTTAAAGACAGAACCAATTAGGAACTGCCATTTATAATGAAGTTCTGAAATGTTCACCACTGGAACTTTAGCAACACTGTAGAAGCAAAGCACCAGCGCCACCTAATGTTCACCACCAGAACTTTAGTTTTGTAAGTACTTTAGAACCATTTAGAACAATGGATTGCCCAGACCTAATTGGGAGGCATCTGCAATACAGTGGTTGCCGTTGTGGTCAGTCAAAATTGCACAGAAGTTGTCATGGAATGCGTGGACTTCAACAAGTGTAACCATTTCATATGGCCACGAATCCTATGCCAACTTAAGCAGAGCTATTGAATTGGTTGGGTTGACCAAGCTCTTAGCTCAACATTCAACCATTGATGACTCAACTCTAGTTGGAATTAACCAACATTGGGTGCAACCACTCCAGGTATGGGCAAACTATGAGCCCTCCAGGTGTTTTGGACTTCAACACTCACATGTGGGAGTTGAAGTCCAAAACATCTGGAGAGCCGAAGATTACCCATGCCTGGTGTAGGTGCACCCAATGTTAGGTATTTGTGGGAGTTGAGATCCAAAACATCTGGAGAGCCAAAGATTGCCCATGCCTGGTGTAGATGCACCCAATGTTAGGTAATTGTGGGAGTTGAAGTCCAAAACATCTGGAGAGCCAAAGATTGCCCATGCCTGGTGTAGATGCACCCAATGTTAGGTAATAGTGGGAGTTGAAGTCCAAAACATCTGGAGAGCCAAGGATTGCCCATGCCTGGTGTAGATGCACCCAATGTTAGGTAATTGTGGGAGTTGAAGTCCAAAACATCTGGAGAGCCAAAGATTGCCCATGCCTGGTGTAGATGCACCCAATGTTAGGTAATAGTGGGAGTTGAAGTCCAAAACATCTGGAGAGCCAAAGATTGCCCATGCCTGGTGTAGATGCACCCAATGTTAGGTAATAGTGGGAGTTGAAGTCCAAAACATCTGGAGAGCCAAGGATTGCCCATGCCTGGTGTAGATGCACCCAATGTTAGGTAATTGTGGGAGTTGAAGTCCAAAACATCTGGAGAGCCAAAGATTGCCCATGCCTGGTGTAGATGCACCCAATGTTAGGTAATAGTGGGAGTTGAAGTCCAAAACATCTGGATGGCCAAAGATTGCCCATGCCTGGTGTAGATGCACCCAATGTTGGTTAATTGAAGGAGTTGAAGTCCAAAACATCTGGATGGCCAAAGATTGCCCATGCCTGGTGTAGATGCACCCAATGTTAGGTAATTGTGGGAGTTGAAGTCCAAAACATCTGGAGAGCCAAAGATTGCCCATGCCTGGTGTAGATGCACCCAATGTTAGGTAATAGTGGGAGTTGAAGTCCAAAACATCTGGAGAGCCAAAGATTGCCCATGCCTGGTGTAGATGCACCCAATGTTAGGTAATAGTGGGAGTTGAAGTCCAAAACATCTGGAGAGCCAAGGATTGCCCATGCCTGGTGTAGATGCACCCAATGTTAGGTAATTGTGGGAGTTGAAGTCCAAAACACCTGGAAGGCCGAAGATTGCCCATGGCTGAACTACACTGAAAGCAATTTTGACACCACTTTAACTACAATTGCTCAGTGCTATGGATAGTTGGGATTTGTGGTTTGGTGAGCCACCAACACTCTTTGTCAGATAAGGCTAAAGACCTCACAAAAAACTACAACCTCCAGGATTGAGGAAATTGTGAAATGGAAAGGTACCCAGTTACCCAAAACAAATGATCTTTCTGAGTGGATCCGATGTTTGTCACATTGATCTTGGAAGGTACTCTTAACTCTGTAATCTGTCGCCGCTAATGTATTTGGGAACGTCCCGGTGTTTGGGGCATGAGACTGTGCGGCAAGACACTTGACTTGGAAATGTTGATTTATCTCCCCCCATGAATTAAGTGACATTGCCAGGAAAGCTGTATAGATCTTGCTTTGTTCCCCCTTTCACATAAATCGCCCTTTTCAAACACATTCCCGTAATATAAATAATCTCTCGGTAAATAATGGCAGGCATATTTCTTGCACTGTACACAACTATTTAATAATCCTACCAGGGCGCCTGTGAGTAAATGGCTTCCAGCCAAACTACCTCCTTCTAACAAGACTCTTGTTAATATTCAAATAAGCCATAAACCCACTGAGGTGTGTAACGTTGTTTGTATGACACACCTAGGTTTTCATTTATACGTTAGTAGCCGTCCCCTGCCACGGGTTGCTGTGGCCCAGTCTGTGTATATGTGTATTGAGTGTGTATCTGTGTGTTTGCATATATATTTGTGGTTTTGTGCATCAGGCCCGGATTAACCCCTTTTGGCGCCCTAGGCCACACTTTGGAATTGCGCCCCCAAGCCAACCTCAACTGCATCCCCTCACCTCCTCCTCCTCGCGGCGCCGCACGCCTTCCTTCCTTGAGTCAAGAAAGGAGGGTGCGAGGAGACGGAGGGAAGCCCCCGGGGCCGCTGCCGGGCATACGCAGCAGGAGGGCGCGAGCGCCTCTTCCTCCTCCGCCATGTTCCTGGGTGCCGCGCATGCCCGGCAGCGGCCCCGGGGGCTTCCTTCCGCCTCCTCCTCCTCACGCCCTCCTTCCATGACAAGGGGGCAGGGGTGATGGCAAGGGGGGCGCAATTCCCTCCTCCCCCGCCCCCTCACAGCTCTCTCCCCCCGCCCTCCCCCGAGAGAGAGAGTCATCTCCATGCCGCGCGATGCGGTTTTGTTTCAACATTTTTTTTGGTCCGTGTGAACTGCGCCCCCCTTGGCTTGTGCCCCTAGGCCATGGCCCTATGGGTAATCCGGGCCTGTTGTGCATGCATTGTAATGTATTTTATGTTTTTTGGCTTTTTAAGTCTCTTCTGCTGTGTTTTTCAGTGTTTTATGGGTGATGGTCACTCGTTGGCCTGATACATGTATTGTGTCCAACTTTGGTGTCAATTTGTCCAGTGGTTTTTGTAGTTATGTTAATCCCACAAACGAACATTACATTTGTATTTATATAGATGTGTAGTTACAGATATTGATTGGATATCCCTTATCAGAAATGCTTGGGATTTTTTCTGGATTTTGGAATTGCCTATATTCGTATATACATTACATGTCTTGAGAATTGACATTTAATTTATTTATGTTTCATATATACCTTGTACCCATAGCCTAAAAGGTAATTTTGTGCACAATATTTTAATCATTCTGCTCACAAAGCAAATTTTACACACATTGAACTATCAGAAAGCAAAAGTGTCACTATTTCATCCATCCTTTTGGACAATTTTAGAATATTTTGGATTTTGGCATTCCAGAAAAAGGGACACTCAATCATTATTTGCTAAATCATTTCTTTGATATTAATATTGCTTGATATTATTTCATATATATATATATATATATATATATATGAAATAATATTTAGTAATTTATATACTATATTTATTGTGTAATTTATTTACTATATTTCTAATATAGTAATTTATTTACTATATTTCTACCCCGCTCTCCAGATCAATGCTGGGCAGTGAGAGCAGAAGCAAACTATCAAGCAAACTCTTACGAATCTGAAATCTCATCATTTTTTGTTATTGTTGTTCTGAATGGCATGCTTATGAGTCTCAGTAGTTCTTATTTGAAATTGGGGGATGGGATTGAATGCTCTGTTTCTGGGAAGGGGTGTTGTTATTCTTCCCAGCTGCAGTTTCCTTGGTCATTTCCCTCTCCCTCCTAAATACTTTGTTATGATCTTTCCATCCTGACCACAAATCCATTTCTCCTTTAGCTAACTCAAGGGGAAGGCAACAAAGAGCCCTTTGAGGTGGCTGCCCGGTCAACAGGCTTAGAGAAGACCCTCGAAAGGTCACCCAAAGTGCCTCCGCAGCCGTCCACGCCAGACATTCAAGCGCAAGACTCTCAAGAAGGGCCACCCAGTCCTTTGAGTGAAGCTTCCAGTGGCTACTTCTCTCACAGCGTATCAACGGCGACTCTTTCGGAAGCGCTTACGTCAGGGAACGAGGCGCCGCTTCCAGCCGGGAGCCAGACACCCACCGCCATTGATTTGGCCCAGCCTTCAGTGACCACCCAAGCAACTTCTATTGTTGAGACTCCCATAAAAGTATGCGCTGTTTCAGATTCCGAGTCAAGAGGTGATCTTGTTACTCCTGGTGTTAAACTGGACCATACGAGAACTAAGGACTGGGACAAAGTGGATAGTAGTGGCAACTTGAGGTCAAGGTCCCTTGTCTCTTCCACAGTTCCAAGTGAAAGCCATAATGTCACCTCTTTGGCTGCTGAGACGGATACACGCTGCTCTTCTTCCTCCCCTTCAAAGAAAGACTCGGACACGTCTCAACAACCCGAAAGTCCTCCCGTTGCCTCCCGATACGCAAAACCGGCACCTGCCTCTGAAACAAGGTCCTCCAGATCCCAGGTGCTTCCTGACCTTTCACCGCAGCCCAACGTCATTGCTTCCCCATTCAAAATCCAAAGAGTAAAGACGTCCGAACTCAAGTCCTTCTCCAACATGTTGGGAGGAGAACCAGGAGGGTCCTTGAGTTTGGAAGAGGAAAAGAGCCAGGAAGACCAGGACAATGACATGGAAGCGAGTCTCGAGGAAAAAGCAGACGTGGCGTCTGACTCGGAAGAAGCCAACGAGATCCCCGACTGGTTGAAGGAGGGCGAGTATGTGACCGTCGGTACGAATAAAAGCGGGACCGTGAGATACGTTGGTCCGACGGACTTCCAAGAGGGAACCTGGGTGGGAGTTGAATTGGATTTGCCATCAGGTAATTTGAGGGAAAGGATTGGGGGGGAGATGTCAAGGTGCTTGATGGACTGTTTTGTGTTGCTCCAGCCCCCTCCATTGGGGCAACTGATGTGATTGATGATTGGAGGAGCCTCCATTTCTCTTGTTGTGAAGTTAAATCCTTCATATGCCTCTTGCTTTGACCAAAAATGACTCTTATTATGAATTTTTTAGAAAATAGCTCCACATATTGTTGTCAGAAATACTAAGTAAAGTTTACTGTGTTCCAGAACACCACCTTAGCATTTCTTGGTCCTCCAACATGACTCTATGGTTACCTTCTAGTCTAGTAGAAGAATGTCATCCAATCATGTTGGATGACATGGATTATTTTTTTTTAAGAAATACCTCTCCATCATTTTCAGGTCCTCCAATGGGACACTTAACTTCAACTTCTGATGTAAGCCGACTATAGAATCATGTTGGAAGAGTTAGACATTTCCTAGAAAGAATATCCTCAAATGGGCTGGGAGGCAATTTATTTTGAAACAAATAATGTTTTTATTGGGTTATTGTAGGTTTTCAGGCTGTATGGCCATGTTCTAGAACAGGGGTGCCCACACTTTTTCATCATGTGAGCTACTATATGAACAATCAAGTTGAAAAGATCACCTGTTGTGCATGTGAGCGTGCGCGCACACGCGCGCGCGCTCCTACTGCAGACTTCAGTCCGCGCAGGGCTTCTTTCTTGCCTGCCCACGAACTCGCCGCCGCGCGCACCCGGGAAGGGGATCCTCCTTGCCTGCGCGCGCTCTCTCTCTTAATGTCTTCATTGCCTTCCTCCTTCCTCCTGCGTGCTTTCGCAAAGCAGGAAGTCCCCATCCCGTCCTGCTTCTTGCGTGCACAGCAGGCCCCTCCCACGCACGCAGCAGGAGGGCATTTATAGGCGCACCCGCCAGCGCTCCGGCCAGATATGGCTTTGGCGGTGGCTCAGAAGGCGCAGGGCTGGGAAGAGGGGCCGCCTGGCTGCTGCCTGGGCTGGGAAACTCAACCGAGAGAGGAACCCACGTGAGGGTGGAGCCTCCCCACGGCAGCCTCCCTCCCCTCTTCTCTCGAGGCTTCCTTACCTGGGCAGGAGAAGGAAGAGTGGAAGAGGTGCTTCCCCAAAGTGACAGAGGCAGCGGAGGGGCGCCCTTCCTTCTTCTCTCCTTGGCTCTCTCTCTCTTTCTCTCTCTCTCTCTCACACACACACACACATTCTCTCCATCCCTCCCACAGCCTCACATCCTATCCGTGCGCGTGCCTTCCCCTTGCTCCCCCCCGCAGCAACCAATGGGCGGTCATGTCACCATACTGTGCGTGGCAAGACGAGCGCCAGGGCCCGCCCACTAAAGCCTCATTTTGGCAAAAGAAGCCCCGCATGGCAGGAGCGCACCATCCAGCTGGTGAGGCCCAAAGATCACCTGGAAGAGGGCAGAAGATCACCTAGGTGCTCCCGATCACCATAATGAGCACCCCTGTTCTAGAAGCATTCTAGAACATAGCCATATAGCCCCAAAAAACCTACAACAACCCAGTGATTCCGGCCACGAAAACCTGCGAGAATACAATATTTTTATTAATCAGTACTATGACTAGCATTAGGATGAATTTCCTGATAGCAAGAGCTGTTTGACAGTGGAGCAGTGCATGGGAGTTGGTGGATAGATAGATAGGTAGGTAGTAGGGGTGGTTGATCCATAAAAAAAATTGATTCTAAACTCGGGGGGGGGGGGGGATTTCCCTTACTGGGTCGTTATAGAAATTATTCCAAAAATTTTAACTAAATTTCATAATTGAAACATAATTACTAACGAATTTTCGTTTTTATTCGTTACGCCAGCTGGGAGGCTAGAATGGAGGGCTTGCTCTCCACTCTTCCCTCCCTCCCCCCCAGGTCAGAAGCATCTCGGATTATATTTAATGTGCGATGCCTCTCAGCTGGACGGCCAGGGAGGGAAGAAGGGAGAGCAAGCACTCCACTCCCCCCCCAGCTCAGAAGCATCACGCATTATATTTAATGCGTGAATGCGAGAAGGAAGAGCAAGCACTCCTCCCTCCCTCCCCCGAGCTCAGAAGCATTGCGCATTATATTTCATGCACAGTGCCTCTCAGCTTGGGGGCAGGAGGGAAGAAGAGAGAGCAAGCACTCCACTCCTCCCTCCCTCCCCCGAGCTCAGAAGCATCGCACATTATATTTCATGCACAGTGCCTCTCAGCTGGGGGGGGGGGCAGGGAGGGAAGAAGAGAGAGCAAGCACTCCACTCCTCCCTCCCTCCCCCGAGCTCAGAAGCATCACGCATGATATTTAATGCACAATGCCTCTCAGCTGGGGGGGGGGGCATGGAGGGAAGAAGGAAGAGCAAGCACTCCTCCCTCCCTCCCCCGAGCTCAGAAGCATCGTGCATTATATTTCATGCACAGTGCCTCTCAGCTTGGGGGGGGGGGCAGGGAGGGAAGAAGAGAGAGCAAGCACTTCACTCCTCCCTCCCTCCCCCGAGCTCAGAAGCATCGTGCATGATATTTAATGCACAATGCCTCTCAGCTGGGGGGGGGGCAGGGAGGGAAGAAGGGAGAGCAAGCACTCCACTACTCCCTCCCTCCGAGCTCAGAAGCATCGCGCATTATATTTAATGCACAATGCCTCTCAGCTGGGGGCAGGGAGGGAAGAAGGAGAGCAAGCACTCCACTACTCCTCCCCCCCCGAGCTCAGGAGCATCACACATATTTAATGCACAATGCCTCTCAGCTGGGGGCAGGGAGGGAAGAAGGGAGAGCAAGCACTCCACTACCCTCCTCCGAGCTCAGAAGCATCGCGCATGATATTTAATGCACAATGCCTCTCAGCTGGGGGGGGGGGCAGGGAGGGAAGAAGGGAGAGCAAGCACTCCACTCCTGCCGGGTTGGATTCTGAGCTGGCAGAGGCGAAGGGAGGTGCCTCCCTTCCCCTCTGCCAGCCCGGTAACCAACCTGCGTTCCCTTTTACACGCATGTCAGATGGCAACAGGAGGGTGGAGGGGGCAGCCTGGCACCCTCTTCTCGCCAGCCGAGACCCAAACGGGGGTTATTTTTATTCCGTGTTTGGGCGTCATCTGGCGAGAGGAGATGCTGCCTTCCACTCCCCTCTCGCCAGCTGACAACCAAAGGCGGGTTAAAGATAAGAAAGGGCGGAAACGACTTAATAACACGCCCTTTACGTAAATGGCTGACCCGGTTTCGATTTAGAAACGTCACTTCCGGGTTCGACGACGAGGGTCGATATAGGGTCAAAATAATTTCAAATACAAAAAATTAACAGAAATCAAAGTATTACAACCGGAGATATCCACCCCTAATAGAGAGAGAGAGAGAGAGAGAGAGAGAGAGAGAGAGAGAGAGAGAGAGAGAGACAGAGAGAGATACACACACACACATAAGTGTTCCCTCACTTATTGCTGGGCTTATGTTCCAGGACCTCCCGCAATAAGTGAAAAACCGCAATGTAGGGATGCTCTATTTATTTTAATATTTATACATTATTTTAGTAGTCATGCACTATTTTAAGTCTATATAAACTTAAAATAAAGTGAAGGAAAGGAAAGGCAGGAAAGGCCCTTCAAAGCTGGAGGGAGGACTGAGGAGGGAAAGCGCCTTGGAGAGCGGCGGCGGCAGCAAAACCCCACAAAACAGCAAAAATACCATGATATATATTTTAAATTATTTTTTTTGAAATCCGCAAAACAGCGAGTCCGTAATAAGTGAACCGCCAAGTAGCGAGGGAACACTGTATTGCAGGAGTGCTGTGGCCTTGGGGTCCATTCCAACTGTGTCATTCTGTTCTTCTGTGAAATAACCTTTTTTTTAGAAACACCACCAAAAACACCCTCTTTTTCTTCTCCTGAAGGTAAGAATGATGGTTCAATTGGAGGAAGGCACTACTTCAAGTGTAATCCGGGCTACGGGCTCCTGGTGAAGCCGAGTCGGGTCAAAAGAGCCACGGGGCCCCTCAGGCGCAGGAGTGCCGGGACGAAGCTCCAAGGAGGAGCTGTGCAGGAGCACCGCCGAAGTGGGACCTTCTCCGGCTCGGCCTCCAACCTGGCCTCTCTGACCGCCTTGGCCAAAACGGAAGCGGGGTCCACCCCGCGGCCGGAGAGGAACCCGAAGAACGCGGAGAACAGGAAATCATGGGCGAATTGATGGGACGAGGCAGCGGTTCGCCCTCAACACTACTTCACTGAGTGGATGCTTCTTTGGAGTGGCCTTATTTTGCACAACCGAGCCACCCTGGGTGTGTTTTTCAGGGCGGGGGACCGCCGCAGTTGCAGAACAGAGACCCCCCCCCCCTCAGGCAGGTGGCAAGGTGTCTACATTTTGTGTTTCTACTTGGGTCACCTGTTAGACTTTCCTTGCCATGAAGGAGTTGCCGGTCGAGACTCCTGATGCAAACGGTGACCCTTTGCTGTGTGTCCTTGTCTGTGTGTCTTCAGCCCCTCCCACGACCGTAAGCTTGTGATTGTGCAATTCATGCCATTCACAGCATCGGTCTTGCTCCTACATGGGCTCCCGTTGACCCTTTTCTTTCTCAAGAAAGGATGCCAAACATAACTTGCCGTCAAAGTGCTGTAACGCTGTCCCTTCTTCGAGCCGCAGAGAAGCGAAAGAAGACGATCACATGACCGGGCAGGTCACAACTTTCTCCGAAAGGCGCCTGGCTTGAATGTGGTTGTCTGGTCTTAGAACGCCTCTGGTTGGTATCACGGGAAGGTATTTACGCCTGATGGTGCTGGAATGAGGTTTCGACACCTAACATTGCCTTCTTTCAAAAAATCCTTAACATTACGAGCATCCTTAATCGAAATTGATAGTGGTGGATTAACAAATAATCTGTGTTTTCTGTTTGAAAAAAAAGGGGGGGGGGGAGCATGAGCAGAAAGCGAGAAAGGAAAGAGTGCTTTTCTCTCCCCTTGAGCCCGTAGTACCATTTTAACATTGTTACTCAGTATGTCAAGTTTGATTCCAAATGATATTGGACCAAGTTTGATGCCAAGAAGGATCTTCACATCCTAAACTAAAGTAATCCTTCCTAGCGGATTTTAGCCCATTTATAAAAACAGACATTGGTTCCCCCCTCTCCTCCGGGGGTATAGTATTTATTTGTTATTTATTGCTGTGTTTTAAAATAATAATACTAAATTCTTTGCGACCTACAATCAAGTCATTGACTACCGTGATGTAGAGGCATCCTGGGGTCCCGGTTGCCCCCTACTCATTTAGATAGCCTCTTGCTGCTCCTTTGGACCCCTTTTCTTACAACTACAGGAGACTTGGAGGAGTGAAAATACATTTACATTAACACTATCAAGATATAGAAGTGGTAATCCAACTGGTAGGCCTGGGCAATCATGGTTCTAAAGTACTTACAAAACTAAAGTTCTGGTGGTGAAAACTAGGTGGCGCTGGTGCTTTGCTTCTACGGTGTTGCTAAAGTTCTGGTGGTGAAAACTAGGTGGCTTTGCTTCTATGGTGTTGCTAAAGTTCTGTTGGTGAACACTAGGTGGCGCTGGTGCTTTGCTTCTACGGTGTTGCTAAAGTTCTGGTGGTGAACACTAGGTGGCGCTGGTGCTTTGCTTCTACAGTGTTGCTAAAGTTCTGGTGGTGAACATTTCAGAACTCTAACAAAACTTCATTATTATTTCATTATTGGCTATTTTTAAGACAGAACCAATACATTTACATTAACACTATCAAGATATAGAAGTGGTAACCTAACAGGTAGGCCTGGGCAATCATGATTCTAAATGGTTCTAAAGTACTTACAAAACTAAAGTTCTGGTGGTGAACACTAGGTGGCGCTGATGCTTTGCTTCTACAGTGTTTCTAAAATGCTGGTGGTGAACACTAGGTGGCGCTGGTGCTTTGCTTCTACAGTGTTGCTAAAGATCTGGTGGTGAACATTTCAGAACTCAAACAAAACTTCATCATTATTTCATTATTGGCGATTTTTAAGACCGAACCAATTAGGAACTGCCATTTATAACAAAACTTTGAAGGTTTTGTTAGTATTCTGAAACATTCACCACCAGAACTTTAGCAACACTGTAGCAGCAAAGCACCAGCGCCACCTAGTGTTCACCACCAGAACTTTAGCAACACTGTAGCAAAAGCACCACCGCACCAGTGCCCACCAGAACTTTAGTGTTCACCACCACCTAGTGTTCAACTTTAGCAACACTGTAGCAGCAAAGCACCAGCGCCACCTAGTGTTCACCACCAGAACTTTAGCAACACTGTAGCAGCAAAGCACCAGCGCCACCTAGTGTTCACCACCAGAACTTTAGCAACACTGTAGCAGCAAAGCACCAGCGCCACCTAGTGTTCACCACCAGAACTTTAGCAACACTGTAGAAGCAAAGCACCAGCGCCACCTAGTGTTCACCACCAGAACTTTAGCAACACTGTAGAAGCAAAGCACCAGTGCCACCTAGTGTTCACCACCAGAACTTTAGCTTTGTAAGTACTTCAGAACCATTTAGAACCATGATTGCCCAGGCCTACTAACTGGTATTTATAATGCAAGTTGGGTATCCCTTATCCAAAATGCTTGGGACCAGAAGTATTTGAGATTCATTCAGGCTTTGACATATATGTAAATAATGAGGTATCTTTGAGATGGGATGAAATTAATGGGTTTTTCATAGACATCATAGGAATATTTGTTGATTAGCTTTGGCTTATAACAGTCTCATAAATGAAAGATAACCAAGACACTGGTGTTATCGACAGTCATATCTTGTGAACTTCTCTAATTGAGCCTTAGACCTCAACCCAGATAGATCCTATAGATCAGAATGGCCCCAAACATTGATCCCTCTGACTCAGACTGTCTTCTTCTGTCCCACACTTTTGTGCTATTAATTTATGTTCTCATTCAGCAGTAAAGCTCTATGCGATTTTCCTGCTTCTTGGCAGAATGCGGTTGGACTGGATGGTCCACAAGGTCTCTTCCAACTCTATTATTCTATGATGCTATAGTCCTTAGCACACAATAACTTTTAGGTATGATTTGAGAAAAACAACTGAAATCCCAACTGGGACCATGAGATGTATAGCATTTGGGGAACATGGCTCATGTTTTTCCAGGATACGTCTTCTCTTTGACACACGTTGTCGCTTCCTGCCCCGCCCTACTAGTTATCTATCTTTAGAAAGATTTAGAGCCTTCCACATTTGCATATTGGACTATTCATGGATTCGATTGTAATGTTCTCTATAGCAGTGTTTTTCAACCTTTTTTGAGCCGCGGCACATTTTTTACATTTACAAAATCCTGGGGCACACCACTAACCAAAATGACACAAAATGACACTCTAACTGTCATTTTACTAACTGTCACCCTCCCCCCTCATGACGTCGCTGCTTCCGCCAAACCTCTTCTCCGCCCCCCCCCCCCGGGAGGCCCACGCGCAGGAGGCCCATCTCCGTCCCGCGGGGGAAGGCTGTGCTGAGTGGCCGAAGCGCAAGCAGGCTCAGCTGAGCAGGACAAATAGGAATTGAGCACACAGGGTGGCTCCGAGCCTCGGAACAAACTGCGGCGGAGGCTCGCAGCCGTCGCCACCCCCAGCTCTCCTTTCCAAAGGGGTTCAGCCCCGAGTGCCCCGAGTCCCTTCGGCTTTCCTGCTGTCGCCTTGGGGCCAGATCAGGAAGAAACCAAGCTGGGCTGTGGAGCTGCGCATCCCGGCCTCTGCACTGCAGCGAACCCAGAGCCCAGCCAGGAGAGGCCAGGAGATGAGGGGTTGCTCCCTTTCCCCGGCATGGAGGGGCTAGACTCTAGGTCCCTCTGTGCACCAAGGGCTACCTGGCCGGGCTGCGGCTCCTGCTTCCTGGCTCCTGGGCGCTCTTCTGCCCTCCGGCAGCAAGGAGGAGGAGAGGGAGGAGGAGTCCGCGGGAGCTGCCCCCATCCGACTCCGCTCCCGGAGGCTCGAGGCAAGGCATTCAGCCCTCTAGCGGAGCCATAGCCCAGCCAGGTAGCCCTTGGCGCGCAGAGGGAGGGAAGGAAGGAAGAGAAGGAGAGAGAGAGGAGGGAGGGAGGAAAGTTCTGGACGCTGAGGGCTCTCCCTGAATGAAGCCAGGCTGGCTGGCATTGCTGCTTTGGCCAGGAAAGCTTCATTTCCACTGCCTGAAGTTTCCTACTCTCTCTCTCTCTCTCTCTCTCTCTCTCTCTCTCTCTCTCCACTGTAATTTCCCACGGCACACCTGATGATCTCTCACAGCACACTAGTGTTCCGCGGCACACTGGTTGGGAATCACTGCTCTATAGGAATCTCTAGGTTCTATAGGGTAGTGTTTCCCAAACAGTGTGCCGTGGCACATTAGTGTGCCGTGAGCGATCATCAGGTGTGCCGTGGGAAATTGGAACCTCCAATACCCTTTCTTCCCCTTCCTGCCAAACACTTTTTCTTCTCCACTCGGGCTCCCTTCTTCCCAGCCTCACTCTACTTGCTTTGCCTCGCTTTGCTCACGCTGCCACTTCTGCGGGAGGGGGGACTTGCCCCACGTCTTCCTCCCTCTCCTCCACAGTGCTCTCTGGATATAGGTGAACTACAACTCCAAAACTCAAGGTCAATGCCCACCAAACTCTTACAGTATTTTCTCTTGGTTATGGGAGTTCTGTGTGGGAAGTTTGATTCCATTCCATCATTGGTGGAGTTCAGAATGCTCTTTGATTGCGGGTGAACTATAACTCCCAGCTGTTGAGCAAGACCTTCATGTGTGTCTTTCTGCCATTCCTGCCAGGATATCTATGTTGTGTTCATCGAAACAGGCCCAGGTTTCAACTGAGTGGATAAATACATTTAAAAACATAGTAACTATATTAACTATATGTTATTTAAACTGTTATGTTATTCAGTCTGATCACCATGTCATTATATCCCACCTTCATTGGGTTATTGGGATAACAATACAAAAGGTTTGCTAGGGTAAACCCTCTCCCACCCAGTCTCAGCCCCCCCCGAACCTAACTCAGCCCCCCCCATTTTGACTATATGTATTACTGTGTTACAGTGTCATTTTGATTGGTGGTGTGCCCCAGGATTTTGTAAATGCCACAAAAAAAAGGTTGAAAAACACTGCTATAGGGCAACACTCTGGTCAACTTCCGCTAAACGTTGATTGTAGAGTTATGTTGGAGAACTTAAGAAATTCCTACAAATAATATGTATCTCTAGGTTCTCCAATGCGGTGGAGTTGTGCTGGAGAACCTAGATATTCCCAGAGATGTTCTCTCAGGAAAAAAATATGTGGTTTTTAACCTGTGGCCCTCACCCCAGCAAATGTGGAAAACTGATTACAGTGTGCATTTCATCTAAGACGTGTAGAGTGAGGGATAGGTCACCAGGCAGAGATTGCTGATGGGCTTTTCCCGCGTTGACAAAAGGAACGGTTAATTTGTGTTAATCACAGTGACTCCCACCCAGGTTTTGAAGTACGACAGCGTTGTGACAACGTGGTCTCTAGAAGGATCCCTTCTTCTTTGCCCATCATCTTGTTTGACGTTTTAAATTATAGATCAAAAGCGTTCAACTGTCAAGGCATCCTACTAAAATTCTCCATAGCTTCTGTTTATGGTAGTGAGAACTGTTGCCTCTTGGGGTTTTTTTTTATTATTGCTGCTATTCACTAATACACTACATTTGCCTCAACGTTTCGATATAGGTTTTGTAAACTTGTGTGGCTGGATTGGGGAAAGGTTTTGAGTTCCCCATGAGGAACGTGCAAGATGTAGTTAAGCCAGTAGAGTTGGATTAATTTTTAAATTAATTAATAATTAATTAATTAATAATTAATTAATTGATTAATCCCTTTCTTGGTGCCTTACCTTTATTTATTTTATTTTATTTATTTACAGCATTTTTACCCCGCCCTTCTCAACCACCCGGGGGGGGGGGGGGGTGCGGATGACGACTCAGAGTGGCTTTCCGTTCTAGAGCAGGTTGTCCATGCCGCAGATGCTTCAAACCACTTAACATGGCAGCTTGCATCCTATGGAAACACATTGGTCAAAAATCGTTACTGAGGTTGATTTTTCTTAGCTACTATCAAAAAAAAACCCTTCCTTTCAAGGCCATGGGAAAGAAATTGCTCAAAAAGTTTGAGTGACTAATTGAAAGCAGATGCTTTGGAGAGCAGTGGTTGGGAATTGATCTGCGCATCGTTCCATAGCCAAGAATAGATCCATGCGACATGGACCTATTCTTGGCTATGTGGTGTGACGTCTCTTCTTCACTGTCGTGGCTCCATCCCGTGGAATCCTGAAAGCCCCGTGATGGCCCTACCATTGTCTTCCAGACAGGTCCAGTTCTGGGCACCATAATTCAAGAAATATATGGACAAGCTGGAACATATCCAGAGAAAAGTGTGGAAGCCAAGCCCTCTGAGGAGAGACTGAGGGAGCTGAGTCAGGCCCGGATTAACCCCTTTTGGCACCCTAGGCCAGTGTTTCCCAACCAGTGTGCCGTGAGCGGTCATCAGGTGTGCCATGGGAAATTGGAACCTCCCGGGGGGGGGGGGGAGTCTAGTGTGTTGAAATATAAAAACCCTAAGAAACCTACCTCGATAAAGGCACATAATTACAAACACACACACACACCCCTCCCCACCCGTTGTCTACTTGGTCTCTCCCTCTCCATGCATTGGGAAGGCCAGCCTCCCTTTCCCCAAGTAGAGACCTCCTCTTGCCTCCTGGGGGTTCTGTGTGGGAGGTTTGGCCCAGTTCTATCATTGGTGGGGTTCAAAATGCTCTTTGATTGTAGGGGAACTATAAATCCCAGCAACTACAACTCCCAAATGTCAAGGTCTATTTCCCCTGAACTCCATCTGCGTTCATATTTGGGCATATTGAGTATTCATGTCAAGTTTGGTCCTGATCCAACATTGTTTCAGTCCACAGTGCTCTCTGGATATAGGTGAGCTACAACTCCAAAACTCAAGGTCAATGCCCACCAAACTCTTATAGCATTTTATCTTGGTTATGGGAGTTCGGTATGGGAAGTTTGTGTCTTTCTGCCATTCTTACCAGGATATCTATGTTGAGTTCATCGAAACAGGCCCAGGTTTCACACTGAGTGTATAAATACATTTTAAAAACATATTAACTATATGTATTATTGTGTTAAGAGTGTCATTTTGTGTCATTTCGGTTGGTGGTGTGCCCCAGGATTTTGCAAATGTAAAAAGCGTGCCGCGGCTCAAAAAAGGTTGGGAAACACTGCCCTAGGCCACACTTTGCAATTACGCCCCCAAACCAATCTCTGCCGCAGCCCCCCACCTCCTCGCGGCGCTGCGCACCCTCCTTCCTTGAGTCAAGGAAGGAGGGCACGCGTGAGGAGGAGGAAGGAAGGGAAGCCCTGCCCCCGGTGCTGGCATCGGTCCCGGGGGCGGGACTTCCCTCCGCCCCCTCTTCGCTGCGTGCCTTGCGCCCTCCTTCCTTGACAAGGGGGGGCACCATACCCTCCTCCCCCGCTCCCTCGCAGCGCTCTCCCCCCGCCCTCCCCGAGAGAGAGTTGTGTTGCGGGTTTTTTTTTTAGGTCCATGTAAATTGTGCCCCCTTTTGCTTGCGCCCCTAGGCCATGGCCTAGGGTGGCCTTATGGGTAATCCGGGCCTGAGCTGAGTGTGTTTAGCTTGGAGAAGAGAAGGCTGAGAAAGGACATGAAGGTCATATTTAGATATTTGCAAGGATGTCCCATTGCTTTCTCTGGAGAATGGGACAGTGGAGCAATGGATTATTACCACAAAGGGTGGTAATAAACGGAGATTTCTCTGGGTGGAAAGAGGTGAGAAGTGGCGTACCCCAAGGTTCAGTTTTGGGTCCGTTACTTTTTAATTTATTCATTAATGATCTGGATGTAGGAGTGAATTCTGAGGTAGCAAAGTTTGCAGACGACACCAAATTGTTCAGGGTAGTTAAAAATGAAACTGATTGTAAAGAGCTCCAGAAAGATCTCTCGAAATTGAGTGAATGGGCAACAAAGTGGCAAATGCATTTTAACCTAAACAAGTGTAAAGTCATGCACATCGGGGCAAAGAACCCCAAATACACTTATCAACTGATGGGATCAAAGCTTTCTGAGACAAACCAGGAAAGGGGTCTTGGGGTTTTGGTGGACAGCTCAATGAAGATGTCTACCCAGTGCGCAGCAGCAGTGAAAAAAGCAAATTCTATGCTTGGCATGATCAGGAAGGGAATCGAAAATAGGTCGTCAAATGTTGTATTGCCTCTCTACAAATCTATGGTGAGGCCACATCTGGAGTACTGTGTACAATTCTGGTCACCGCACCTCAAGAAGGATATAACGGAACTGGAAAAGGTACAGAAAAGGGCAACAAGAATGATCCAAGGGATGGAGCAGTTCCCTTATGAAATCAGGTTGCAACGCCTTGGTCTTTTCAGCCTTGAAAGACGGCGTTTAAGAGGTGACTTGATCGAAGTGTATAAAATCATGCATGGGATAGAAAAGGTGAATAAAGAAAAAATATTTTCTCTGTCACAAAACACTAGGACTAGAGGGCACTCCCTGAAGCTCCAAGGTAGGAAAATTAGGACTAATAAAGGGAAATATTTCTTCACCCAGAGGGTCATTGGGTTATGGAACTCACTTCCAGAGGAGGTTGTGACAGCTGTCAGCCTGGACAGCTTCAGGGCAGGATTAGACAGATTCATGGATACCAAGTGTATCGGTAGTTACTGAAAAGGACATTCAAGTGCCACCTCGGAGTTGGTTGAGGTAGGCAGGATTTCCCTGGGTACTGGTTGTGGGGGGTCGGGAGCAGGTCAGGGTTTTGCCCTCCCTTCTGCTCGAGATCCCCGTGTACAACTGGTGGGCCACTGTGTGACACAGAATGCTGGACTAGATGGGCTGAGGTCCGATTCAGCATGGCTCTTCTTATGTTCTTATGGATTCAAGCTACAGGGAAAGAGGTTCCATTTGAATATTAGGAAGTACCTCCTGAAGGCAAGAGCTGTTCAACAGTAGGATACAGTGGAGAGTGGTTGAACCTCCTTCTCTGGAGGCTTTTAGAGGCTAGATGGAAGTCTTGTTGGAAGGATTTGGATTGTGACTGACGTGGAACAATGGCTTCAAACTACAGGAAAGGAGATTCCACCTGAACATGAGGAAGAACTTCCTAACTAGGAGAGAGAGTTGTTCAGCAGTGGAACTCTCTGCTCCGGAGTGTGGTGGAGGCTCCTCCTTTGGAGGCTTTTAAGCAGAGGCTGGATGGCCATCTGCCGGAGGTGCTTTGAATGGGTTTTTCCTACTTCTTGGCAGAATGTGGTCAGACTTGATGGTCCACAAGGTCTCTTCCAATTCTATGATTCTTCCTGCATGGCATGAAGTTGAATGAGAGGTCCTGGTAGTGGTCTCCTCTAACTCTGTGTTTCTGTCAGGATTCCATAGAATGGACCCATGGCAGTTGAAGCGGGATCGAAGTGCTATAATCATATAGTGTAGAACAGTGTTTCCCAACCTTTTTTTTGCAATATATTTATTGAGTTTTTAAACATTTACATAAACAGATGTTTTTCCCAACTTTTTTTGAGCCGCAGCACACTTTTAACATTAAAAAAAAAAATCCGGGGGCACACCACCAACCAAAATGACACAAAATGACACTCAGTAATACATATAGTTAATTGACCTTGAGTTTTGGAGTTGTAGTTCACCTACATCCCGAGAGCACTGTGGACTCAAACAATGATGGATCTGGACCAAACTTGGCAAGCGGGCCCCTCAGGCAGTAGAGCAGGCCGAGGGCCGCCACCAAGCCCAGGCTCCGGCCCAGGGTCCCGCCGCCTGCCTCAGCCGCTCCCATTGCCGCAGGTAGCGGCTCACAGGCGAAAGGGGCGGCGGGGGAGAGGGAGAAGGCGGCAATTCCCCGTCCCCGGCGCCGCTCTCCGCCATGACTCCGGCCCCTCGCTCGCTGAGGCTGCGCGGAAGAGCATGAGCGGTGGATGGGCTTCAGCCCTGCCCACTGAAGCCCGTCCACCGCTCATGCTCCTTTTCCGCGTGGCCTTACCGAGCGAGGGGCTGGAGTCATGGCGGAGAGCAGTGCACGGGGACGGGGGCCACTCTCCGCCATGACTCCTGCCATGACTCAATCAGGCACGAGCAAGCTTCTGCCGCTGAGAAGGGGGCGGGGCCCGAGCGACATCACCCTCCTCTCCTCTCTCCCTCGATTAGAGGCTGGCTGGGGAAACGGCCGAAGGAGGCGGCGCCCCGGCCCCTTCTTTTCTCCTCCTTCTCCTCCCCAAAGCAGCAGGAGTTTGGCAGGAGGGGGAGAAAGGGGGGGCGGACGTTTTTCGCGGCGCACCAGACGATCCGTCACAGAACAGTAGTGTGCCACGGAACAGCTGTTGGGAAACACTGGTGTAGAAACACTTCTAAGATGAGAACTAGAGATTTTGCAAGCAAAGACATTGGCCTCTTCTCGGTTGGTCCAATAATGCGTTCTCCTTTCTCCGCACCCAGTTCTTTGGCTGTCATGTGCTAAGAGTGATTTGTGAGCTTTAGCTCTGAGCTGAAGTCAAAAACCACGTCGTCCATAATGAGGGCTACTTAAAGGATGCGTTACGGTTGCCTCCGTTGTGTTTGTTTAGCATGGCTGGCATTTTCATAGGAAAGATCTCGATTCTCCAATTTGACTTCTTTTTTCAAATTCAGATCGTATTCACGGTTGTGAGTCCAACACAAACTCATTCCATCTCACATTCCCCAAGATGAAACACTTCATCCGTTGACAGTGGAAAACACTTCCCGACTTCAAAACTGACCTTGGCATTAATTCCCTCTGATATCTTCAGGCAGCCTTTGACGAGTTTGTGTTTCTGTTTTGCTCTGTGTTGAGACGTTTGTGTAAATGTAGGAGGGTTGTATATAAAGAAAAGCGTGTTTAGACTGGTATCAAGAAGTACTGCTGGTTGTACTTTTTAAAATTTTTTGCTAAAAACCCAAAGATTCTTGTAATGAAGTGTAAAGTTTTTAATGCTCTCTTGTATTATACTAAACTTGTAATATTGTACCATATCTGTGACATGATGCTCTCTAAATAAATACTTTCTTTACGCCGAGATTGGTTCCCTTCCTCTGTATCCATGGACTAATTCTAGAGCAGGGGTGGGCAACCTACGGCCCGCGGGCCGGATTCGGCCCGGCAGCCGATTCTGTCTGGCCCGGGGAGAAGGGCGTCGGGGGGGGGGCCAAGAAGAAGGGGTGCCGCTGCCGCCATCCCATCGTGGGCTCTGTGGGCCTGAGTTGGCAGACAGGCCAGAGGAGCGGTGGCTTTGGAACAGTGGCTTTGGAGTGCCTGACTTGATCGTCTTCCGGGTCGCCAGGTCGAATAAGTCACCTCAGATCGCCGACTGCTTCCCCTGCAGGCCCGGGGATGGCAGACATTCCATAGCAGGGCAATCAGCTGGGGAACGGCTGGAGGCGAGAGTGGGCAGAGGCCTGCAGCCTCCGATCACCTGCTGCTCTGCACCATCCTCTCGGTGGTGCCTCTGCCGCCAGCGCCGCACTCTCCGCACAATGCACCAACCGCACTTACGCCCAGGACAATGCGCAGGTTACGTGGCGCCGCCCCCCACTGCCTCTAATGTCACCTCAACATTGACACACGGCTCTCTCTCCCTCTATCCCGGCTCCCTTTCAGTGTTTGACGCCGGAGCGGGCCAATCGCAAGCTGGGGAAATAAGGCCGTTGGCGTCTATTGGGCCGTGTCACAGAGCGTCCCGTCCAATCAGGAAGGCGGCCGCGAGGGAGGTTAGTCGGGCAAGTGAATGGCGAGGGGTGGGCACTACGACAAAGGGGCCAATTGCGAGTACAATTATTGATTTCATATTGACTAGCCTCCCCCTGCCACGCATTGCTGTGGCCCAGTCTGGTGATCTGGAAAATAAAGTCAGGAGAAAGTTTTGTTTTCTAATCTATGTCATATATGCTTTGCCATCCTCTGGGCTGGGTCCATTGGGCCGTTCCATCTTGGGATCCTTCCTCTCTTGAGGATGTCAGCCTTCATCTTGGTCCGCACCTTGTCTTCTTGAATTTCATTTAATTTTAGTGGTTTTTATTATTATTTTATAATAATTTTATTATAATAATATAATAAATAATATGTTATAATATATTATAATTTCAATATATTATAATGTCTATATATACCGTGTTTCCCGAAAGTAAAACAGCGTCTTACTTTCTTTTCCCCAAGAGTCCCCCTACGGCTTACTTTCGGGGTACGTCTTATATAAACTAAGACGTACCCCGTCGCCACGCCGCCGCCGCCACGCCGCCACCGCCGCAACTGGCCCATCGGCGCGGCACACCTCCGCGGCACACCTTTCCGCCAGGCCTCCAAGGAAGGGAGGGGGAAAGGAGCCAGGGGCGTGGCGAGGCAGCGCCGCGTCAGAGTGACGCGCGCCGCTTCGCCACGCCTCTGGCTCCTTTCCCCCCCTTCTGGGACGAAAAAGAGGGAGGGGGAAAGGAGCCAGGGCGTGGCGAGCGGCGGCGCGTCACTCTGACGCGGCGCTGCTCGCCACGCCTGGCTCTCTTCTCCCTCCCTTCCTTGGAGGCCTGGCAGAAAGGTGTGCCGCGGGAGGTGTGCCGCGGCCATGGGCCGGCGCGCGGGGGGCGGCGCGACGAGGTACAGCTTACTTTCGAGTACGGCTTATATTAGCCGATCCCCTGACACCCCGATATGTCTTACAATCGGGGTGTCTTACTTTTGGGAAACACGGTACTTTAATAATTATGATATTAATACTAATATATGAATATTTCTTGATATATTAATATGTTAATATTAACGATATGTAATATATAGTAAATATAGTAAATAAATAAATAATGTAGATTACAATGTAGTTCAGCCTTTAGGTTCGGCCCTCCATAATATTTTTTGGCTCTCGTGAGGCCCCTTGAAAAAAATAATTGCCCACCCCTGGTCTAGAGCTTGATTAAGTTAAAACTGAAGATTTGCACTGAACAGAATCATGTGATCCATTCCAGGACATCAAATGCTTAGGAATGAAAGCTTGTGCCTGGAATCCTGTTGGTGACATACATGTTGGTGGCTCAGCCTTCTGGATGTTGCGCAAGCAGCAATTCACTGGCTTTTTTTGCAACATCCCTCCATTGCCGCCTGCTGAATCATATTTTAGTTTCACTAGACTCTCAGTTAACCAGAACTCAAGCAACCGGCAAAACAGATAAAAGAATTAATACAGTATTTTAAATTAAAACCACAAAGCTATTTCATAATAAAACTTATTTGTATTTATTTGCTTTTAAGGAATGTATTTCAATATTAATATCAAGCCAATATAGAGTTCATGGTATAGAATAATTAAAGATATATTATTTAGGCCTATTTTTAATAGCAACTTTCAAGCAAGCAGAAACTCCTTTTATCTGGTATCTACCAACCCCCAAGTGTGAAAGTTTTCTGAGCGTCTACTCTATTTAACAGAGATAAAGCAGGGTAGAAATAAAATCCCCCCCTCGGCTTATACTAATGTCAAAGTTATTTATTATTTTATGCTGCTATTATTTTATTACATTTATTATTTTGCTGTATTTATTATTATTATTACATTTACTATTTTTTCTAGTTATCGTCGTATCAAAAGTTTGCTTCTGATATGATAAAAATATATTCTTATTATATTTATTATTTACTCTATTGTTATATTTATTTTCCTCTATTATTATTACATTATTTTAAACGACAACACTTTTTTATGTGCGTCAGGAGTGGCTTGAGAAACTGCAAGTTGCTTCTGGTGTGAGAAAACTGGCCGTCTGCAAGGATGTTGCCCAGGGGATGTCCAGATATTTGATGTTTTACCATCCTGTGAGAGACGTCTTTCATGTCCCCGCATGGGGAACGGGAGCTGACAGAGGGAGCTCATCCGTGCTCTCCCCAGTCTTCAGTCCTGCTAGCAGAAGGGTTTATTGGGCCAGCCTATCTGGGCGATCGGTTGACAGTCCAACGCACTGAGAGGCCAGCGCGTGCCATAAATGGTGATCGTATAGCCATCCCTGGGGTGAGAGCTCGGCTGATGGAGACCCGACGGAGAGCCTTCTCCGTGGTGGCTCCCATGATCTGGAACACCTCCCGCCTGCCCTCAGGGCCACATCGGCCCAAATCAGATTCCTATCGGACCTGAAAACCTGGCTCTTCTGCCAGGCATTTGGGGTTTGATCGGACGCCTGGAGACTGAGCCTTTCTGGCGTGTGTACCTATGTTTTAAACTGTTGTATTTTTGGGTTTTTAAATGATGTAAGTCGCCCGGAGCACCAGTGGTGGAGGGCGACTCACAAATAATAAAGTTATTATTATTATTATTATTATTATTAATCCAGTGCACCACTGAGGGCTCCTACAACACTAAAAATAATACACATTACTAGGCCTGGGCAATCATGGTTCTAAATGGTACTTACAAAAACTAAAGTTCTGGTGGTGAACACTAGGTGGCGCTGGTGCTTTGCTGTTGCTAAAGTTCTGGTGGTGAACAGTGGCGCTGGTGCTAAAGTGTTGCTGGTGGTGAACACTAGGTGGCGCTGGTGCTTTGCTTCCGACAGTGTTGCTAAAGTTCTGGTGGTGAACACTAGGTGGCGCTGGTGCTTTGCTTCTACAGTGTTGCTAAAGTTCTGGTGGTGAACACTAGGTGGCGCTGGTGCTTTGCTTCTACAGTGTTGCTAAAGTTCGGGTGGTGAACATTTCAGAACTCTAACAAAACTTTCCAAACTTCATTATTATTTGCTGACAATGGAGGCTCAAATCTCTGCTGTGAGCAGAGCTTCATTTTTTCCATCTGCGGCAGGCTAGGCGACTGGCCCCCTATCTGTCTCAGAATGACTTGGCCACGGTGATCCAGGCCACGGTCATCTCAAGACTGGATTGCTGTAACGCCCTCTACATTGGCCTACCTCTGACCGTGATCTGGAAGCTAAAGCTGGTGCAGAATGCTACGGCTCAGCTTTTTGTGAGATCTCATATAATACCAATCTTAGAGCAGCTGCACTGGCTATTGGTTGGATCACTTTCAAAGTGCTGGTACTTACCTTTAAGGCCTTGTATGGTCTAGGCCAGGGCTGTCCAACTTCTACCGGCCCAGGGGCCTGAATTTCGGTCATTGATGACCTGGGGGGCCGTAGGGTCTGCCCCCGCCCAGCTCTGCCCCCTCCCGTCCCCTTATTTCCGCCCTCTCCCCCCAGCTCCGCCCCGCCCCCATCCCCTGCATGCATACAGTTAAATATAATCTTTTAATTTTAACTGAGATAAAATGCAGGGATAAGATCCTCCCCTCTCCTTATTTTAATTTAATATTAAATATATTTAATTCCATCCTCCCTCCCCTTATTTTAATTTAATATTTAAATATATTTAATTCCATCCTCCCATCTCCCCTTATTTTAATTTAATATTGAATATATTTAATTCCACCCTCTCTCCCCTTATTTTAATTTAATATTGAATATATTTAATTCCATCCTCCCCTCCCCTTATTTTAATTTAATATTTAATATATTTAATTCCATCCTCCCCTCTCCTTATTTTAATTTAATATTAAATATATTTAATTCTATCCTCCCCTTCCCCCTTATTTTAATTTAATATTGAATATATTTAATTCCATCCTCCCCTCCCCCTTATTTTAATTTAATATTGAATATATTTAATTCCATCCTCCCCTCCCCCTTATTTTAATTTAATATTGAATATATTTAATTCCATCCTCCCCTCCCCCTTATTTTAATTTAATATTGAATATATTTAATTCCATCCTCCCCTCCCCCTTATTTTAATTTAATATTGAATATATTTAATTCCATCCTCCCCTCCCCCTTATTTTAATTTAATATTGAATATATTTAATTCCATCCTCCCCTCTCCCCTTATTTTAATTTAATATTGAATATATTTAATTCCATCCTCCCCTCTCCCCTTATTTTAATTTAATATTGAATATATTTAATTCCATCCTCCCCTCCCCTTATTTTAATTTAATATTAAATATATTTAATTCCATCCTCCCTCTCCCCTTATTTTAATTTAATATTGAATATATTTAATTCCATCCTCCCCTCCCCCTTATTTTAATTTAATATTGAATATATTTAATTCCATCCTCCCCTCTCCCCTTATTTTAATTTAATATTAAATATATTTAATTCCATCCTCCCCTCTCCCCTTATTTTAATTTAATATTGAATATATTTAATTCCATCCTCCCCTCCCCCTTATTTTAATTTAATATTGAATATATTTAATTCAAGCCTCCATCCTCCCCCTTATTTTAATTTAATATTGAATATATTTAATTCCACCCTCCCCCCCCCTTATTTTAATTTAATATTGAATATATTTAATTCCATCCTCCCCTCTCCCCTTATTTTAATTTAATATTGAATATATTTAATTCCATCCTCCCCTCTCCCCTCCCCCTTATTTTAATTTAATATTAAATATATTTAATTCCACCCCCTCCCCTCCCCCTTATTTTAATTTAATATTGAATATATTTAATTCCATCCTCCCCTCCCCCTTATTTTTATTTAATATTGAATATATTTAATTCCATCCTCCCTCCCCCCCTATTTTAATTTAATATTGAATATATTTAATTCCATCCTCCCCTCTCCCTTATTTTAATTTAATATTAAATATATTTAATTCCATCCCCCCTCTCCCCTTTATTTTAATTTAATATTGAATATATTTAATTCCATCCTCCCCTCCCCTTATTTTAATTTAATATTGAATATATTTAATTCCATCCTCCCCTCTCCCCTTATTTTAATTTAATATTAAATATATTTAATTCCATCCTCCCCTCTCCCCTTATTTTAATTTAATATTGAATATATTTAATTCCATCCTCCCCCTCCCCCTTATTTTAATTTAATATTGAATATATTTAATTCTATCCTCCCCCCCCCTTATTTTAATTTAATATTGAATATATTTAATTCCATCCTCCCCTCCCCCCTTATTTTAATTTAATATTGAATATATTTAATTCCATCCTCCCCTCTCCCCTTATTTTAATTTAATATTGAATATATTTAATTCCATCCTCCTCTCCCCTTATTTTAATTTAATGTTAAATATATTTAATTCCATCCTCCCCTCTCCCCTTATTTTAATTTAATGTTAAATATATTTAATTCCATCCTCCCCTCTCCCTTTATTTTAATGTATACCATCTCCCCTTATTTCATCTTTAAATATATTTAATTTTATATTTAATACATGAGGGGAGATGGGGGAGGGAATGAGGAGCCCCCTGAGGAGCCCCCTGCTTCGGCCTACCTTTTCCAAACGCGCAGGATCCAGGAGTACCCGGACGACGAGAGAGGCGACGACCGACTGAGTCGAAGAAGGTCCTAATCGCGTCTGTGGGCCTCAGCGATCCAGTAGTAGAGTAGCCGAAGAGTATCGTGAGAATACGCAATCCACACGGGATTTCGCTGTCAACACCAGCGTGATCTCGCGTTGACAGCGAAATCCCGTGTGGATTGCGTATTCTCGCGATACTTGCTCTGAACCCGGAAGTAGGTATTTTTTTTAAAAAAATATTATTTATTTTATTTTTCCATTTTTATTATTTATTAAAAAGCTTAGGGGGCCGGAGGGAAGGGGCTGGGGGGCCGTATACGGCCCCGGGGCCGCCAGTTGGACAGCCCTGGTCTAGGCCCTAGGGCCAGCCTATTTGAGGGATCGCCTTATCCCATATCAACCCCAGAGATCACTGCGTTCCAAAGATAAAAACTTGCTAGAAATCCTTAGTTTCAGGACCTTCCATCTGACAACAACTAGACGCATTGCTTTTTCGATCATTGCCCCTACTCCAGTGATTTTCAACCAGTGTGCCGCGGAACACTAGTGTGCCATGAGAGATCATCAGGTGTGTCGTGGGAAAATATTTTCGAACTTCATTCATATATAAACTATAAGGCACATCTGTTCCTTTAAGAAGTGACGCGAGAGTGCTATGGTGGCGCCATCTTGGATTCGCTCAGACGCGGCTAAGTAAACAAAGTTAGAGTTAGTGCTGCAGCTGCGTGTCAAGTGACAGGGGCAACTTGGGGTCGCAGCAAGACAAGCGAGTAACAGTGATGGAGAAGGTTTTGCTTGACTGCAATAAAAACTAAAAACCGAGAGAGACTGACAGCTGTTGAGCAAGACCTTCGTGTGTGTCTTTCTACCATTCCTGCCAGGATATCTATTTTGTGTTCATTGAAACAGGCTCAGGTTTCACACTAAGCGAGTGTATATATACATTTAAAAACATATTAACTATATGTATTACTGTGTTAGAGTGTCATTTTGTGTCATTTTGGTTGGTGGTGTGCCCCAGGATTTTGTAAATGTAAAAAATGTGCCGTGGCTCAAAAAAGATTGAAAAACACTGCCCTACTCCAGTGTTTCTCAACCAGTGTGCCGTGAGCGATCATCAGGTGTGCCGCGAGAAAAGCTCTCTGCCCCCCTTCCTCCCCCCTCCTGCCAAACCCCTGCTGCTTGGGAGAGGAGGAGGAAGGGCCGGGCGCCGCCTCCTTCGGCCGTTTCTCCAACCAGCCTCCAATCCGCCATGACTCCCGCCATGACTCCTGCCCCTTGCTTGTTGAAGCCGCACGGAGGAGCCCCGCCTACTGAAGCCCATCCACCGCTCATGGTCCTCCTCTGTGACAGAGCTGAAGCCGGGGGGGGGGGATGACACAGCCTGGCTCTGCCCCCTCCCCCCAGCTTCAGCACTCCCACAGCTTTGCCAGCCTTGAGGGGGCAGTGCCAAGCCAGCGGTGGCAGAGCCAGCACAATGATGGCTTGGCACTGCCCCCTCAAGGCTGGCGAAACTGTGGGAGTGCTGAAGCCGGGAGAGGGGCGGGGCATGAAGCGGCCTGGCTCTGCCCCCTCCCCCAGCTTCAGCACTCCCACAGCTTTGCCAGCCTTGAGGGGGCAATGCCAAACCAGCGGTGGCAGAGCCAACACAATGCTGGCTTGGCACTGCCTCCTCAAGGCTGGCGAAGCTGTGGGAGAACTGAAGCCGGGGGGAGGGGGCGGGGCGGGGCATGGCCTGGCTCCTCCCCCGGCTTCGGCACTCCCAGCAGCTGCTCCCAGCAGGTCACCATCCCCCAGCCATTCTTTACTATGTTACAGTGTCATTTTGTGTCATTTTGGTTGGTGGTGTGCCCCGGGATTTTTTTAATGTTAAAAGTGTGCCGCGGCTCAAAAAAGATTGAAAAACACTGCCCTACTCTATGGAACACTCTACCACCAGACGTCCGGGCCCTGCAAGATTTAGTAACTTTCCGCAGGGCATGTAAAACCTACTTGTTTCAGCAAGCGTTTGAGCGGAATTTTTTAAATCTAATATGGCTTTATGAAGTTATTGTGTATTGCTGTCTTGTAAACCACCCCGAGCCTTTGGGGAGAGGCGGTATATAAATTAGAATAATCAATAAAATAAAATAAATAAATAAATGACGCCATTCAACTTTACATGATCGTAAACCAATTTACTATCTAAACAGGGTGCCATCCTCTATTAATAGAGATTAATGAAACAATGGGGACGAGTGAAGAAAAATGGCTCGTATGACTTTGTGTGTATTGGTGGACTAACATAATGAAATCGACCGTTTTCCAGGCACACAAAAAGGAATAACAAAATAGGCGACAATACAAAAGAGATTTTCTTTTCAGTTATACATTTTAATTTTCTAGTAGGTACAATACTAAAATAAACACAAATAAAAAAAGTTTATTCGAACAAAACTGTACAAAAAAGCAGTTATACTACAATTTAATTACAGAACAGTCTACTGTCCAAAAAGGCACTAATAATCCAGAATAGGAGATACAATGATACGGGACTCATTTCGTTTTATATTTTTGTTTAAACTAGTTTTTAATCAATACAATAGAGCACTTGTTTCTTCCCTTTCTCCATTCACGTACAGAAACAAGGGACCTCTGCCACAGTCAGTACACATCGGTATAAATATGAGCCCTACGGAGAAAGCGGCGGCATCTCTCTCGCCCCTCGATGCCGGGAAGAAGAAGAGGAAAGGGCAAATGGTGTGGGGCATTCGTTTAGTTTTTAATGGGGGAGGAAATAGGGGGAGAAGAAAGTGTCTTGTTAAAAGAGGACCTCTTTTAAAGTATGTGAAGGGACGCGACCTTGCGTGAATCAACACCACAAAAAGGACACTGTATTATGATACTTTGAGAAAGACTGAGAACTTCCAATACGTACGACTCAACTCTTGGAAACTAATGTTTTCGCCGCTGAAATCCAGCATTTGGGAGAAAATCACAGCAAAGGATTCCTCGAAAGAGAGAAACATCTGTTGCTGTAATTTCAGAAACACAAATATACACTTTTTACTACAAAGAGAAAATCGTCATGGTAGGAAAGTGTCAAGGTTTCAACCTAACTCTGGTATTGTGGCGCAGCTGGCTAAGTGTCAGCTGCATAAGATCTCTCTGACCAGTAGGTCATGAGTTTGAGGCCTGCCCGGGTCGAGGTGGGTGCTCGACCTTTAAGTGTAGCCTGCTGTCGACCTTTGCAGCCCGAAGGACAGTTGCATCTGTCAAGTAGGAGATAAAGGTACCACATTAAGCGGGGAGGCAAATTTTGACTGAATTATAAGGCCATTAAAGAACTCCAGGAACGCTGAGGAATGTGGAAAGAACAACAAGGGACGCTGGGAACGCTGAGAGATGAGGAGTGCGTCAGCTCCCCCTGGTGGCCAGAGTTTGCCTCTGTTCGTCTATAGGTGTGTATGTGGAAACGGCAGGGATTGTCTGCTAAGTATATGTACCTGTAATCTGCTCTGAGTCCCCTTCGGGGTGAGAAGAGCGGAATATAAATAAAGTGTATTATTATTATTATTATTTTCAGAAATAGATTTTGATAGGACCAAATATCTTTTGTAATTTTTTCATAAACACCGTCCACACTCGGCATTTCTGGACTTGATTTTTGCAGATTTGAATACTCACGAATTTGATTAAAATGTTATCTCTAGAAAACTCTAGTTCAGACTTGGCAAACTTGGGTCCTCCGGGTGTTTTGGATTCCAACTCCCACCATTCCTAACAGCCTCAGGTGCCTTCGTTTTCCCCCTCAGCCGCTTAAGCGGCTGAGGGGGAAAACGAAGGCACCTGAGGCTGTTAGGAATGGTGGGAGTTGGAATCCAAAACACCCGGAGGACCCAAGTTTGCCCATGTCCAAACTAGATCTTCCACTGCAACTCTAAGGTCAACTTTCAGCAAAGTTTGACCATAACGTCGCATTGGAGGACCTAGCGATTCCGACGGAGAAAAGATCTCTAGGAATCTCTGGGTTGTCCAGTATCATCCTATGGCCAAGAAGTAGACAGGGCCTAAATAATAAAATGAAAAAATACATTTGAATTGTATTTTGAATGTTCATGTGTGTGTCTGGAAGCAAAACAAAAACCTCAAGGCACTAATTCTGGAAGAAAAGGTACTTTAGGGTTCGCCAACAACAGTCCTGGTTTCCATTCGCGTGGGGTCTTAGAGGAAAAATCCATTTCACCAAGAAGGTGAAAAGATCCCTAAACTGAAGCAATTCATGGATTGACATCTACTTGTGTCCTTAGAAAAAGGGAGAGGCATCGACCACTATGATTATTATGTCTATTTAGTAGGACAGTGGTTCTCAACCTGGGGTCTCCAGATGTTTTGGCCTTCAACTCCCAGAAATCCTAACAGCTGGTAAACTGGCTAGAAGTTCTGGGAGTTGTAGGCCAAAACACCTGGAGACTCACAGGTTGAGAACCACTGGCCTAGATCCCGTAAGAGTTTGGGGAATTCCTACATCAGTGCTTCTCAACCTGTGTGTCCCCAGGTGTTTGGCCTACAACTCCCAGAAATCCCAGCCAGTTTACGAGCTGTTAGGATTTCTGGGAGTTGAAGGCCAAAACATCTGGGGAGCCACAGGTTGAGAACCACTGTTGAGAACCCTTGTCCTACATGGTTCTGCTAACACAGTGGTTCCCAATCTTTGGGCCTCCAGGTGTTTTGGACTTCAGCTCCCACAGTTCCGAACAGCTGGTAAGCTAGTTGGGATTTCTGGGAGTTGAAGGCCAAAACATCTGGGGAGCCACAGGTTGAGAACCACTGTCCCACATGGTTCTGCTAACACAGTGGTTCCCAATCTTTGGGCCTCCAGGTGTTTTGGACTTCAGCTCCCACAGTTCTGAACAGCTGGTAAGCTAGTTGGGATTTCTGGGAGCTGAAGGCCAAAACATCTGGGGAGCCACAGGTTGAGAACCATTGTCCTACATGGTTCTGCTAACACAGTGGTTCCCAATCTTTGGGCCTCCGGGTGTTTTGGACTTCAGCTCCCACAGTTCCGAACAGCTGGTAAGCTAGTTGGGATTTCTGGGAGTTGAAGGCCAAAACATCTGGGAGCTGGTACAGGTTGAGAACCACTGTCCCCTACATGGTTCTGCTAACACAGTGGTTCCCAATCTTTGGGCCTCCAGGTGTTTTGGACTTCAGCTCCCACAATTCTGAACAGCTGGTAAGCTAGTTGGGATTTCTGGGAGCTGAAGGCCAAAACATCTGGGGAGCCACAGGTTGGGAACCACTGTCCTACATGGTTTTAACACAGTGGTTCCCAATCTTTGGGCCTCCAGGTGTTTTGGACTTCAGCTCCCACAATTCTGAACAGCTGGTAAGCTAGTTGGGATTTCTGGGAGTTGAAGGCCAAAATATCTGGGAAGCCACAGGTTGAGAACCATTGTCCTACATGGTTCTGCTAACACAGTGGCTCCCAATCTTTGGGCCTCCGGGTGTTTTGGACTTCAGCTCCCACAGTTCCGAACAGCTGGTAAGCTAGTTGGGATTTCTGGGAGTTGAAGGCCAAAACACCTGGAGGCCCAAAGGTTGGGAACACAATGCATGGTGTTTGTAGGATTGGCACAAGACCAAAGTTTACGAAATTGGGGGAAGGCTTGGAGGGCCAAATGCAGACCATGGACCACATTATTTGTATCCCTTTCTCCCATAGACACAGGCAAAACTAGAGTCAACCAGTTCTATTGCTGGGCTTGGTGTCCTTATGGCAATCGACTCCCTATAAAAAATCATAAACATACGTTTTTATTAATCACGATCTGTCACTCAATTCTTTGCAGAGGTCATAGGTCTCGTCAAAAATGGGGCAATTGAAATAGGAAATAGGGGGGGGGGGGGGAGGGGGAAACAAAGGTGGCGGGTGAAGAGGAGCAGAGAGAGAGGCGCCAGCTTTCCCCCCAAACTGTGTCATACATATAGAAGACAAAGACAGGCATAATGGATGTTAACAAAAATAAGTAGCAAAAGAAATTTGGATTAAAAAAAAGGTCTCTCACACATCATCCTATACTACATCCTCCTTCTGCTTAGCAGAAAATTGTACGTACACAAAAATACAAATACACAATTTTGTAGAACAGTCTGATTCTTTTTAATATATTTATATATATTTATATTTATATGAGTGGCAGGTTAGTTTATTATATGGAGCTTTTTGCACTTTTGGCTCATATGCAACAAGGCTTATAAATTCAGCTTTAGCTTTTCATTCAGGTTTTTTTTTTTACATTTTTTTTCTCTCTCTATTTTTTTTTCTCTCTCTCTCTCTTCCTTATATAGCTTTTTTTTTTTAAACAACCGTTTTATTTTTTATTTTTTCTTCTGTTTCACATTTAAAGCAGCATCCAATCTGCAAGAGGAGTTGGTGTGGCAACAGCAAAGGGACCCGGAGGGGATCGGGGTCGGATGGGAAGTAGACGGACATACATTCCAGTGTTTGTGTGTGTGTGTGTGTTACATGTGGAAAATTCGGCGGTAAAAAGAAGAAGATTGCGATTGCAGGACAGTGAGACACACAGGTTTACCTCTTGAGGTAGGCTGAACACAGTATGGCAGACAAAAAGACCAGGCACAGGGGGTATATTGCCACCACAGTCGCGGGAGAGGAGGGGAAACACCTTGAAAACCAAACACACAGGAGTCCTGGGAATTCACACATTCTCTCCCTCTCTGGTTATACGAAAATTCAATTTTTGCTACATTAAGATATGGGTCGTCTTGTCCGTATGCAGAAAGGGGAACAGACTGGAGGCGAATGCTGCCGTTCCGCTTCCGAGTGGAAAAGTTCCTAATGCAATGCTCACTGCTCCACCCCACAGTATTGCTGTCCTACTGGTGAAATACATAGACCAGGGGTGCTCACACTTTTTCAGCATGCGAGCTACTCCTAAAGCAACCAAGTCCAAAAGACCTACCTGCCCCTGCCGCCGTGTGCTCCTGCGCGCTCCCGCCGCTGCGCGACCTTGCCGCCGTGCGTGCTCCTGCTGCTGTTTTCCGCCCGTGCAGCGCTTCTTCCGCCTGCGGGGCATTGCAGGAAGGAGAAAGCACAAGGCGGGGCCGGCAATGGAGGCTGCACAGCTGCTTCTGGACGAGAGAGAAGCAGGGCGCTCCCTCCAGAGGGAGCACATCGAGAGCGGAAGCCAGCAGCAGGAGTGCACATGCGCACAGGGTGTGCGCGCGCATGGCAGGAGCGCCCCATCTGGCTGGTGAGGCCCGAAGATCACCTGGAAGAGGGCTGAAGATCTATTAGTAGCTCCCGAGCTACCTAATGAGCACCCCTGACATAGACGCTGTCCAGGGCTTTCTAACATACTGCCAGCTCATTTGGATGCAGGGATCCAGCCAAGACGCTGTTGATGTACATTGACTTTAGGGAGAGGAGACTCTCATCATTGTCATATATACTCATCTGTTAGTCCACCTCATGGGTATGTTCAGGGCAGGTTTTGGGCCCAAAACTGTGGCTTTCGATATGACTAGTTAAGTTGAGAGTCATTCCATGGAGATAATGCACCAATGCCAACTCCGGTGGTGTTTATCACTACTAGCATTTCTCACCGATACATTAAAAAAGGCCAGAATCGGCACCATGGTGGAGGAGAGTAGAAGGGGCTGGTGCTTCCTTTGGGTTATCCTAGGATGGACTGAGTTATTTTCTTTTGCTACTCTGCTCAGAGAACTGGATGGATCCTCTTTTCGGGGGGCGGGAGGATAAGGCGAGGTACAATCTTTGCATTGACCCATGTTTTGAGGGTTGGTATTTTGATGACATTTTCTTCACTTATACATTAGTATAATACTACTAATACCAAAGATACTACTCTATGGTGAACTCGCCACGGGTCAGCGCAAGAGAGGCGCCCCAAAAAAGAGATATAAGGACTCCCTGAAACAACATCTCAGGCTCGGCCAGATTGATCACCAACAATGGTCCACCCTGGCCTCACATCGGGAGGCATGGAGACGCACTATCCATAATGCTGCGGCCTCTTTCGAGAAGACACGCCGAATGGGTCTTGAAGAGAAACAACAACGCAGAAAGAACCGCAACTTGGAAACAACACCACCCAAGGAGACTTTCTGCTGTGCTTTCTGCAACCGAACTTGCCTATCTCAGATTGGCCTTTTTAGTCATCAACGCGCTTGTAAAAAACGTGGGATGAGTCCTTCCTGAATCTTTGTTCGCAAAGTAATGCCGAGACATTAGTATATAGCAGGCATGAGAAAACTTTGGCCCTCCAGGTGTTTTGGACTTCAATTTCCATAATTCCTAACAGACTACAAACAAACCACGAAGGACAAGGTACAATTGTTATGACAAATATCAATATAACTCAAAGTGTATTCAACGTATAAATAACCATGTTAAGTGAGACTCACTGCGCTCTGTCGAAGATATAGTTATACAAAACGGCGATGGAAGAAAGTCTGGATTATATATAGAAGTAATGAATAGGGGAATCTCGATTAGTTCATATTGTCCAATAGTAGTAGTCACAAAAATAATCCACAGTCCATCGAGAGTCTATATCAGTCCGTATCTCAAGTATAAATAAGGTCCGGAGTCTGAACAAAGTTCGGATTAAAAGGAACGCAGGAGAGCGAGGTGTACTCAATACATAAGATCCCAGAGTGATGCGCCACGGATAATCCGTAGCGCATCAGTCTGGGATCTTACGTACTGAGTATTGATACGGACTGATATAGACTCTCGATGGACTGTGGATTATTTTTGTGACTACTACTATTGGACAATATGAACTAATCGGGATTCCCCTATTCATTAGTTCTATATATATTCCGGACTTTCTTCCATCGCCGTTTTGTATAACTATATCTTCGACAGAGCGCAGTGAGTCTCACTTAACATGGTTATTTATATGTCGAATACACTTTTGAGTTATATTGATATTTGTCATAAGAACTGTACCTTGTCCTTCGTGGTTTGTTTGAAGTCTGAGTAGAGCAGACCCCCCCCCCCCTTTCACATTCATAATTCCTAACAACCAGTAGGCTGTTTGGAATGGTAGGAGTTGGCGTCCAAAACACCTGGAGGGCCAAGATTTGCCCATGCTTGGTATATAGGGTACATCCTCCCCCTTGCTGGCTTTGAAAAGTCAGCCAAGCCCAATGTCCACACTGATCTTCTTGCTTAGCACCCAACTCAGGATCAAGAGGAAAGAAAGCATGGTGTTCCCACCATATCGTCTTAACTCAGTTGGGACCCTTCCAAGGGGGAACGATTGCAATTCCAGAGTGTTTGGACAATGCTCACTCCCAGCTCACTACACTGACACCAGTACCCTAAGGAGGAGACCAAAGGAGATTGCTCGTTGACTCATATGATGTCAATTCCAATGGTGCCCACACGATTCCATTTTGAAGAAACTCCTGTCCTTATGATGTCATTTCGACAGCTAAGCAGGATGTTCAGTAAGAGCCTCTTTACACAACCCAATTATAGTGTTACAGTTCCACTTTAACTGTCATGACTGCCTCCTCTACAATCCTTGGCTTTCCACCTTTAGGGAGGAACTTCCAACGTCTCCGCCAGAAAGCAGGCTTCAATGTGGGCAAGGGAATTCGAACTCACTCACATTTTTGGAAGCCTGATTAAATATATGTGAGCCAGACATTGAAGAAGAGATTTCATAGGGGGTATGAAAATGCACAAATAAGGGGTTGGTGGACTCAGCTAGAGTCAAATGTATCCAGTCAATGGTTTTGATGGAAGTGCTGCCTTTCCATTCAGCAGTAGATGCAATGGCTCTATTCTAGTTGGGTTTATCGACTGTATTCGTGGGTTGCAGTGAGGAACTCTATCTAATCATCCAACGTTAGAGGGACGCACAATCCATTCCCCTATTTGGAGCAAAACATCACCCATCTAGAATCAGGCTACTAATGATGACTGAAACAAACCAAGAGACATGTGTCTATAATCTCATATAAATCAGAAAGAACCGTTGCAAAAATATTTCTGTATTATGTATCAGGACACGTGAGTTGTGCCACAACAGCCTGGTAGGCTGTATGGATCATATAAACACACTGAAAGACACACAATGTCAATTTACAAATAACCACAATTTCCTCAAAATACATGTTTCAATAGCCAGTCCATTGCACACTTAATTCCATTAAGTGCATTGGAAGTCCCAAAAATCCATGTGCCACAGTCCAGAAGCATCTCCAATGATGCACAGAGTCTCGCGAGAGTAGCGGGCGCTCTCGCATGGCTTGGGCAAACCACGTGTCCGGAAAGAGGATGATCGCGGTAATCCTTGAGGGCAAACTGTACTCCGTATATAGCCTCAATGGCTGGTTAGTATCCCTTCGTTGTTACCAAGAATAGCCTCATGCACAGGTAAATAAATATGCTAATGTGCATATATCTTCTAGCCTGACGCATGGATTTTTGGGACTTCCAATGCACTTAATGGAATTAAGCGTGCAATGGACTTGCTATTGATACATGTAGTTTGAGGAAATTGTGTTTTTTTGTAAATTGATATCGTATGTCTTTCAGTGTGTTTATATGATCCATACAGCCTACCAGGCTGTTGTGGCACAACTCACGTGTCCTGATACATAATACAGAAATATTTTTGCAATTGTTCTGTCTGATTTATATGAGATTATAGACGCATGTCTCTTGGTTTGTTTTGGTTTCGCTGTTAAGCACCACTTCTCTTTGTTTACCATTACTAATGATGACTGGCCAGGGCAGAGGGGGCAGCATCACAATGGTTGCCTATCATACCTGGAGCACAACTGTTATGGCACGGGCCATAACAGTTATGGCACGGGCCATATGTATCAGATGCCATGATCATATTGGGAGGACATATAAGCCAACAGTTGCAGGAGCTGCCACTTTCATGAGCCATACTGAGATACCACATCGGAAATGATGAAACTTGAGAGACACCTCCTAACAGAGCTTCATAATAGCAATTGGGTTTGAAGAACTGCCTTGCTCTACATTGGAGGCCATGTAGAAGCGATACATATGTTCAGGCCGGACGAAGGTAATTTACAATGGTGTGCGAACATTCTTTTGGTGCCCCCTCGCTCTCCGGCCTTGCGCCAGGTGTGCATGCATGCTGGTGTGTGCATGCGCAGGGCCAGCTAGTTCTGCACATGCGCCTTAGTTGCAGTGCGACACCAGGTGGTCGGAGTTGCGAATCGCACTCCAAGAGGCCGAAAAGGACGGAGGAACGTTTTGCAGCCGAGGCCGGCTGCAAAACGTTCCTCCGTCCTTTTCGGCCTCTTGGAGTGCGATTCGCAACTCCGACCACTTGGTGTCGCACTGTAACTAAGGTGCATGCGCGAAAGTTCCGCGCATGCGCCATTGCTGCAGCGCACTCCAAGAGGCCGAAAAGGACGGAGGAACATTTTGCAGCCAGGGTGGAGCCTCCCGCTTCATGCAACTCCGACCACCTGGAGTTGCGCCCGAACCTGGCGGCCAGGGCCGTATGTGCCCCTGGCCACGTGGCGCCTGTAAGTGGCCGCTTACTTTGCATACAATTAAAATCCGCCCCTGCATATGTTCTACAAAACATTGGGAAAGACCATCCCACCCAGTCACCACTAAAATCACAGATTGAAATTATCTGTCTAGCAATGTCTGAAGAGCCTTAGAAGAGGTTCCTCAGAAACAGAATTCAAGGGAAAAAGAGAGAGGGAGGCAATGGAGGAAGCAATCATGGCTTCTGTCCTGCTTTTTTCCCAGCAGTAGATTCACATTCTGGGTTCCCTGCTCCAAATTCTGCAAAAGGAAGGCATTCAGAGGTGAGAGAGCCTTCTCTTTCATTTTTATCTCAAGAAGGAAAAAACACAAGCTTGGTCGGTGCCTCCCCTTCGCCATCAAAATCGGGTTACTCGTAATAGGCACTTTTTAAAGAAATTGAAACTACAAGGGGAGGGGGGCACAAGAGATGTTCAGAGCATTCAGAAGACTCGCCAAAGTCTATAGAGACAATTGGTAATGGAAGCCAAATATTCCTGAAGTTCTCAATGTTGAAAACTGGTTGCGTCTGATCTAGAAATGAGGGACGCTTCCCCAGGGGCGGTCTCACCTCTCCCGGGGGTAGGAGAGCCTTATTTTTGCGCCCCCATGGCTACTGGACGCCGTGGCGGCCCGCGCGCGCGACGTCACGGGCAGCTGCGCGGCTGCGTCACGCGCGCCTGCGCATGTGCGTCCAGCACGGCTGCACCGCCGGTGACGGAGGCGCCGGGCAGCACTGGCTAGGAGGCGTGGCGGAGGGGGGGCGTGGCGGGGCGGCCAGCGTGGCGGCGCCCCTCCCATACGGCGACGCCCCTCCCAGGACCCGTCGCCCTACGCGGCCGCTTACTCGGCGGAATGGCAAAGGCCGGCACTGCGCTTCCCTTATCTCAGTACTGTCGCCATTTCCCACTAAAAATCTGCAAGGCTTACATTTCATGGAGGACCATACCTTCTCTGTCAAAAACATAACAAAGTGAGATTAAAAAGCCTTTGGGGATATGAATCTTACTAGTTTTGGAGAATCTCTTGGAACACAGGAATGTTTCTCCATATTTCCTGAATCATAGAATGGGAATCCAAAGATCAAGGTGAAGTTCCAGAAAGACAATGCAGCATTATTATGAAAACAAATATTTCAAGATTGCATGGGAATTTTTTTAAGTCATTGGAGAAATGGAGGGTGGCGACAGAGAAATCCCTCCGTCAGAACCCCAAGCCAATCGGATAACTCAAACATTCTGGCCATAAGCTTGCCATCTGCCCAAATGGACATCCAAATACAATTCCAACGGAAGATCTACTCAAGACACACAAAAAAACCAATATCCTGCATAAAAGATTATATAAATGTTTTGGCACTATGGTCTCTTTCTAGATCAGAAGTTTTTAAATTGTGGTTCCCTGGTGTTTTGGCCTACAACTCCTACAAATCCCAACCAGTTTACCAGCTGTTAGGATTTCTGGGAGTTGAAGGCCAAAATATCTGGGGAACCACAGGTTGAGAACCACTGCTCTAGATCAGTGTTTCCCAACCGCCGTGACGGACCTCCTGCTGTGCCGCAATAAAAGCTCTCTGCCCCCCTTCCTTTCCCCCTCCTCCTGCTGCTTGGGGGAGGAGGAGGAAGGGCCAGGCGGCAGTGAAGAAAAAGAAGAAGGGGCCGGGGCGCCGCCTCCTTCACCCGTTTCCCCAGCCACCCTCCAATCCGCCATGACTCCCGTCTCTTGCTCGCACTGCCCTCTCAAGGTTGGAGAAGCTGTGGGAGAGCTGAATCCAGGGGAGGGGGGTGGGGCGTGGCGCAGCCTGGCTCCACCCCCTCCCCCGGCTTCAGCTCTCCCACAGCTTCTCCGGCAGTTGAGGGGACAGTGCCAAGCCAGCATTGTGCTGGCTCTGCCACCGCTGCCTTGGCACTGCCCCCTCAAGGCTGGAGAAGCTGTGGGAGAGCTGAAGCGGGGGAGGGGTGGGGCATGCCACGGCCTGACACAAAATGACACACTAACATAATAAAGAACGGCTGGGGATGGTGGCCTGCTGGGAGCAGCTGCTGGGAGTGCGAAGCTGGGGGAGGGGAGGAGCCAGGCCTTGGCATGCCCCACCCCTCCTCCAGCTTCGCACTCCCAGCAGCTGCTCCCAGCAGGCCACCATCCCCCAGCCGTTCTTTATTATGTTAGTGTGTCATTTTGTGTCATTTTGGTTGGTGGTGTGCCCCCAGATTTTTTTAACGTTAAAAGTGTGCTGCGACTCAAAAAAAGTTGAGAAACACTGCTCCAGATTACTGTTTTCCAACTGTGACACATTTTATGGGCTATCATTGCAGTCTAGGCAAATCCACAAGTCAATATTATTATATGGGTTCTCTATCTTGCCAGGAAATATACCCATAAACACCAGCAGTTGCCATCAAGACCTACTTGTTCGCTTCCTAGAGGTATCTCTATCTAGCCACAGTGGGAAACAAGACAATGGACTAGATATCCCCTTCTTCTGGACTCAGTTACCTCCAGTAAACAACAAATCAGGTCTACATTGGTTCCAATGTTTTGTTTTCTCTCTCTCTCTCTCTCTCTTCTCCCAAACTCCAAAGCAAAGCCATGATTTTATTGAACTTTTATCCTGCCAAGTCCCAAATGGGACATTAGTGAACAGGTTGGACGGCAAAGGCAGTGGTTTGCAGAGTAGGGAGGAAAGAGGAAGAAGGGAAGGAAGAGACAGCAGAAAATCCAGATGCAGCAAACTAAAACTAAGACACAATAAGGGGAAAGAATTAACATATTTCAAGATGGTCACCAGTGCTACTAAAAACCTTGGTAAATATTCTAACATTGGGAGGGAGGTGGGTTAAAAGTGATATAAGGGACATCAAGAATCAGAAGTTTTGCCAGCTGATGGGTTTTGGGAGGTCATTCAGCTACGGCTACTGAGGAAACAAGACACTGGGCTTGTTCTTAAGGGGAAAAACCAGCCAAGATCAGAGCTTGGAGAAACTTACTTGTTTAGACTCCAGTTCTCCAAGTTCCTCATCTTAGTATGGCATGTGGGTAGCTACTGCTTTTTTTTTCTTTCTATTTTTGAAGCTAGTTCTTGTACAAAATCCACGATCTACAATACTTGGAATTTCCGCTGCAGGAAAACTCAATCCAAGATCTTATTGATATTGCACCAGCCTTTTCTTTCTTTCTTTCTTTCTTTCGTTCTTTGGGGGGGAGGGGGGGATGTTAAAAAAACTCACTACTGTGCCCACCAACAGTTCCAAATTCAGCAACTAGTTCAGAAGGAAGAAAAGATTCTGCCTGAATCTCTGAAGAGCCAGGCAATATAGAAACTATTGGGCTAGATCAGGGGTCGGGAACCTTTTTGACTCAGAGAGCCATGAAAGCAAAATATTTGGAAATTTATTTCAGTGAGAGCCATATAATATATGTAATGTATTTTAAGACTGTCCAAAACACCTGGAGGGAGGGCCAAGTAGACCCAGGCCTGTGGTAAACACAAGGCCTCCTGAGAAGAGAAACCAAGCTCCTTCTCTGCTTCCAAGGGGGAAAAAAGGCCTGACATGTCAGCCTCGGGTCCCTTCCTCCTTCCTGCTCCTTCCCTCCGTCCCTCCTTTAGCCCCTGGACCAGGCCTCACTTATGGGCACCGAGGCAGCCCTCGCAGTGCCGTCCGCCTCCATTCTGATGCCACCATGTTTGCGCAAATCAGAGGGAGACAAGAGGGGGTGTGGCCTAAGGGCAACCTTCCAATCAGGGGAGGAGGCGTTTCTCTCAGGAACCAATGGGGAAAGGGAAAAGAGTGGCGATGACAACGAAGATGGCGGGCCTTTCCCCTCAGCGGCTTGCCTAGAGCGTTCCTCCCATTCTGCGAACCATTTGCAATCATTGAAAGAGCCACATCTGGCTCGCGAGCCGTAGGTTCCCGACCCCTGGGCTAGATGGACAATGACCTAAATCAATGCAAAGATTGCACTCCAAAACCATATAACAACACTGGCCGCCCTGAAACCACCAATGCAGTAGCAGGTCCATTAGCAAGCCCATCATATGCAACAACATAGCTGGAAACAATAGACCAGATTCTTAAAAGTGCTGGAAGAAAGGTGTTTAAGTGCTGGAAGAAATTAGACAGAGGCTGTGACATGGGTTTTATCAAGGCAAAACCAGATAAGTTGGACATAAATAATGGACAAACCCACATAAAGTGACAATTATTGCCTAGAGGTCTTTCCAGTCCCATTACTGAAAAGAAAACAGTACAGAGTGCAAATGGACCTAAATATAGCCCTTTTCTAATATATGGAAGTTGCTCCTGGTAGAAAATCTCACGTTTCTTAATCACCTCCAACACAATTGGATTTCCACAACACAACACAACCAAACAAGGCAAGACTGAACAGAAAATAAAGTGGCATTTGCTAATAAAAGGAGGTCCACATGTGCATATTAATATGGATCCTTTTGGAAGGCATTGGATACCATGCTTCGTTTACTCTTGGAAGACTATATGTCAGTGTTATTCTATGTCACAATCTTAACGATGATCACAAAGCGAGATTCGGATATATTGGGAGGAGTTTAAAATAGTTTGACCCCCTTATCTACAGAATCGATGTACGAGTGGTTTTACTTACCCATTATTTCACTTATTCAGTTATTCACATAAAGCCTCCTGTAACAGCTATATCCAGTTCTCATTATTTCCATGGGTCAACATGAAAACAATAGGGTTTGCTATTTTCCATGGCTTCACATGTCCACACAAAGTCTGGGAACGTATCCTCTGTGGATACAGGAGTCATACTGCCGTTCCAAAGTCAAGACTATGGAAGAGAAAACCTGGGCATCTTGGATGACCAACAGTTAAGAGCTACTTCTGTCCTACAACAACGATATCATATGGACTTCACTGAGGTGAAAGATATGGAAAACTTGGTGGCCAATTCACAAACTCTACGAGTGCCTTAGTAATTGCAAAACAGCTTTGCACACAAGAGGGGTGACACATTGCTAATGGAGTTGATTTTCTATTGCCCTTGTCCCTAATCCTCATGTGGCCAAACAGAAGGTGGTAGCAGGCCCGGATTAACACTTTTTTGCGCCCTAGGCCACACCTTGGAATTACGCTCCCTTTCGCGTGCCGCCGCACATTCCAAGTGCGCATGCGCGGGCCAGGCGTCCGCCTCCTCCTTTGCCCCATTCACACAGCGCAGCTGCCGCTGCCTCTGGGACAACTCAGCATGGCCTCAGAAGGAGGGAGGGAGGAGGAGTGCAGCCCGAGCGACGTCATTCCCACAGGGGCAGGGCCCGAGTGATATCGCTTGGGCCCCGCCCCTGGAGGGAGTGACGTCGCTCGGACTGCACTCCTCCTCCCTCCCTCCCTTTCTGAGGCCACGCCAAGTTGTCCCAAAGGCAGCGGCAGCTGCGCGGCACCCCTTCCACGCGGCGCACCATTCATGAAGCGCACCTGCCGCTGCCTCTGGGACAACTCGGCCTGGCTTCAGAAGGAGGGAGGGAGGAGGAGTGCAGCCCGAGCAATGTCACTCCCCCGGGGGTGGGGCCTGAGTGATGTCACTCGGCCCCCGGCCCCGAAGGGAGTGACATCGCTTGGGCCCCGCCCCAGAAGGGAGTGACATCGCTTGTGATCCGCCCCAGAAGGGAGTGACGTCGCTCGGGCTGCACTCCTCCTCCCTCCCTCTTTCTGAGCCCACACTGAGTGAGTCATTCCAGAGGCAGCGGAAGGTGTGCTGTGTGAATGGGGCGCCGTGAAGGCCTCAGAAGGAGGGAGGGAGGAGAAGAGGACCGGCGGTGAGTCATCGCCATTTTTTTTTGGCCATGACCTGGCACCCTTCTCCTCTTGCGCCCATAGGCCACGGCCTATGTTGGCCTAATGGATAATCTGGGCCTGGGTGGTAGCTATGCTGAATTGAGATCCCTCTTGACCATCTTAACTGACAACAGAAGTAACATCTCAGACAAAATGTGGGCCTGTGATGCTAACATCCTAATTTTTCTTCTCCTATATGATTTTTAGCATCTTTGTCTATTAAGATATCAATGAAGCTTCAAAAGCTTTCATGATATATTTTGTGCCTTTTATTGGTTGGCCAATAAAGGTATCACTTTTGTGGAATTTGGATTTTCCTGTATAGCCAACATGACTATACCTGAAGACACAAAAATGTACCACAAGCAATGTTGTTGCTAGATGGCATCTGGTCACCTTTGATTTATGATGGACCTAGGACTGAAAGACCTCCAAGAGACACTTGCTGAGGAGCTGTAAGTACAAGTCCATAGCATCCTTGACTGATTGTATCCACCTCTAACATGGCCCTTGCCTTTTCCTATTGCCTTTCACCTCCCCAAGTGTTACCATCTAAAGATCAAGTAGTTTGAGAAGATCCACATACTTTTTCATGAGTTGGTGAGAAGCTTCCATTACTTTCCAAAAACTTCAATCGTCTTCACCATGGTTTTAACATGGGTGGCAGTCATGAGATGATGATGATGATGGGCAGCATGGGAAGGTAGGGGTCCAATATTTCGTACAGAAAAAACAAACATTAAAAGAGATGGTAGGAGACTCCAGCTTGCAAATGTTATTTGAAAAGGTGGAGAAGCCACTAATTTTAATGTCAAACCAACAGAGGAGCTTGACCGTGGAACATAAAACAAGCACCTCTTTGCAAAAGAGTAAAAGAAAATCCATCTTTCTTAAATTAACTAACTAACTCACGAAGAGCAAACTCAACCGCACTGAGCTTCTGTGGCTTGATTCAGTGAAAATTAAAATAATATTTTTAAATGGTGGCACAGAGTGCTTGGTGCTAATAGTTAAAACAGGAAATATTGCTGTTCATTCACAGGTCCATTATTTCTTCCCAAGAGATAAAAGTGTCTTCCATTCAAGGGCAGCCCAAGTTCCTGGAATCGCAAGCTGTCAGGCCCTTCTGGGACTTTTCAACACCCACTTTAGGGAATCAATCTTTTCTTCATTCAAAGAACAGAAAACTAACACACTCATACCCAGAAGATAATAGGACCTGCCTACATGCCTAAAATTTGTCCATATCCTAACGCAGGGGTGTCCACACTTTTTCAGCATGTGAGCTACTTATAATAAAACCAAGTCAGAAAGATCTACCAATGGCTGTCAAACACAAACTAAATGTTGCAGCTTGTTCAAATTTTGACAGGAGTCAACTGACAGATGCCTGTTGTCAGGAGCAGCGTTGCCCTTTGCGTTAAGAGGCGGGAAATTCAAAAAGTCACTGACTTATTGACCCGCCCTTGTATGATTTGCCCAGGGTCACCCAGTGAGGTTCCACGGGCAAGTGGGGATTCACCCACCATCCTTCACCATATGTTATGCTGCCAAAGATGGATGGGAGTTGTAGGTCAACAACACTGGGAGGGCCGTGCGGTTCTCTTCCCAGGCCTCATTGGAACTAGAAATTGGGTTTAGCATACAAGCCCGATAAAACCACAAACTCACGCAACTCCACAGCTCTTTTACAAACTGGACAACAGCAAACAATCTTAAGGCAAAGAAGGAGCAACTCTGCATGGCAACATGTGAGAAGATATAATACTGCAAGTGGACAACTTATGTGCGCATATATAACTTTAAAAGTGTATTATTGGAACCAGTGCAAAGGAGAAAACAAAAGCCAAAGAAACAGAAGGCTGCTGATGACAAAAATGTCCTCGCAAGTCATCTCAGCGTGTGACTGTTGTACAAATGAGGAGGTAAAATTCCTCTGGGCCAGCTACAGATTTGCTAAGTCAGTGGTTCTCAACCTTTCTAATGCCGTGACCCCTAAATACAGTTCCTCATGTTGTGGTGACCCCCAACCATATTTTTGTTGCTACGTCATAACTGCTACTGTTATGAATTGCAGGATGTATTTTCATTGTTACAAACTGAACATAATTAATGATAAAAACAATATGTTTGGGGGAGTATGCAAGTGCTTCAGCAAGTACGCACCCTCTTTCCGAGGGGGACATGCGTTGCCAGGCGCACGGGGAAAGAGGCCATGTGCAGGGAGCATGCGTGCGGAGTGCATGCTCCCTGCACGAGGCCTCTTTCCTCGCAGGGAGCCTAGCGGAACGCATGCCGGCAGGCGTCCCTCTCCCGGAGTTAGCAAGTGCGTGCCCTCTTTCCGAGAGGCCTCTTTCCCTGCAAACCGGACATTGCTGGTGCACGTCCCTTTCCCAGCACTGCCAAGTTTGCAGGGGAAGAGGGTTTGAAGCATACACCCAGGGGCGATGGAGCACAGGGCCCCTTCTTCCAGGGCCTCTTCGAAGTAGCTTCTGTGAAAGCCTCGCTGTCTCTTTGGTGCGCTGTCGAGGGTGCATGGGACCTGCAGGAGGAGGCGTGGCCTAACGAGACCATGCCGCGACCCCTCCAGAATTGCCAAACGACCCCTCCGAGGGTCATGACCCCCAGGTTGAGAACTGCTGTGCTAGGTCATCATCCTACAAAAACGCACAACAAATCCCCCACTTTTTTATCCCTTTGTGAAGAGAAAAAGAGAAAAGATGTTTGTGATCATCATGACAAGAGATTCCCTCCACAACTAAGAAACTAAACTCAATCATCCCTGAGTCTAAAGCTAAAACTATTCCTGGATTTCCTCCAAGCAGACAGACATAGCAGAAGACAACTGTTTACTCTGTTAGTTTTAACATAGAAGATAAGAAGAGGCCAAGAAAATTCAGTATGTTCACCAAATGGGATGCCACCGGACAAAGAGCTGAAATGGTGAAGCTCTCTCATGACGTGACCTGCTTTTCTGTGAATATGCAAAGGTGAAAGTTTTCTTTCTGAGGAACCTTTTGGGGACAGAGACAACATCATGAATCCAGACGATCCCAACTGAAGTTGAAAGGATAAAGAAGCCAATGGTAGCAAAGACCTATCTATGGCCTAATCAGGCTCATGCCCTAACCAGAGCACCTAATATCAGGCAGGAGAGGGGTAAACAATCTGATTCAACAAAGGCCCATTGGTAGCCTCCAAAACATGGAGTCAACAGTTAGTGAACTGTGCAACCTCAGCTTTGTGTCTCTACCCAACTGATAAGATCCCAACATCATGTCCTCCAAATTAAGACAATTCCATGACTTACACAACCACACAGATTCACTTATTTTTAGCATGTACTTGGGTAGTGCCTAACACGATCTAGCCAGGCTCAGGAACCATTGCTAGTCATGCTGTGGGGTGCCAACCTCAGCAGTGTCCAGGCTACTCTGGAACGGGGTCATTCCCACCTACAATCTCTTTCTCCACTTTTTCTGCCTCCTCAGAGCAGTCAAGACGGATGGAGGGACATGAGACGACCAGTATTTTGGAACACATGGAACTACCCACAATCCGGAACGAGCACACAGAACAGGCAAAACCAACCCTGAGATGCCCTGCTCCTTGATTTCACCTCTAGCCCATTTCAACATGGTAAGAATCCTTTAGGTCCCTTGATCTTCATTTTTCTCAGAGCTTGGAAATGCTGCTTTTTGAGCTAATGTTTTTTCCAGAATCCCTATTATCATTGCTGGCTAGAGGGTTCTAGAGGTTTTACGCCCCAGCCTAAAGGAACACTTTCAGGCTCCGATTTTAATATTCAACATAAAAATAATGAGTAAGGTCATAGTAGACAGAGAAACCAGGACGCAAACAATTGTGGCATCCATATGCAGGCCCGGATTAAGCTCTTTTGGCACCCTAGGCCACACATTGGAAGCCCCACCCCCGGGGGCGGGGCCGCTGCTACGCATGCCCGGAAGCAGCCACGGGGGCGGAGCTTCCCTCCGCCTTTTCCTCCTCCGAGGAGGAGGAAGGGAAGCCCTGCCCCTGTGGCCGCTGCCACACATGCGCAGCAAGAGAGAGGGCTCGAGCGCCGCAGCCTCCTCGGCCATGTTCCTGGGTGCCACAGCGGCCCCGGGGCTTCCCTTCCTTCCTTCCTCCTCTTCGCGCTCTCCTTCCTTGACAAGGGGGCGGAGGCGATGGTGAGGGCGCCATTCCCTCCTCCCCCACCCCCTCGCAGCGCTCTCCCCCCGCCCTCTCCCGAGAGATTGTGTGTGAGAGTCTTCATGCCGCACGTTGCGGTTTTGTCTGAACTTTTTTTTTGTCCTTGATCTGGCGCCCCCCTAGGCCTACGCCCATAGGCCATGGCCTAGTGTGGCCTTATGGGTAATCCGGGCCTGTCCATATGTGTGAGTGTGTGTGACTCAGGTCCCTACTGGTTTCATGGAGGCAGTTTGAATGTCCCCTTTGTGCATCATGTGCAACTGAAAGGTGCCTATGCTGCCCAAAACAGGGGTGCTGAATGACAACATTTGGAATGCAATAAACATCTTCTGTATTATATTTCACTGATATTAGCATCCAAGGGCAGATGAACATAATGAGGAGCAAGCTCCCACACAGAAGAAGTATGAACTATGAGGAACACCTGTTGTGCCAATGTGACACACTTGCATGAGGGCCCATTCATTTAGCAGAATATATACAGTGGAAGGTCCCTGGAGGATGCTGTATGCCCAAGGCCTTTCCATCAGAGATTGTTCCCAATAGTACACGCCAAGGATATAACATGGGATGACTCTGTCATGTGAGTTTACAGTATTTTATTTGGACTTATCCAATTATTATTTTTTGTAAAAACAAAAACAAAAAAATTATGAAATACAAATATATAGATTTTTTTTCATTTAAAAGGGTGGGGTAAGGTAACCAAAGTGCTACATTATGTGATTAAGATCAACACAAAAAATATAAGTGATTCACTTATGCTATTTAGAAGTAGATTTGCTTCACATAACATTAGGGATGTACTGCTGTGTTTTTTAAATGTTTCGGTCCAACCGGTGGGATGGGGCCAACAATAATAACAACACAGAAGAAAGGAAAAGGTAACCAGCCTTCCATTGTGGGAACAAATGAACACTGAGGTAACGTCCAATCTCCTTCTTAAATATGGCTTCCAGTGATTATTTACAAACCTGCCCAGCCTGGTGCTACTTTCTGGAATCCAAACAGTATGGAAAATGGAGACAGACAGAAAAGAACAGATATCCCATGTTCTCATGAAAAAGAACAACCCATGGATGAACTAGCGATACAGAAACGATTCACACGTTCTGATGGACATACCAGAACTTATGAGGATTGGTGTGCTGAAAAAAACACATATGTTTCCAAGAAGTGGGGCAGTGGGGAGATGCTGGGAGATGGTGACTGGACTTTCCTTCAGGGCATGACAATCCTTAAATGGAGGAAGAGGGACGTAAGAGGGAACAAGGGCTTCCAGCAGGGTCTTCCCAACTTCTAATCACTGAGATTGAAGGACATGTTGAGTTGCACCTCCTGTTGGATCCACCCCACCCCAAAGGAACTGAGGATGTGAGAACATCCTTCCTAACATCTATAGGAGGCCTCTCCACCAACATCTGAATGAGGCACTAGATATACCTAAGATATACCTAAGATGGGTATCTGGTAGATGTCCTTGGGAGGAACTGAAAGTGCAAACCTATGCATGCTTGCCTGGGAGTAGGTCTTACTGAACTTTTTTAGGGCTTATTTATGGATAGACATTACATGTGAACACGCCAAACACAGCTTAATATGGAAGCACCCCTTCCCCACCCGCTACCTCAGTGGTGGCCCAACAAAAGGTCCTACCTGGAACTATTTCAAAGATACAGTGAGCACTTCCCACAGTGAATGGGAACTTTGGGTTGATACAGGAGACTTACTTTTATAAACATAGAAAACAGTTTGCAATGAAAACAAAAAGGCTCTGAGCAGTGAGCACCAACACAATTGAGCCGGGAGGCACTTTCCCCTTGTTCCCAACCATCTGGGGCCCCATCTACACTGCCATATAATCCAGATTATCAAAGCAAGTAATCCACATTATCTGCTTCGAATTGGATTATATGAGTCTACACCAGGGGTGCTCACACTTTTTCAGCATGCGAGCTACTCTTTAAAGCAACCAAGTCCAAAAGATCTACCTGCCCCCGCCGTCGTGGGCTCCTGCCGCCGCGCACTCTTGCCACTGCGCGTGCTTTTGCTGCTGTTTTCTGCCCGCGCAGCGCTTCTTCCGCCTGCGGGGCATTGCAGGAAGGAGAAAGCACAAGGCGGGGCATCCAGAGGGAGCGCTCCACCCTGCTTGTCTTGCCGGTAACAGAGGCTGCACAGCTGCTTCTGGACGAGAGAGAGGCAGGACACTCCCTCCAGAGGCCCCGCCTCATGCTTCCTTCTTCCTGCAATGCCCCACAGGTAAAAGAAGCACCGCGAGAGCGGAAGCCAGCAGCAGGAGTGCGTGCGCGCAGGGTGTGCGCGCATGGCAGGAGTGCCCCATCTGGCTGGTGAGGCCCCTAAGATCACCTGGAAGAGGGCCAAAGATCTACTAGTAGCTCACGAGCTACCTAATGAGCACCCCTGATCTAGATTATCAAAGCAGATAATCCACATTATCTGCTTTGAATTGGATTATATGAGTCTACACTGCCATATAATCCAGTTCAAAGCAGATAATCTAGTTTTTATGTAGCAGTGTAGAAGAGACCTGGGACATTCTGAACACAGCACCACAAGAACACAAAGACATAAATAACTGTGAGTCATGGACAAAGAAAGCATAGCTTATTGTTGACTGTCGACCCGATGCTGAAACAGCTAACAGCTCAACCATTTGCCCACGTTCAGCCAAACACTCCCAATATGGCGGCCATTGCTCTTGGAACCACATAACCCCAGTTGGTCTTTCTTTCAAGTCTTAGGAAAAGGGGGAGAAGAGAAACTCGAAGGTGGCGGTGGTGGTGGCATCGGCGGTATTCTGTATACACATTTAGCCTAAGGCTAAGGGAATTGAGGGCTCCCTCACATACCCGGAAGCACGGTCATGGAATGCTATAAGACAGAGCAGCAAAGGTTTTCAACTAGCCAGGAGAAGGGAAGGAGCAGGCGGACACCAGGAGAGGGAGGTCAGTCAGTTTGGTTACGTATCGGACTGGGAATTAAGTTAATACTGGGAGTTTATACGCAGACTCAAGAGGGCACAATGCCATCTCCACAGGACGAGACCCTAAACGGCTAACTTGACGTACAAGAGACTGCAAAGTTATACTGTTAAGAAGAACACATATTTAGGGACCAGGAAAAAAGGCTGCTAAGGTGCTACGTCTAAAACTAAGTTACTTTTTTTCCATTTTGCTTTTTATCCGGTTCGGAGCCCTCCCCCTCCGTCGCTTCATCAGTCGTCGTCTAGGGCCTCTGTTTTGATCTCGCCGGTTCCTTGCCGGGCCAATGCCAGGATGGTGTGGTTGACCGCTGCCATCTCCACGGCTAGTGAGATAGGGTCTTGGTGGTCGCTGTGGCTAGTACTGTCATCCTGCATCCGTGGCAGAGAAAGGAATGAAGGGGGGGAGGGAGAAGTGGGGAGGAGAAAGCCCATTAGCAAGGCTAAACCTCAATTCCTTGTGACATTTAATTAAAAAATAAGAAATCAGTGTTACACAACAGTCCAAAGGTCCGCAAACAAGCTTTTCATTCAACAGGCAGGGCGAGGAAAGGGATCTTATTTCAGAAAAGTAACACCGCATGCGTAACAGGCTTTGGATAAGAGGGGAGAGGAGAAGGGAGCCATGAAGTCACCAAAACCACCCTTTCCAACCGTGAAAGCAAAGAGACTTCAAGGGAATAGAAGGCAAGTTTATCAAATTTGGAGGTGACACCAAATTGGGAAGATATAATAGGTTATCTATCTGAACTATCTAGCTTATCGATCCGAACGCATCTCTCCTACGAACCCACCAGGGACTTGAGATCGTCAGGGGAGGCCCTGCTCTCGATCCCGCCGGCCTCACAAGTACGTCTGGCGGGGACGAGGGACAGGGCCTTCTCTGTGGTGGCCCCTTGGCTGTGGAACTCCCTGACCAGGGATATCAGATCGGCCCCTCCCTCCTAACCTTCCGAAAAAAACTGAAATAAATCTGATAAACTTCAATTTGGAAAATGACCCAGGAACGACTAAGACGACGGAACGGATAAGGACTGAATATGACGACATATTTTTTTTAAAAAAAAATTGTATTGTTCATTGTTTTATTGTTTTTGATGTTTTTAGATATTTTGTAATGTAATGTTTTTATTCTATTGATATGTGTATTTATTATTATTATTTATTTATTTTTCTAGAATTTTGCTAATTTATTACGGCACATTCATCACTCCTTTTTTATTTTTTAAAAATGATTTTATTTACATACAATAACAACTTACAATGTAAACAAAACACAAAACAGTGAACATTTTACATTTTACATACACATAGATCACTACCAAGGCTATGTGTATATGTGTATTTATATGGCATCACATTGTGCCGACTGTTCGCTGCCCTGAGTTGCCTTAGGGCTGCTATGGGCGGGGTAGAAATGATGTAAATAGATAGATAAATAAACAATGTCCCCGAGCACAGGTTCAGGATCCAAACTGACTTTAACAGATTAGAAAGTTGATTGTACAAAACTAACAATATGAATTTCAACAGTGAGAAATGTAAGCTACTTAGGTTACGAAAATGAAGTACTCTGATAAAGGCTGAATGACACCTGGCGTGAAAACAGTCCATGTCAAAGGGATCTAGGAGTCTTACGAGATCACAAGCTGAACACGAATCAACAGTATTGATGAAGCAGCTCAAAAAGCCAGTGCAATTCTAAGTTGCATCCACAGGAGTACAGTGTTTAGATCAGGAGTAGGGAACCTATGGCTCGGGAGCCAGGTGTGGCTCTTTTTATGATTGCATCTGGCTCTCCAGAGCAGCCCGGGCCTTGGTTTCCCAGCATGCAGCGGGGAGGAGTGACGCAAATGCGCCGTGACTGCCGCTTCCGCGCCACCATCGCCACTTCCTCATCCCTCGCTGCTCTTGGGGCCCTGCGCCCTCTTCGCCGGGGATGGCGGAGCCTGGCCCTGGCACCACGGACCTGGCCTCGCTGCCCCCGGGGGATGCCCAGCACATCGCCCTCATCGTCGGGCAGCTCAAGAGCCATGGCCTCTTCGACGCCTTCCATTTCAAGATCAGTAGAGCCTTCTGAAACAAAACTATCCACTTTTAGAATTTCGGTCCGCTTGTTCCCTGAACTCCAAATCCAAATTCTGCAAGTAGAAAACTGTAATTCTGCAAGCTGACAATGCAAAACAATTTAATGAATCTATTTAGCAAGGTAATAGGTGAACACATGGATATGCGATGGAACTATATTTTAATAATTGTCTTCCAGCATTGACAACTAGGTCCTAGAACTCGACTTTTTCCTCGGCACGATCTCTTTCAGGCTCACAATTTTCAGTTTTTAAAACAGGTGAAGGGAGACCTATCTGGCATAAATTTGGCCTTTTTATCTCAGCTAAAAGCAGGAATGGCAAACATGCAATCTACAGAGGTTGATTGAAAGTGGAGACACTTTATTCCTTCACATTGTACAAAGGGTTATTATTTCCACTGCAGAAGACAAATAGAGACTTTGTAGTGGAAATCTCTCTCTCTCGCGCTCGCTATCTGCATTGATGTATGTGTCTCTTGCTTTCTCTCTATGGACACATTTTCCTGCTTTTTGGGTGAGTTATTTTAGATGGCTGGGTATTCTGCGATTTGTTTCCAACTCTTCAAAGCCTAAAATGCACAGTGGGAAACGATATTTACAAACGAAGCAAAGCAAACAGAAAAATCCAAATAAGGTCCTTATATTTCAAATGCTTCTCAAGAAAAATAAATTGGAGGCAGAGAAAGGAATCAAAGAATTGTGGACCTGAAAGGGGGCCACAAGTGTGATTTTATCCATCTGCTCGCCATGCGACTAAAGCAGTGTTTCCCAACCGATGTGCCGGGGCACACTAGTGTGCCGTGAGCAATCATCAGGTGTGCCGTGGGAAATTGGAACCTTTCTTCCCCCTCCTAGCAGCTCTTTCTCCCTCTTTCCCTCCCCAAAGATCCTCCCCGAGGCAAAGGAAGGGCTCCGCCGAATGCCAGGGCCAGGCCCGCCTCGAGGAAGCCTTGAGGAGCCTCGACTCAGCATGACTCCAGCTCCCGCTCAGTGCTGCTTCAGCCTCCCGATGCTCCCAGGTTCGCTCACTGCCCAATTCACCGACGTGGAGCTTCCGGCTTTGGCTGTTCTCGCGAGAAATCCAAGCCAATTCGAAAACGCCAACTCAATCACTTCCGTCCAGTGCTCTGCTTTTGCAGAGGGAGGAGGGAGACAGCGAATGAGGTCACACAGATCTATGAAACGTATAGAGTCTAATCGTTTCATAGATCTGTATGGCCTCTTTTGTTTATAACAGCTTCATGACATCCATAGTTAACAGGAAGCAAGTTTCATTCAGGGTGAAATTTCACAAGGGTCTGGAGAACAAGCCCTATGAGGAGCGGCTTGAAGAGCTCGGCATGTTTAGCCTGAAGAAGAGAAGGCTGAGAGAAGACATGATAGCCATGTATAAGTATGTGAGAGGAAGTCATATATATGTTGTGTTCATCGAAACAGGCCCAGGTTTCACACTGAGTGTATAAATACACTTAAAACATATTAACTATATGTATTACTGTGTTAGAGTGTCATTTTGGTTGGTGGTGTGCCCCAGAATTTTGTAAATGTAAAAAATGTGCCGCGGCTCAAAAAAGGTTGAAAAACACTGGACTAAAGCATTCTTGAAAGAAGCCCATCCAGCCTCTATTAAAAGACATTCAGAGATGGAGAGCCCACCAGCCTCCAAGAAAATCTCTCTCATTGCTCAACAGCCCTTGCTGTTAGGAAGTTCTTCCTAACGTTCAGGTGGAATCTCCTTTCTTGTGATTTGAATAGGGGTGAGATGACCTAGTCCTGTATTTATTATTTATTTATTTATTTATTATTTCATGCTTATATATCGCTCCTTCCCGGTGGCTCGGGGCGGTTCACAACATGGCAGCAAATACAATAAAATCAATAAGAACAACCATTAAAACAGTAGTAAAACAATAAAAACAGTAAACCAATCGCCCCCAGTTGCAATTGAACAAGCCATACCGCTGCGGCATGGATTACATGGAGCCCTAAGGGTTGAAGGCCTGCTGAAATAGGGTTGTTTTACAGGCTCTTCGGAAGGCCAAAAGCTCCCTAAGAGCCCGGACATTGTCTGGCAGAGCATTCCAAAGTGTAGGGGCTGCTACAGAACACTCTCTCTGTCACGTCGAAGACAGGTGATAGGTTTGGATGGGGGGGGGGACCTCTAGTACAGGGCTGCACAGGAAGTCGATCGCGATCGACCAGTCGATCGCAGGACTGAACGAGGTCAATCGCAGCCGGATGGGCCACTTCTCAGAGGGTGGAGCCAGGCCGCACCAAGCCCCGCCCCCTTGAGGAGACCAGGGCCAAGCTGCTGGGAGCTCCAAAGCCAGAGGAGGGGGCGGGGCTTGGCGCGGCCTGGCTCTGCCCCCTCTGGCTTCCACTCTACCAGCAGCTTCTCCAGGCTTGAGGATGGCAGTGCCAAGCCAGTGGTGGCATAGCTAGCACAGGCTGGCTTGGCACTGTCATCCTCAAGCCTGGAGAAGCTGCTGGGAGTGCCGAAGCCAGAGGGGGGCAGAGCCAGGCTGCGCCAAGCCCCACCCCCGCCCCTCCCCTCTCCAGCCTTGAAGAGGTAGGCAGATCTTTCTGACTTGGTTTTATTATAAGTAGCTCGCATGCTGAAAAAGTGTGGGCACCCCTGGTCTAGTAGATTTTGATCTTTAGATCGTAGTGATCTCTGGAGAACATACGGTCCCTCAAGTACACGGGCCCCAGACCACATAAGGCCTTAAAACCAGCACTTTGAGCACCAGGCCCACCAGGGTTCTCTCTCTAATCCACAAATCCATGTTAAAAGAAAATAATCTCTTTTTGTATTATTGTTTGAGATCACAATAACTTCTAATGTGTACAAAGATTTTTGCAGAGTGGCAAATATGAATCCAACGTAGGGTTGCCACTTTTTGATATAAGAAATAAGGGACATTTACCTAAAAATACTTCATAAAAACTTCAAAATCAAACGTTAGGTATAGTTTTATTAACAGAATAAGATCATGATTGAAACTCATAAAAGAAACTGACTTACACCGTCTTAACAGTACATGTTTCTGCATGTTTTGTCATACCTAATGCATTGTACTGTATGTACTACATGCAGTGCTACCGTGTTTCCCCGAAAGTAAGACAGCGTCTTACTTTCTTTTTACCCCAAAAGCCCCACTACGTCCTACTTTCGGGGTACGTCTTATATTGGACATACCCGAAAGAATTCTTCACCCAGTAGTACCAGTAGTACCACACGGGCCGACCGCGGCACGCCTCTTGCGCGGCACGCCTCTTGCCTGGCCTCTGGCGGCGCCGCCGCCACGCCTCTTGCTCTCTTCCCCTCCCTTCCTTGGACGAAGGAAGGAAGGGAAAAGAGCAAGAGGCGTGTGGCAAGACAGATCACTTGATCGCCGCTTCACCATGCCTCTTGCTCTCTTCCCCCTCCCTTCCTTGGACGAAGGACGGGAGGGGGAAAAGAGTAAGAGGCGTGGCGAAGTGGCGGCGCGTCACTCTGACGCGGCGCCACTTCACCACGCCTCTTGCTCTCTTCCCCCTCCCTTCCTTGGACAAAGGAAGGGATGGGGAAAGGAGCAAGAGGCGTGGCGAAGCGGCGCCGTGTCAGAGGCCTGGCAGAAAGGTGCGCCGCGGAGGTGTGCCGCGGCCAATGGGCCGGTTGCGGCAGCGGCGTGGCGACGAGGTGCGGCTTACTTTCGGGGTACGGCTTATATTAGCCGACCCCCCTGACACCCCCGATACGTCTTACAATCGGGGGTGTCTTACTATCGGGAAACACGGTACTACTACTACTACTAATATTATTATATTAAATAATAATAATAATATTAATAATATTATTGTACTGCTATTATAAAGCTATAATAATTATAATTATAGCTTTATAATAGCAGTACAATGCATTAGGTATGACAAAACATGCAGAAAAAACATGCAGAGGCTCTCTGCTATAGAGAAAGGTTTCTGTCAGGGAATTAAATGGTAGGCTGCCCATTTTTTCCTGAAATGTTTGGGGTTGCAGGAAAAAATGGGCAAATTCCTAAATCACCCCCCAAAAGGCAGTAAGCCTCGCTGACCTGCTCCCTGCTAAGTTCCAACACTTAGGATGGAATTTTCTCTTGGCTCTGGGCCTGGCTCTCTCTCTCTCTTGCTCTCTCGCTGTTGTCCTGCTCTCATCTCAGCCTTGTAGTGTCTCTCGCCTCCCTACCATGCGCACGCTCCGTGGTGGCCCACCCTCATTGGCTGACCTGTGCAGAGCCCGCCATAGGGCGAGGGCAGGCCAGGAAGAAGGTGGATGCTGGCCTGGCGGCGCAACAAAGCACTTCCTGCTAGGGCTGCTCTGCTGCCTGCCGTGCCTGCGAGGCAAGTGAGCAAGCACAAGCGCCGCGGAGAAACTGCTGGCGGTGCTCACTGCTGGCCCAGCCTCGCCTCCTGCTACCACCTGTCCTATCCTTTCCTGTCAATATGGGACAGGAGCTGAAAATACGGGACACACAATTCAGAGCGAACATGCGGGACGTCTCATATAATACGGGACAAGTGGCAACCCTAATCCAACGCCGCACTTTTGTAATGGAACTCTGAGTTTCAAGTCCTCACTGATGGTCACTATGGATCATCTACACCAGGGGTGCTCACACTTTTTCAGCATGCGAGCTACTTATAAAACAACCAAGTCAAAATGATCTACCTACCGACTACTCAGAGAGCCATAAAAGCAAAATATTTGGAAATTTATTTCAGTGAGAGCCATATAGTATATTTTAAGACTGAATTCAACTAAATGTGAGTATAATAAGCCCCTGAATTCATTCATAATAATAATGATGATAATATTCATTCAGCCTCTGCTAATAATAATAATAGTAACAACAACAGGTTCCTAGAGTAGAAGGAGACCTTCAAGGGCCATCGGGTCCAACCTCCTTCTGCCATAAGTGAAAAACACAATCAAAGCATTCCTCAAAGATGGCCATTCAGACTCTGATACTAATAATAATAACAATGGGTTCCTAGAATAGGAGGAGACCTCCAAGGGCCATCCAGTCCAACCTCCTTCTGCACCTGGGTGGCACCGGGAGCCTGCGGGGCGGGACTGAGCCTTCCTCCTGCCCTGCCTGTGATCTACCAGGACGCCCTACGCGATCTACCAGTAGACAGGGGCGGTCCTACCAATTCCGGGGGGGGGGAAGCGAAAATTATTTTTGCACCCCCACCCCCCCGTGGCTCCCGAGCGCAAGTCACGCTCTGGAGCCCAGTGCGCATGCACGAATCTCTGCGCATGCGTACTGGCTCCCGAGCGTGAATCACACTTTGGAGCCCAGTGAGCATGCGCGAATCTGCGCACATGCGCACTGGCTCCAAGGCTGGAGGCGCGCTCTGGAGCCAGTACGCATGCACAGAGATTTTCACGCATGCGGAGGCGCAGCCGGCACGGCGTGGGCAACGGGGCCGGCGCGGCGGCGCCCCTCCCAGGTGGTGGCGCTCTACACGACCGCGTAGTTCGCGTAATGGATAGACTGCCCCTGCCAGTAGATCACGATCTACCTAATGAGCAGCAATACTGATCTACACCTTAGAATTAATACCGTTTGATATTACTCAACCTTCTATGAGTGCAGTGCTATGGGAGTTGGAGTTTTACATGGACTTCAGCATTCTCTGCCAAAGAGTGTTAGTGTCTCATTGAACTACAACTCCAACGATTCCACAGCATTGAGTCATGGGCAGTTAAAAGTAGAGGCAACCTGCATTAATTCTACAGATGTGCCCTATGTTACCTTTACTTCCACCCTACTTTATTCCCACAGGGTTTGTAGTGAGAGAGTAAAAATCCAAAAATTCCTTCAGTGCCATGATTAGCCTCTGGAGTGAGATGAAGATGCAAACAGACATGCTAACTGGGAACAATGAGTGCTGTAAGGGACTCTAGTTATATAAGGGGCACTATTTTACTATGTCATTGTATATAATGGGACTAGAGCATCCATGGAGCCCCCAGTGACCCAGTGGGTTAAACCGCTGAGCTGCTGAACTTGCTGACCGAAAAGTCCAGGTTCGAATCCGAGGAGCAGCATGAGCTTCCACTGGTAGCCCTAGCTTCTGCCAACCTAGCAGTTCAAAAACATGCAAATGAGAGTAGATCAATAGGAACTGCTCTGGTAGGAAGGTAACGGCACTCATGCAGTCATGCCGGCCACACGACCTTGGAGGTGTCTATGGACAATGCCGGCTCTTCAGCTTAGAAATGGAGAGGAGCACCAATCCCCAGAGTCGGACACAACTAGATTTAATGTCAGTTACCTTTACCTAGAGTATCCATGGATTTTGGTAACCAGGGACCTCCTAGAACCAGTGGGTGTCAAGGGCCCACTGGACACAAAATGTTTTTAAAGATTTCTATGCTTAGTTCTGAATAATGAGAATATAAAGAACTGCTTCGCACAAAAAATACCCAGTTTAACAGCAATTAACTATTAGAGGGGGCATTTGGAACAGGCGCTGCAACTGATTGTTTTTAAAAGTAGCTCTGATCAGAACCTGCATGTAATTGGACATTAACATGTCATGAGTGTTAATGTTCGTTAAATTGACTGTAGCGAGATCTAACACCAATGGCATTTGTAAAGAGCACATGAGGGCAACCTGCTGTTTGGAAATAAGGAACAGTTGGGTAGATGAACAGCAATCAGAGGCAACTGGGCTGAATGATATACCGTATTTTTCGCACCATAAGACGCCGTTTTTCCTCCCAAAGTAGGAGGAAAAATCAGCTGCGTCTTATGGAGCGAAAGAGGGGGAGGCGATAGAAAGCCTTTCCCTTGGCCGCCTCCCCTCGGTCCCGCCTCCTCCTCCGCCTCCTCTGCCTCCGTCACCGCCCGCCGCCCGCCCCCGCCCCCGCCTCCGCCGCTTCCGCCGCCTCCGCCGCTTCCGCCGCCTCCCTCGCCGCATGCGCAGGTCCCAGGTCCCAAGCGCCTGACGCCTGTCTGGCGTCTGGCGCTGGCGCGCTGACGCAGGCACGCCTGGCGCACCTCGTCAGACGTCAGACGCGCCAGATGCGCTTGGGACCTACTGCGCATGCGGCGGCGGCGAGGAGGCGGGCGGTAAGTGGCGGAGGCGGCGCGGCGGCGGCGGCGTGCGGCGGGCGGCGGCGCAGCGACGGAGGCAGAGGAGGCGGAGGAGGCGGGACCGAGGAGGAGGCGGCCAAGGGAAAGGCTTAGGGATGGCGGAGGGGCGCCGAGGAGGGTCCACCCTTCCAGAAGAAAATTGGAAAAAAATATTTTGGGCCAAAAAGTGGGCCCGCGCTTGAAGCACTTTTTGGCCCAAAATATTTTTTTCCAATTTTCTTCTTCTAAAATCTAGCTGCGTCTTATCATCCGGTGCGCCTTATGGTGTGAAAAATACGGTATTTGTTGTGAGCTGCCTCTAACGGTCATCTAGCCCTCTTAAGACAGCTTAGATATGAAAATATATGATTAACAAAATATATAATTAACACAAAAATCTTATAAATAAATAATAATTGATTAATCATTTACAGTCAGACCTCCACATTTGCTAAGTTTAGGGGTACATTAACCCCATGAAAGTGGAAAACTTTCTTTGTTGTGATTTTTTCCCCCTTTGTTGTTTTATGTTCACATGTGTTTGCATTGTTTTTTGGGGGGCTTGGCCTCATGCTGGCCACCCCGAGTCCCCTTTGGGGAGATGGAGGCGGGTTATGAATATAGTTGTTTATTATTATTATTATTATTATTATTATTAAAACCTCAAATAATCTGATAATCTCTAGATCTTCCAGCACAAGTCTATGGTCAACATCTGCTGGAAGTTGACCACTGAATTATATTGGTGGACCTAGAGCAGGGGTGCCCACACTTTTTCAGCATGCGAGCTACTTTTAAAACAACCAAGTCAAAAAGATCTACCTTCTGCGTGGCACACTTTCTGCGCGCCGCTCAACGAGAGAGAACGAGAGAGCGCCTTTCGTGGGGCATTGCGGGAACGAGGGACCGCAAGGCAGGGCCTCCAGAGGCCCTGCCTTGTGCTCCGCCCTGCCTCTTTCTCATCCGGAAGCAACCGTGCAGCCTCTGCTGCCGGCGAGAGAGAGGCGGGGCCTCCGGAGGCCCTGCCTCGTGCTCCCTCGTTCCCGCAACGCCCTGCAGAAGGCGCTCCCTTGTTCTCGTAATGCCTCGCGGAAGGTGCGCGTGCGGATGGTGCGCCACATGCAGGGCAGAAGCAACCCATCCGGCTGCGATCGACCTCCTTTCGACCCACGATCGACTGATCGATCGCGAACAACTTCGTGGGCAGCCCTGACCTAGAGATTCCTAGAGAGATGCTCATCTACACTGTGGAATAATGTAGTTTGATGACGCATTTAACTGCTTTGTTTCAATGCCATGTAATCATGGGAGTTGTAGTTTGGTGAGACACCAGTGCATTCTCTGGTGGAGAAGGGGAAAGAAAAAACCCTACAACCTCCATGATTCTATAACACCGAGCTACAGTAGTTAAAGTAGTCTCAAACTGTATGCATTCTACATACACTTTGGAAGCTTTTAAACAGAGGCTGGATGGCCATCTGTCAGGGGTGCTTTGAATGCAATGTTCCTGCTTCTTGGCAGGGGGTTGGACTGGATGGCCCATGAGGTCTCTTCCAACTCTAGGATTCTATGATTCCTGACGCATGCTACGTCTACACCATGGTGATCTTTGGGCCTCATCCTGGTGATCTTGAGGGCCCTGACCAGGTTTTTGCAGTTGGTCCTCTTCACGCGCCCTGCACTCTGCAAAGAAGTCCTCCGTCGTTGCTCCTCCCCACTCCCTGCTCGTGCGCCGCCTCCAAAAGCTCCAGAGTCCAAGAGGCAGAATGGGCCCCCTCTTTTGGATTCCTCCTCCTCCCTCCATCCTTCTCCAGCCACTCAGAGTCGTAGGAGACCAAAGGGGCGGGCCTGACGATGCGATGCATGGCTGGCCCCGCGCATGCGCAGAAGCACCCATACTGCCTCTCGGACTTCTCGTGAGCTCTTGGAGGCGGCATGCATCCTGGCGGCGTGGAAATAGGAGCAGTGATGGAGGAGGAGGACAAGGACGCGTTGGGGTCATTTCCTTACTGCATCTCAAAGGTCAGTCTTTTACTTTGGGGTGGGTGCTTGATTGTTCTGTGGCATGTCTCTTTGTTTATTTTTAATGTTTAAAATGGCCTTTAGCTCCAAAGCCTCTCTGCTTGCTTTGTTCCTTGAGAAATATATGTTGGGGAATATGGAAATGTGGGAGAAATGGGGTGGTTGGATGTATTTTTGTATGTCCCTTTGTTTACCTTGCTGAGTATTAAATGGCCTTGCAGTTCAAAAGCCTCTCTTCTTACTTTCTGGCTGATAATATGTGTGGTAATATGGCAGTGTGGGAGAAATGGGGTGGTTGGATGTATTTTTATGCTCTGTTTTATATTATTATTAAATTGAAATGTTGATGTTTTATAACTTCATTTTATGTAAACTGCCCCGAGCCTGCTGGAAGGAGCGGTACATAAAAATGAATAATAAATATAAATAAAGAAATAAATAAGAAAATAGTTATACGTTTACATTTCTGGGTAGGTGATCTTTGGGACTTGGTTTTTTAATCAGTAGCTCCCATGCTGAAAAAGTGTGAGCACCCCTGGTCTACACCATCAAATGCAACTGGTGACGTAGACTTAAGTCTACCAAAGGCTTATGCTATCAACGTTGTTCTCTCGGTTAATCCCCAAGATCCCTTTGCATACAATACCCTTTGTGTGCTAATTTGACAAGGCATGGACCTTTGGGAGAGGGAATGCTATTGCCTTTTTTTAGACAAAATAAAATAAAGGATGGCTCTATATGCAAGCCCCAAATACTTTATAAAGGCACCGGATCCCATCTGATCTTGGAAGCTAAGCAAAGTCAGGCCTGGTTAATACTTGGATAGGAAACCACCAACAAATCCCAGGTGCTCTAGGCTGTATTTCGAAAGAAGAAACTGCCCAAACCATCTCTAAATATTAATTGTCTAAGAAAACCCTGCAAAATTCATGGGCCCGTTCTTAAGTCAATAGGCAAATTGAAGGCACTTACATGATTATGTATGCAATGTGAAGGTATGTTATAAGGCAGGGGTTGGGAACATTTTTTACTCAGAAAGCCATGAAAGCAAAATATTTGGAAATTTATTTCAGCGAGAGCCATATAAGATATATATTTTAAGACTGAATTCAACTAAATGTGAGTATATACATACATACTATGAGAAAAGGATTCCCTTGTGCCCAGCTGTGCCATCAGCAGGGACCTTTACCTTCATGACTCCCGGTCTCCTCCCACACTCTTCCCTCTTCCCCCACCGTTGCGCTGGGTTCGGCGAGGGCACATCCTGCATCCGGCCTCTCTGTTTTAGGCCATCCCCTTGGTACCTGCAGTGGACCTGCCGGTCCGCGCCTGCAGTCCGGCTCCTGGCTTTTAGCTGTCTTTTTTCTCTGCTAGGGGGGAGGGCTTGCAAGGGGGCTATGCCTGCCCCCCCTTTCTCGCTGCTGGCCCTGGCTTGGCTCACCACGCAGCGGTCCCTTGGCCCGCTCTGGGTCTCCTTTCCGGAGCTTGCAGTAAAACGGGGGAAGGTCTCGGCCCGCCGTCCATGTGGGCCCGGCTGCCATGGTCCTCCCCGCCTCCCTTGCTGTGGGTTTCAGGCCCAGCAGGGCCCGCCATGCGGCACTTTCTGGCAACTCCTTGGTCAGGGAGGGGCCTGCGACTTCCAGTCAGGCGGGGGATGGCCTCAGTCTGCCCATGCAGGCCGGACCTTCCCTGGTCCTCCCCGGCTGCCTAGCTGCGAGTTTCGGGCCTGGCGGGGCCCACCACGTGGCGTTTTCCGCAGCCCAGGGCCGCTTTCCGGCAACTCCTTGGGCGGGGAGGGGCCTGCAACTTCCGGTCAGGCGGGGGGGGGGGTCTCGGCCCACCGTCCATGCAGGCCCGGCCAGCCCCGGTCCTCCCCGCCTCCCTAGCTGTGGTTTTGGGGCCCGGCGGGGCCCGTCACATGGCATTTTCCACAGTCCACGCGGCATTTTCCTTGTGCGGGGCAGGGCTTGCAGCCCAGCATCCAGCCTTTTTGTTTGGGTGTTTTTGCTCCTGTTGGGGCCTGATGCGCCTGCTAGCCAGATGCAATCACTAAAAAAGCCTGGCTCGCGAGCCATAGATTCCCAACCCCTGTTACAAGGCAAGTATCTCTTGGGAGGAGGTGAGAGAATGAGATGTTGGAAGTGAAAGGTGATTGCCTGAGCTACTGGAGAAGTATTTAAAAGGCTGGTGGGCATGGCAGCTAGAGAGTCAGAAAAAGAGTAGCATCCTTCAATGTTTGGAACTGGTAAATTGGACTGTGTCACAGTGTTCACCATTTTATACCAGGAATTCAATTTTATTATACCACTGAATATACAGGAGGTCTTGAAGTTTTAGGAATCGTAGATCAAGGGAACAGACCAGAAAATACTTCAGTACATGAAGTCTAATAAGAAACTACAAGAAAAGATAGAACTATGAAATGGCAAATGCATCAGATCAAGAAGTTCCTGGGAGAACCAAACCTTCAATGATAGCTATAATATTCAGACTCCCTGACCACTGGCCATTCTGTCTATGGCCTCAGGCAGCAGATATGTAATATGGTCTAGGGCAGGGGTGCTCATTAGGTAGCTCAGGAGCTACTAGTAGATCTTCGGCCCTCTTCCAGGTGATCTTCGGCCTCACCAGCCGGATGGGGCGCTCCTGCCATGCGCGCGTGCACCCTGCGTGCACACGCGCTCCTGCTGCTGGCTTCTGCTTTCACGGTGCTTCTTTCGCCTGCGGGGCATTGCAGGAAGAAGGAAGCACGAGGCGGGGCCTCTGGAAGAAGCGCCCTGCCTCTCTCTCGTCCAGAAGCAGCTGTGCAGCCTCTGTTGCCGGCGAGACAGGCAGGGCGGAGCGCTCCTTCTGGATGCCCCGTCTCGTGCTTTCTCCTTCCTGCAATGCCCCGCAGGCGGAAGAAGCGCTGCACAGGCAGAAAACAGCAGCAGGAGCACGTGCGGTGGCAAAAGCGCATGGCGGCGGGAGCGCACGGCGGCGGGGGCAGGTAGATCTTTTGGACTTGGTTGCTTTAAGAGTAGCTCGCATGCTGAAAAAGTGTGAGCACCCCTGGTCTAGGGACTCAAATTGGGGGACAACCGATCAATTCCAACCCACGGTCTCAGTAAGAAAAAGTGACAGAACAAGCTCAGCAAATGGCCCTTGGGCAGTTCATGCAACCTCTCCAACCAAATCTAGAAGACAGCTTCACAAAGCATAGACACATGGCTAAGAGTCTAGTTGGATGCTGGTTATGTGCCTTTGGGTCGTTTCTGACTTATGTTAACCCTAAGGTGACCCTATCACGGGGTTTTCTGGGGCTGCAAATGTGTGACTTGCCCAAGGTCACTCAGTGGGTTTTCATGGTCAAATGGGGATTCAACTCCTTTTCTCCACAGTCATAGTCCAAACGCCACATATTGTTCTACATGTTGTTGATGTAGACCCCCTCCCTCAAAACAACCACCAAAGATAAACAGGAAAAGCTCAGAATTTGTTTAAAGACCTTCAAAGAAATAAGACTTGCCCCCCCCACCAAAATGAAGAGTTTAATAGTGAAACTGCTTTCACAGTGAATAAATTTCTTGAAACATTAAAAACTGAATCCCACCATTCCTTAAATCAAATCCAGCATTAAATGACAACCTGGGTATACTTGTGTATAAGTCAATATCATTTTTGAGTTGAGTGAAGGTTTTGGGATCTAAATTATGAATTTTGATACAACTCATAAATAAATCAATCCACTGAGATAATAATTATTATTTATTTATACCCCGCCACCATCTCCCTGTGAATGTACGAGTTCTTTTAGATATGCAATGTTTTTATCTGTTTTTAATTGTGTTATAAGGTGTAGGTAGTTATGCGCGGTTGGTATATATATGCATCTTTCCGTATTTATTTGTATCACAATTTTGTTGCAAGTCGCCCCGAGTCGCATGGGAGGGGCGACAGACAAGTCGAAACAAACAATCTTCCCAAGGAAGCCCAATGACACATAATAAACAACACAACAGCAAATAATAAAACAATACAATCAATATAACTTACACATAAGCAATAACAGACAATTAAAAACCCTCCTGGGCAAGCCAAATGTGAAATATTAAAAAATTTAAATCATAAACACTGGATGCGAACAGAGGTAGAATGTGTGTAGCAGGAAGATTTTAAAGGATAATGTGGGGCAGACAACCCAACAGATAATTAAAGTGCTTCTGAGAACATTTGCAAGGAATTGATCACAGCAGGGCATTATTGACTTTATTCAGGGAAGGCACATTGGAACAGCCACGTTTTCAGGCTCCTTTTAAAGACTGCCAAAGTGGGGGCTTGTCTGATATCCTTGGGAAGTGAGTTCCAGAGTCAGGGGGCTACTACAGAGAAGGCCCTCTCCCTCGTCCCCACCCCACCTGCAAAGGGGGTGGGAGCTAGAGTACGGCCTCTCCAGATGATCGGCGAGATCACCTGGGTTCGTAGACAGAAATGCGGTCATGCAGGTAGGCGGGTGCCAAACCATTCAGGGCTTTGTAGGTAAGAACCTGCACTTTGAATTGGGACCGAAAGATGAACGGCAGGGGAGAGGGGAAAGGGGAAAACACCAATGTTGCCTCAAGGGCCTATGCTTGCCACCATAATTTTCCTACCAAGACATTCAAAAAGCCAAGAAGTAGTGCCGCAGTGGAAAAATTAGTGGGTGTCAGTGCTTCTTTTAGATTCTCCCAGGATGGACTAAGCCAGTAGTTTCCAAAGTGGGCGGTACCATCCCCTGGTGGCCGGTGGGGTGATCCAAGGGGGCGCTGGGAGGCTCAGGAGAATTTAGGGGGCACTGAACCCCTGTAAGGGGGCAGTGGCATGAGCCAGGCTTGCTTGCCACTAGCAGGGTTGCGTGCTTGCGGGGACGTCCCCGTTGGAAGAAAGGCGATACACAGGACAGCGGTGTGGGCGGGGTTGACGAGAGGAAGGAGGCACGTGCTGTGGTTTTCACGGCAATGCCTGCCCAGGAATTCCAACTCGCAGGGACACAGTCGCAAGCAAGCGATCCCCAGGCAGGCGTTGCTGTGGAAACCACAGCGCGCGCCTCCTTCTTCTCGTCAACCGTACCCATGGCACAGTCCTGTGTATTGCCTCTTTCTTCCAATGGGGACGTCCTCACAAGCGTGCCTTGCTGGGCCCGGGGTGGGGCAAGTGGGAGGCGCTTTTCAAGGTGGGGCTCGCTTGTCCAGTGCCGGCCCCTTCATTTTTCAATGCCATAAAAACAACATACAATTAAAATAATATTTAAATCAAAATTAAAACACATTAAAACATTTAATTTTATGAAAAAGGTGGAAACATTAATACATATAGCTTTCTGTTTAATTGCTATTAAAAAATTTAAAAAATAATTTCTAGGGGGGGGGGGCGGTGAGTAAAAAAAATTCTGGAAAGGGGGCGGTAGGCCAAAAATGTTTGGGAACCACTGGACTAAACTCTTGCATGTCACCACTCTACACAGCGATGGTTCCTTTTTGGGATAAGAATCAAGTGAGTCAATTTTCTGACTAAAATTTCTAGACTTACTGTATATAAGCGTATAGACAATAATTGTGCATGTACTCAAAGGAAGAAGCCTATCTGCCTGGGATCAGGCCCAGAAATCCTCTGTGGCTGAGACAAGCTAAAACCTATATTATTATTATTATTATTATTACTATGTCACTCCACAAAAGAAGGTCTGGGCGGGACACTTACTAAGCCAATGATAAATGCATTCATTCTTAGGGAAAGAGGAGCATGCATCTTTGCATTCGCTGCACCGGGGGGATTTGGGTAGAATGAAGAGGGAGAAAGACTAGTATATTTCTGGGCTATAATCAGGGCTGTGTGTTCCAGGCCAAAAGTGCAATTCAAAAGTCTGCACAGCAAGGGAGCTCCTTGTTCCATGGTCAGAGTACATTCAGAGCCTCAAGCCAATCTGTACCCCTTCGTCTCACTTCTAGCATTCATTATCCTGTTTCCAAGTGCCATGCTTTCACAAAAATATTAATAATAGCTATTCTTTGGCAAAGATGAAATGAACAGTTGGGGAAACAAAACTATACAGCCAATGAAAGTTTGGGGGTGGGGGAATCAGGAGTGAGGTTTTAGGAAACAGAAAGCATTGTGGCTCAATTGAGGGTGGAGGGAAACTTTTCGGCGTTCTTGGTTTTTCCCAAGCTATTCAAATGAACGTCAATGGTAGAATTTGACTTTGCACAAGTCCCTCTGGCTTCCAAGGCTTTATTGAACTGTGTTAAAATATATTTCCGTTTCCCACATGCTCTAAAACAGTGTTTCCCAACCAGTGTGCCGTTGCACACTAGTGTGCTGTGAGTGACATCAGGTGTGCCGTGGAAAATTGGCACTCTCCCCCCTCCTAGCAGCCCCCTCACAGGTTTCAAAGAAACAAATTGAGCCTCCCCTTGGAAATGTTTTTTTACTATTTTACTGGATTTTTCGAGAGTTGCCACTCCCCCAAAGGAACTGTTTATGACAGCTTCATGACATCCATAGTTAACTGGAAGCAAGTTTCACTCAGGGTGAAATTTCACAAAGGTCTGGAGAACAAGCTCTATGAGGAGCGGCTTGAAGAGCTGGGCATGTTTAGCCTGAAGAAGAGAAGGCTGAGGGAAGACATGATAGCCATGTATAAATATGTGAGAGGAAGTCATATATATATGTTGTGTTCATCGAAACAGGCCCAGGTTTCACACTGAGTGTATAAATACATTTCAAAACATATTAACTATATGTATTACTGTGTTAGAGTGTCATTTTGGGTCATTTTGGTTGGTGGTGTGCCCCAGGATTTTGTAAATCTAAAAAATGTGCCACGGCTCAAAAAAGGTTGGGAAACACTGCTCTAAAACAACGACTAGCAACCTTTTCAGGTTGTTTTGGTTTGTGAAATTACAAGGAAGGGTTTTTTCAGGATACACACAGCTCAGGTTATAGCGGCAGACAGCATAAACAGACGTGGGCTCACTCTCAAGGCATGGTTGGTGCAAATCTGGAGAGTCAAACACCCCGCGACCCCGCAATTTTTCAAACTTTTGTGTGAACAAAGCAGTCAACTTGCTTGTTTTGAGCTGATCCTTTTGTCTTCTTCTACCTTCTCTGCTTCTCTGCCTCCCTCTGTACATCGTCCCTCCTCCTCCCCATTGCGTACTTGCCAAGTGTCCTGTTGTGTGACAATAAAGCCATGGGGGTCAAGGCTGGCGACCGAGGGGAGTGGGAAGCCAGGCTTTCCCGCTCCCCCTCCGTTAAGTCACAACACAAAAAGGCAAGTTATTTCAGAGCACGGAAGGATGCCCAACCCACCGCCCCACACTCCCCCCTCCATATCTGGATATACCTCCCACCCGTGAAGGACAGTGGCCTAGAGGAGGGACTGCATGCCCAGGGCCACCCACCTGGGCTGAGATACTTACCTGTTCTGAATAGTCATTCCCGTCTACGTCGTCACTGTTGGAATGGCCTCCGGGACTTTGTACATCTATCCCGTGACTCTCCAGGATTGCTGCTTCTTCGAAAAAAGCAAATGGATCCCTGAATTATCTGCTGCAGGGTTACCGATAAGGATGAAGATGAAAAATGGGAACCCTCACAAACGGGGAAATGATATTTGTTGTAAGAACCACAAAGAAGCAACCAGAGTTGTGTGGACTCCCTTCTATTTTGCTATTATTATTATTATTATTATTATTATTATAAGAACAGTTTAAAATTCTGCACCAAGAAAAACTGAATTCAGCAAAGGAAAAAGAACTGTTCAAGTTTTCAGGATTGACAGGGCACATTGCCACAATCTCTCACTGTATAGGATTTATTTCTGTTTCGCTAGCAAAGGGCAAGATGGTTTTCCGGGACACACAAGCCAACGATCTTGACTATTCAGAATTGTGTGCAGAATTTCTGAATTTTCTGAAATTTCAGCAGGAGTTGGCTTGGTTGGCGTAAGAGATCAAAAACTTTCCTTCTGAATGGAAGTGGCAATTTTCAGGCACCAAAATCTGCGCCCAGCTTCAAGTTTCACACTTTCCCTCCATCTGTGTCTCCACTTCGGACTTAGAAGATCCTTCTTTAAGAAGCAATAGGAATTTAAAAAAACATGGACTTGTTTACTGAAGCCACGAAGAGCTGCTTCCAAGTCAGTCTCTGTCCATACATATGCTTTGTGGGATAGGCCTGGTTTTGTTTTAAATTCTGGTTTGATGGTTCTTACAAGAAACACGCGCCCGGTGTGAGGTCCCATTTTCGTCTTCAATTCAATATGGTGCAAGACCCTTTTGTGTGTGTTGTTGCACTGTTAAAAAAGGAAAATTAATTTGGTTGGAGGAGCATGAATGCCCATTTCTTTAAAAAGAAAAAAAATGCAGAAGCAAAATCAGTTCTTAGCAGAGATCTTTGTTCATCTGTTAGCCCAGTGTTTCCCAACCAGTGTGCCGTGAGCGATCATCAGGTGTGCCGTGGGAAATTGGGACCTCCAATACCCTTTCTTCCGCCCTCCTGCCGAACACTTTTTCTTCTCCACTCGGGCTCCCTTCTTCCCAGCCTCGCTCTGCTCGCTTTGCCTCGCTTTGCTCTGGGGCGAGTCTGCGCAGTAGCGCCCGCACGGGTCACGTCTTCCTCCCTCCCCCCCCCTCCTGAACACGCTCACGCTGCCCCCTCGGATCAAAATGGCAGCAGAAGCGGCAGTGTAGAAGAAAAAGTAAGTGTTCGACAGGAGGGGGAAGAAAGGGCGCGATGGGGGAGGAAGGGGGAGGAAGAGGTCTCTGTCGAAAGCTGGCATGGGCAACCTTGGACCTTCCAGGTGTTTTGGACTCCAACTCCCACCATTCCTAGCAGCCTCAGGCCCTTTTCCTCCCCCCCCCTCAGCCATTTAAGCAGGAAAGGGCCTCAGGCTGTTAGGAATGGTGGGAGTTGAAGTCCAAAGCACCCAGAGGGCCGAAGTTTTCCCATGCCTGTTTTAGGGACCTTAAAGTGGTGAGCCTCCTTCCAACATTGTGATTCTGGATAGAAAACAAACAACTACATAACATAACATTGTTTGAGTCCACAGTGCTCTCTGGGTGTAGGTGAACTACAACTCCAAAACCCAAGGTCAATGCCCACCAAACTCTTATAGTATTTTCTCTTGGTTAAGGGAGTTATGTGTTAGGAAGTTTGTGTCTTTCTGCCATTCCTGCCAGGATATCTATGTTGTGTTCATCAAAACAGGCCCAGGTTTCACACTGAGTGTATAAATACATTTAAAAACATATTAACTATATGTATTACTGTGTTAGAGTGTCATTTTGTGTCATTTTGGTTGGTGGTGTGCCCCAGGATTTGGTAAATGTAAAAAGTGTGCCGTGGCTCAAAAAAGGTTGGGAAATACTGTGTTAGCCCATGCTCAATTCATGACCTCAGGGCTAGATCTCAGGGCTGAACCAGAAGCATAGCTTAAGAACCAAGGCAAGAAAGATATGACATCACTACTGCTATCTTATCCATCAAAGCATGATTGGAACGGAGAAGGTTCAATAAGAGCCCATTAACTCCAAGGGAAACATTTTTGTCTGTTCTGCAGTAACCTGAAACTATAGATACGACCAAACAACAGTGAATTAGCTTATTTCCAGTACCAGAATCCCATAGTTTTACATTGAAGGTCCCACATAACCCCAGACAGCTCTCCACTCCAAGTTTGCTAGGTTCTCTGATCTGACACTATATTAACTTCCAGAAGAAGAATAACATAAGTGTTTCCCAACCAGTGTGCCGTGGCACACTAGTGTGCCGTGAGCGATCGTCAGGTGTGCCGTGGGAAATTGGAACCTCCAATACCCTTTCTTCCCCCTCCTGCCGAACAATGTTTCTTCTCCACTCGTGCTCACTTCTTCCCAGCCTCGCTCTGCTTGCTTTGCCTCGCTTTGCTCACGCTGCCGCTTCTGTGGGAGAGGGGAGGGAGGAAGACGTGACCCGTGTGGGCGCTACTGCGCAGACTCACCCCACGTCTTCCTCCCTCCCCTCCACAGTGCTCTCTGGATATAGGTGAACTACAACTCCAAAACTCAAGGTCAATGCCCACCAAACTCTTATAGTATTTTCTCTTGGTTATGGGAGTTCTGTGTGGGAAGTTTGATTCCATTCCATCATTGGTGGAGTTCAGAATGCTCTTTGATTGCGGGTGAACTATAACTCCCAGCTGTTGAGCAAGACCTTCGTGTGTGTCTTTCTGCCATTCCTGCCAGGATATCTATGTTGTGTTCATCGGAACAGCCCCAGGTTTCACACTGAGTGTATGAATACATTAAAAAACATAGTAAGTATATGTATTACTGTGTTAGAGTGTCATTTTGGTTGGTGGTGTGACCCAGGATTTTGTAAATGAAAAAAATGTGCCGCGGCTCAAAAAAGGTTGAAAAACACTGACTTGGGGGATCTGGCAAATTCTTACAGAGAGAATTCCCCTCCTCACTGCTCTCATTGGCTTGTGGCTCAGGGATAATGTCTCATCAACTTCTAGGCTGAACCAAGAGGTTTTTCTGAAGTTTCAGATGCCTGCACTAGAACGGTTTTGCTTGGTGATCGGGTGTAATTCACATTACATCTAGCTGCAAAAAAACCAAGGCTTTTTATCTTCTCTAGTGTTCCAAGGCAACCTGGGCACACATCTCTGGCTACACATACGCATTGGAATATCCCAAAAAAGTTCTGTCACCTGAAACAATGGCTTGCTTGCTTGGAAAGTCAGCTGCAAAGTTTAGATAAAATTATTATTATTATCGGCTATGGAACTCCCCCCCAAGTGAAATTAGATCTGCTGCATCCCTCTTGACCTTCCGGAAACAAGTGAAATCCTGGCTATGGGATCAGGCCTTTGTAGATTAGGTTGACTTGCTGACATGATGACTTTTATAGAACTGACTGACTGCCCCTTGGATGATGATTCAAACCAGCGACTGCTGACTGCTTGATTGTTTTAATATTGTTTTATACTGTCTTACACTGTTTTATTGCTATATTTATTGCTAATTTAACTAATTTATGAGGCCATAAATCTCCAGGAAGTGTGTATAAGGAGTGAAGGAGTGCGACAGCTCCCCCGGTGGCCAGAAGCTGAAATGTTAATTTGCCTCCAAGTGTCTTGTCTTACATGTTTGTATGTCAAAGGGCATTTAATGTTTGCCTATATATGTGCATTGTGATCCGCCTTGAGTCCCCTGCGGGGTGAGAAGGGCGGAATATAAATGATGTAAATAAATAAATAAATAAATAAATATTGCTGTAAAATTGTATTTTTATGTTTCTGGTATGGGCACCATGGGGTGCCGTTTTGTTAGCCGTCCTGAGTCCCACTGTGGAGGTTGAGATAGTATGGGATACAAAAGCCCGAAATAAATAAATAAATAAATAAATATTGCCCACTCCAGAGTCGATTCTGGGCCCTGCAGGCCAAAAAGTCAGTAGAGCCATGTTGCCCACCAGTAAAGTATGAAGACAAGCGAACCTTCTATCTCATGCAATTCTCAGCAAATCATAGATAGAAGTGTATTGTTGTGTGCCTTCAAACTGTTTTTGACCCTAAGGTGAACCTATCATGGGGTTTTCTGAGACTAAAGGTGTGTGCTTGTCTAAGGTCACCTAGTGAGTTCCATAGCCATGTGAGTTTATTTATTTATTTACTTTATTTATATTCCACTCTTCTCACCCCGAAGGGGACTCAGAGCGGATTACAGGTACACATACTTAGCAGACAATCACTGCCGTTTCCACATACAACACATATAGTCGAACAGAGGCAAACTCTGGCCACCAGGGGGAGCTGACGCACTCCTAATCTCTCAGCGTTCCCAGCGTCCCTTGTTGTTCCTTCCGCATTCCTCAGCATTCCTGGAGTTCTTTAATGGCCTCGTAATTCAGTCAAAATTTGCCTCCCCACTTAATGTGGTACCCTTATCCCAGGGGTGAGCATTTACCGGCCCTCCAGGTGTTTTGGACTTCAACTCCCAGAAATCCTAACAGCTGGTAAACTGGCTAGGATTTCTGGGAGTTGAAGTCCAAAACACCTGGAGGGCCGGTAATTGCCCACCCCTGCCTTATCCCCTTCTTGACAGATGCAACTGTCTTTCGGGCTGCAAAGGTCGACAGCAGGCTACACTTAAAGGTCGAGCACCCACCTCGACCTGGGCAGGCCTCGAACTCATGACCTACTGGTCAGAGACATCTTATGCAGCTGACACTTAGCCAGCTGTGCCACATTCCCGGTGCTTTAAATTCCTGCTACCTTTCAAGAGCAACGAATGCTCTCTACTGCACCTGGCCTATCTATCTATCTATCTATCTATCTATCTATCTGATGTCCAATTTTTTTATTTATTTTGCTCAAACATTGGAAGTATTCCTGTTTTGGCACAAATCTTCCATTTTTCAAAGAAAACAAGGCCGCAAAAATGAGGCACGACAGGCCATGTAATCCCCACTCCTCCTCCATTATCATGCGTGCATTTATTGATTTCCACTCTCCTCCCAACCCCAGAGTGTGTGTGTCTCACCCAAACTCACCTATTGAGTTTCCATGACCAACCCTGGTCTCCAGAGTCATAGACCCAAACCAGTACACCACACTGACTCTCTATATTTCTAAAATCAATGCTCTAAACCAGGGGTGCTCATTATGGTGATCGGGAGCACCTAGGTGATCTTCAGCCCTCTTCCAGGTGATCTTTGGGCCTCACCAGCTGGATGGCGCGGTCCTGCCATGCGCGCGCACGTGCGCTCCCGCCGCCGCCTTTGCAGGGCTTCTTTTGCCAAAATGAGGCTTTAGTGGGCAGGGCCCTGGCGCTCGTCTTGCCACGCACGGTGTGGTGACATGACCGCCCATTGGTTGCTGCTGAGGGGGGGGGAGCAAGGCGAAGGCACGCGCACGGATAGGATGTGAGGCTGTGGGAGGGATGGAGGGAATGTGTGTGTGTGTGTGTGTGAGAGAGAGAGAGAGCCAAGGAGAGAAGAAAGAAATCCGGAGAAATTTATCGGACCCTTTTGGCAGGCAGGCAGGCAGGCAGGCGCTGGAAGGAGAGAGGGAGAGAGAGAGAGAGAGAAAGAGGCGAAGGAGGCCGGGCAAAGTGGGGCAAAGCCAAGCAAGCCCCACCGCAAACCCTGCTGCTGCCCTCGGGACTCCCATTCCAAGCCGAGACCTGGGTGAGCAAGCTGTGTGAGGCTGCTTTCTTTCCTTGGTTGGGGGCGAGGAGGAGGGCTCCGCCGTGTTCCTGGGGCTGAACCCGAGGAGGAGGGGGCTGCGGGGATGGAGACTCCACTTGCTGCTGCTGCTTGTGCCCTCGCGGCCTTTCTCCGCCTCGCCCTCCCTCGCCCTCGAAGGAGAAAGGTGGTGAGGGCCCAAGGGAGAGAGGGGGGGTGGCTCTTCAGAGCCGGCTAGGAAGAGCCACCCTCTCTCTCTCTCTCTCTCTCTCTCCCTCCCCCGTGGGCATGGACTGTGGGAGGGGTCCTCCTTCCTGCCAGCCGTCCACTTGGGCGTCCTTTCTGAGTGACACCCTCGAAAGGAAGGAAGGGTGCACCCCGGCTGCATCTGTCACTTTGAGGAAGCACCTCTTCCACTCTTCCTTCTCCTGCCCAGGTAAGGAAGCCTCGAGGGCGGAGGGAGGGGGGGAGGCTGCCATGGGGAGGCTCCAGCCTCACGTGGGTCCCTCTCTTGGTTGAGTTTCCCAGCCCAAGCAGCCCCTCTTCCCAGCCCTGCGCCTTCCGAGCCGCTGCCAAAGCCATATCTGGCCAGAGCACTGGCGGGTGCACCTATAAATACCCTCCTATTGCGTGCGTGGGAGGGGCCTGCTGTGCACGCAAGAAGCAGGATAGGATGGGGACTTCCTGCTTCGCGAAAGCACGCAGCAGGAAGGAGGAAGGCAAGGAAGACATTAAGAGAGAGCACGTGCGCAGGCAAGGAGGATCCCCTTCCAGGGTGCGCGCGGTGGTGAGTTCGTGGGCAGGCAAGAAAGAAGCCCCGCGCGGACGGAAGACTGCAGTAGGAGCGCGTGCGCGCTCACATGCACAACAGGTGATCTTTTCAACTTGATTGTTCATATAGTAGCTCGCATGATGAAAAAGTGTGGGCACCCCTGCTCTAAACATTCTCCATGTGTGTTGTTGTTGATGGCCATCAAAACAATATCAACTCATGGGCTCCCAGCAATGAGACCTGTAAGTCAACCTATTATCAACAGCCCCGTCACCCATAGCTTCCTTAACTGAGTCTCTCTCATCGTCTTTTCCTATTCTCTTCTTCTATCTTAACAAGCATCAATGAGTCACTTCTTCTCACGTCAATAAAATGAAATATTAAGTTGTTGTTACTATGCACCTTCAAAATTGACTCTGGTTAAGGTGCCCTATTTGCTTTCATTTATTCATTGGTGCTTTGTCATTGCCTTCCTCTGAAAAATTAGCCCTACAGCACCCGGCATTTCCTCGCTGTCTCCTTTCCAAGTACTAACTATAGCTCCCCTTGCTTAGCTTCTAATATCAGACGGGATCTGGTGCCTTCATAGTATAGATTATCTAAAAACAAAATATTTTAGGAAAGTCTTGCACAAGAGAGATTTCAGCAGGAAGAACAGAGAATTTCAAGCAAAGCTTTTGGGATTATTATTATTTGAAACATTGGGGTTTCTAAGAGCTTTGCTGGGAAAAACTGGCGAGGAACATTTGAAGCAGTATTATATTCATGCTCGTTTAGGGGAAAACTCAAAATCATATGTAAATTAACACTGGGATCAATCGCACAACTGTTTACATAAGATACACCCCTTGTATATTTTTGTATTCAAGGCTTCTCTCCTGTACATACTCAAAAATGGAATGGAAGCATCATGCCCACAGACGTTTAATTACATCTCCCATTACTAACAACCATTGCTAATGCTAGTTGTGGCTAATGGGAGTTGCAGTCCAACCATATCTGGAGAGTCTTGGTTTTGCCACTCCAGTTTGGTTCATGTTGCTTTACTTTTACAGTGTTTGAAATGCTGCAAACTCTGCAAAGCGCTACATAAATAAAGGAGGAGGATGGTGAGGATGATATGGATGAGGATACTCACTGAGGCAAATTTCATCAGCGATTGTATTATTTTGCTCTATCCAAGAGCTATGTACACAATAGTTTACTACAATGTGAGGTGAGTGTAATAAGATGGCAAAGAGGGCAGGAAATAATTTGAGCCAATTTCACGCCTTGTCAGCAAAACATCACATTGGTCAAACTTGCAGTGATCATTACAACTAGGAGGGTCCCCGATTTTTGAGATCAGACCAAATTTCAGGGATATATATACCATATTTTCCAGCATATAAGACTGGCCGTATAAGACGACCATGAGGTACTGTGTTACTTATTAGTCTCTACAGATGGTGCTCTTTTGTTTATGGTTCATTGAATACTATTGGTATTGTGCTTTAATTGGTATGGTCTTGATATATTTGTCCTCTTTTGCTATGCTAAGAGCTATATTTTTGTATAATTAAAATTATCGATTAATTGACAATAATATGTGTATTTGTACTACATCCCACTTGTTTGTGTGAGTTATACTAGCGGTACCACCCACTGTTGTTGTCTCGTATAAGATGACCCCCAACTTTTCCAGTTAAAATATCGAGTTTGGGATATACTCGCCGTATAAGACTACCCTCTTCCAACGCACACCAAAGAAATTTTTTTAAAGCATCAGATTTGATTTCAATATGTTAATTTTCCTATTACTGTACCTCCTTCTCTACCTCTCAGATCTCACACATGCACACCTGCACCGCTTCACTGCCGTCTTCAGGAGCAAGATCTGAGAGGCAGAGGAGGAGGTACGGTCATAGGATACAAGGGCGGGCCAGACAGGTAAAAGAGGTGTGTTTTTCTGGGCCCAGAGCCACTATATCTCTTTTTCCCATACCCTGCAGCTTGCTCCGCCCTTCACTTACACCTTCCCGGTGAGGCGCCCCTTCACCTCACCATCGGGACCGCATTAAGTCCACGAATCCTGGTGAATGGATTTTCTTCTACCGTACTTGTACAGCGTCGCCCTTAATGCTTTCATACAGTCGCTGCGTATGGCAGGGATGCGGCCACTGCCATTTTTGAGGGCCGCCCCCACCATATGCGGCAGCCACAGATTCTCAATCCAGTTGGAAGTTTCAGCACCCGCTCTATAAGATGACTCCCGGCGTATAAGACTTTTGAGAAGGTTTTCTTGGGTTAAAAAGTAGTCTTATACGCCAGAAAATACGGTACTTGTTTTGTTTGTTTTTAATATTTCTTCATTTCTAAAACAAATGGAACGACAGACACTGAAACAACCATATTTCTGTTAGCATAACAGGAGGGTCCTGGAGACTTTTTCTAAGACCTTCCTCAGTATGATTGAGTAGCACAAGTTAAGAAGAGAAGACATCTGTTGTCATCCATCCCGTCCCCATTAAGAGAAGTTGGGCTCATTCAACCCTTCCTCAGGGCTGTCTGAAACATTACCGATATTGGCTCTCCGCTTGATCTCCTTCCTCCTGTTGGCAAACCAGTTGTACACTTTGAGGGAGGTTACCCGCTCCAAGTCTGACAGCTTCTTCCCTGGGGAAAACAAACAAACAGACCAACATACCAGGTATCCTGCTGTGGCACATTTTGTTCTAGTTTATGTCAGCCACAAAAAGTAAGGATTTTGCGTTGTCGAAGGATTTATGTAAATACTCAAAAACATTTAACCTACTGATGATTACCAGTAGCAGCTACCCTCGGCTTATATTTGAGTCAATACATTTACCCAGTTTTTTGTGGTAAAATTAGGTGCCTCGGCTTATATTTGGGTAGGCTTATAATTGAGTATATACGGTATATGGAATACGAAAAGAGTCCTACCTGCCTCTTGCAGGAGGGTTTTTAAAAAAAAGAAAACGTAACATGTGAAATGACCTACTAAGGTCAAAAAACTATGATATCAATTTAAATCGGGTCTGACAAAGAACCTGTGGCTCCCAAGTAGTTCCCAAGGGTCCTAATTAACGCATTGTTGTTGTTTTAAAAAAATCCCATCCTTTCATCGGATGCTAAAGGAGGAATGCAAAAGGGTCCAGACCAGCCTTCACTGTCCACTTGTGACACCGAGTCCTTGATGGAGTACATCCTCATTCTTACGCATGCTGCTGGAAGGTTTTATGGCATCATAAATTAGTTAAATTAGCCTCCCCACATAAAGCGGTACCTAACTTTCCTACTTGACAGATGCAACTGTCTTTCAGGCTGCATAGGTCAACAGCAAGCTAGACTATTAATGGTCGGGAATTTACTCCGACTTGGGCTGGCTTCGAACTCATGACCTCTTGGTCAGTAATGATTTAATGTAGCTACGCCACAGCCCAGTCTTCCTCAAACATGGGCCTTGGTTGGCTCCTCTATGCTTTTTTCCCCCAACAGGCAAGGGCCTTTTTATTTAGACAGGACTTCAGTTGTTAACTGGTTGTGGCAGAAGTGTTTGTTTAATGGTGTATGCTATAATTCTATGTCCTTTACTATGCTTTGGATGTGCGCTGAACAGTTCGATACTCATGTTTTAGCAGGATTGTTATTTAATAGCTTTAAAACTTCTCTATTGACAGGTTTTCTAGCAGTACTTTGTTTTAAGACAACCCAGGTCCCATCCTGGGAGAAAGGTGGAATGAGTCCCCCCAGGGGTGAGAAAAGCGGTATATAAATACTGCAAATAAATAAATAAATACATTGAGTGAATAAATAAAATGTTGGATTAGAAAATGCCTTTGGTCCGACCCAGAACTGGGAAGTAATGAGCTATAAGTTAGGTAGCTACTTGTAATTGATTGCTTTTCTGGCCGCTGGAGGCATAAGGAATTTACATTTCAGAAGTTATAAAACAAGTAGGCATATAGTCATTTTATTTTTTCGACTTAGCAGCCACAGCCCACCCTTTTAAAGGGACTAAAAGTAATGGCAAATAATGAGCTATACCTGGTCACTATGTAACATGATTTTTGCTCCTGGGTTATAAATGTCATTTCCTAATTGGCTCTATCATAAAAACATGGAAAAAAGTTTATTAAACTGCAAAAAGAGGGCTGAAAACAACTAGGCTTATACTCGGGTATATATAGTACTTGATTTCTCTGTCACTTCCATGAATCCAAAAGAAAATATCCAAGGTAAAACAGCTGAAACTCTCAGGACATGTTCCGAAGCACAAACTAGGCTTTGACAAGACCTTCAGAGTGTTTCCCATTTGTTTTTAAGGGTATGTGCTGCGTTCTTGCACCCAGACCACCACTGACATAAGCAAGGAACTAATAATTAAAGGGCAACAACTTGCTACAGCCACGGGGCCCTTTTAAATCCAGCCCCACCACCATTGGTTTCCATACCTGGTTTTTGTATCACCGCATTACAGGCATTTGCAATTTCTTCCCTCTTGGCCTCATCAGGGTATTGATTCTCGTTGAAATAACTGCAGAAAAGAACACATCATTTTTAGAGATCCAGCCTCTCCTCTCCATGCTAAAAACAAACCAACCGCAGAGTTATCAGAAACTCTGGCTTGTGGGGAAACAAATATCGCTGCCCTTGAAGATTTGGATGGTATACATTTGCTATTTTCAGAAGAAAGAGTAGTTCCCGCCTGAGTTATGTGCTCTTCCTTGGATATAAAGACATAACGTCTCAATTTTCAAACCATGGGAATGAGAAAAGAGCTCATAAATACATACCTACCCTTTAATGGGCATCAACAGTCAGTTTCAGAATTGACTAGGGTTATTTATTTATTTATTTATTATTTTGATTTATATACCGTCCTTTCTACATTGGCTAGAATGGTTTACAGTACATCGAACTATAACAAAGAAGCATAAAACAGTAAAATATCAGACAATTTAAACAATATTCCGCTATAAACATGAGAGGCTAAAGGCTAAATGCCTGCCGGAACAGCACCGTTAGCCGGTAGCTCGCTAATTTCCCGCACTTCAGATGGTAAATTGTTCCACAGGTATGGTGCTGCCACAGAGAAGGCTCTCTGCCTGGTTGACGACAAGTGGATAGTTCACAGGGAGGGAATCTGCAAGAGGTTAAGAGCTTCAGATTGAAGAGATCTCTGGGGAACATGTGGGAGTAGACGGTCCCTCAAGTACACCGGCCTCAGACCATACAAGGCCTTAAAGGTCAAGACCAACACTTTGAAGATGATCCGGTGCTCAATTGGCAACCAGTGCAGACGCTGCAGGTTTGGGGTGATATGGGCCCTGGCAGGCACTCCCGCCAAGAGTCTCGCTGCCGCGTTCTGCACCAGTTTGAGCTTCCGGATGACCGACAAAGGAAGACCAATGTAAAGGGTGTTACAGTAGTCCAACCTCGAGATGACCGTTGCCTGGATTACTGTGGCTAGGTCATTACTGGAGAGATAGGGCGCCAGCCACCTAGCCTGCTGCAGATGGTAGAAAGCGGATCTGTTGACGGTGGAGACCTGAGCCTCCATCGTCAGCAGCGGGTCCAACTGGACCCCCAGACTCTTCACAAAAGGCGAGGGGCGTAATGCCATCCAGAGTAGGCGGCCTGAGCTCACACCCACCTAGTTGACCCAGCCAAAGGTCTTCGATGGATTCACTCTCAACCGACTAACTCATAGCCAACCAGTTATGTACATTCCCCAATGTCAAAACTAACTAAGGTGGTATAAACCATGATTTGCAAATCCACTTAAAGCCGTGATTGCAAACTATAGATTCCAAGACAGAACATATCATCAAGTGTAGGAATAATCAAATCTGCAAAAGTTAAACCCACAATAGCGAAGGGTTGACTGTAGTTGCGCACTGAAGGAAAGCTATATTGCAACCGTGCAAAATATACAAGAAGTACTGTACTAAAATATAATATGAATCAAATATATATATATTTGGATTAGAGTATTTGTACTGCTCTTAAAAATAGTGAACCACAAATTAATGCAAAAGTGGGATGAAATTGAGATTTGGGCCGGCTTTATCACAGCAGGTTAATCACCAGCTGCAGTAAATCTTGCTAACCAAAAGGGTGACAGTTCGAATCCAGAGTGACCTCCTGACCTTCTGTCCAGCTCCCCGCCAACTTAATGGATCAAAACAGCAATGTGAGTAGATGAATAAGCAGGGAGGTATTTTAGGCACAGCATTTCAGAGGAATGTTTACCAAAAAAATAAAGTTCTTTAGCAAGGAGATGGAGTGACAACCCGCCCCACGGCCAGAAATTGAGCACAGCCTCCAAAAGATGCCGAATTATGCGAGAAAGCCTAAATATACCTCTACCTGTTGTCTGTCTTATCATTGTATAATCAGCACTGAATGTTTGCTGTATATACGTTCTGTGATCTGCCTGAGTACCTTTCGGGGTGAGAAGGGCAGAATATAAATACTGTAAATAAACAAATAAATAAATTGTAAGATATGCAGGTCCAGCATGTCAAATGTTATTTACCTGCACCTAACAGCCCCTGTCCCTCATTCTAAGAAAACCCCGTAAATAGTCCTCCCTGTAACAATGCAAAGCATTTCTCCAATAAACAAACTATTTAGTCCCTACAGGAAAGTGTTTCTCATCATTCTACTAAGTAACAGTACAATTATGACCTGAGACATTTAAAAAATCCCATTATTTAGAATCACAGAATCCTAGAGTTGGAAGAGACTACAAAGGCCATCCAGGAACCTCCTGTCAAGCAGGAAGACACAATCAAAGCATTGCCAATTGATGGTCATCCAGTCTCTGATTAAAAATTTCCACTGGACTCCCAGGCACTATATTCCACAATAGAACAACTCTGTCAGGAAATTCTTCCTAAAATTAAGGTGAAATCTCTTCCTGCAATCTGAATCCATTGCCTCAGACGGCATATATATACGCTATTGTACTGATGGTAGCTTGTTCAACTTAAGCCGTCTGAGGACTCGCACTAAGACTCTAAACTATCTAGTCCGTGAGCTGCTTTTTGCTGATGATGCCACCCTTGTCGCCCATACAGAAGCAGCTCTGCAGCGCCTAACATCCTGCTTTGCAACAGCTGCAGAGCTATTTGGGCTGGAAGTCAGCCTGAAGAAAACGGAAGTTCTCTACCAGCCCGCACCACAGGAAGAACACCATCATCCCCACGTCAGCATATGCAAATCTGTGCTTAAGTCCGTTCAGCAGTTCACCTATCTGGGAAGCATCATCTCTTCAGATGCCAATATTGAGAAAGAGATAGATCACAGATTAGCAAAGGCATAGAGTGCATTCGGAAGACTTCACAAAAGAGTCTGGAGCAACAAGCACCTGAGGCAAAGCACAAAAATCAGTGTGTACAGAGCTATCGTACTGTCTATTCTCCTCTATGGGTCTGAAACATGGGTCACCTATCGCCAACACCTACGACTCCTCGAACGCTTTCATCAGCGCTGTCTTCGCACAATCCTAAATATACACTGGACTGACTTTGTGATGAATGTTGTTGTCCTTGAGCAAGCAGGGATCACCAGAATTGAGGCCATGCTATTGAGAACACAGATGCGCTGGGCAGGGCACGTCTCTAGGATGGAGGACCACCGCCTCCCAAATATACTACTCTATGGTGAACTCATCACGGGTCAGTGCAAGAGAGGTGCCCCCAAAAAGAGATATAAGGACTCCCTGAAACAACATCTCAGGCTCGGCCAGATTGATCACCAACAATGGTCCACCCTGGCCTCACATTGGGAGGCATGGAGACGCACTATCCACAATGCTGCGGCCTCTTTCGAGAAGACACGGCAAACGAGTCTCGAAGAGAAACGACAACGCAGAAAGAACCGCAACCTGGAAACAACATCACCCAAGGAGACTTTCTGCTGTGCTTTCTGCAACCAGACTTGCCTATCTTGGATTGACCTTTATAGCCATCAACGCGCTTGTAGAAAGTGTGGGATGAGTCCTTCCTGAATCTTCGTTTGTGAAGAAAAGCCAAGATATGCAGTTTTTCTCAACGAGGCTGACCTTTCACATCCCTCAGTGACACCATACTGTTTATTAACATTACAGCACCTCCAACACCTCGGCATCAATGCAGGGCTATGAATGGGAAGCAAGGAAGGAGGGACACAGGTTACAGGTGGGTGGCTCCTACAGCAACAGAAGCAGCCCCCTGTTCCAAAACCTTTTTGACTCTGTCGAGCTCAGAATGGCTTTGAAGCACTGAGGCACAGGGAAAGGCGGGGAGAGAAAAAGGAAGAACAGAGTGAATGATTGCAAAGGGCTGGGGATAAACCTCCGGCAGATGCAATTGTGCTTTCTAGACAAAAGGCGCCCGTCAGCACGGCGATGGCTGATCAGGGAGGGAGTCAAACGATCCTTTTTGTGCTGGGCGACAGTAAAGGATTAAAATGAAAAGTGGCTCGAATATGTGAGCTGGGTGCAAATGCGCAGGGATGGCGAGAAGATTGAAATATCCTTGAGGCGGTTTCATTTTGACAATGCCATAAGGCTGAAAAATATTGCTGGCTTGGTGGAATCTGTGCCATTGGGGCTCAACTTGAGCAGAGCAGCAGGAAAGTGCATGGCAAGCCCTACCTATCTATCTGGTTTGGACATGCAGCAGTTTGGGCCTCCAACTCCCAGAATTCCTGGCTATTAAACAAGCTGGCTAGGACTCCTGGGAGTTGGAGGCCAAAACATCTGGAAGACTGCAGGTTGTGCAGGCCTGACCTCGAGAATCCTAGGCATAACATTTTGAAACAAATCCATGTTAACTTTGCAAAAGTCAAAACCACAAATATAAATAGCAACTATAGTGGCATCACTTGTGGGATGCCCCAAGCAAGAGAAAGGTTCAAAGGAACCCTCTCTAATTAATGTCTATAGTGAGCCCTTCGTATCTGCTAGGATTTGTTCAAGGATACCATTCAAACAGATGGTGAAGCAGGGGTGCTCACACTTTTTCAGCAAGCGAGCTACTCTTAAAGCAACCAAGTCCAAAAGATCTACCTGCCCCCGCCGCCGCGCGCTCCCACGCGCTCCCGCCGTTGCGCGCTCTTGCCACCGCACGTGCTCCTACTGCTGTTTTCCGCCCGTGCAGCGCTTCTTCTGCCTGCGGGGCATTGCAGGAAGGAGAAAGCACGAGGCGGGGCATCCAGAGGGAGCGCTCCGCCCTGCCTGTCTCGCCGGCAACGGAGGCTGCACAGCTGCTTCTGGATGAGAGGCAGGGCGCTCCCTCCAGAGGCCCCGCCTCGTGCTTCCATCTTCCTGCAATGCCCCGCAAGCGAAAGAAGCACCGCGAGAGCGGAAGCCAGCAGCAGGAGTGCACGTGTGCGCAGGGTGTGCGCGTGCATGGCAGGAGCGCCCCGTCCGGCTGGTGAGGCCCGAAGATCTACTAGTAGCTCCCGAGCTACCTAATGAGCACTCCTGGTGAAGATGGACCAAACCTGTCTTCTGCTGCTCAGATAAATAGAAACGACAAGAAAAGAGATTGTGCTAGGACATTAGGAAGAATGTCTTGACTGTAAAGAGCAGGTCAACAGTGGAAGAGACTGCCTTGGAAGATGGCTGAGTTTCCATCTTTGGAGATTTTCAAACAGAGATCGGTGGGAATCTTAGATATGCTTCCATTGTGTATTCCTGCACGGCATCGGACTAGATGTCTCTTGTGATTCCTTTGGGTTCGAAGATTCTATAAGGTATTAGCTGTGCCCTGCCATGCGTTGCTGTGGCCTATAGTAAGAATTTTAGAAGTAGAGGTAGATATTTGGACTATTATGAAAAAGAGGTACCTACCTACCTATTCCTTCCCCTTCCCCTTTCTCTCCTATCTTCCTTCTCAACCTCTTTCTTTTATTCCTTCTTTCACTCTTTGGTGTCATCCTTCCTTCTCTCTTTCTTCCCCCCTTCCTCTACTTCTTCCTTTGTCTCCCTTCTTCCCTCCCTGTTTCCTTCCTTCTTTCACTTTTTATTTCCTTTCCTCCTTCCTTCTTTCTTTACCTCTTTCTTGCCTTTCTTTTCCTTTTCCTTTCCTTTCTACTTTCTCTTCTTCCTTCCTTCAGTACCTCTTTCTTTCTTTCCTCCTTCCTTCTTTCCCTCCCTCCTTCTCTCTTTCCTTCATCCCCCTTTCCCTCTTTCCCTCCCTCCTTCCTTTTCTCCTTCCTTCCTGTCTGTTCTCCTTCCTTACCTCTTTCTTGCCTTTCTTTTCCTTTTCTTTCTTTTCTACTTTCTCTTCTTCCTTCCTTCGGTACCTCTTTCCTTCCCTCCTTCCTTCTTTCCCTCCATCTTCTCTCTTTCGTTCATCCCCCTTTCCCTCTTTCATTCCTTCCCTTTCCCCCTCCCTCCTTCCTTCTCTCCTTCCTTCCTGTCTGTTCTCCTTCCTTCCTTCTTTACCTCTTTCCTGCCTTTCCTTTCCTTTCTACTTCCCTTGCCAAAGGGAAAGAAGGAAGGAAGGAGCGCTAGAGGGAAGGAGGGGGGGGGAGGAGAGTGGGAAGGAAGGGGTGGGGACGCTGGAGGGGAGACTGGTGGGGGTAGGGCCTCTTCTTGCCCCTCCACCACATCCCCTCCCTTGCCAAAGGGAAAGGGAAGGGGCTAGAGGCCAGGGGGAGGGGAGTGGGAGGGAGAGGGGACGGGGCCAGAGTGGGGAAGGGGCGGGTGGAATAGGGGAGGGTCCCAGAGTGGGGGTAGGGCCTCTTCTTGCCCCTCCACCACATCCCCCTCCCTTGCCAAAGGGAAAGAAGGAAGGAAGGAACGCTAGAGGGAAGGAGGGGGGAGTGCGGCGAGGGAGAGGGGACGGGGCCAGAGTGGGGAAGGGGCGGGGACGGGGCTGGAATAGGGGGAGGGTCCCAGAGTGGGGGGTGGGGCCTCTTTTTGCCCTTCCACCACATCCCCCTCCCTTGCCAAAGGGAAAGAAGGAAGGAAGGAATGCTAGAGGGAAGGAGGGAGGAGTGCGGCGAGGAAGAGGGGACGGGGCCAGAGCGGGACAATGGAGGATCTGTATTTTGTTAATTTAATGAATTTTGAGGGGTTCTTTGGGGGGATTTTTATTGTTGGCCACACCTTGTGTTGTGAGACGTTCTGCTGCCAAATTTGATGGGTATTGGCCCTGAAGTTTTTTTGTTTTTAAGGTACTCACGACGACAACAGCATTTATATAGATAGGTAGGTAGGTAGGTAGATAGGCGTTATCTATGTTGAGGCTGAGATTTGTCTGGAATGGGGCAGGCCAGAAATGGGAATGAATAAATAGCTACCTCCGATTTCAGTCTACACTTGAAGCATTGTGCAGAATCACATTAAGCTTTCTTCCTTACAGAAATCAAGCCTTACTCCAAAGAGTAGAACACAGGTTACATGTTTTGAAAGAGGGAGTAGGCAAAGGAAGGGTTGTTCCTGCAGGTCAAGAGAAAGTAGAAAAGTCTGCTGTTGTTGCAGAAGTAAGGCAGGCTGTCCTCGCATTGCAGTTCTCTAGACCACACCCAGCCTGCAGCTTAAATATAGATGTTCACTCACTGGTATTGCTCATGCCGCTGCTTCTCTTTAACCTTTGGGTCATAAATATTCCAAGGAAAAATTGGTTAAGGGAGGGAGAAGGAGGGATGGAAGAGAGCAAGTTTCTGAATTTATGCTACCAGAAAAAAAAGAACACAAAACAGCCAATAATACGCACTGGGAGAAATTTGAAAGCACACAAAGGAAGGAAAATTGAATTATAAATGGCTACTGATTCTTAAGCAGGCAGCACTCAACCAGCAGAAGGGAGGAAACAAGATGACAGTAGGAACATAAGAGATATCTGTTACAGGACAAATGCAACCAAGTGGTCAGAAAGCCATTGTAGTGACCTACAGATCCCGGCTGGGGATGGAATAAGGGTCCTTATGGGTCCGGCAGATATATGGGTGGCCTTGGAAAATGAGGCTTCCCCAAACACAGCTTAGTTTGGACATAGGGCCTTCCAGATACAACTCCCAGCATGCCTTACCATTGGCTAGGGAGACTGGGAGTGGCAATCCTATAATCAAGGGAGTGCCACATGTCAACTGATCCAGTCTTACGTCGGAGAAGCCATTTTCTCTGGCATAAACACACACACACCACCAGAGAAGACACTTGCCAACAACTTCGGCCTTCCAGAAACCAATCCTTGTAAGCTGTGTTTGGCATATAGTCGACATCAACCCAGTTCATCAGAACTGCTGACCGAAAGGTCAGCGGATTGAATCCAGGGAGCGGGGTTAGCTCCCATCTGTCAGCTCCAGCTTCTCATACAAGGACATGAAAGAAGCCTCCCACAGGATGATAAAACCTCAAAAATCCAAGCGTCCCATGCAGACGGCCGGCCAATTCTCTCACACCAGAAGCAATTTGCAGTTTCTCAAGTTGCTCCTGACATGAAAAAAAAATCAGAAGCATTGATGTAGTTTCTACTAAAAATATGAATTTGTCACATAAAACAGTGTTTCCCAACCAGTGTGCCGTGGCACAGTAGTGTGCCGTGAGCGATCATCAGGTGTGCCGTGGGAAATTGGACCCTCCCTTTCTCCCCCCTCCTGCCGAACACTTTTTCTTCTCCACTCGGGCTCCTTTCTTCCCAGCCTCGCTCTGCATGCTTTGCCTAGCTTTGTTCTGGGGTGAGTCTGCGCAGTAGCGCCCGCACGGGTCACGTCTTCCTCCCTCCCCTCCTGAACACGCTCATGCTGCCCCCTCAGATCAAAATGGCAGCACTTTTTCTTCTCCACTCGGGCTCCCTTCTTCCCAGCCTCACTCTGCTCGCTTTGCCTCACTTTGCTCACGCTGCCGCTTCTGCGGTAGGGGGGGAGGGAGGAAGACGTGACCCATGCGGGTGCTACTGCGCAGACTCGCCCCACGTCTTCCTCCCTCCCCTCCACAGTGCTCTCTGGATTTAGGTGAACTACAACTCCAAAACTCAAGGTCAATGCCCACCAAACTCTTATAGTATTTTCTCTTGGTTATGGGAGTTCTGTGTGGGAAGTTTGATTCCATTCCATCATTGGTGGAGTTCAGAATGCTCTTTGATTGCAGGTGAACTATAACTCCCAGCTGTTGAGAAAGACCTTCGTGTGTGACTTTCGGCCATCCCTGCCAGGATATCTATGTTGTGTTCATCGAAACAGGCCCAGGTTTCACACTGAGTGCATAAATACATTTTAAAACATATCAACTATATGTATTACTGTGTTAGAGTGTCATTTTGGTTGGTGGTGTGCCCCAGGATTTTGTAAATGTAAAAAATGTGCTCAAAAAAGGTTGAAAACACTGACATAAAAGATGTGGAATTTAACAGGTGAGTCTTTAAGGCACCCCAGAATTTTTAAACTGCTTTTACTTCCCCAACTCTAGAAAATTTTGTTGGTTTACTAATAGGAGCTCCAGAATCAAATAAACAGCAGCTAGGTGTTAAAGATCCCTGCAAATCCTTCAATGTGATCTGTACCCTTTAATGTTGGATGTCAACCTTAGAGTAATGCCTCCCAGGCTAGATTCGCCAAGCCGTTGACTCAGCCACGCACCTTTCCATGACGGCCAGGCACTCCTTTCGCCAGGTGAACCGGCTGCCCCGCCGTAAGCGGAAGGTCCCCGAGGTAGCTGTGACTGGGGGAGGCGTCTGCCTCCATTCTGGCTCTTCCACTGGGATGGGGGCCGGCCTCATGCTTAGTGTCGCCCCTGGAAAAATGAGAGAAGACGATCATTTGTCTATAGAACCAGGTAACTCGCTCTGAGAAGAAGCAACAACTGTAGGAATGTTTGGTATCAACAGCACAGTGCAGCATAGCTAGGACTATAGATGGGTTTATGGTAAGAAAAGGAGCCAAAATATGCAGGATGCTCTGGCAAGGTAAAAAGAAAAAAGAAAAACATACTTTTATTCCTTCAGTTAATACATCTAAGATAAATGAGTAGATAGACAAGAGTCCCTAATGCTGGCTCTCTCGTGTCTTTAGGTAAGGCTTCTTGAGAAAGAGAGAAGCAGCATGATGTTTCCTTCTCAAGTAAAGGGGAAGAAAGCACTGAAGACTTTGGGGAGGAAAAAGGAAATGGACTCTACTTGCAGGCAGAAAAGCAAAACACCTTGAGACACAAAGACCTAAGAAACAGACAGCAGGCCTATATAGAGCTATTATTTATTTATGTATTTACATTTATATGCCGCCCTTCTCACCCCAAAGGGGACTCAAAGGGGCAGGGGGTTGGACTGCCTGGCCCATGTGGTCTCTTCCAACTCTATGATTCTATGAGCTGATCTCGGAATATTTTATTTCATTCCTCATTCTGGTTACATCCCAAATAGATTACTGCAATGCACTCTACGTGGGCTTGCCTTTGAAGACTGTTCAGAAACTTCAACTTCAACTAGTCCAACGGGCGGCAGCCAGATTGCTCACTGGAGCATCATACAGGGAGCATACCACCCCCCTGTTACGTCAACTTCACTGCTTGCCAGTCCAGTTCCGAGCACAATTCAAAGTGCTGGTCTTGGCCTATAAAACCCTATGTGATTCCGGGCCAGCTTACTTGTCCAAACATATCTCCCTCTACGTTCTGCCTCATAGCCTAAGATCTGCCGGGGAGGCCTTGCTCTCGGTCCCGCCAGCTTCAGAAACACGACTGGTGGGGATGAGGGACAGGGCCTTCTCGGTGGTGACCCCCCACCTATGGAACTCGCTCCCCAGCGAGATTTGGTTTGCAGTTTGGGTGTGATCCTGGACGCATCACTGAGCCTGGAACCCCAGGTTTCGGCGGTGACCAGGGGAGCATTTGCACAGTTAAAACTTCTGCACCAGCTGCGCCCGTACCATAGGAAATCTGACTTGCCCACGGTGGTCCATGCTCTGGTTACATCCCGTATAGATTACTGCAACGCTCTCTACGTGGGGTTGCCTTTGAAGACTGTTCGGAAGCTGCAACTGGTCCAACGGACAGCAGCCAGGTTGATAACATGAGCGGCATTCAGAGAGCGTACAACTCCCCTGTTGTGCCAGCTCCACTGCCTGCCAGTTTGCTACTGGGCACAATTCAAAGTGTTGGCTTTAACCTTTAAAGCCCTAAACGGTTCGGGTCCAACTTCCCTGTCCGAACGCATCTCTCCCTATGAACCATCGTAATGTTTAAGATCATCCGGAGAGGCCCTGCTCTCGGTCCCGCCTTCTTCGCAGGCGCGACTGGCGGGGACGAGAGACAGGGCCTTTCAGTGGTGGCTCCTCGACTTTGGAATGCCCTCCCTAGAGACATCAGATTGGCCCACTCCCTCCTGACATTTCGCAAGAAAGTCAGGACCTGGCTGTTTGAGCAGGCATTTGCTGATGAAATATAACGGTTTAATTAGATATTTATTTATTCAATCTTATATTCCGCTCCTCCCTGCAGGCTCGGGGCGGATTACAAATACGATAAAACGTGCTGCGCACAACCATTTGCAGCTTGCAAATATGGAATGATGACGATGTGATATATGGAATGATGACGATGTGACGGAAAGTGATTTCAACATGATGCTGAGACTGTAATTGTATGTTTTAATTGCTAATTGTTGTGCTATATGGTCATTGTTTGGTTTGTTACTCGTGTTTTTGATTGAAGGGCAGAGACTGCCTCGTGTAAACCACCCCGAGTCGCCTTCTAATTTGGCTAATTGATTTAACGGCACTGAACACTGAATCTGACTTATGGTTGTTATAATGGGAAAGGCTTTGACTGTTTACTGATGTTGTTTTAATCTATGATATTTGTGTGTTTTTAATCTTGTTTTTTAATTGTAATTTATTGCGGCATCGAATGGTTGCCATTGTTAGCCGCTCTGAGTCTACCTACGGGGATGAGAAGAGCGGGGTAAAAATGATATAAATAAATAAATATTCTAAGAGAAAATATTCTATAATTAACCTTAGGAGAAAATGTGTCAGGAAAAAAGATCTCCCCTGATTTTTCCAGGTCTTTATATTCCTTACTCTGTATATAAATACAACTTTGTAGCATCCCAAGAGGATTCCAGCTCATATAGGCAACTCCGAAGGTACCTCTGAACAGATTCAGATTCAGGGTGGGGCTTTTTTCAAAAAAGAGAAAACTTGGTGCAAACACACACGTGGCAAATTCAGAAGGGCATGCGTAAGGTAAAAGAGCCAGCCTTTGAGGTTCCCAAGTCGACCTCCTTCTCTCAGGGGAACAACTTGACACTCAACTTCAAAGCAAATTGGGGGAATGAAATTCTGCCCTGCTTAGCATCCAGGTAACAGATGCAAAGTGATTCTGGGAGACAAGCATTTCAAAGATGCTTCTTAGTTAAAAGGAAGGCCAAAAAAAAATCTATAAATTTGCCTCTGCCATACGTCTGCTTTCATGTAAATCATTTATTGACAAGGTCTGCCTTCAGAATACCAAATATGCTTCCTCCTCCCCGCCCGTCTCTGAATATGTCAGCAGCATCCATGCAGCAGTGCAGCCAAGAGGTGACCTCATTTGGCCACAGCCCCAAAAGCGTGACTGGTTCAAGGTCCTCTTTGGCCCCAACTCTGACAACACTACCACCCTGGATCCGATCTGGTTACATCCAGTATAGACTACTGCATCGCTCGCTACCGTGTTTCCCCGAAAGTAAGACAGCGTCTTACTTTCTTTCCCCCCCCAAAAGTCCCCCTACGCCTTACTTTCGGGGTACGTCCTATATAAACTAAGACGTACCCCGTCGCCACGCCCACGCCACCGCCGCCGCCGCAACCGACCCATCGGCTGCGGCGCACCTTTCTGCCAGGCCTCTGACGCGACGAAGGAAGGAGGGGGAAGCGCAGGCGGAGGAAGCGCCGACGCGTCAGAGCGTCACTCTGACGTGTCGGCGCTTCCCTCCGCCCCTTGTGCTCTTCCCCCTCCCTTTCTTGGATAACGCCGACGCGTCAGAGCGTCACTCTGACGTGTCGGCGCTTCCCTCCGCCCCTTGTGCTCTTCCCCTCCCTTTCTTGGATAAAGGGCCCGGAGGCGGAGGGAGCCGACGCAGAGCGTCACTCTGACGTGTCGGCGCTTCCCTCTCCGCCCCTTGCGCTCTTCCCCTCCCTTTCTTGGAGAAAAGAAGGGAAGGGAAGGGGCAGAGGGAAAATGCCGACGCGCCAGAGCGTCACTCTGACGTGTCGGCGCTTCCTCCGCCCCTTGCGCTCTTCCCCCTCCCTTTCTTGGACGCGTCAGAGGCCTGGCAGAAAGGTGCGCCGCGGAGGTGTGCTGCGACCGATGGGCCGGCGGCGGCGGCGGCAGCGGCGTGGGCGTGGCGACGAGGTACGGCTTACATTCGGGGTACGGCTTACATTAGCCGACCCCCCTGACACCCCCAATACGTCTTACAATCGGGGGTGTCATACTTTCGGGGAAACACGGTACTTGGGGTTGCCTATGAAGACTGCCCGGAAGCTGCAATTAATCCAACTCTCGGCAGCCAGGCTACTAACGAGAGTGGGGTACACTCCCTGTTGTGCCAGCTCCACTGGCTGCCAATTAGCTTCCGAGCACAATTCAAAGTGCTGGTTTTAACCTACAAAACCCTATACGGTTCCAGCCCAGTTTACCTGTCCGAACGGATTCTACCCTATGAACCATCAAGAGTGTTAAGATCATCTGCTCTCAGTCCCACTACCTTCGCAGGCGTGTCTGGTGGAGATGAGACAGGGCCTTTTCTGTGGTGGCCCCCTGGCTGTGGAATTCCCTCCCAAATGAAATTAGATTTGCCCCCTCCGTCCTGACCTTTAGGAAGCTAGTGAAGACTTGGCTGTGGAACGAGGCCTTTGCAGAACGATGGCAGAGATCGGTAATCAACTAAAGTTATTGACCACAATATATGGACCGAATATACGGACTGAGTTGGACATGATTTTACCTTGGCGAACGGCTTTTATGTAATTTATTTTATATGTTTCTGGTAATGTTATTGTTGATTTTTGATGTTTTAGACTTTTAATGTTAGCATTGAATTCTTGCTGTCTGCCGGTCTGAGTCCCTCTACGGAGGTCGAGAAGATCGAGATATAAAAGTTTTTAATAATAATAATAATAATCCTCAGCAAAAGGGGAACAGCATCCATCTGAGATCCCAAAAACGATCCATGGTTTCGAGGAAAGTGTACAGCACGGATGGGTAACCGCCATGATTTGAGCCCCTTCTTGGCCTAAGCCAGTGGTTCTCAACCTGTGGGTCCCCAGGTGTTTTGGATTCCAGAAATCTCAACCAGTTTACCAGCTGTTAGGATTTCTGGGAGTTGAAGGTCAAAATATCTGGGGACCCACAGGTTGAGAACCACTGACCTAAGCAATAAAGCAAGGCATGGGCAAACTTGGGACCCTCCAGATTTTTTGGACTTCAGCTCGTATAATTCCTAACAGCCGTTGGGCTGTTAAGAATTGTGGGAGTTGAAGTCCAAAACATCCAGAGGGCCCAAGTTTGTCAATGCCTGCTTTAAAGGCATTCTTGCAGAATAAAGTCAGAGATTAAAGCCCTTCCATGATTCCATACCACTGAGCCATGACAGTGCAAGTGGTATCAAATTGCAATAAATCTATAGTGTAAATGCGCTGAATCAAATCAACTGATTTTTTTAACTCAACTAATAAGTATTCAAGACTTTCCAGAGTTGCCCTACATGAAAGCAAGAGACTGCAACTAGAAACGTTCAAAGTGGATACCAACATAAGAATCATGTAGCCCTCCAGATGTTGCCCGGCTGCTGTTTTCAGCATTCCTCACCACTGGTTATGTCTGCTAAGGATGCCGAGATCTGCGGTCCAATAACATTTGGAGGGCTCCGAGCTTTCCACCCCTGTACTAGACATTGAACTTAATAGGGAGTTATTTCTATCTAAATATCATAAAGGTTGTGTGATAAATTGATGTACTCGTGCATAAATTAACCTCAAATATAAGTCGAGGGCAGCTTTGGGGAAGAAAATTATGAGTTCTTATATGACTTGTGGATACGTCATTCCATGGAGAGGAGAAAGCACCAAGGTCATCTCAACGGGACATCTGCTTTTGGCCCCCACTGCCATTTTCTCGGCCAGGCATTTAAAGAAGTCTTTCATCACTCTAGTCCAGGGGTGCTCATTAGGTAGCTACTAGTAGATCTTCGACCCTCTTCCAGGTGATCTTCGGGCCTCACCAGGTGGATGGGGCACTCCTGCCATGCGCGTGCACACCTTGCGCGCATGCGCACACACATCTTGGGCGCACGTGCGTTCCTGCTGCTGACTTCCGCTCTTGTGGTGCTTTTTTCGCCTGCGGGGCATTGCAGGGAGAAGGAAGCACGAGGCGGGGCCTCTGGAGGGAGCGCTCTGCCTCTCTCTCGTCCAGAAGCAGCTGTGCAGCCTCCGTTGCCGGTGAGACAGACAGGGTGGAGCGCTCCCTCTGGATGCCCCGCCTCGTGCTTTCTCCTTCCTGCAATGCCCCGCAGGCGGAAGAAGCGCTGCTCGGGTGGAAAACAGCAGCAGGAGCACGCGCGGTGGCGGGAGTGCACGGCGGCGGGGGCAGGTAGATCTTTTGGGCTTGGTTGCTTTAAGAGTAGCTCGCATGCTGAAAAAGTGTGAGCACCCCTGCTCTAGTCAGAGAAGGCGATGGTTGACTTTTTGATAAGAGCTAAGGTATAGTACTTAAACTGACTCATGGATAAGTCTACCAAGTTTTAGAGTTTGATTTTTTTTAAACTAAAAATTCTAGACTTATACGCAAGTAAACAGTATTGTAGGGTTGACTTTTGAAGATGTGATTATTCACACATTTTGTGAATTTCATTATTCACAAAGTAAAATCTTCTCTCTAGAACAGGGGTGCTCACACTTTTTCAGCATGGGAGCTACTGATTAAAAAACCAAGTCCCAAAGATCACCTGCCCAGAAATGTAAAACGCATAACTATTTTCTTATTTATTTATTTATATTTATTATTCATTTTTATGTCCCGCTCCTTCCTGCAGGCTCGGGGCAGTTTACATAAAATGAAGTTATAAAACATCAACATTTCAATTTAATAACAACAATATAAAACAGAGCATAAAAATACATCCAACCACCCCATTTCTCCCACACTGCCATATTACCACACATATTATCAGCCAGAAAGTAAGAAGAGAGGCTTTTGAACTGCAAGGCCATTTAATACTCAGCAAGGTAAACAAAGGGGCATTCAAAAATACATCCAACCACCCCATTTCTCCCACATTTCCATATTCCCCAACATATGTTTCTCAAGGAACAAAGCAAGCAGAGAGGCTTTGGAGCTAAAAGGCTATTTTTAAACATTAAAAATAAACAAAGAGACATGCCACAGAACAATCAAGTACCCACCCCAAAGTAAAAAGACTGACCTTTGAGATGCGGTAAGGAAATGACCCCAAAGCGTCCTTCTCCTCCTCCTCCTCCTCTGTCATTGCTCCTATTTCCACGCCGCCAGCATGCGTGCTGCCTCCAAGAGCTCACGAGAAGTCAGAGAGGCAGAATGGGCGCTTCTGCGCATGCGTGTATGGGCCAGCCATGCATCACGTCATGCAGGCCCACCCCTTTGGTCTCCTACGACTCTGAGTGGCTGGAGAAGGACGGAGGGAGGAGGAGGAATCCAAAAGGGGGCCATTCTGCCTCTTGGACTCTGGAGCTTTTGGAGGCGGTGCGCGAGCAGGAGGAGCAATGACGGAGGACTTCTTTGCAGCGTGCAGGGGCGCGTGAAGAGGACAAACTGCAAAAAACCTGGTCAGGGGCCTGAAGATCACCAGGATGAGGCCCAAAGATCACCCTGGTGATCCCGATCACCATTCTGGGCACCCCTGCTCTAGAAGTTTCTAGGTCTTCTTAGTGCATTTCTATAGTCAACTTCTGTTGTTGACCACAGTGTAATGCTGGAGAATCTAGAGATTCCAAGAGAGAATTAATTAAAAAAAACCCAGTATGTTTTTAGTTGCAGTTTTTCACTACGCCCTTAATCTTAGTTAATGTGAAAAGACAACAGTATAAGGCTTTGATAATAATGGTAATCCCATGTCAAACTATGGAGGCCAAATAATCTAGATCAGGGGTGCCCACACTTTTTCAGCATGTGAGCTACTTATAAAACAACCAAGTAAAAATGATCTACCTACCCACTACAAAAATGTGGAAAGTATAACACAATATCTGCTTTGAACTGGGTTTTCTGAGTCCACACTGCCATATAATCTGATTCAAAGCAGATAACACGGGATTTTATTCAACTGTGTCGGAAGGACCTCAGTTAACCCAGGGCCGGCAGCACTTGGGCGGCGTCGGGAGCCTACGGGGCAGGACTGAGCCTTCCTTCCGCCCTGCCTGTGATCTACCAGGACACCCTACGCGATCTACCAGTCAATCGCGATCTACCTAATGAGCACCCCTGATCTAGATCTTCTAGCACAGTCTATGGGTTGCCTCGTTGAAACTTAATTATTTTCCTCTAGCTCTCAAAAAGACCCACACACACCAGGCAGAGTAAACAAAGACCTGCTGTCATTTTTTGAGATCTGTGGCAATTTTTTCTGACACCAGCCAAAGGGATCTTGTGTCAAACACCACAATTGACATTCAAACAAAGCAGAACATGGGACCAAATCCAAGAAGAATGGTCAAATGTTTTCCTTTTAAAAAAAAACATTCAGGAACTTGTTGCCCTGTGTTGCAGGCCAAAGCTATCACATCTCTGAGTCTGCGGTAGCCAGGAAAAGAGACAAAGAGCATTACTAAGGTTGCTCATGGAGCTGACCGGCCACCCCTTTGCCAGCCAGACTAATCAGGCCATTTGCTTTGAATGCAAATTTCCTGCTTCTTGGCAGGGGGTTGGATTGGATGGCCCATGACTCTATGATTCGATGATTCTAATGAATTACCATTCCTGATGTCAAAGCGTAGGCAATCCAAGATCTGTCAGGAGACACAGAAATCTATCAGTGCAGCAAGATTCAAGTCCAAAAACTACACTTTTGGGGGGCTGGTTTTATAAAAGGCCTAGAGGAAAAAATCAATGTCACTTTTTGCCATTTTGAGACGGATGGCAGAGGGGAAACTGCTTGGGTGCTTTTAGGGTGAGGCAAGGCATTTTTGTGCACTTTCACATGTTTGGGAGACTTTCCGAGTGGTTATTGGGTCAAAAATTGTGAGGAGGATTGTGGGACTTTGTCAGACCCAAGTGATGATCTCCTGGAGTTGTAAACTGTGAACAGTAAGTAATCCATGGGCCAAAGTTCACCCACCCTTATATCCAACTTCTAATGGAGCTATCCATGGTGCTGAAACTATGTGAAGATTCAACTTTTTGGTGATCTATATATATAAAAGGGAAGTGGTCGTGCAACGGGGCAAATGCACGCCAAAACTACATTTCCCACACACACAACAAAACCCAGGGCCACTCATCCCCACCCCGAGGTACATCACCCACCCACTAAAACACCCCAAAAACCAACACAACACCCCCAAAACATCCCCCAAAAAACAACATTAACACGCATGCACAAACAACCCCACACACAACATGGCCGCCAGAAAACCATCACAATAACACGCATGCGCAAACATCCGACCGGCCCGTGCCACCGCCACCGAGCACAACACCACCGCTACCTTCACAGCCTCCTCGCCGCCTCACGCCGCTTCCCGCATGCTAACCAACACAGGACACCGCCACGATGCCGCCCGCACGACCCTACACCGGGAGAGCCAGCAAAACGGCGAAGGACAACGCCGCAGCCACGGGACTACCACTCCCAGAAGGCTCCGCGCGGCTCACTCGGAAGAAGGGCAGAGACAGGACAGGAAATACGCCAGAGCAGCTGCGCTGAGCCTTCTGGGAGGCGGAGGCGAGGGGTGAGCCTCCATTACACTGCCGCCGACGGAGCCGTGCCCGGGTCTTCCGCCCCCTTATCGCTCTCCTCCGCCCCCTCTCTTCCGCTGGCCGGGAGGAGGCCGCAGGGAAAGAGATACCCGGTTCCCCTCGACCTCCTCTTCGGCCACCGGAAAGAGAGAGCGGCAGAGGCCCTCCTCCGCCGCCCCACCGCCTCCCTTCCGCTGCCCGGGGATGGGGACGGGACGGGGGAAGCCGCGCCGTCTCTCCCCTGCGGCCTCCTCCTCGGACAGCGGAAAGGAGGCGGAGGGCGGCGGAGGAGAGCTCCTGCCGCCTCTCTCTTCCGCAGCCCAAGAAGGAGGCCACAGGGAGAGGGGTTGCCTGGTTCCCCTTCGGCCTCCTCTTCGGCCACCGGAAAAGAGGTGACAGAGGCCTCTCCGCCGCCGCCCACCGCCTCCCTTCCACTGCCCGATAACGAGGCCGGGGAGCGCCGTCTCTCTCCCTACGGCCTCCTCGGACAGCGGAAGAGGCGGCGGCCGGCGTAGGACAGCCCCCAACCGCCTCTCCTCCACTGCCCGAGGAGAGGGCCGCGGGGGAAGGAGATCGAGCGGCTGCCCTTCGCCCTCCTCTTCGGCCTCCTCCTCAACACAAATACACACACACACAAAATAAACCACAACATAAACACACAAACAAAACAACACATATAAATACACCACAACATACAAAAAACATATATCTACACACCAATACATACACATCCACACTAATACATACACATATACACACACATATCATCACATTACCATATATACACATACATACATATACATACACAAACACACAAATATACACACACAATCAAACACAAAAAACCCACAGACAAATACACACACATACATACACACATACCAAAAACTACATAAACACACACACATATATACACAAAAACAACCAAAACACATGAACACACATACACCCCAAAAAAACCCACACATACAACTACAAACTCTCACACACACACATATCTACACAAAACAAACATTCTCACATCATTTCCACAACTTACATACCCAGACTTCCTCACATCACCAACATAGGGCACAGCAACGCGTGCCGGGAACAGCTAGCATTTTCTAATAGTCAAGCTACAACCCAGAATTGATTCATTGTTGTTGGGATTTGTAGAAATCCTAATAAAGAAAAATAAATGTATGATGGTTTGCTCAGGGATACTCATGAGTAAATGGGGTTTGTGTTGCTGTATACTCTAGTGTAAGAGGTTTCTAGCCTGTGTAGTTTTACAACTAGTTGCAAGCTCAGAGTACAGCTAATTAAGTAGGACCACCTGGACTAATTGGATGGGTGGAGTCTTGGAACTATATTTTCCCCATGTTGCTCATTGTATTTGTGTGCTCATATCGGTGCAAATAGAAGCTGAGTATGCTTCTGGATTATTTACATCGCTTGTGGGAGAGAGCTAAAAAGTTGCAGTATATTTACTGTAAAGCTTCGCTATTTTTTGATTGAACTGTAAGTAAGCTTCTAAGTAGGAAAAGAAGAAGAACAAAGTTTGTGTTTGCTGTTATCTTCTGTTTCTGTTTTTACATTACTGAAGCTGAAATTTAAGTATGTCTTGTCAAAGCAAGCTGCTGGATGTTTTTGTTTAAAGATTTTGCAAAGGAACTGAACAATAAAGATAAAATTGCCTGCCGCGTTTGGCAAGAATGTCCGCCTGGTTATTTGGCCAGTGTCACCATTTGTGTGGGAGTGAACAGCTTTGTGTTCCAGGCTGCAGGAGCATACAAAGTCTATATCCACATATAACTTCCACTGTGCAGAGTAGAGGATTACAACTTACATCATTCCCTGCTCAATCACTTGCGCCAACAATTGTCCCACTGACATGGAAGCTATCAGTTTATGCGGTATAGACTTATTCCAGAAGCCCCCTCATGATAGGGTTCCCATAGGTCCCTTATTCTAAGGGACGTCCCTTATTTTGGCCCTAAAATTTGTGTCCCTTATTTTCAGGCCCTGTCCCTTATTTTTGACTAGCAGGACAGGACTGGGCGGGGTTGACCAGAGGAAGGTGTGCGCTGTGGTTTCCACGGCAATGCCTGCCCGGGGATTCCAACTCGCAGGGCTGCCTGCGTCCCCGTTGGAATGTAGTTGAGATACTGGAATTTTTCAAAGTACATTAGACTAATTAACCTTTACCAATGGGGAATGTTGGTTCATGTTGGATAAAGATAGTTTCTGGTTGCTTGAGAGTTACTCTTAAAATAGGCCTAGCTGTGCATCCCAATACTATACAATGCTGTGTATCCCATACTATACTATACCATTAACTATTGACATAATAATCATGAAGATGTACTGACTTATAAAATTTATTTTATTTTAATGTTTAGACAGTGGACTTTTAAAGTCAGCAAAGTCAAGTACTAAATACAGATGGAGAAAATTAGGTAGTTCTAATAATGTTTTTTCTGCATGACAAAGCATGCAGAAACATACCATGTACTGTTAAGAGGGTGTAAGTCAGTTTCTTTTGTGAGTTTCAATCATTATCTCATTCTGTTAATAAAACTATTTCTACCTGGAGAACGACCAAGCAAAGATGGCGGCAGGTCGGGCGGTGTGAGTGCTCCTCACCCCGCCAACCGTTACCGCGATCCAGGGGGCGAATCGCGCCCCCACCTCAGGCTGCAAACAGCAGTCAAGAGGCAGTGAAACCGGGGATCTTGCCGCTGGCTCCAGAAATCCCCCTCCTCAAGAGGGGAGATTGAGAGGGCCCGGCAAGTCCTCAGCCCGGCGAGTGGATCGGGGAGCGGGAAGCAGGCTCAAGCCTGCATTTACTGCCAGCCCAGCTCGCCCCGACGGAGTAAGTAAAAGGACCGAACAAGGGGGGGAACAGTCAGCTCCAGAACCCGGGGAACGGAACGGAGCCCCGGCGAAGAGAGATCACGCGGGGAGAGGGGTGGTTGCAGGACAGGCGGCCGACATCTCGGCCTGAAAGACCCCCACAGGCCCGGAAGACACAACAGCTCGGGGGACAATCGGGGACGGATAAGCAGCCGAGAAAAGGAGAAAAGAGGGAGGTAGAGCGCCTGCGGGACCCCAAAAAGCACCCCCGAAAAGCTCCAGAAGGCACAGGAAGGAGAGATCCGAGAACCAAGATGGCGGCCAATGAAGGGTAGAGAGAAAAGATAACAACCTGGGGAAGAAGGAGGCCATTTTTTGAGAGGGCTCCTCCTGCCTCAGGGGAAAAAAAAAAAGAGGCGCGAAACAAACAGGAAGGGAAGGCAACAAGCCACAAGGAACCAAATGTAGATTGGACATTCAACGGAAGGGCAGAGAGGACGGAGAAAAGAGGGAGCAACAGAACAGACGAGCCAACAAGAGAGTCAAGCAAAGGAACACAAAAGCCCCATAAAACAGAGAGGAATATAAGGGGAGGGAGAGGGGGAACAGAAAAGGAAGACAAGACGAACAGGACAGGGCTGGGTGGAAAGAAAGACATAAAGAAGAGGAGGGAAAAGAGCAGACAAATAAAACTATTTCTACCTAATGTTTGAGTTTCAAGTTTTTAATGAAGTGTCCCTTATTTTTGTGAAAAATCCCGTAAATGTCCCTTATTTCTTAGATCAAAAAATGGCAACCCTACTTCATGATTCAAAATAAGCTTTTTGTCTTTACCAGTCCTTCTGACTTGCTACCTTTAAGAATCCTTGCAAAATCTACCTATCTACTTGCTTCCTAATCAATCTGCATTTCTCTGAAGGATAGTATTTGAGGGTGATGTCAAAACACCAGATATAATTTAACAAAATATATTACAAAGTTGAACACAACTCAGTCAACCACAAAAATAGGAAAGAGTCCAGTACTCTAGCCCAGCTCACACCCATTAAAATCTCCTTCACAACCAGCCACCAAAAGCAGAAGGGTAACTGGGAGAGGTTTAATACTCAAGAATTAGAGTCAGGCTTTTCCAAATGAAGTTCTCTGTTTGAGAACAACGCAAAATCTATCTCAAAGAACCAGGAAATAAACTCGGATAACAAATGCAATGTCACAGAGATACAAACAATCTACTATTGCAGCATGCCTGTTAGGTAGGTACCCAAGCAACTCATTTTAAAAAATGTGCAATGAGATAGTGTCCGGTAGGTTCCAAGGCACTCTCTCCTACTATAAAACAGCTCACGCCATCAAGTTCTTGTTGAAAGCTTTTATGAATGACTAGGATTTTGTGAGTTTTCTGAACTATACAGACATGTTCCAGAAGCATTCTGGAACTTGGCCATACAGCCCAGAAAACTCAAAGCAACTCATCGAGACGTTCATTGGGAGAGGAAAAAAGCTCCCTGAAGAAGTGCTAGACTCTGCCACCATGATTTTATGTAACAAAACAACACTGACACCTCCTGGCAAGCAAATGCGTACTCATACAATGCCAGCCAATGCACTTCTTTTTGTTCAGTTAATCTTGCTGCTCTTAAACTACAGTTCTGTCAAAGGTGGAAGATGGGAAGGGTGCAGCTTTTGCCACTGCAGGCTCCCCCAACAGTCTAACCTCAGGGAAACCGGCCAAAAATGGGCAGAAACGAAACTTGAAATGTTTTGTTTGCATTTTTTTTAACCAATTATCTTTGTTGGAGATTTTTTTAGAGCTGTTCACTTTAAAGAATTTGGAGGGATATAGGGGCTTGAAAGGGTGTTGAGGGGGTCGCATAAATCCCTGGCCCTATAGTATACTTACCATCTCATCAGCAGAAGCATCCAAGACCCCACAGTAGCAAAATCCCTGTCCTTGACCCTCCTGGCCTTTGCCTATCTGAAAAGAGCATCTCTAACAAGAGCCTCTAGAGCAGGGGTAATGAACCTATGGCTCGGGAGCCAGATGTGGCTCTATTCAAGATTGCATCTCGCTCTCCAGAGCAGCCCAGGCCTTGGTTTCCCAGCATGCAGCAGGGAGGAGTGATGCAAATGCACCGTGACTGCCGCATCCGCGCCGCCAACACCGCCTCTTCCTCATCCCCTACTGCTCTCAGAGCCCTGCACCCTCTTCGCCGGGGATGGCAAAGCCCGGCGGCAGTGCCTCATCCTCGTCGTCCTCTGCCATGGGCCTCGGGGGAGGCACTGCCCCCGGGGGACACCAGCTCATTGCCCTCATCGTCAGGCAGCTCAAGAGCCAATGCCTCTTCGATGCTTTCCGGAGGGACTGCCTCACCAACGTCGACTTCCTTCCTCTTCCTTCCTTTTTTTCTCCCCTTCACCCTTTCCTTCTCCTTCTCTCTCCTTCTCCCTCCCTCTCTCCTCCATTCTCCCCCTTCCTTCGTTCTTCCTTCCTTTCTTTCTCCCCTTCACCCTTTCCTTCTCCTTCTCTCCTTCCTTTTCCCTCCCTCTCTCCCTTCTTTCCTCCATTCTCCCTCTTCCTTCCTTCCTTTCTCCCCCTTCACCCTTTCTTTCTCTCCTTTTCCCTCCCTCTCTCCTCCTTTCCTCCATTCTCCTCTCCCCTTCCTTCCTTCCTTCCTTCCTTCCTCCTTCCTTCCTTCCTCTTCTATTCTTTCCCCAAGTCTTCCTTTCCTTCTCCTTCCTTTCTTTTCACTTCCCCCTCTCTCCCCTTCTTTCTTTTCTTCTTTTCCCTTCATTATTTTACTTTTTCCTCACTCCCTTTCTTTTCTTTTCCTTACCCTTTACTTTCCTCCCTTCCCATTTCATTCTTTTCCTCCCTCCTTGTCGCTCTCCTGCTGTTCTTCCTTTTCCATAGTTTGTTCTTCTTTTCTTTCTTCCTCTCCCCCTCCCTCCTTTATTTCCTCTTTCTTTCTTTCTTCCTTTCCTTCCCCCTTCCTTCCTTCCGTCTTCTCTTCCTTCCCAAAGTCCTGAGCATGCCTTTTGCAGAGCCAGGTCTGAAGTGTCCCGTCATTCTGCCGGGGGAATCCTTTTCTCATAGTATGTAGGTATAAACTCACATTTAGTTGAATTCAATCTTAAAATAAATTTAAATATATATATATATATTATTATTATTATTATTATTATTATAACGCTCTCACTGAAATAAATTTCCAAATATATTGCTTTCATGGCTCTCGGAGTCAAAAAGGTTATCGACCCCTGATATAGAGCTTTGTGCCCCCTTTGCCAACCCCACCCAATTCCCATTTCCGAAAGAGCACATCGACCGGGGAGGGGAGGAGAGAGTAGGGGTCCCATGCCGACCGAAGCACGATGAAGCCAACAACACTCACAGCCACTGGGCAAAAGGTTTGATTCAGAGGGAACGGACGGAGTGTCTCGGCTTGGTTTTGTTTACCGGGGTTTGTCTTCTCAAGCTGGTACCATCGGTAAAAGGCCCTTTTCTTTTGTTCGCTCAGGTCTGATCCCTGTTGCAACAACCAATGGGAGATCCGACTCTGACTGATCCCTGCAGGAAAGAGACAAAGAGAGAGAAATAGAATAAGAGGCTATGGCTTTTCCACTCACAAGCGGCTGACAGGGACAAGAGACAAGGCCTTCTCAGTGGTGGCCCCTCAGCCATGGTACGCCCGTTCCGGGGACATTAGATCGGCCCCCTCCCTCTTAACATTTCAGAAAAGAGTCAAGACTTGATTGTTTGAGCAAGCATTTGAAAATGCAAGGTAAAGACATAGGAATTGGAACGAATGGACGACGATAATGTTTTTATTAGGAGACTTAAACTATTTATGTTTTCAATATTCTTGTTCTGGTTTTTATTATGTGTTAATGTTTTAAAATGTTTTATGGTGTTTTTGGGCATCAAATCGTTGCTACTGTAAACCGCCCTGAGTCGCCTGAGGGCTGAGAAGTGTGGTATACAAATGCTGTAAGTAAATAAATAAATAAATAAATAAACCATGCAGCAATTGAGGACTTTGGGCCCACCATGATCTTCCAGCTAATCTACCTGATCATGTGGCTGAGAAGATATTGTTGGAGGAAGAAAGGCGCATATGCCACTTTGCACTTTGCAGAGAAATATGGGGTATTGATACAACACATAAGTTTTAAAAAAAACAACCTTCTGGTCAAAAGTTAATTGCATTATTATGTTCATATCATCTCAGAATATAGAGAGCGAACGTTCAAAAGTAGTGGGTTTCTGGCTTCACAGAAGCATAACAACTGGCATAGATCAAACAGCAGACCCCCTGCAGAGAAGGGACATCCTTGCCCAAACATATAGAACAGGGCTGTCCAACTGGCGGCCCTGGGGCCGATCCGCCCCCAGCCTGTTGGGCACGGCCCAGCTATGCCCCCAGCCGCCATTTTTAATTTTTTTAAAAAATCTAAATTTTTTTTTAAAAATGGCGGCGGGGAGGCGGCAGGGAGGAGGAAGAGAGCTAGCACCTCCTCCCTGCACCGCCACCCGCCGTCCCTCTCTCCGCGCCGAAAGGAGGAGTAGGCGGCACCAAGGGCAGCGCGTCACAGGCCTGGCGTGGACGCGCTGCCCTGGCGCCGCCACCGGCTCCCTCCCTAGGAAGGGCGGGGAGCCGCCGAAAAGGATGAGTAGGCGGAGCCAAGGGCAGCGCGTCACGCCAGGCCTGTGACGCGCTGGCCTTGGCGCCGCCTTCTGCTCTCCCTCCTCCTCCTCTTTCCCGGATGCCGTGCCTTTCCCTGGCGCCGGGCGCGGGACAGCCGTGGTGCCCGGAAAGAGGAGGAGGGAGAAATTCCTTCTCCACAGCGTCAAACCGGGCAAGAGGCATGGCGAAATCGCCGTGCCTCTTGCCCAGTTTGACGCTGCAGAAGGAAGAGAGTGCAAAGGGAACCCTCTCTGCACCTCCCTTCCTTCTCCACAGCGTCAAACTGGGCAAAAGGCATGGCGAAATCGCCGTGCCTCTTGCTCCAGTTTGACCTTCTGCAGAAGGAAGAGAGGTGCAAAGGGGAACCCTCTCTGCACCTCCCTTCCTTCTCCACAGCGTCAATCTGGGCAAAAGGCATGGCGAAATCGCCGTGCCTCTTGCCAGTTTGACGCTGCAGAAGGGAGGGAGGAGCAAGGGGAACCCCTCTTGCTCCGCCCTCCCTCCTACAGCGTCACTCCGGGGATCGGCCCCGCCCCCTGCGGTTGGCCCCGCAGACGTCCGGCCCTTGGGCCTATAGAAGTTGGACAGCACTGATATAGAACAAACTATGGATTCAATAGTGACTATGGATCTTTATATTTATTGTTGTTGCCTCTGTTACTGCTATGTTTCAGGATATTTATTTATATCCCACTTTCCTCTCTTCAAAGAGACTCAAAGTGACTTATAGTTACACTACGGGAGGACAGCTGCAGCATGGATGGGGCCCTTCAACCTCCTCAACCCACCCTTGGGGGTCACAACATAACAAGAAGTGATGATATGTCACTTCACATTCCAAGAATTGGCTGAAAAGCAACTGGTTTTCAGGGGTTTTGGGATGAGTGAGGACCAAAGGGTCCTAGATCTCCCGACCTTTGTGTCACTTTTGGATTTTTCAACATTTTTCAGCCCAATTTTCAGCCAGAAGTTGACCACAAAAACATACTGTAAAACCTAGAGTTTCCTAAATGTGTTTTAAAAAATCCCTCATTTATTTGTGGTTTTCCCACTATTGCAGGGATTCACCAAAATGTGGAGAACTACCGTATTTTCTGGCGTATAAACTACTTTTTAACCCAAAAAACCTTCTGAAAAGTCAAGGGTCGTCTTATACATGGGAATCATCTTATACGCGTGAGTCGTCTTATAGAGCGAGTGCTGAAACTTCCAATCCGGATTGGAGAATCTGTGGTTGCCGCATATGGTGGGGGGAGCTCAAAAATTGCAGTGGCCGTGTCCCTGCCGTATGCAGCGACTGTATGAAAGCATTAAGGGCAACGCTGTACAAGTACGGTAGAAGAAAATCCATTCATCAGGATTTGTGGACTTAATGTGGTCTCGATGGTGAGGTGAAGGGGCGCCTCACCGGGAAGGTGTAAGTGAAGGGCGGAGCTAGCTGCAGGCGCCTGGGGCGCCCAGGGTATGGAAAAAAGAGTTAGAGTGGCTCTGGGCCCAGAAAAACACACCTCTTTTACCTGTCTGGCCCGGCCTTGTATCCTATTACCGTACCTCCTTCTCTGCCTCTCAGATCTCGCTCCTGAAGACGGCAGTGAAGCGGTGCAGGTGCGCATGTGCGAGATCTGAGAGGCAGAGAAGGAGGTACCGTAATAGGAAAATTACCATATTGAAATCAAATGTTGGAAGAGGGGTAGTCTTATACGGCGACTATATCCCAAACTCTATATTTTAACTGGAAAAGTTGGAGATCGTCTTATACGCCCAGTTGTCTTATATGCCGGAAAATACGGCAATTCTAATCTTTAATTGCATGGTGAACATCTGTTTAGTAAACTATTCCCATAATGTATACATATCCCTGTGAGAACACAACAATAGTATTACTGCAGTGGCTACGTTCAGACATACGCTGTTTGTGGAGGCACCAATGGAGTATTTCACAGCTGGTGCCTTTCTGTGGTATCAATGGCAATCCTCACCATGTCTACCATAAAAATTCACAGTAAAACTCTAAAACAGTGTTTTTCAACCTTTTTTGAGCCGCAGCACATTTTTTACATTTACAAAATCCTGGGGCACACCACCAACCAAAATGACACAAAATGACACTCTAACACGGTAATACATATAGTTAATATGTTTTTAAATGTATTTATACACTCAGTGTGAAACCTGGGCCTGTTTCGATGAACACAACATATATATGACTTCCTCTCACATACTTATACTTGGCTATCATATCTTCTCTCAGCCTTCTCTTCTTCAGGCTAAACATGCCCAGCTATTCAAGCCGCTCCTCATAGGGCTTGTTCTCCAGACCCTTGTGAAATTTCACCCTGAGTGAAACTTGCTTCCAGTTAACTATGGATGTCATGAAGCTGTTATAAACAGTTCTTGAGGGGGGGGAGGCAACTCTAGAAAAATCCAGTAAAATAGTAAAAAAGAGGCTCAATTTGTTTCTTTGAAACCTGTGAATGCTTCAGCCTCCTGATGCTCCCAGGTTCGCTCACTGCCCAATTCACCGACGTGGAGTTTCCAGCTTTGGCTGTTCTCGCGAGAAATCCAAGCGAACGCGAAAACGCCGACTCAATCACTTCCGCCCAGTGCTCTGCTTTTGCAGAGGGAGGAGGGAGGCATCGAAAGAGGCCACACAGATCTATGAAATGTATCGGGAGGCTGAAGCAGCCTGAGCGGGAGCTGGAGCCATGCTGAGTCGAGGCTCCTGAAGGCTTCCTCAAGGCGGGCCTGGCCCTGGCATTCGGAGGAGCCCTTCCTTTGCCTTGGGGAAGATCTTTGGGGAGGGAAAGAGGGAGAAAGAGCTGCTAGGAGGGGGAAGAGTGCCAATTTCCCACGGCACACCTGATGATCGCTCACAGCACACTAATGTGTTGTGGCACACTGGTTGGGAAACACTGCTCTAAAACAAGAATTCATCCTTAGACTGAAAGATCGGTGACATCTTCCATTTTAAAAATCAGACAGGAGTTGCAGACTGAAGGTGCTTGCAGTTGAAGATCAAAACATGTTACCAAATAAGAAGCCGTCCCCACTACCACCAACTGAATAGCTTGGATGTCTTTGAGATACATCCGATATGCATGACAAAAAATCCAGCCGTTGTTGTTATTATTAATAATAATATAAAAGGCTTTGAGCTCTCCAGTTGAAGAGAGCTAATTTCCCAGTGACATTATTGTGATTAATTGCTCCAACCGCCTGCAAAGATAGACAACGGCAGGGTTGGGAACAGCAGAACGATGTCCTATAGGATATTACGAACACGTCCACCAGGAAACGGGATGACTCACTCGGCCATTCATTTTGTGCTGGCCAGAATGATCCAGACACACATACACTCATAATGCGCAAGACCTGGTAGTAAATAGCAGTTTAGTCACTATACAGTTCTGGTTGGTTCAGAGAAACAGCTCTATCTTTATCAGAAGGGGAAGGAGAAGAGGAGATGCATTTTTGGAGGAGCGTGAAGAGGAATCAGATAACGATATCAGAAAGGATGTATAACTATGACAACTGATGCACTAGAATCATTACATCGCTAAATACTTTTGAAATGGTGTGCGTTTGTGTTTAAGATCAGGTTAATACTTCCCCTTGTGAAGCCAGTTGGGTTGGGAAAACTACTGTCCTTATAATGGTTGCAAGTTTATATATTCAAGCCACATGTTGACCTATGGTGAGTCCATGAATTTCATAGAGCTTTCTTAGGCTAAGGAATACTCAAGGTGGTTTGCCATTGCCTTATTCTTAATCCCTCTCCATTGGCGCCCCCTTGTCGTGGGGGAGAGGCTTGCGTACCCTCATGAAGTTGTGAGCTATGCTGGTGGTGGCATAATAGTCACCGGTAGGGCCTCCCATGCCAGACAGGTCACAACTGAAGGGTCTGACAAAGAGCGTCAATGGGTAGGATGGGCTCTCTAGCCTTTTGGCAACCATCCTAAGAGAAGGAAAACTCTAATTTCAAACCCGGGCAGATGGTGCTCGTTTAGCCCTGTAAGGTCAACCATCTGAAAAATCATTCTGTGCACGCTGCACTCCACCAGAAAAATCCATTGCACAGACTCGACAGACACATCCAACTTCCTTAGTCATCAACGCGTTTGTAGAAAATGTGGGATGAGTCTTTCCTAAATCTTCGTTTGTGAAGAAAAGCCAAGAAGTGCTCCTGTACTTTTTACTGTCATCTTAGAGAGGGAATTTAAACAGGCATTGCCTGTCATAAGCAAGTGTTTCATAGTGAGCATTGAACTACACATTCTTAAGTTCAAAAACCCCATGATAGCCTTAAGGCAGGGGTGCTCATTAGGTAGCTCGGGAGCTACTAGTAGATCTTCGGCCCTCTTCCAGGTGATCTTAGGGCCTCACCAGCTGAATGGGGCGCTCCTGCCATGCGCGCGCACACCCTGCGTGCACGCATGCTCCTGCTGCTGGCTTCCACTCTCGTGGTGCTTCTTTCGCCTGCGGGGCATTGCAGGAAGAAGGAAGCACGAGGCGGGGCCTCTGGAGGGAGCGCCCTGCCTCTCTCTCGTCCAGAAGCAGCTGTGCAGCCTCCATTGCTGACGAGGCAGGCAGGGCGGAGCGCTCCCTCTGGATGCCCCACCTCGTGCTTTCTCCTTCCTGCAATGTCTCGCAGGCGGAAGAAGCGCTGCGTGGGCGGAAAACAGCAGCAGGAGCACGCGCGGTGGCAAGAGCGCGCGGCGGCGGGGGCAGATAGATCTTTTGGACTTGGTTGCTTTAAGAGTAGCTCGCATGCTGAAAAAGTGTGAACACCCCTGCCTTAAGGTCACCATAGGTTGGAAATGGCTTGAGGGAATCACACCAAAATTGCATGTCATACAATCAATGCATGTTGAAATTCCTTCTTTTACACAGCCATTTGGCCTAAAAAGTCCAGATCTTGTCTGATTTTGGAAGCTAAGAAAGGTCAGGGCTGGTTAGGACCTGGATGGGGACTATGAACACCAAATGCTTTAGGGCAGTGGTTCCCAACCTGTGGTCCGTGGACTACCAGTAGTCCACAAGAACTAAAATATGGTCCACGGCCTCACCGTTACTACACCATTGCAATGAGAGTGAAACCCTCTTATAGTGCTGAGGTTTATTAAGTATGGTTTTGGTGGGTGAGCAGATGGTGACTACTGGCTGGCATATGTTCTGTATCAGAAACTAGAACTGATGTGATCTATCCAAAGCAGTTTTCTGAATCAGCACCCCAAATAACCAAACTGAATCTAAAGTTGACGAAAAACTGATGTTGGAGAGTGGTCCCTGGTCAGAGTGGTCCCTGGTCAAAACAAGGTTGGGAACCCCTGCTTTAGGGAATATTTAAGAATCTTTTATTTTTTTCTGGCATTACTTCACGAACGAAGATTCTTAGGAAGGACTCGTCCCACGCTTTCTACAAGCGCGTTGATGACGGAGGTTGGATATGTCCTTCGAGCCTGTGCAATGGATTTTTCTGGTGGAGGGCAGTGTGCACCGAACTGGCCTCACCCTTTAAGCCAAAGGTTCGTCTGCCGGGGCCTAGCAAGCTTGGACGGTGGCAGCAAGGTCCTCAGGTCATAGGTTTGATTAGAGTTTCCTTCTCTTAGACTTAGATGGTTGACCTTATAGGGTTAGACGAGCACCATCTGCCCGGGTTTGAAATTAGAGTTTTCCTTTTCTTAGGATGGTTGCCAAAAGGCTAGAGAGCCCATCCTGCCCATTGACGCTCTTTGTCAGACCCTTCAGTTGTGACCTGTCCTCTCCATTGGCGCCCCCTTGCCGTGGGGGAAAGGCTTGCGTACCCTAATGAAGTTGTGAGCTATGCTGGCGGTGGCATTATAGTCACCGGTAGGGGGCCTCCCCATACAGGAGCACTACTTGTACATCAATTGACAACCGTATGAGTCAGGCACCTGACCTACATGTCACCAGGGAAATGCTTTTGCCATTACTAAACTTAATTCTGATTTCTAAAATCTCAAGTTTTTGAAGGACCTTGATCTTTTTAGTGTATTTGAAAAGATCAAGACAATTGGAAATATTTATCCACACACCAGTCAACAATTGGTTTAGGAATCATCACTAGGATTCAGATTAAAATGTTTTAAGGCTTTATTTGGTTGTTGCTGGGATTTCTTTCACTGTTTCCTTTACAATATCCCCTTTTTAAATCTGCCGGAACACTTTTAATGAACCAAAGGAAATCATAGTGAACTAAGAGGACCACAGTCAAGCAACAACTCTTCTAACTCGCAGCCTAGTCCCAACGTGTGTGCTTCTCCAGGCTCACTTCAAGAAGAGGAGAGCGCAAAAGAAAGAAAGAGCCCAATTACTCCCTGATGTTCCCACCAACCTATTATTAGCTTCCGTCTGCTCTGTCATCCGCCTTATCTGTATATTATTAATATCATCCCCAACCCGTATGAATCTTGTTTATCTTAGTACAGAAACTCTTTCAGGAGAGTTTCTAAAAATAAAATGTAATAAAATGTAACAAAAAAACTAAACTATGTCAATATTTTTGGCTTAATACTTTATTGATTGCTAGTTTTTGATAGGATTTAATATCATTAAGAACTTTACACTAACAGGATTATTGTTTTATTATGTTCAACAATAGGAGCAATAGTTCTGGCTGATACTTCCCTGATACTTCCCTATCAGGTTGATTGTCCCCGTCCCCCCGTCCCTCAAGACTGGCATGAAGAATATTTTGCATGACTTGAACTCTCATCTGTTGTAGACAACAGAGCAAATGCATTCAAGCTAAAGGAAAAGACATTAGGAAGAACTTCCTGATGGTAGGAGGTGTTTGACGGTCGAATGTGCTGCCAGGAAATGTGGTAGAATTTCTCTTCTTTTGAGGGTTATAAAAAAGACTCGCCATATGTCAGGTGTCCTTTAATGTGTGTTCCTGCAGGGCAGAAGGGGGTTGGACTGGATGGCTCTTGGGTTTCCCCCCAACTCAATGATCCTAAGACTCTGTCTCTAGTTGACATGACCAAAGTAGTTGGTTACCTATTATAAACATATGATATAGTGCTCTGAAATCTGATCTGATTTGTTTTTGTTTATTTGTTCAGTCACTTCCAAGTCTTCGTGACCTCCTGGACCAACCCACACTAGGGCTCCCTGTTGGCCTATTGCCATACTCAGCTCCTTCAAGGTCAAGCCAGTCACTTCAAGGACAACATCCACCCATCTTGTCCTTGGTCAGTCCCTCATCCTTTTTCCTTTAGTTTTCCCCAACATCATTATTTTCTTCAGGCTTTCCTGTCTTCTCATGATGTGGCCAAAGTACTTCATCTTTGCCTCTACTATTTATTTATTTACTTTATTTCTACCCTGCCCTTCCTTCTCTCCAGTGAGCAGTCGGACTTTATTTCCTGGAGTATGGACTGGTTGGATCTTCTCATGGTCCAAGGCACTCTCAGAATTTTCCTCCAACACAACAGTTCAAAAGTGTTGCTCTTCCTTCGCTCAGCCTTCCTTATGGTCCAGTTCTCACATCCATAGGTTACTACATAGGTTACTACGGGGAATACCTTTGCTGTAACCATGCGGATCTGCATTGACAGTGTGATGTCTCTACTCTTCACTATTTTATCGAGATTGGTCATTGTTCTCCTCCCAAGAAGGAAACGTCTTCTGATTTCCTGGCTGCAGTCTGAGTCTGAAGTAATTTTCATGGCTAAAAATACAAAAGCTGTCACTGCCTCCACATTTTCTCCCTCTATTGGCCAGTTATCCATCAGTCTGGTTGCCACCATCTTGGTTTTTTTGGGATGTTTACACTTTCTTCTTGGTTAGAAGGCTCCACAGCTCCTCCTCACTTTCAGCCTTCGGGTCCATGGAATTACCTATGATGGGGCCATATCGCACAATATATAATATTCCATGAAACGCCTATTATTATAGCACCTGGCCGCTTGATAAAACCGTTAATCGGCGAAACGGACAGGCCCACTGCAGCTGAAGCCGTTGCGGCGTGCCCGGCGTTTCTTTGGCACTCGGAGCCGCTGTTTGGGTGTGGGCTTCTCCCGCGGAACGCCTCCCAGGACGACGTGTGTGGCTCGGGACTCAAGACGCGGCGCATTGCGGGCTTTGCTCCAGGCAATCGGCCTTTGCGAGCGGGGTTACAAATCAGGCATTTGCCTTAGCCACTCATTGCTCACGGCTTGGATCGCGCCGGGAATTTTCCGCCCGTTCATTTCATTGCTACGATCCCCATCCCAAGCGTACTTTGTTTCCCTATTGAGCTACATCACCTCAGCTCCTGGAACTCCGCTCGGACACTTCATCGACTGGTATTTCAACCGATATTGTTGTCATTGTGAGCGCCGAGGGGTATTATTGTCACTGCCCCTTTACAGTGTGTACCTTGTGCCTTGTTATTCAATATATTTGATATTTTTGCTATTTTTGACATTGTGTAGTCTATATCTATGGTGAACTCGCCACGGGTCAGCGCAAATGAGGCGCCCCCAAAAAGAGATATAAGGACTCCCTGAAACAACATCTCAGGCTCGGCCAGATTGATCACCAACAATGGTCCGCCCTGGCCTCACATCGGGAGGCATGGAGATGCACTATCTACAATGGTGTGGCCTCTTTCGAGAAGACACGCTGAATGGGTCTCGAAGAGAAACGACAACGCAGAAAGAACCGCAACTTGGAAACAACATCACCCAAGGAGACTTTCTGCTGTGCTTTCTGCAACCGAAATTGCCTATCTCAGATTGGCCTTTTTAGTCATCAACGCGCTTGTAAAAAGCGTGGGGTGAGTCCTTCCTAAGAATCTTCGTTCACGAAGTAATGCCGAGAGAGAGAGAGAGAGCCTTGGGTAAAACAAGGCCTTTTTGGAGTCAAACAATTTGTTTGCGACAAGCTTTAAAATACAAAAATCAATCGATCGATAATGCACTAAAATTCTCATACTCTCACCAAGTGAAGAGAAAACAGTTATTTATTCTGTCGTCTGAGAACTAAATAAGTAAAGATTCCAGCCCAACCCAGCCACAGTTCTGACTCAGGGATGGATGAAAGGAAAGAAGTTAATATTTTCCAGCAGGCCTGCTTTCATGCAGGTGTGTCCCTACATGTTAATTCTCAGCACACTGCTTAATACGGCTTGACTTCTCCAAGCAGGCTGCCTTCCACTTAGTTAAAAGGTGGTACAACAAGGGAAGGTGACGACAGTAACTGCGGGCTGGATGGAAATGATCTCATTCGAGACGTATTCAGCACAGAAAAAAAACGAAGAGCGGCTGTGCTCAGAATCAGCGTACTCTGAAATTTAACCATTTAAATTTCAAAGTGGAAAGTGTATATGATGCAGTTCATTATAGTCAGAAGAGCTGAGCTATAAATGTTCCGAGATATCCTCAAAGGGGCAAGGGCCTCGATTCTGCACAAGATCGGAAAGTTTCCTTTTTCTGTATACGACAACTTCCAGTATCCTCTAGCCCAGTGTTTCCCAACCTTTTTTGAGCCGTGGCACACTTTTAACATTAAAAAAATCCGGGGGCACACCACCAACCAAAATGACACTCTAACACAGTAAAGAACGGCTGGGGGATGGTGACCTGCTGGGAGCAGCTGTTGGGAGTGGCGAAGCTGGGGGAGGGGAAGGAGCCAGGCCGCGCCATGCCCTGCCCCTCCACGCGGCTTCAGTTCTCCCACAGCTTTGCCAGCCTTGAGGGGGCAGTGCCAAGCCAGCGGTGGCAGAGCCAGCACAATGTTGGCTTGGCACTGCCCCCTCAAGGCTGGCTGCGGCTGCGGGAGTGCTGAAGCCGGGAAGGGGGCGGAGCCAGGCCATACCATGCCCGCCCCCTCCCCCCGGCTTCAGTTCTCCCACAGAGGAGAAGCATGAGTGGTGGACGGGCTTCAGTAGGCGGGGCTCCTCCTCCGTGCGGCTTCAGAGAGCGAGGGGTGAGAGTCATGGCGGGAGTCATGGCAGATTGGAGGCTGGCTGGGGAAATGGCCGAAGGAGGCGGTGCCCCGGTCCCTTCTTCCTTTTCTTCACCGCCACTCGGCCCTTCCTCCTCTCCCAAGCAGCAGGAGTTCGGCAGGAGGAGGGGGGAAGGAAGAGGGGCAGAGAGCTTTTCTCGCGGCACACCTGATGATTGCTCACGGCACACTAGTGTGCCACGGCACACTGGTTGAGAAACACTGCTCTAGCCACTGAGGATGAAAACTGAAGATCTATAGTCGAAAACAAATAGGTTTACAAGCTCCAATTTGTTGGAGCAATTGTTTCCGAGGTCTGTCACATATTCTGGTTGCAACATGCCTCATATGAACTTATAGTTAAGGTCAATACAGCTCTATATTACCTTCTCTGACTTGCAGATCTGCTCTCAGCAATGATAATAATAATAAGACAGAGTTTTGGAGCGCAATACTCCTGAAAGTATGGATCGTTGATGTTGCAATCCCAGGTGACAGCAGGATTGAAGAGAAACAACTGGAATAGCTGACACGATATTAGGATTTAAAGATCGAACTGCAAAGACTCTGGCACACGCCAGTCAAGGTGGTCCCAGTGGTGATCGGCACACTGGATGCAGTGCCTAAAGAACTTGGCCTGTATCTAAACACAATTGGTGCTGACAAAATTACCATGTGCCAGCTGCGTATAGATTACTGCAATGCTCTCTACGTGGGGCTGCCTTTGAAGACTGCTCGGAAGCTTCAATTGGTCCAACAGACAGCAGCCAGGTTGATAACAGGAGCGGCACTCAGGGAGCGTACAACTCCTCTGTTGCGTCAGCTCCACTGGCTACCAGTTTGCTATCGGGCACGATTCAAAGTGCTGGTTTTGGCCTTTAAAGCTCTAAACGGTTCTGGTCCAACTTACCTGTCCGAACGCATCTCTCCCTATGAATCATCAAGATGCTTAAGATCATCCAGAGAGGCCCTGCTCTCGGTCCCGCCTGCTTCGCAGGTGCGCTTGGCGGGGAAGAGAGACAGGGCCTTCTCAGTGGTGGCTCCTCAGCTTTGGAACTACCTTCCTAGTGACATCAGATCGGCCTCCTCCCTCCTGACATTTCGTAAGAAAGTCAAGACCTGGCTTTTCGAGCAAGCATTCGCAGACGAACTTTAATCAAGATCAAGGATTAGTATGACGACGAAAAGGAAACCGATTTTAAGATTGTGGAGCTGAGATTTGTATTTTGTAGTTTTTAACTGTTAATTTTGTATGTTTTATATGACTGTTTTTATCTTGTGATGTATTGTATATGGGCATTTGTTGCCGCTTGTTCACCCCCTCGAGTAGCTTTCGGGTTGAGAGAGACAGTATAGAAGCATGGCAAATAAATAAATAAATAAATAAATGGCTAACTTACTGGGATCTGGGCCCTGTCTTTGTGATTTTAGATATTTAGTTGTATATTGCTTTTTATTTATATGTATGGAATCTTTTATTGCATTTACTGCTGATGTTTTTTATTTTATTTTATTACAATTTGTTGTCTGGGCTTGGCCTCATGTGAGCCACCTCGAGTCCCCATTGGGGAGATGGGGGCGGGGTACAAATAAAGATTATTATTATTATCTGCTGGCATTATTCGCCGATACATCACACAGTCCTAGACACTTGGGAAGTGTCCGACGTGTGATCCAATACAACAGCCAGCAGAGTGATCTTGTTTGTTGTGGACTCATCTTGTTGTGTTTCCAATAATAATAATAATAATAGCAACAACAACAACTTTATCTATACCGCCCTACCTCCGCAAGAGGACTCAGGAAGGTTTCCAACATAAGGCAAAACATTAAATTAAAGATTGTTATAGAACAGTGTTTCCCAACCTTTTTTGAGCTGCGGCATACTTTTAACATTAAAAAAATCTGGGGGCACACCACCAATCAAAATGACACAAAATGACACTCTAACACAGTAAAGAATGGCTGTGGGATGGTGGCCTGCTGGGAGCAGCTGCTGGGAGTGCCGAAGCCGGGGAGGGGGAGGAGCCAGGCTGCGCCATGCCCCGCCCTCTCCCCCTCCTTCAGCTCTCCCACAGCTTCCAGCCTTGAGGGGGCAGTGCCAGCCAGCGGTGGCAGAGCCAGCACAATGCTGGCTTGGCATTGCCCCCTCAAGGCTGGAGAAGCTGTGGGAGAGTGGAAGCCGAGGGGAGGGGGAGGAGCCAGGCCACGCTATGCTCCGCCCCCTCCCCCCAGCTTCCTCGTCTGCGCGGCTTCAGCGAGTGAGGGACGGGAGTCATGGCAGATTGGAGGCTGGCTGGGGAACGGCGAAAGGAGGCGCCGCCCGGCCCCTTCTTTTTTTTTTTTTTCTTTGCCGCCCCCCGGCCCTTCATTCTCCTCCCCCAAGCAGCAGGAGTTCGGCAGGAGGAGGGGGAAAGAAGGGGGGCAGAGAGCTTTTCTTGCGGCACAGCAGGAGGTCCGTCACGGCACACTACTGTGCCGCGTCACAGTGGTTGGGAAACACTGTTATAGAAGATAGAATTGTATGGTATCAAGAAACAGTAATAGTCCATTCTGCGTATTTTTTTTTAGAAAGGAGTGCATGTAAAGGCTAACATGAAAAAGGCGATATTAATCTTTGTGGTGCTCAGAACTGGACATGGTATTCCTGCTTTGGTCAGACTTCACCTGGAATACTGTCTCCAGTTCTCCAACGATGGTTCATGAAGAATAATGGCAGGAAAAACAGACAAAAGCACCGGTTCCGAGGCCTGGCGGGAGGGGCGGGCAGGAGGCGGGACATCCCTCCCCCTCCCTAGCCCTCCCCCCCTCCTCCCGCGCTCCTCCCCCCGCCGCCGGTTACAGGCCTGGCGGGAGGGGCGGGCAGGAGGCGGGACATCCCCAGCCCACCTCCCCCTCCCTAGCCCCTCCCACCTCCTCCCCGCCTCCTCCCCGCCGCCCGGTTCCGAGGCCTGGCGGGAGGGGCGGGCAGGAGGCGGGACATCCTCCCCCCCCTAGCCCCTCCCACCTCCTCCCGCGCTCCTCCCCGCCGCCCGGTTCCGAGGCCTGGCGGGAGGGGCGGGCAGGAGGCGGGACATCCCTCCCCTCCCCCTAGCCCCCTCCCACCTCCTCCCGCCCTCCCCCCCCGCGCCCGGTTCCGAGGCCTGGCGGGAGGGGGGGGCAGGAGGCGGGACATCCCCCTCCCTAGCCCCTCCCACCTCCTCCCGCGCTCCTCCCGCCGCCCGGTTCCGAAGCCTGGCGGGAGGGGGCGGCAGGAGGCGGGACATCCCTCCCCCCCTAGCCCCTCCACCTCCTCCCGCGCTCCTCCCCTGACCGCCCGGTTCCGACCTGGCGGGAGGCGGGCAGGAGCGGGACATCCCTCCCCCTCCCTAGCCCCTCCCACCTCCTCCCCCGCGCTCCTCCCCGCCGCCCGGTTCCCGAGGCCTGGCGGGAGGGGCGGGGCAGGAGGCGGGACACGCCTCCCCTCCCTAGCCCCTCCACCTCCTCCCGCTCCTCCCCCCGCCCGGTTCCGAGGCCTGGCGGGAGGGGCGGGCAGGAGGCGGGACATCCCTCCCCCTCCCTAGCCCCTCCCACCTCCTCCCCGCGCGCCTCCCCGCCGCCCGGTTGCGAAGCCTGGCGGGAGGGGGCGGGGCAGGAGGCGGGACATCCCTCCCCCCTCCCTGGCCCCTCCCACCTCCTCCCGCTCCTCCCGCCGCCCGGTTCCGAAGCCTGGCGGGAGGGGCGGCAGGAGGGGACATCCCTCCCTCCCTAGCCCTCCCACCTCCTCCCGCGCTCCTCCCCCGCCGCCCGGTTCCGAGGCCTGGCGGGAGGGCGGGCAGGAGGCGGGACATCCCTCCCCTCCCTAGCCCCTCCCACCTCCTCCCGCGCTCCTCCCGCCGCCCGGTTCCGAGGCCTGGCGGGAGGGGGCGGGGCAGGAGGCGGGACACGCCTCCCCCCCCTAGCCCCTCCCACCTCCTCCCGCGCTCCTCCCCGCCGCCCGGTTCCGAGGCCTGGCGGGAGGGGGCGGGGCAGGAGGCGGACATCCCTCCCTCCCTAGCCCCTCCCACTCCTCCCGCGCTCCTCCCGCCGCCCGGTTCCGAGGCCTGGCGGGAGGGCGGGGCAGAGGCGGGACATCCCTCCCCTCCCTAGCCCCTCCCACCACCTCCCGGCCTCCTCCCGCCGCCCGGTTCCGAGGCCTGGCGGGAGGGGGCGGGGCAGGAGGCGGGAGGGGGCGGGGCAGGAGGCGGGAGAGAGAGGGAAAGAGACTCCGCGCGCCCCGGGTCCAGAAACAGCTGGGAGGCGGAGGAGGAGGCAGCGGAGGGGGTAATTCAATATTCAGTACATACGTGCACCTGGGAGGTGGATCAAATAAGGTAGGAAAATCCAAAGCACTCAGGAACAGGGGTGTTCCCCTGGAGTCAATAAACTAGGCAATATGCTTCACAATACGTGAGTCCCAAAGTTCAACGCCCGTGGGCAATAAAGTTCCTGTAGTGCTGCGAAGTCCGTGCTCCTAGGTGGACATCAATTGTAAATCCGTAGATGGGAGAATAGGAAAGATAGTTCAAAGGATCGGGTAAATGGAAGGCATTCAAAGGAAAAAAATTCAGGACGCGGGAGACAAGCAATGGGCGTCTCCTAGTAAAGATGTGGATGTAGAATCGCCGACGGAAAGCATTCGCTGTTATTTCGGCCGCTTGGAAACCGTTTCGCCGCTTGGCTTTTTCAAGGCGTTTATATTCTTTAGAAGCGGGGTTAGGTCGGTCGAACCTCTTTAATTGTAAATATGGGACGCCATTATGCTATATAAACGCCTTGAAAAAGCCAAGCGGCGAAACGGTTTCCAAGCGGCCGAAAATAACAGCGAATGCTTTCCGTCGGCGATTCTACATCCACATCTTTACTAGGAGACGCCCATTGCTTGTCTCCCGCGTCCTGGAATTTTTCCTTTGAATGCCTTCCATTTACCCGATCCTTTGAACTATCTTTCCTATTCTCCCATCTACGGATTTACAATTGATGTCCACCTAGGAGCACGGACTTCGCAGCACTACAGGAACTTTATTGCCCACGGGCGTTGAACTTTGGGACTCACGTATTGTGAAGCATATTGCCTAGTTTATTGACTCCAGGGGAACACCCCTGTTCCTGAGTGCTTTGGATTTTCCTACCTTATTTGATCCACCTCCCAGGTGCACATATGTACTGAATATTGAATTATATATCTATATTTGTTATTAAGCCTTGTGCTTTTGTCTGTTTTTCCTGCCATTGTACTTAGCCTTTAGCTTTTGTTTACCTCATGAAGAATAATGGCCAGCTGGAAGGCATCCAGAGAAAGGTGACCAAAATGGTCAAAGGTCTTGAAACCACGGTTAACCACCCATTGCACCACCGGGGGCTCCAAAGAAGGGACATGACAGCCATGTTTAAATATATGAAAAGATGTCATATTGCAAAGACGGTGAAAAATGGAAAATGACAACAATGGAGCACACCTGTTCCAGGAGTTAGCAAGAACAGCTTCTCAGTTTCATTCTCTTCCTACATTTTCATTCCACTACTAATAGCAATACAGACAACATTATATTCTCTCCTAGTATATCCAGTATGTCTCTTTTAAAGGTAGCTCCAAGGTTCTGCCAACTTTTAAAACATTGAGTTCTCACCTAGAATCTGGAGTTAAGAGTCAGAAGAAGTTTTGGTTGGAGTCAGGAATGATAGAAATATAAATTCTAACTCATAAATAAAAACTTAAGAATATTTTAGTAATGTAAGCATTATGCTCTGACAGTCTACATTTTATAGTCTTAAGTTTTAATGTGAGTCCTATATTTATGTGAAAATTTTTAAAAATGTATAGCTTATTGCTACAGGCAATTTTTTGCTCAGAAAAGTATACCTAGCTAAATATATTCTATGCTCTAAATCATGTTCTGCATAGCATAATGATTCATGTGGGGGCAATGAAGTGCCATTACCACTGTAAATTTGTTATTACTAATTAATATGCATTTGTCATTTATTAAGGTGATGGAAATGGAGCTGAAGTGAGAGAGCAAAACATTAGATCAGTGTTTCCCAACCAGTCTGCCGTGGCACACTAGTGTGCCGTGAGCAATCATCAGGTGTGCCGTGGGAAATTGGAACCTCCAGAGAGGGGTGGGGAGGCCTGCCTCCCTTTCCCCAAGTAGAGACCTCCTCTTGCCTCCTGGGGGTTCTGTGTGGGAAGTTTGGCCCAGTTCTATTGGTGGGGTTCAGAATGCTCTTTGATTGTAGTGGAACTATAAATCCCAGCAACTACAACTCCCAAATGTCAAGGTCTATTTCCACTGAACTCCATCTGCGTTCATATTTGGGCATATTTTGTATTCATGCCAAGTTTGGTCCTGATCCAACATTGTTTGAGTCCACAGTGCTCTTTGGATATAGGTGAACTACAACTCCAAAACTCAAGGCCAATGCTCACCAAACTCTTATAGCATTTTCTCTTGGTTATGGGAGTTCTGTGTGGGAAGTTTGTGTCTTTCTGCCATTCCTGCCAGGATATCTATGTTGAGTTCATTGAAACAGTTCCAGGTTTCACACTGAGTGTATAAATACATTTTAAAAACATATTAACTATATGTATTACTGTGTTAGAGTGTCATTTTGTGTCATTTTGGTTGGTGGTGTGCCCCAAGATTTTGCAAATGTAAAAAGTGTGCCGCGGCTCAAAAAAGGTTGGGAAACACTGCATTAGATGACCACACTTTTAACAGCCCTGGTTCCTGCAAGTGTGATGACCCTCTTTCTGTACAGTGCAGACAGCGCTGCTTTGGCTGCAGAATGGATCACACCTGGAAATTTGCACATGGCATTAAAGCGCATGATTTTCCATGACAGCGATGCTCATAAGACTGGTGATATCCACGCCGCTTTAAGGATTGACAGCACAGCTAACCACAACAAAAGGCAGCTGAAGACCTGTCTGGAGTGGCTTATGACATAAAATGGGAGCAATTGATGCAGCAAATCCAAAGGGAAGGATTGTTGGCTGATCAGCCAAGATTAAGAAAACCAGAGTTCAGAGTGGGCAGACTTCAGTCCACATGTAACCGTTAGAGCCACAGTTGAGATATGCTGGGCTACTCGGCACTTCCAAGTAAAAAAAAATAATTTGGGGGGGGGGGGGGACGGGAAATAATGCTCCTGAAAGAAGAGAAAAAGTAAAATGAGATACATGCTCTCAATTTAAACTCCCACTTTAAATTGTGTGGGCTTTTTAAAAAAGAAAAGGTCTCCACTGAGATGACTTCTTATTATTATTATTATTTTAAAAGTTGATGACAGATTCCAAGTGTAGACTCTGCAATGAAGCAGATGAAAAGATGGATCACATCCTCAGCTGCTGCAGGAAGATCATGTAGACCAGGAGTGAGCAACCTACGGTCTACAAGCCGGATCCGGCCCAGCAGCCGCTTCTGTCCGGCCCGGGGAGAAGGATGTTGGGGGTGGGGCCAAGAGGAAGGGGTGCCGCTGCCACCATCCCATCGCGGGCTCTGTGGGGCCTGTGTCGGCAGACAGGCCGGAGGAACGGCGGCTTTGGACTGCCTGCCATCCCTGGAGGGGATCCGGGCCTGCACACTTGATCGTCTTCCGGGTCGCCAGGACGAACAGCCGCCTCAGATCACTGAGTGCTCCCCCTGCAGGCCCGGATTCCCTCCAGGGATGGCAGGCACTCCATAGCAGGGCGATCAGCCTTTAGGTGCGGCCCTCCATAATATTTTTTGGCTCTCGTGTGGCCCCTTGGAAAAAATAATTGCCCACCCCTGATGTAGACGGACTATAAGCAGAGGCATAATACCATTGCTCAGATGATCCACTGGAACTTTTGCCACAAACACCATCTGCCTGTGACAAAGAACTGGTGGGATCACAAGCCTGAAAAGGTTACAGAAAATGAACTACTCTGAATTCAGACTGACAAGAGTTTTGATAATAAGACTCCTGACCTCATGATTGTGGGGAAAAACAAAGTGTGGACTGTCAATGTTGCAATCCCAGGTGACAGCAGAATTGACGAGAAGCAACTGGAAAAGCTAACACAATATGAGAATTTAAAGATCGAACTGAAAAGACTTCGGCACAAGCCAGTAAAGGTGGTCCCAGTGGTGATTGGCCACTGGGACATATCCGATGATTGTGGGTTTTGAGAAAGCGTTTTGTATAACGCGAAACGGAGCGGGATCCTTTTGAAATAATCTTCCATCAACCCGACTCCGCATGAAGGATTTACTGTGGTGTACTGCTTGTTAAATATCAACTTTACCCTTCCTCCTGGGTTCTCCATTTATTTGGACCTTTATACAATTGATACAGATGAACTACGTATGAACTGTCATGAACTATTAACGTCCTTATTGTGGACCTAACAATCAATTCCATGAACATTTCAGGACTTTGTTTATCTGGTTCATTATAATTCGGACTTTCCTCCATCATTGTTCTATATTGTTAATTCCACGGTGAACGCAGTGAGTTGAATGACTATAGCATTCTGTTATTTACAATATTTTTTTATACTATGATATCTAGTTAATTGTAATTTGTTCCTGGTTTAGTTCAATCCAATACAAAAAGCCAGCACTGTTATCTTGTTTGCTGTGTACTCATCTTGTTGTGTATCAAATCATCATATAGCATTCTGTTATTTACAATATTTTTTATACTATGATATCTAGTTAATTGTAATTTGTTCCTGGTCATCATCATTCACTGATCTTGTTTGCTGTGTAAATACATCACACAATCCTAGACACTTGGGAATGGTCTGACGTGGGACCCAATACAAAAAAGCCAGCACAGTGATCTTGTTTGCTGTGTACTCATCTTGTTGTGTATCAAATCATCATCATCATCATCCAAAAATTTATCACACATTCCTAGATGCTTGGGAAGTGTTCGACTTGTGATTTTGTGATACGAAATCCAGCATATAGATCTCATTTGCTGTGACACACTGTGTTTTTGTGTCAGTAAACTAATAATAATACATTTTATTTATATTCTGCTTTATCTCCCCGGAGGGATTCAGAACGGATTACAGTATACAGCTATAAGGCAAACGTTCAATGCCTTTTACACAGTAAACAACAACGATATCCAATGCGCAGACAAAGGTAAAGGCCTTCCCCTTTCATCTCCGGTGTCTGGAGGCAATGCTCAACATAGGGGGAGGAATTTGGAGTCTTGGCGAAAATGAACCCATGTCCCCTAGGGGTCAAGGGGCAAATGGAGTTTTAGAAAATCACAGCAGGAGGAGATGTGAAACAACTTAGGATCCTATGTGGGGGAAACCCCTCCCATCCGCCTCTGGCAGTTGTTACAGACCAAATAAAATAAACCATCTGATTCATCCTGCTTCCCAGCTAAGTGCCTGGTGGACAGATGCCTTTCTTCAGGTACGCAGTCAGAAGAGCGAGTCTTATCTTTGCATTTTCAAAGGGAGGCGAGTGATGTTTGCCACTTGTGAATTTAGAAGGGGAGAAAATGCCAAGCCCTTTCGGCTCTCACAGAAGCACCTGATGCTTCTTCACAACATTACGAAAAGAGAGAGAAATGGGGGAGTGGGTGGGTGGGTGGGGGAACCCAGACAGCACAAGTCATGTTGGGGGAATGAAGCGGAGGAATCGGATCAAGCAGAGCGAGGGGGGGAAGGGAGCAGCGGATTCACTAGGGAAGTATCTTGACGTGAGGGACAATGGGTCTTAAATCAAAGGCATACATTATAATGACTAAGCTGACAGATTTGCACTGCAATGCAGAAAGCCGAGCAATATCCCAACATCTGCGCCGGCAGAAGAGGGGCGAGGAACGGCAGCATGGTGCCATGGCTTTGGAACCGGGGAGCAGAGTGGTGGTGATGGTTGTGGAGGAGGAAAAGGCACATGTCTGGCACCCTTACCTGTTACCTGTGCAACAACGGCTTGAGAAATCCTCCGGTTGGCCAGGAAGGCTTTGATTTCCTCTTTTATCACGCTGCTGTCCCTCCTATGAAAATAGGGGTTTGGGAAGAGGGGCAAGGGAGAGAGAGAAAATATATAACATAAGGGAAGGGGAGAGAGAGAAAGAGAGAAAGTAAAATTTGAAGATGCATTTTCAGGGGGACGGGAAAAGGGAAGGGGGGCGTTTGATATATTGCTCTCGCCAGCGGACATTTCTTTTAATCAGTGTCACCGGTTGATCAAAGCCTACAAGGAGGAGAATGGATGACTCACGGCCTGTATAAATTCATGCAAGCCATATGGAATGCACAAAGTTTCATTATAGGGGAATGAATAAATCTCTCCCTCCAGAAAATAAAGTGTGTGTGTGTGTGGGGGGGGGGGGGGGTAAATCACTAGCCCTGGCAGCTTCGGTCATAAAACAAAAACAACCTGAGGCTCTTGTACAGGGGAATGCAGCCCAAATGAGCAGCAATGCAAGACACATTCGGATACCTTGAGGCTCAGAGGGAAATCAACCCACGGTGGTATAGAAGCAAGGTGGGGCTTGTTCAGTCCATGGCCAGTCACGGAAATTGAAAAACAAGGCTCCCTTGACCCTCACTACCAAACCAGGTACCCTTGGTGGCTCATGGTCAGCAGTAGAGCAGGTGACCTTGCCTACTGTTATGAAGAAGACCACCTGCTGCTGTTTGGTGACAGGCTAGCCATAGCAGATTCTGGGGCAGGCATCATCAGGGGGAGAAAGAACTCTTGTCTGCTTGAGGCACATGTGAATGTTCCAGGTTCTGGCCCAGTTTACTTGTCCGAACGCATCCACCTCAAAATCTAAGATCATCCAGGGGTGCCCTGCTCTCGCTCCCGTCTACAGCTCAAATGCGCTTGGCGGGGACAAGAGACAGGGCCTTCTCAGCAGTGTCTCCCCGCCTATGGAACATGCTCCCGACGGAGGTAAGATCGGCTACCTCCCTCCTGGCTTTCTGAAAGAAACTAAAGGCTTGGGACCAGGCAATTGGACAGATGTAAGGCAGCACATTAAAGGGACAATCTAGAATGGCAATACGATCGAGGAGACTGGTCCATGGTGGTCCACGCCTTAGTTACCTCTAGATTGGACTATTGCAATGTGCTCTACGTAGGGCTGCTCTTGAAGACGGCCCGGAAATTACAACTGGTCCAACGGGTAGCAGATAGATTACTAACAGGAGCGACTTACAGGGAGCGGTCAACCCCCCTGTTTAAGAAACTCAACTGGCTGCCATTTATTTTCCGGTCCCAATTCAAGGTGCAGGTTTTGACCTTCAAAGCCCTGAATGGTTTGGGACCCGCCTACCTGCGCAACCGCATTTCCGTCTATGAACCCACGCGACTTCTTCGATCTTCCGGAGAGGCCCTTCTCTCGCTCCTGCTCTTATCGCAAGCACGACTTGTGGGGACGAGAGAGAGAGGGCATTCTCTGTGGTGGCCCCTCGACTCTGGAATTCGCTCCCCAGAGACACTAGGCAAACCCCCACCCTTGCAATCTTCAGGAGGAGCCTGAAAATATGGCTGTTCCAATGTGCCTTCAATGATTGAATCTATGATAATCCCTGACCAAACTCTTTATTTTCTGGTTGTGCAATTAAATCCTACCTCATCCCCCGGATACTTTACATTGCCCTATCTCCCAGTGTTTTTCTTAATGTTTTGATTTCATATTGTTGTGTTGTTTATTTATATTGGTTTTGTATTTTAGGTTATTTTATTTTCTGATTTTCTGTCGTGCTCTTGTGTTATATTGTGTTGATTGATTGATTGATTGATTGATTCGATTTGGTATACCGCTCTCTCCGGAGCCCAGAGCGGTTCACAAGATAAAAACCAGATAAAAACACATGAAACAGATAAAAGCGTTATAAAACCCTGTTCCCCCAATTAAAATCGCAGCAGACAACAATAGTACAGATGGCAGGGTGCGGCAGGACGGCAGATCAACAGGGCGGCAGGTTATGGCAGGTATCAGTCAGAGCCAAATGCCTGCCTAAACAGCCAGGTCTTCACTGACTTACGAAACGCCATCAAGCCCCGTAGAGCTCGCGTCTCCGCAGGCAGCAAATTCCAGAGGCATGGTGCAGCCACTGTGAATGCCCTCTGCCATGTACTCGACAACCAATAGGTCTTTATATTAGGTACCTCCAGTAGATTAAACCCCTCTGAGCACAGTGATCTACTGGGTATATATGGGGTAAGCCGCTCCTTCAGGTACACTGGCCCCAAACCATATAAGGCCTTAAAAGTCAGAACTAACACCTTGAAGGAGACCCGGAATTCAATAGGCAGCCAGTGCAGTTCGCGCAGGAGTGGGGTGACATGAGCAAATTTGGGGCTCCTGTGAGCAGACGTGTTGCTGCGTTCTGCACCAACTTGAGTTTCCGGATCGCCGACAAGGGAAGGCCAATGTACAGCGCATTACAGTAGCCAAGCCTCGAGATGACAGTGGCTTGGATCACCGTGGCCAGGTCGCAGCGGGAGAGGTAAGGAGCCAGACGTCTTGCCTGCCGCAGATGGTAAAACGCTGTCTTGCAGGCGCAGGCAATCTGCGCCTCCATAGACAGCTGTGGGTCCAGCCGGACCCCCAGGCTCTTAACTAGCGGCTGCGGGCAAAGTGCCACGCCATCAAACATCGGCAACTGGGTCTCTACCCCCCGCCCCCCGGGCGGCCCAGCCACAAGATCTCCGTCTTCGCCGGGTTCACCTTCAACTTTACTGTATTAATGGGAGTGGGGAGATGGTGGCGGGGTATAAATAAAGTATTATTATTATGTTGGTATTTTGGCCAGAGAGAAGGACACATACGTTCTCCTTGGGGGCCTGATCCTAGATTGCAGACAGGGTGAAATGTTGCCGTGGGACCACAGGCCCACCAAGGTTGTTTTCCAGGCCTGTGAATGCTGCAGAGGAGGTGAGGTGCCCATCCTCAAACTTCAAAAAAGCAGCCATTCATCCTTCTAAATAATTGCCGTCCTCTCTGTACCCAATTACTTCACATTTGGCTGTTGCTAGGTAAATTATGCAGTCATCCTTGTTGAGGCTGTGTTTGTTTGGTGCCTTCAAGGTCAACTCTAACTGAAGGTGACCTTCTCTCAGCCACATTTATTCTGAGGAGGTTTGCCATTGCCTTTGATTTTATGACTGAGTGCCTTGCCCAAGATCACCCTGTAGGTTTTCATGGCTGAGGAGAGTTGCAAACCTCAGTCTCCTTGAGTTCTAGTCCAATACTCAAACGACTACATTGTGTTGATAAAGAGATTTATTCAGAAGTCAGGCATTGCCTTCCCCTTAGGCTGGCAGTGTGACCTCTGGGTTTCTGTACCTGTGCAGGGATTTGTTCCTGGTCTCCCAGAGTCTCAGTCCAACGATTATTCCACTATAACAGGTCAGTCGATCGATCGCGGAGGCGGAACCAGTCGATCGCAGCCAGACCGAGCAGTGTAGCCTGGAGGAGGGAGGAAGCAGGGAGGAGAAGGAGGACAGAGTGCAGAAGGAGGAAGGGGTGAGAGAAGGAGCACCAGCCAACCACACCCCTCTCGTTCCCACCCAAAAAGTAGGGGAAATGGTGCACGTGACGTCATGCCGCCTATTTCCCCTACCTTTTGGCGGGAACGAGAGGGGCGTGGCTGCCTGGCACTTCTTCTCTCGTGGTGCCCCCTCCTTCCCTCTGGCCTCCTACTTCTCCTCTCGCCTGCTTCCATTGCTTGCAGGCGAGGAGATTGGGCCTGGGCGGCAAGTGGCTTTGCGCTGTCCCTCATGTGAGGCAGGGAAGGGAGGCTGCGAAGCCCCTGCCTGGGCGTGGAGGCCCTGGAGTGCTTCCTGGCCGTCCTCCTCGCTGCCAGCCGGCACGGTGTGACTCTGCTCCGCAAGGTAAGTGAACTGTACATCCCTGTGCTGTTGCTACAGGATCCGCCCCCGCCCCCGTAGGTGGACCGCCGCCCAAACTTGTCGCTGTGCTCCTGGTCGAGGCGGTCGAAGGTCTCCAAGGCGTGGAGGATCTCGTGCCGCGTCATCCCGGTGCGCCTCAGGCGTTGAAGCAGGTCTATCTGCTCTATGGTGAATCTGGACTCATCGGTACATCCCAGCAACCCCAACTCCCAAATGTCTCGGTCTCTTTTCCCCAAATTTCCCCAGTGTTCACATTTGGGCATATTGAGGATTCGTGCCAAGTTTGGTCCAGATCCATCATTAATTGAGTCCACAGTGTTCTCTGGATGTAGGAGAACTACAACTCCCAAACTCAAGGTCAATGCGCAGCAAACGCTTTCAGTACTTTCTGTTAGTCCCATGAGAGTTCAGTGTGCCAAGTTTGGTTACATTCCATCATTGATGGAGTTCAGGATGCTCTTTGATTGTGGGTTAACTAGAAACCCCAGCAACTACAACTCCCAAATGACAAAATCAATTGCTTCAAACTACAAGAAAGGAGATTCCCCCTGAACATGAGGAAAAACTTCCTAACTGTGAGCGCTGTTCAGCAGTGGAACTCTCTGCCTCAGAGTGTGGTGGAGGCTCCTTCTTTGGAGGCTTTTAATCAGAGGCCATCTGTCTGAGGTGCTTTGATTGTGATTTTGCTGCATGAAGGCAGAAGGTCCTTGGACTAGAGATGGTTATTATTATTATTATTATTATTATGGCTGGATGGCCATACATACAAAGAATTCTTAATACATTTGAAAATAGTTGTATGTTTTACATTTTTGTAGTGGGTAGGTTTTGACTTGGTTGTTTTATAAGTAGCTTGCAAGCCGAAAAAGTGTGAGCACCCCTGCACTATACAATTCTAGTTAACCTTTAAACACTTATGAAAAAACAGTATTTTGCAAAATGAGAAATGGATTCCTGACCACTTCTAGTTTTCTTTTATCTTTGTCCTTGGATGCATCTACGTTGCAGAATTAATGCAATTTGATACCATGGCTCAATGCTATGGAGCCATAGGAGTTGTCATTTTAAAAGGTCTTTAGACTTCCGCTGCAAAAGTGTGCTAGTGCTTCACAAAACTACAAATCCCAAAATTCTGTAGCATTCAACCAGGCAATTAAAGCAGTGCCAGACTGCATTAATTTTCCAGTGTAAATGTGCCCATTGCGTTCTGGAAATCTCAACGATGCCCAAATGGGATTTGTTTACACTCGTTCTATATCACAATTTTGAGGGTAGAAATTGGTAAGATAAGGGGGAAACCCGCTCGAAGCTATGCTGCCAGACCCACCTCATCAACTCTTCCACTTTGTCGTCGACGTCCAGGTCCTCCTCAGAGGCCTCAAAGCTGTACGACCGTTGGGCCATGCTGTTTGCCAGCGGGTAGCGCGTGGGCGACATCTTCCCGTTGAAGGCTGTCAACCGCTCGCTACTCTCCCTCCCGTTCTGATTGGTCGTGCAAGGCTGCGGGGAGGTGTCGTAGCTGTTGCTCGGCGAGGGGGACATCCCAGAGTGCTGGGTCTGTGTGGAAGCCGTGGCCGTGGAGGAAGACGCCGGGACGTTGTTGGTGCTGTTGCTACAGGATCCGCCCCCGCCCCCGTAGGTGGACCGCCGCCCAAACTTGTCGCTGTGCTCCTGGTCGAGGCGGTCGAAGGTCTCCAAGGCATGGAGGATCTCGTGCCGCGTCATCCCGGTGCGCCTCAGGCGTTGAAGCAGGTCTATCTGCTCTATGGTGAATCTGGGCTCATCGGTGTAGTGAAACATGGTTTCCAGCAGACTAGGAAGGAAGAGAAACAAAGGCATCAGATGAAATAGAAGATGACAGAACGCAAAGGTTAGATGATTGACTTGACCATCATCTACTATTTCTGTTTTACGTGTGGATTGTTAGACACAGGATAAATGTAGATTCTGATGGCTTAAGTGTTACTATTAAAAACAGGCCTAATTATAGCAATACTATACCCCATGCATCACACCATAAACTCTGCATTGATTTGGTATCAATATTGAAACACAGTAATTAAAAGCAAACAAAGACAAATAAAGACAAACTTGGTGTACCATTTATTTATTTATTTACATCAGGGGTGCTCAGGAAGTCGATCGTGATCGAATAGTCAATCCCAAGTCCATTTGAGGTAGCTTGCAGCCGGACGGGGGCGCTTCTGCGCGCGCTCCCGCTGCCGCCTTCCGCCTGCGCGGGGCTTCTTTCACCAAAATGAGGCTTTAGTGGGCGGGCCTTGGCGCTTGTCTCTTGCCATGCACGGTGTGGTGACGTGACCGCCCATTGGTTGCTGCTGGGGGAGGCGGCGTGCACAGGGATAGGATGCGAGGCTGCGGGAGGGAGGGAGGGTGTGTGTGTGAGAGAGAGAAGGTCTCACCGGAGGATGGTCCCCGAGGTGGGGCTGCAGCTGACGAGCACGCCCTCGACGCCCTGCCTCGCACTCCGCCCTGTCTCTCACTCGCCGCGGCCCTCGGGGGCCCAGGCTTCACTCACCGGCGTCGAGGGCGCGATCGCCAGATGCAGCCCCACTGCAGGGACCATCCTCCTTCGGTGAGGCCTTCTCTCTCACACACACACACTCCCTCCCTCCCTCTCACAGCCTCGTATCCTATCCCTGCGTACGCCTTCGCCTTGCTCTCGCCCCCCTCCCCCAGCAGCAACCAATGGGAGGTCACGTCACTACACCGTGCGTGGCAAGAGACGGGCGCCAGGGCCCGCCCACTAAAACCTCATTTTGGTGAAAGAAGCCCCGTGCAGGCGGAAGGTGGCGGCGACGGGAGCACGTGCGTGGCGGAGGACTGGGAGCGTGCCAGGTAGATCTTTTTGACTTGGTTGTTAGAAAGGTAGCTCGCAAGCTGAAAAGGTGTGGGCACCCCTGATTTACATCATTTTTACCCCGCCCATATCAGCCCGAAGGCGACTCAGGGCGGTGAACAATCAGCACAATTTGATGCCGTATAAAACACACATCAATAGAATAAAAACATCTCATTACAATATTTCTAAAAACATCACAAATAGAATGAACAATAAAAATATTTAAAAACTCCTGTTGTCATATTCTGTCCATATCCGTTCTGTTGTTATAATTGTTCCTGGGTCATTTAAGATTCAAGATTGTCTGATTAAGCTGAAGCTTCAAATGTTTGTTCGAAGAGCCCAGTTTTCAATTTTTTTCGAAAGGTAAAGAAGGAAAGGGCCAATCTGATATCCCTGGGCAGGGAGTCCCACAGCCGCGGGGCCACCACAGAGAAGGCTCTGTCCCTCGTCCCCGCCAGACGTGCTTGTGAAGCAGGTGGGATCGAGAGCAAGGCCTCCCCTGATGATCTAAGTCCCTGGTGGTTCATAGGGAGAGATACGTTCTGATAAATAAGCTGGGTCGGAACCATTTAGGCTAAAGCCAGCACCTTGAATTGTGCCCGGTAGCAAACTGGCAGCCAGTGGAGCTGATGCAACAGTGGAGTTGTATGCTCCCTGTTAGCAACCTGGTTGCCGCACGCTGGACCATTTGAAGCTTCCGAGCAGTCTTCAAAGGCAACCCCATGTAGAGCACGTTGCAGTAGTCTATACGGGATGTCCCCAGAGTGTGGATCACCGTCGCAAAGTCAGACTTCCTAAGGTACTAGTGCAGCTGGCGCACGGGTTTTAACTGCGTATTATAAAAACTGTTTTTCCTATTTAGAGTATGAGTTTCAGTTAACTGAGAGTTGACTGTATATATATCCCATCTTTATCCTAATATGGGGCCTAAGGTTGGTTACAGGGACATCTAGGAACATTGGGAATATCAAAAGTCGCAGAAAATATTTTAACTGGTTAAGAGAAAAACCTATTGTTTGGTGTTTCTCTAGCAATTGATAGATATGCAAAATGACAGAGAGAGAAACAGGAGAATTATTTGAAACACAACAAAATTAGTACACAGCAAACAAGGTCACTCTGCTGGCTGTTGTACTGAATCACACGTCAGACACTTCCCAAGAGTCTAGGACTGTGGGATGTATTGGCAAATAATGCATGCAGATCCCAGTAGGGTGGCCTTTTCCAGGTGACAGATAGTAATTTTGTCAGCACCGATTGTGTTTAAGTGCAGACCAAGGTCTTTAGGCACTGCACCCAGTGTGCTGGTCACCACTGGGACCCCCTTGACTGACTTGTGCCAGAGTCTGTCTTTATTTATTTGTCTTTATTTATTTATTTATTTGCTATATTTATATGCCATCCCGCATGCAGCTCAAGATGGTTTACAGTTGGTACCATGACCATAAAATACAATTTCAATACAATAAAACAATCAAATAATAAAACCATAGCAGAATCAATAAAATCAATAAAAAAACATGTATCATTAGGGTCTCTTTGCAGTTCAGTCTTTAAATCCTCATATCGTGTCAGCTTTTCCAGTTGTTTCTCTTCAATCCTGCTGTCGCCTGGGACTCCAACATTGACAATGCGTACTTTGTTTTTTGACACAATTGTGAGGTCATTAGTATCATTATTATGTGAAATCAATAACGCAAAAACTCATAGCAACCCAATAATGCAAAAATATTACAACACATGATTATTGGAGTGGGAATGCTGTATGCTCAAAATTGGAAAAAGATAGAAATACCAACAATAGAAGGAAGACTGGATCATAAAGGTTTTCAAATGGCAGAAATAGTCAAATGTGCCACAGTGATCAGAGATAAATAATAATAATAATAATAATAATTATTTATACCCTGCCACCATCTCCCCAAGGGTACTCGGGGTGGCTTACATGAGGCCAAGCCCAACAACATATCAATAAAACAACAAAGCAGCACAATAATATAACTCACAAATAAGCAATAACACACAAAAATTTAAAACCTTATGGCCGGGCCAGATATAATATATTCTTTTTTTTTAAAAAAAACACACTGGGCGCGAACAGAGTTAGGATGTATCTAAGCAGGAGGGTTTTAAAGGATAATGTAGGGAGATCAACCCAACGGGTAGTTAACGTGCTTCTGGGGACATTTTGCAGGGAATTGGTCAGAGCAGGGCATTGTTTACTTTATTCAGGGAAGGCACACTGGAGCAGCCACCTTTTCAGGCTCCTCCTAAAGACTGCCAATGTGGGGGCTTGTCCGATATCCTGGGGGAGTGAGTTCCAGAGTCGGGGGGCCACCACAGAGAAGGCCCTCTCCCTCGTCCCCAACAATCGCACCTGTGATTTTTTTCAAAACAACTTTAAGAAGAACTGGACTAAATTTTATAAGAAGAGATAAAAAGGCACGATATTATGGACTGAGGGGTTGTGAATCTGGACTGGATGGCCCTGTAGTCTCTTCCATTTCTATTGAAAGCAATAATAAATTTCATCTGAAATATATCTAGATACACTAGATCAGTGTTTCCCAACCAGTGTGCCGTAGCACACTAGTGTGCCGTGAGCTATCATCAGGTGTGCCGTGGGAAATTACAGTGTAGAGAGAGAGAGAGAGCCTGGCAGGAAACTTCAGGCAGCGGAATTAAGGCTTTCCTGGCCAAAGCAGCAATGCCAGCCAGCCTGGCTGCAGTCAGGGAGAGCCCTCAGCGTCCAGAACTTTCCTCCCTCCCTCCTCTCTCTCTCCTTCCCTCCCTTCCTTCCCTCCCTCTGCGCGCCAAGGGCTACCTGGCCGGGCTGTGGCTCCTGCTTCCTGGCTCCTGGGCACTCTTCTGCAAGGAGGAGGAGAGGGAGGAGGAGTCCGCGGGAGCTGCCCCCGTCCGACCCCGCTCCCAGAGGCTCGAGGCGAGGCTTTCTGCCCTCTAGCCCCTCTGCATCCGGGAAGGGGAGCAACCCCTCATCTCCCTGCCTCTCCTGGCTGTGCTCCGGGTTTGCTGCAGAGCAGAGGCCGGGATGTGCACCTCCACAGCCCAGCTTGGTTCCTTCCCGATCTGGCCCCAAGGCAACAGCAGGGAAGCCGAAGGGACGCGGTGGGGGGGAGGCACTCCTGGGGGGACTGGACCCCTTCAAGAAGGAAAGCTGGGGGTGGTGACGGCTGCAAGCCTCCACCACAGTTTGTTCCGAGGCTCGGAGCCACCCCGTGTGCTCAATTTCTATTCGTCCTGCTCAGCCGAGCCTGCGTGCGCTTCGGCCACTCAGCGCAGCCCTCCCCTGCAGGACGGTGATGGACCTCCTGTGTGTGGGCCTCCCGGGGGGAGGGGGTTTGGCGGAAGCAGCGGGGGGAGGGTGAGTTAGTAAAATGACAGAGTGTCATTTTGTGTCATTTTGGTTGGTGGTGTGCCCCAGGATTTTGTAAATATAAAAAATGTGCCGCGGCTCAAAAAAGGTTGAAAATCACTGCTGTAGTCTCTTCCATTTCTATTGAAAGCAAGAATAAATTTCATCTGAAATATATCTAGATACACTAGATAGCTAGAAAGTATTAAAAGTTGTATGTATGAGAGAAAGACTGAAACTGAACAAGTTTCCATGGGAGAAAATGCAAGTTTAGGTTTGTACTGAGAAGAAAGAGCTACTAAGCGCAGTGAGAATGAGTCCCAAATCAGTGCATATAGAACTTCAACCTTAGACTCCTATACCAGCCCTGCTCAACTGTAGTGAAATTAGAAATGATGCACCCCAGATGTTCGCAAACATGTCACTTGCAAAATAATCACATAAATCACAAGCCATGGGCTCAAGCCAATGTCTATATACATATGTATGCGTGGGAGTCTAAGACATTCTTGAAATTATTGAAGAAGTTATACGTTAACCTTTGGCACTGGACCAATGATTACGTTACTAGAGTTTATGGAAAGAGAAGAGCTTTAAGATATGGAATCGATTACTGCTTTGCTAATGACAACCAAAATGCAAGATGGCATGTATATGGAAATGTGAGGAAAATCTGGGAGTGGGGAGAATATGGGTTCATATGGCCCTGGCTAAATTAATAAACATTCCATGAGCAGCAGGAGGAAGACTCAAGAATGAGACACTTTCGGGAAAATGGACAGTTATCATTGCCTCTCAGTACTATCAACCCTACATTTGAAATTTTAACTTGGAAGATTTGATTACCGTGTTTTCCGGCTTATAAAACAACTGGGCATATAAGACAACCCCCAACTTTTTCAGTTAATATATAGAGTTTGGGATATACTCGCCATATAAGACTACCCCTCTTCCAAAGCAAACCAAATAAAAATTTAAAAAGAATCAGATTTGATTTCAATATGATATTTTCCTATTACTGTACCTCCTTCTCTGCCTCTCAGATCTCGCACATGCGCACCTGCACCACTTCACTGCCGTCTTCAGGAGCGAGATCTGAGAGGCAGAGGAGGAGGTACGGTAATAGGATACAAAGGCGGGCCAGTGTTTTTCTGGGCCCAGAGCCACTCTATCTCTTTTTTCCTACCCCGGGTGCCCCGGACGCCTGCAGCTTGCTCCGCCCTTCACTTACACCTTCCTGGTAAGGCACCCCTTCACCTCACCATCGGCACCGCATTAAGTCCACGAATTCTGATGAATGGATTTTTTTCTACCGTACTTGTACAACGTTGCCCTTAATGCTTTCATACAGTTGCTGCATACGGCAGGGACGTGGCCACTGCCATTTTTGAGCCCACCACCACCACCACCATATGCGGCAACCACAGATTCTCCAATTTGGATTGGAAGTTTCAGCACCTGCTCTATAAGACTCCCGGCGTATAATAATAATAATAATAATACTTTAATATTTGTGAGTCGCCCTCCACCACCGGTGCTCCGGGCGACTTACATCATTTAAAAACCCCAAAATACATCAATGTACATCAATTTAAAAACATAGATACAGACGGCAAGGAGAGGCTCAGTCATTCAAGGTACCGATCAGGCCCCAAACGCTAGGCGGAAGAGCCAGGTTTTCAGGTCTGACAGGAACCTAGTCCGGGTCGAAGTGGCTCTGAGGGCGGGTGGCAGTGAGTTCCAGATCATGGGGGCCGCCACGGAGAAAGCTCTCCGCCGGGTCTCTACCAGCCGAGCCTCTCGCACCCAGGGATGGTCATCCGATCACCGTTTATGGCACGTGCTGGCCTCTCGCTGGTTGGACCGTCAGCCGGGCGCTCAGGTAGGCTGGCCCAATGTTATGCCGTGCTTTAAAAGTGAGCACCAAAAGTTTGTAGAGCACTCTGAACTCTAGGGGCAGCCAGTGGAGATCTTTTAAAATAGGGGAAATGTGGTCCCTCACTGATGACCCAGAGATGAGTCTGGCCGCTGCGTTGTGGATGAGTTTTAGCCTCTTGGTTGTGGACAGGGGAGGCCCGCGTACAGGGCATTGCAGTAATCCAGGCGCGAGACAACGGTGGCATGTACCACGGTTCTCAGCGCCTCAGGTGGTAGGTAGGGGGCCAGCCGTCGTGCCCTACGGAGATGGAAAAAGGCGCCTTTGGCTGCAGCCTGGATCTGGGCCTCCATTGTTAGTTTTTCGTCCAGGATCACTCCCAGGCTTTTCACCGCCGGAGCAGGGGATAGGGACTCGCCTCAAAGAGTGGCAGCGGTGGGTGAGGGTCGGGTCGGCCAGGCCAGAGGATCTCCGTTTTTGCCGGGTTGATTTTGAGTCTATGTGCTCTGAGCCAGCTCGTCACCGCTCTCAACCCTTGGCTGAAGCTGTCCGGCACCGACGATGACCCTGGGTCAAGCTTCAGGAGCAGCTGAGTATCGTCTGCATATTGGTAGCAGGAGAACCCATGGCTCCTAGCAATGCTGGCCAGGGCTGGACGTAGATGTTGAAGAGGGTGGGAGATAGAATAGCACCCTGGGGGACTCCACACTCCAATTCACTTTCCTAGAGACCTGACCCTGCCACTCAACCCGCTGCGAGCGGCCTCGCAGGAACGATTCCAGCCAGGTCAAAGCCTTGTCTTGGATCCCAGAGGCAGCCAGGCGGTAGAGGAGCAAGTCATGATCAACGGTATCAAAGGCCGCAGTTAGGTCCAAAGGACTAGGACTGCCGAGCCTCCCGGTCCAGTTGACGGCGGATGTCGCCAGTGATCGCTACGAGGACGGATTCCACACCGTGACCCGCGCGGAAACCCGACTGGGACGGGTCTAAGCCCCCGGATCGATCTAGGAAGTCCCACAATTGGCTTTCTACCGCTCGCTCTAGGAGCTTACCCAGGAAGGGTAGGTTGGCAACCGGGCGGTAGTTTGCTGGGTCGCGGGGTCAAGGTTCGTCTTTTTCAAGAGGGGGCTGACTCTGGCCTCTTTCAGGGAGTCCGAAAGACGCCTGTCTCTAGGGAGAGATTCACCAAGTCCCTCAAAGCACCCGACATGATATCAATACTGGACTTAATTAGATGTGATGGGCAGGGGTCCGTTGGGCAGGTCGTCGCTCTTGCCCCGGTCACCAGCCTTCTCACCTCTTCCGTTGTTAGTGGGCTGAATTCTGAGAGACGGTGTTCATTTGTCCGGGTGAGGTGCTGGGACCTCGTGTCCCCTTCCTCGGGGTCAGCGGCAGGTCATGTCGAAGTGCCGCGATTTTTCCGATGAAGTAGTTTTGGAGGTCATCAGCTGTTATCGCCGAGTTGTTGTGTTCACTCCGTGGGGATGCGAGGAGACTCCGGACTACCTTAAAGATCTGTGCCGTGTGGGAGCCCGCGGCTGTGATCTGGGCCGCATTATAGGATCTCTTAGCCTTTTTGATCTCGTGTTCGTATAGCCTGTGCTGTTCTCTGTAGGCCGCTCTGGTATCCCCGCTGGGCTTTCGTCGCCAGGTGCTCTCAAGTTGCTTCCTCCGGTGTTTTATCTGCTTTAGGTGCGTTGTGAACCATGGAGAGCAGGTTTTCCTGGGGCGGAGGGCGCCTTGGAGCTATTTGGTCAATGGCCTTTGAGAGAACACTATTCCATCTGGCGACCAGATCTGGCAGTGATCCTCCGGGGGACCTCCAGGGGTTCCAGCGCGCGCGAATGCCCTCGGGTCATCGCGCTCTTTTGGCGGGCTAGAATAGACCTTGGCTCCGATCTTGCTGTGAGGAGGATGATATCTACCCTCACGGTCAGGTGGTCCGACCAAGGTACTGCTCTGGTATCACGGTGATTTGTGGCGAGACCCTGGCTGAAAATCAGGTCCAGCGCATGGCCAGCTTGGTGGGTGGGGCCAGTATCTGTCCTAGAGAGGTCGAGGGCGTCCCATGTGCATGAGGAATTCTCGTGCACTGGGTGTGAGAGGGACTGTGTCCGGTGGATGTTGAAGTCACCCAGTATGAGGAGCCGGGGAACCTCAGGGCCCAGTCCGCAATCAGGTCCTGTAAGGCAGATGTGGCTTCTTTATGGGTCCCGGGGGCCCGGTAGACCACCAGGATCCCCGTCTTTCCTTCCTCTCCAAGGGTTGCTCCCAGGCATTCTATGCCGGTCATCTCCGGTGTTTGGAGGACAGAGGTGGCAACAGCGTCCTTACGACCAGCCCTACTCCCCCGCCCGTCCTGTAGATCTTGGTTGATGAAAGGCTCGAAAGCCTGGGGGGGCTATCTCCTGGAGGAGGACACAGTCGCCGTCCTGGGTCCATGTCTCTGTGATGCATATGACATCTGCGTCCTGTTCTGCGATAAAATCTCGCAGGGTGGCCAGCTTGTTACAGATCGACCTCGCATTAAGGAACAGGAGTGAGGACCAGGGTGTGGCTGGTGTTTGCTGACGGGCCTGGCATCTGGTATAAGACGACTCCTGTGCATAAGACTACTCCCGCCTATAAGACTGCCCCTGACTTTTGCAAAGATTTTCTTGGGTTAAAAAGTAGTCTTTTTAGTCTCTCCCGTTGCGACCTTGCCACGGTGATCCAAGCCACGGTCATCTCGAGGCTCGACTACTGTAACGTGCTGTACATTGGCCTACCTTTGTCGGCGATCCGGAAACTTAGACTGGTGCAGATCGCAGCAGCCCGCCTGCTGCTGGGAGCTACTAGAACATCTCACATAACACCTCTCCTGCGCGAACTGCACTGGTTGCCGATTGAATTCCGGGTCTCCTTCAAAGTGTTAGTTTTGACTTTCAAGGCCTTACATGGTTTGGGGCCAGTGTACTTGAGGGAGCGGCTTACCCCATACGTGCCCAGAAGATCACTGTGCTCAGAGGGTCATAACATGCTTGAGGTCCCAGGTTTGAAGCTCCATAGGCTTTCCAGCACAAGGCAGAGAGTGTTCTCGGTGGCTACTCCGGTCCTGTGGAACTCGTTGCCGGCCGAGATGCAGGCCCTGCGGGACCTGATGGCCTTTCGTAGGTCTTGCAAGACCTGGCTGTTCAGGCAAGCATTTGGCGATTGACCGGTGCTTGAATTAATAATCTCCCGCCTAGCCGTGCTACTACTGTCCTTTGTCAATCTCCGATCGGCCAACACCATATTGTGAATTTTTTCAATTGTTTCGGGTGTAGAGACCTCAACAGGGCATCCAGAACGTTCGGCATCTTCCGTGCTTGTACGACCACAACAAAATTCAGTAAACCACTTTTTTACCATTGAAATTGATGGTGCAGAGTCCCCACAGTATTTATCAAGCTTAGCCTTGGTGTGAGTGATGGTTTTTATCCGCAAAAAAAAAAAGCTTAATGAGCACACGAAATTCAGTTTTTTCCTTTTTCTCCTCAAATCACGCGGTAATCTGCTATCAATGGCTGTCAAACACAAACTAAATGGCGCAGCTTGTTCAAATTTTGACAAGATTCAACTGACAGATGCCTGTTGACAGGAGCAGTGTTTCCCTTTCAGTTAAGAGGTGGGAAATTAAAAAAGTCACGGACTTATTGACCCACCCTCGTATAACAGTTACTAGCCCAGCCTTTCACAGCTTTTCTGAGTTGGCAAAAAAATCAGTGAGAAAATCACACTGTGAAGACAAACCTCCCAAAAAATCCCTGAAAACCAAGCTCTCTCTAGGGATGTGTGACGCTTCCCACTGTAAGAACGAGCCCATCTGCACTTCCCGTTGTAAACCACATGTACATTTGCAGCGTAAAGGTGCCCTGTGTTTAACAGACCAATTTACAAGGCCGTTGAGCAGCCAAACATTGAAGAATAATGTTATGATCCTCCTCGTTAATTAAGGGACGCGTGCTCCCATTAGTGGTTTATCACTACACCAGGGTCTGGGGACTGTATAATTCTCCAGGCACCTTCTTTAATGGGGATATTTTCATATCTTTCTCAGCGGTGGGCTGCCTGGCTTTCTTGTCCCCTTGGCTGGACTTGCCCGTCCAGTGAATGAGAGGAGGAAATACAATGCCTGCTAGTAAAATAAGGAGGAGAAAAGGGAATAAGAGGAGTTTAATATTTCAAAGGATGTCACACTGAGGAGGGGGGCAAACTTGTTTCCCGCTTCTCCAGAGACCAGGACACAGAGGAATAGATTCAAATTGCAGGAATATAGATTCCACGTAAACATTAGGAAGTCCTGATGATCTGAGCTGCCCAGCAGTGGATAACATTACCTGGGAATGTGGTGGGATCTCCTGTTCTGGAGGGTTTAAAAACAGCAGCTGGATGACCATCTGTTGGGAGTGGTTTGATTGGGCATTCGTGCATGGCAGAGATTTGAATTGGATGGCCCATGGGATCAGTGCCTTCCACTTATGAGAACAGCTTTGACACTCAGGAAGTTCTTCCTAACATTTAGGTGGAATCTCTAGATCAGCAAAGAACAGGTTTCCTCGTTCCTCAATATGACATCCTTTCAAATATTTAAACATCTAGACCCTCTTAACCTTATTTTCTCCAAGCTAAACCTACCAGGCTCTCTAAGCCACTCCTCATAGGTATTCATGGTTTCCAAACATTTGATCATTGTGGTCAAGTCATTCAGGAAAGGGATGTGGAATTGGATCTCTGAAATCATAGAATCAATTTTGGGAAGAGTCAGAGAAGGGTGGTTGTGTGTGTGCGTGCATATATATACACACACCTCCATATATACAGTGTGTGTGTTGTAGTTGAGCAAACTGAGCCTGTAGTTGCTACAGGTAGTAACTCGGAGGAGGATTCTGTGTTGGACATGTCACTGGAAGAGGGAGGTTTAGGCGGACTGACTGCAGCTGGGAGGAAAAGGGCTGCAAGTGCTGAGAGTTTGGAAGAGGCAGAGCACAGGAGAAAGGTCCGACAAATACTTAGGGAGCCTACCAGTGATGATACTTTTGAGGGGTTTGATGTAGAGTTACCTTCAGAAGAGAGTGATACCGAGCTGGACTCAGCACTGGTGCAAGATGTCAGGGATGTGATAAATGCTGAGTCCAGCGAAAGCTCCTTTTTTTGGCTTTTCGAGTGACCTTGCTTGGCCTAGTGGGGATGGTGAATCGGACTGGGGTCCTTTAATTGCTCAGCAAAGGTGGGAAGATTGGAGGAACACACCCAGGGCTGCAGCTGAGGGAATGGGGCAGAGTTGGGTGGGGAGTCTGATGACTCTGATTTGTAAGGGTATTAAAGTAAGGCCTGGGGATTTGGGACTCTGCGGTCGGCCAAGGTGTTGCTGGTGGGTTGCTGGTTCGTGTATTTGGTGCTCTTGTTTCTTGTATCGCAGTTCCTGATTCCCAGCAAGCTTGACTACCGCGTTTCGTTTGGGCTTTTCCTGTGTTGCTCTCCTGGAATTGGAGAAGCACTCTTCCTTTCCTTTTCTGGACGGGTCTTCACATCGCAACAAGACTTCAAGCCGGAATAAAGTCAAGGACTTCAAGAGACGGACGTCTTCACTGTTTTTGTTTACAGGGTTATTGTGGGTTCCTTTTATGCCGGACTGTGGCTGTGTTTTTGTTTTAAATAAACTGTAAATACCTTTACTAGCTTGGCGTGTCTTGGAGCCATCTGTGGGGGTTTCGACAGTGTGTGTGTGTGTGTGTGTGTGTATATATATATATATATATATATATATATACTGTATATATATACACACACACGCATACACACACATGGAATTGCATATATATATATGCACACACACAAACATATGCATATATATACATATGGAATTCTATATATATAGATACATATGTGGAATTGGATCTCTGAAATCATGGAATCAATTTTGGGAAGAGTCAGAGAAGGGTGTGTGTATATGTGTGTGTGTGTGTGTATGCACACATACACACACACATATATACAAATGTTTATATATATGTATATATATATGTGTGTGTGTATACATATATATATATATATATATACACACACACACCCTTCTTTGACTCTTCCCAAAATTGATTCCATGATTTCAGAGATCCACTTCCACATATGTATGTGTATATATATATATATATATACAATTCCATATGTGTGTGTATGTATGTATGTATGTATACGTAAGGACTCCTGAAACAATATCTCAGACTCAGCCAGATTGATCACCAACAATGGTCCACCCTGGCCTCACATCGGGAGGCATGGAGATGCACTATCCACAATGCTGTGGCCTCTTTCGAGAAGTCATGCCGAATGGTTCTCGAAGAGAAACGACAACGCAGAAAGAACCGCAACTTGGAAACAACATCACCGAAGGAGACTTTCTGCTGTGCTTTCTGCAACCGAACTTGCCTATCTCAGATTGGCCTTTTTAGTCATCAACGCGCTTGTAAAAAGCGTGGAATGAGTCCTTCCTAAGAATCTTTGTTCGTGAAGTAATGCCGAGAATGAATATATATATGTATATGTATATGTATGTGTGTGACCATCTCCCTGAAGAGACTCGGAGCAGCTCACAAAAAGCACACAATAGTGCAGAACACACAAAATACAGAAAGATACATAGCAAATAAAACAATAACAAAATAAGTTAACAAAACAATAATTAGATAAAAATAACATACAAATGTACCTGAGTCAAAATAAAAACTTTTCATATTAAATTGCCCAGTCAATTACTAGGAATTTAGGAATATTTTCTTGTTTGGATATGTTAAATCAAATCTATTTCATGTTCTATCAGTCATAGCAGCTTGATGACTTATTTGATGGTTGTGTGACTTCAAGCAAAGTTTTAAACCTATGATGACATTATCACTGCTCTGAATAAGTTTGCCACTGCCTTCTCCTGAGGCTGAAAAAGTGTGAATTGCCCAAGGTCACAGGGTGGGTTTCATAGCCAAGCAAGGATTCAAACTTTGGTATTGTAGGCCAACATTCAAACCATTATACCACACTGTCTGCTACTAATTGTTATACATTTGCCATTTATGAAGACGTAGTAAAATAGGAACAGAACAGTCAGTGCTGGAGTCAAAGCTTGGTGCACCAATTTCCTGGTTTGGGCTCAGGTGATGGTCATCTTCTACCCTTGCCCGCTCAGATTTCCCCTTCAATCTATGCACAGGAGCCTCTTTGCCTAATTGTTCAGCCCTGGCAACGTCCGAGCTAAAATTGCTCCAGTCACGAGGCAAAAAAATGGCCCGCCCAGCTGCAACTCTGCCGCGTCTGTTTAGGAATGCAAAGCGGGACGCTCCAAATGCAGAAACCCGCCGCGGACTTTCGATCAAAGTGATGACAGTTAATAAGAACAGCCCGAGACGTCTGAAAATAAATCCAGCATAATCAAATGCTCGCCGCCACACGACTTACACAAGCCAGGCCAAGAATGGAATGGCAAGACATTAATTCTTGCGAGTGTCCTCGAGTCCTTCAGCTACCGAATGCGAGCAGGGTTCCAAGTACTTGCGTGAAACAATTACTCTAGACAGAGGCTCGGTTCAGACAGTGCACCAAACCATGGTTTGCAGTAACTTGTGGGTTTAGAGCACTAATCATTGGCGGACGTATAACAGGGAAACCAGACTTCAGAACTCCCAGCCTGCTTGACCTTCTCATCTTATCCACAAATTACAAGTAAGGCTATTTTACTACTGACCAAAAGGTCATGAGTTCGAAGCCAGCCCGGGTCAGAGTGAGCTTCCGGCCAATTGTGTAGCTTGTTGTCGACCTTTGCAACCCGAAAGACAGTTGCATCTGTCAAGAAGGAAATTTAGGCACCACCTATGTGTGGGGAGGCTAATTTTTAAAAAGTTTCGAGGCCATAAAAAAACTCCAGCAAAAGCATGCGGGGAATGCGGAATTTATTTCATCAGTGTCACAGATGGACAGTGTAGCAACAGCTCCCCTGGTGGCCAGAAGTTGGAATGTTAAATAGCCTCTGACTGTCTGTCTATGTGTTGTGTGTCTATGGCATTGAATGTTTGCCATGTATGTGTACAATGTAATCCACCCTGAGTCCCCTGCGGGGTGAGAAGGGCAGAATATAAATACTGTAAATAAATAAATAAATAAATAAATAAACTTGTTTACTATGGTTTTCCACCCGATGGCCAATTTTCAAACGTGGAATATTCTCCAAATTTATTATTATTTATTTACGACATTTCTATACCGCCCTTTCTCAGACCAAGGGCGACTCAGGGCAGTTTACAGTTGGCAATCATTCAATGCGACATCACAAATAACAGTTAAAAACAACCATAAAAAGCAATAAACAATTACCATAGAGCAGTGTTTCCCAACCAGTGTGCCGTGGCACACTAGTGTGCCGTGAGCAATCATCAGGTGTGCCGTGGGAAATTGGAACCTCCAATACCCTTTCTTCCCCTTCCTGCCAAACACTTTTTCTTCTCCACTTGGGCTCCCTTCTTCCCAGCCTCGCTCTGCTCGCTTTGCCTCGCTTTGCTCTGGGGCAAGTCTGCGCAGTAGCGGCCGCATGGGTCACATCTTCCTCCCCCCCTCTCCTGTAACTCCAAAATATCAAGGTCTATTTTCCCCAAATTCCATCTGTGTTCACATTTGGGCATATTGAGTATTCATGCCAAGTTTGGTCCTGATCCAACATTGTTTGAGTCCACAGTGCTCTCTGGATATAGGTGAACTACAACTCCAAAAGTCAAGGTCAATACCCACCAAACTCTTACAGTATTTTCTCTTGATTATGGGAGTTCTGTGTGGGAAGTTTGATTCCATTCCATCATTGGTGGAGTTCAGAGTGCTCTTTGATTGCGGGTGAACTATAACTCCCAACTGTTGAGCAAGACCTTTGTGTGTGTCTTTCTGCCATTCCTGCCAGGTTATCTATGTTGTGTTCATCAAAACAGGCCCAGGTTTCACACTGAGTGTATAAATACATTTAAAAACATATTAACTATATGTATTACTGTGTTAGAGTGTCATTTTGTGTCATTTTTGGTCGGTGGTGTGCCCCAGGATTTTGTAAATGTAAAAAATGTGCCGCGGCTCAAAAAAGGTTGGGAAACACTGCTCTAGATCAGCAAATAACAGGTTTCCTCGTTCCTCAATATGACATCTGTGACGACTTGGGCTAATAAACTGAGAGGCTTTTCATGCCAAGTTTGGTCCTGATCCAACATTGTTTCAGTCCACAGTGCTCTCTGGTTATAGGTGAACTACAACTCCAAAACTCAAGGTCAATGCCCACCAAACTCTTATAGTTCATTTTTCTTGGTTAGAATGGGATTGCGTTCTGCTGTTGAGAAGACCTTTGTGTCTTTCTGCCATTCCTGCCAGGATATCTATGTTGTGTTCATCGAAACAGGCCCAGGTTTCACACTGAGTGTATAAATACGTTTAAAAACATATTAACTATATGTATTACTGTGTTAGAGTGTCATTTTGTGTCATTTTGGTTGGTGGTGTGCCCCAGGATTTTATAAATGTAAGAAATGTGCCGCGGCTCAAAAAAGGTTGAAAAACACTGCCATAGAGTATAAAATTAAATTTAAAAAATATTACAAAGCATTAAAAACCGTAGAAGCCTTAAAAACATTATCGTAAAATAACAACTGGAATTTTGATCCTGTCAATCTGACCAAGCAACCAGCTAATAGGGTCAACATCAGACATGAAGCCAGCTTGTAGTGTCAATAACAGGCATGAAACCAGCTGGTAGGATTAACATCTGATGTGAAACTACCCCAATGGTTGGATGACTAATTGCAAACCATAGCTAACCATTCAGTTATCACACCATGCCATAGAAAATGCTCCTTAACTATGTTTTAGTGGAGGAGTGATAACAGTGCAGCTTCCAAACATTGGCTGACTGCAACTCCTGTGTTCTTTCAACATTGGCTGCTGGGGACCTCAGTTCAAGAACTTCTGAAGAGTTTCACAATTCCCATTCCTGGTGGACTCTTAATTTAATGATTCTTCTCAAGTGGGAACATCTGCAGTAAGAGGTTCCCTTTCAAGAAAACTCTCATGACAACAGTTCAATAACAAAGCATTTCAAATTTTTGCTACGGCTGGAATGTTCAGCCTCCTGCATTAAAATCACTCAACATTCTGAATGCAGGTGATTGCAAAAATTAGAAATTGCATTAGTGTTGTTGTTTATATTCTTGTCATTAGCAGTTTTATTTATGCTCTGCCTTTCACTTGTTTTCCCACATGGAAGACAAACGCCTCTAAAACAGAGATAAGAAATTGTGTCTATCTGTTGTTGTTGGATTGTAGCTTCCATCATACCTGAACATTGCCTACACCAGGGGTGCCCACACTTTATCAGCAGGCGAGCTACTTATAATAAAACCAAGTCAGAAAGATCTACCTACCTCCTCAAGGCTGGAGAGGGGAGGGGCGGGGCTTGCCATGGCTTGGCTCCACCCCCCTCTGGCTTCAGCTCTACCAGCAGCTTCTCCAGGCTTGAGGATGGCAATGCCAAGCCAGCCTTGTGCTAGCTATGCCACCACTGGCTTGGCATTGCCATCCTCAAGCCTGGAGAAGCTGCTGGTAGAGCAAAAGCCAGAGGGGCGGAGCCAGGCCTCCCCAAGCCCCTCCCCCTCCCCTCTGGCTTTGGAGCTCCCAGCAGATTCTCCAGGCTTGAGGATGGCAATGCCAAGCCAGCCTTGTGCTAGTTATGCCACCACTGGCTTGGCATTACCATCCTCAAGCCTGGAGAAGCTGCTGGTAGAGCAAAGCCAGAGGGGCGGAACCAGGCCGCGCCAAGCCCCGCCCCTCCCCTCTGGCTTTGGAGCTCCCAGCAGATTCTCCAGGCTTTAGGATAGCAGTGCCAAGCCAGCCTTGTGCTAGCTATGCCACCACTGGCTTGGCATTGCCATCCTCAAGCCTGGGCTGCTGGTAGAGCGGACACCAGGGGGAGTCAGGCTGTGCCAAGCCCCGCCCCCTCCCTCTGGCTTTAGAGCTTCCAGCACTTCAGGCTTGTGGATGGAAATGCCAAACCAGCCTTGTGCTAGCTATGTCACAACTGGCTTGGAATTGCCATCCTCAGGCCTGGATAAGCTGCTGGTAGAGTGAAGCCAGAGGGGGCGGAACCAGGCCGTGCCAAGCCCCTCCCACTCCCCTCTGGCTTTGGAGCTTCCAGCAGCTTCTCCAGGCTTGAGGATGGCAATGCCAAACCAGCTTTGTGCTTAGCTATGCCACCACTGGCTTGGCATTGCCATCCTCAAGCCTGGAGAAGTTGCTGGGAGTGCCGAAGCCGGGGGAGGGCGTGGGGCTTGGCGTGCCCTGGCTCCGCTCCCTTCTGAGAAGCGCCCCATCCGGCTGGGATCGACCTCCTTCGGTCCCGGGATCGACTGGTCGATCGCGATCAACTTCCTGGGCAGCCCTGGCCTACACTCACTAGGGCTAATGGGACTTACATCCCAGCAACATCCTGATGACAACCACTGCTTGCCCCGGTTTTAAAACAAAAAAAAGCATAATCTACCAAGAAATCATGACCATCTGTCCTATTTTAACATATATCCAAATTCAACCTGACTAATAAAATCGACTAAAGTGTATGTGATCAATCTAATCGGATTTCTTTAATAAAGCTGCAGATGTAATTAACTATTCCAAAGATACAAAATTAGAAAAATAAAATAAAAAATGTGTTGTTGAAGGCTTTCATGGCTGGAATCACTGGGTTGTTCTGTGTTTTCCGGGCTGTATGGTCATGTTCCAGTCCTTCCTGGAGGGTTGGTCTCAGAAGGTGTTACTGGGCGACACCTGTTCAACTCCACAACCATTGTCTTGCGGAGTCCCTCAGGACTGTCCCCGATGTTACTTAACATCTACATGAAGCCGCTGGGGGAGATCATTCGTAGTTTCGGAGTAAGGTGTTATCTGTATGCAGATGATGTCCATATCTGTCACTTCTTCCCACCTGTCACTAAGGAGGCTGTCCAGACCTTAAACCAGTGCTTGGCCGCTGTGTCGGACTGGATGAGGGCTAGCAAATTGAAATTGAATCCAGACAAGACAGAGGTTCTCCTGGTCAGTTGAAACGCCGGACAGGTAATAGGGTTACAGCCTGTATTGGAAAGGGTTACTCACCCCCCCGAAGATGCAGGTTCACAGCTTGGGAGTGATCCTGGACTCATCGCTGAGCGTGGAACCCCGGGTCTCGACAGTGGCCAGAGGAGCTTTTGCACAACTAAGACTTGTGCGCCACCTGCGCCCGTACCTTGGGAAGTTTGACTTGGCCACGGTAGTCCACACTCTGGTTACATCCCGATTAGATTACTGCAATGTGCTCTATGTGGGGCTGCCTTTGTAGATGGCTCGGAAACTCCAGCTAGTACAACGGTCGGCAGCCAGATAGAGGTATGGAAAACAGTTTCCTGTAGAGCGTTATCATCCAAGGTCAATCAAGAAAACTCCAGTGCTCCATGCTATCTTTGTGCAGGTTGCTTTATAAACGAAGATTGTACAGTAGTTCCATGTGGACGCCTTACGGTATTACATGGAGCTCAACTGTTTCGCAGGGAGTTCCAAAGCTTCCTCAGAGGCAATCCTTGGGAGTATTGTACTCTATTTGGCAAATTGCAGGCATATATATATATATATATATATATATATATATATATATATATATCATAGCATAATATACGATTTGCATCATAGGTAGGTGCAGGCCCTATTGACCCGTGTGCAAAGGTGAGCAACTGTAAAGTTTCCAGGGGCTCGTTTTCTGTCCATCAGACCTTCTAACACTCACACAGACTACTCATAACATCAAAAGTTCAAAACAGCATCAAGAAAAAAAGCAAAGGCTGCCAGAATTTAATTTCTGACTTTGGAAACCACCTTGAGTCACATGAGAACATACAGTAAATAAATAAATTGTCTCTCATTGTGGTTTCTAGTCCTTTTGTCCTGAAAAGTAGTTGTGTAGAGCAGTGTTTCCCAACCAGTGTGCTGTGGCACACTAGTGTGCCGTGAGCAATCATCAGGTGTGCCGTGGGAAATTGGAACCTCCAATACCCTTTCTTCCCTCTCCTGCCGAACACTTTTTCTTCTCCACTCGGGCTCCCTTATGGGAGTTCTGTGTGGGAAGTTTGATTCCAGTCCATCATTGGTGGAGTTCTGAATGCTCTTTGATTGTGGGTGAACTATAACTCCCAGCTGTTGAGCAAGACCTTCGTGTGTGTCTTTCTATGTTGTGTTCATCGAAACAGGCCCAGGTTTCACACTGAGTGTATAAATACATTAAAAAACATATTAACTATATGTATTACTGTTTTAGAGTGCCATTTTGTGTCATTTTGGTTGGTGGTGTGCCCCAGGATTTTGTAAATGTAAAAAATGTGCCGCGGCTCAAAAAAGGTTGGGAAACGCTGGTGTAGAGCAGTCTAGACAAGTCATGGGCAGGACAACCACTTTGAGAACCTCGGTGTGCTAATACTGCTCTAAAAACATTTTTAAAGTCCTGTTGGAACTAACGATAAATCTTTGAGAAAGGGATGCAGAGTCACTACTAGACTTTTGCAAAATTAGCAGCCACCAAAGTGCCTTCATAGAGTGGGACCAAAAGAGGCTATGCACCTCTTGTAAGTGTTTAGCCAACATCATAATAGCAGCAGGAGACCCTCAGGTCAACAGTCTTCTGCCAATTTATAAGATTATGCATACTTAAGCTTTTGAATATGTATGGGGGAAATGGCAGCTGGCATACTTACAGCACTGGAAAGGTTCTCAGCATACTTCACATGGGGAGAGGAAGTCAGAAAGCCTCTGAGAGGTCTTCACCATCAGTTATCATTCTGAAACAGAGAAAGGAAAGACGAGTGAGGAAGACAAGCAATTTATTTTTAATAGCGTTTAATTATAAATCATTTACCATATCATTCCTTACAACTGGGAAACCACCGTGAGGCCAATATTATTTCCTGGTCCTGTGCCTGAAGCTCCCACCTAGGATTTGGGAAAGCTAGCTTTTGGGACAACAGTTCCCCAAAATCCCCAAGCAGTGACCCTAGGAGTTGCAGAGTATGGTCCATTACAATCCCTTCGTCTTTGTTAATGTTGCTGTGTTCCTCCAAATGCTTCGTTTTTACCTTAATATGGCTAGTCCGGCAAGATCTGTTCAGTGGGACGTTGCCTTTGCCTTCCTCTGGGGTTACTTACAATGGAGGTAAGTCCCACTGAATTACACTAAGCATGCATATGAGTGTGCTATGGCTTACCATATTTGAACTAACTGTCTGAGTGTTGGTGGTAAGAGAATTAACTCTGTTTCTTTAGATCAGTGGTTCCTAACCTGTGGTCCGTGCAAGAACTAAAATATGGTCTGTGGCCTCACCGTTACTACACCATTGCAACAAGATCAACTGGTCTCACAAAGCCATCTTATAGGGCTAAGGCTTATTATATATGGGTTTCTTTGGGCACGCAGAAAAACCCTATTCCTTGTGTTTGAATTTCTTGTATTTATTTATTATTGTAATTGTATTTTTCTTTTATTATTATTTCTGAAATATTTTGTATTTCACTGTGTTGTATTGTATTTTAGAAGGGCTTGGCCTCATCTTAACCGCCCCGAGTCACCATTGGGGAGATGGTGGCGGGGTATAAATAAAGTTGTTTATTATTATTATTATTATTATTATTATTTGCTGGAAGGCATATGTTCTGTACAAGAAACTTGAGCTGATGTAGTCTATCCAATGCAGTTTTCTGAATCAGCACCCTAGATAACCAAACCAAATCTAAACTTGAGTAAAAACTGATTTGTAACCCTTTTGGCATTAATGTTTGAGAATGGTTCCTAGTCAGAATGGTCTCTGGTCAAAAAAAAGGTTGGGAACCACTGTTTTAGATGCTGAAATTATGTTTAAAAACTCACACAATAGGAGTCATGTTCTCTATTCCCCTGTCTTCATAAGGAAGCACCCAGTCCAAAGGTCAATCACATCAAGAATATAATTAACCTCACACCAGGTGGTTGATTTAGTGGAGTGGTTCCCAAACTTTTTTGGCCTACTGCCCCCATTCCAGAAAAAAAAATTACTCACCGGCCCCCTATAAATTAATGTTTAAATTTTTAATAGCAATTAATCAGAAAGATATATGTATTAATATTTCTACCTTTTTTTCAGAAAATATAATAAAGAAAGTTGTAAATTAGAAACACTGAAGTTTGAAATTATGAAACTATTTATTGAACTTAGAATAGAAAGGTAATACAAAAAAAGTTAAAACATTCGAAAGCATCTTAATGAGAAGGATGAACCTGGTCTGCTGCTACCAAGCTAGTAATCCTCGGCTCTATTTTCGTCAGCAGTAATCTCAAATCGTCGCGATTGACTATTTTGCAATCGGTTTCTTTTTTTGTTAATAAATTGGTTACCGCACTGAATCCATGTTCCACTAAATATGTTGAAGGACGTTATTACTATTGTTATAAGACTCAACCAGTTGGAAGGGAACCCCAAAGGTATTATTATCCCTTGTTTGGCGAGAGGAGGAGGAGGGAGCAGGAGGAGGGAAGCAGAGAGAGTAAGAGACACACATACAAAGATGGATGGTAGCCTGTCACCAGGCTCACGCCACCGCCCCCACCGCCCCCTTACAGAGGTTCAGTGCCCCCCCCCCCCCAATTCTCCTGGGCCTTCCAGCGCCCCCCTAGATTGCCCCACCGCCCACCAGAGGGTGGTAACACCCACTTTGGGAACCACTGATTTAGTGTATGGAATAATGCCAATTTGTGGCTGTATATGAATATGGTAAGTTGCTTGGAATCATTTTCTTAATTTTTTTTTACATCTAAACCCATCTAGGTCCTTGTATTCAGGGATCTTTTGGGACAAGAAATAATTCCATTATATTCAACTGTGAGCCTTATTGTGATGGCAAAAATCTTAATCAGAGACAGTAGTTGCGAGGCCCTCTAGATATTGTTGGACTGTCATGCCTAGCATTATTGACCATTGCCCAGGCTGATCAGAACTACTAAAATATCCAACAATATCTAAAAGGGCAGACAATTCTTATTCCCAGACTAAATCCAATGGTTAATCCTTACTAACTAGATCCATTAATCCAGTGGTACTCAATCTGTGGGTCCCCAGATGTTTTGGCCTTCAACTCCCAGAAATCCTAACAGCTGGTAAAGTGGCTGGGATTTCTGGGAGTTGTAGGTCAAAACACCTGGGGACCCACAAGTTAAGTACCACTGTGAATTAATCCAGTTGTCAAATGTTAAGACATACTTCAAGAGCCAGCTCGTGCAATGATTTCAGCATTGGATTACAACTCTAGAGGCCAGAGTTCAATTCCCGTTTGGCCATGTAAACCCACTGAGTGACCTTGAGAGAGTCAAACACTTCTAGCCCCAGAACACCCTGTGATAAGTCAGAAATGGCTTGAAAGAACACAACAATTTTATTTATTTATTTATTTACATCATTTATATTCCGCCCTTCTCACCCCACAGGGGACTCAGGGTGGATCACAATGCACATATACAGGCAAACATTCAATGCCATAGACATACAACATATATAGACAGACATAGAGGCAATTTAACATTCCAGCTTCTGGCCAGATTTATGGCCTTGTAAATCAGTTAAATTTAGCCTCCCCACAAAGTGGTACCTAAATTTCCTACTTGACAGATGCAACCGTCTTTCGGGTTGCAAAAGACAACAACAAGCTACACAAATTGGCCGACAGCTCACCCCGACCCGGGCAGGCCTCGAACTCATGACCCTCTGGTCAGTAGAAATCTTATGCAGCTGACACCCAGCCAACTGCGCCACATTCCCGTTGCAGCAACGACAACAACCTCCTATTACTTTGTATTGCCTGCTCTGCTTGGAATTATCAATTGGTCTTAGATGGTGGCATCCCACCATCACCAGGTCTCTTTCATCATTTCACATAGATCTTCCTTTCAGGTTCTCAATGAGAGCTTCAGTATGCTATTTTATACTGGAGATAAAGGTATCACATTAAGTGTGGAGGCAACTTTTGACTGAATTATGAGGCCACAAAAATAATCCCAGTCACGCTGAGGAATGCGGAAGGAACAGCAAGGGACGCTGGAACGCTGAGATGAGGAGTGTGTCAGCTCCCCCTGGTGGCCAGATTTGCCTCTGTTCGTTTATATGTTCGTTTATATGTGTGTAATATGTCAAAAATGTATGTACTGTACTGTGTTCTGCGATAAACGGCAGGGATTGTCTGCTTGTATGTGTACCTGTAATCCGCCCTGAGTCCCCTTCAGGGTGAGAAGGGCAGAATATAAATAAAGTAAATAAATAAATAAAATATTTCCATAGCTCCATTTTCATCTCAACCATCTCTCCCGATTCGTTTGTACACTAATAATAATAATAATAATAAACTTTATTTGTACCCCGCCAACCATCTCCCAGAAACTCAGGGTGACTTACACGAGGCCAAGCCCAGAAATATATATCAATACAATAACATAAAAACATAAAACATTTCAAGTAGAATAAAACAATCAAATAAAATAAAAGGGGTAGGCCATATGTGCAAAATACAGTGATTAAAAACTAAGGATGAGATAATATTTAATACATGTACAGTATATTTATAGGGGAGGTTCAAGACAATGCAATGTGAGGACGCCCATTCTAAGGGAGAATGACAAGGAATATGTGGAATAATTCTCCAAAAGCGCAACAGAAAAGCCACAACTTTCCCTTGAAAGTGTCACTTTCTAACATATGAAAGTACCTTGTCTGTTCCAAGGTTGTCACTGAACTGATGGGGATGTGATACTGAGCTCCAACTCACTATCTGAAGTCCCCATTTATGATTGCTGGGATGACAAGCAGAGCTGGGACTCCAACTGGGAAGTCCTGCTGGCAACTTCAAGTTCAAATATGTTGCTGCCAGTAAGATCTGATATGGAAAGGTAAGTTGGTTTTTTTTTAACCTACAATATTATCCAAGTTTAGCAGCATAAAAGGATCAGACCTGGAGGCCTTGGGGACTGGGAAACCTGTGAAAGCCCTCTAGTTTTATCTCCAACTTCTGTATGTTGAAAACATGTGAAATGTATGTGTTTTGGGTAATGCTAATTACTTCCCAGCAAGGGAAAGCATTCAAACCTTTGAGGGGAAAAATACATAGCTTAGTTGACATGTGCGACCGATTTAGCATCCCTAATACAGAATTTCAAAATCTTACGCACAATCTGTTGATGAGTTGAGATAAGTGTGTTCTATGCTAGGAAAATTCAAAGACTACATCACTTCTCTTGATGCCAAAGTAAATAAAACATTTGATGTACCACAAAGTAATGAAATCAAACAGCGATGTCTTGACTTTTAAAAAAAATCTAATTGGATTAATGCTTTCTGTACACAAGTCTATGCATTTTAAAAATTGCAAAACGCATCAGTTTCAGAGGAAACATATATGCAGGTTGAGCACCCCTTATTCCGAAACTCTACATCGAAAATACTCCCAGATCCAAAATATCCACAGGTGGCTGAGACAGTGTTGTCTTTGCCTTCTGATGGTTCAATGTACACAATGTATTCTGCATAAAATTATTTAAAGTATAGTATAAAATGAACTTCAGCACTGGTGCACATGAATCATTAACTGCGTGTTTAGTCTTGGGTCAGACTTCCAAGAGGCTATGCATGTATATACAAACACAGATATTCCAAAATCTGAGTTGTAGTCTGGTGAGACACCAGCTTTATTTGACGGAAAGGTTTAAAGAGCTTGTAAATCATAAATTCCCATGATTCCATAGCACTGAGCTATACTAGTTTAAGTGGTGTCAAACTGTATTAACTCTACAGTGTGGGTATACCAATAGACCAGTGATTCTCAACCTTCCTATTTATGTATGTATGTATGTATGTATTTATTTATAGTATTTATATTCCGCCCTTCCCACCCTGCAGGGGACTTGGCGGATTACAATGTACACATACATGGCAAACATTCAATGCCATAGACCAGACCTGGGGACAAGGTGTTTTGGACTTCAAATCCCAGAAATCCTAACAGCTGGTAAACTGGCTATTTCTGGGAAATGAAGTCCAAAACACCTGGAGGGCCAGCAATTGCCCAGGTCTGCTATAGACACACAACACATATAGACAGACAGTCAGAGGCTATTTAACTTTTTCTGGCCACCAGGGGAGCTGTCGCTCCACCATCCATCTGCAACACTGATGAAGTACTTTCCGCATTCCCCGCATGCTTTTTGCTGGAGATTTTTTATAGCCTCGTAAATTTGTTAAGTTAGCCTCCCCACACATAGGTAGTACCTAAATTTCCTACTAGACATATGCAACTTCGCATTGCAAAGGTCGACAACAAGCTACACAAAATTGGCTGGAAGCTCACTCCGACCTGGGCTGGCTTCGAACTCATGACCTTTCGGTCAGTAGTGATCTTAATGCAGCTGACACCCAGCCAGCTGTGCCACAGTCCGGGTTCCTAATACAATTCTTCATGTTGTGGTGACCCCCAACCATACAATTATTTCCGTTGCTACTTCATAACTGTAATTTTGCTACTGCTATGAATCGTAATGTAAATATTTGATATGCAGGTTGTATTTTCATTCACTGGACCAAATTTGACACAAATACTCATTATGCCCACATTTGAATACTGGTGGGGTTGAGGGGGGGGATTTATTTTGTCATTTGGGGGTTGGAGTTGCTGGGATTTATAGTTCACCTACAATCAAAGAGCACTCTGAACTCCACCAACAGTAGAATTGGGCCAAACTTCCCACACAGAACCCCCATGACCAACAAAAAATACTGTTTTCTGATGGTCTTTGGTGACCCCTCTGACACCCCCCTGCGACCCCCAGATTGAGAAACACTGCAACAGACCAACAGTAGTCACAGAACAACAAGGATACAAGTGGGTGATTTGCAAGTATTAAAAGAAAAAGCTATTTATTGTGAACTACACTTCCCAGCATCCCAAGAGGTTTCTGAAGTTTGGACTATGGATATTGGTGGGGATGAGGGAGAGGGCCTTCTCCATGGTGGCCCCGCAACTCTGGAACTCGCTCCCTAAGGATATTAGACAAGTCCCCACATTGGCAGTTTTTAGGAGGAGCTTGAAGACATGACTGTTCCAATGTTCCTTGGATGGCGAGGCACTAGGCCCGTCACCATCTGTAAAAAGCCTTGGTGTCCATTTGGACCCTCTGCTGTCAGTGGAGACCCAAATCTCCACTGTCAGCAGAATCGCGTTTTTCCATCTGCAACAGGTGAAGCGTCTGGCCCCCTATTTGTCCCGGAACGACCTAGCCACGGTAATCCAAGCCATAGTCATCTCAAGATGTAACGCTCTCTACACTGGCCTTCCCTTGACCATGATCCGGAAACTTAAGCTGGTGCAGCATGCTGCAGCCCAGCTACTTGCAGGGGAGCCTGCAACATCCCGCATTACACCAATCCCGCAGGAACTGCATTGGCTTCCAATTGAATGCTGGATCGCCTTCAAGGTGTTAGTTCTTACTTTTAAGGCCTTCCCTGAATAAGTAAACAATGCCCTGCTCTGACCACTTCTTTGCAAAATGTCCTCAGAAGCACTTTACTTGTTGGGTTGATTGCCCCACATCATCCTCGTTGGGTTGATTGCCCTACATCATCCTCTAAAACCCGCCTGCTACATACATTCTACCTCTGTTTGCATCAAGTGTTTATTTATTTTAAAAATTTAATATATCACATCTGCCCCAGCCATGTTTTTAAATTGCCTGGTATTGCTTATGTGTGAGTTATATTGATTGTATTTGTGTTATTTTTGATATTGACATCGCTGCTCTTAGTGAAGTTCGTCTCTATGAGGAAGGCAGCCTTGAAGAACACGGTGCCGGCTACACACTCTACTGGTCTGGCAAACCCAAAGGATGGAGGACCACCGCCTCCCAAAGATACTACTCTATGGTGAACTCGCCATGGGTCAGCGCAAGAGAGGCGCCCCTAAAAAGAGATATAGGGACTCCCTGAAACAACATCTCAGGCTCGGCCAGATTGATCACCAACAATGGTCCACCCTGGCCTCACATCGGGAGGCATGGAGATACACTATCCACAATGCTGCAGCCTCTTTCGAGAAGACATGTCGAACGGGTCTCGAAGAGAAACGACAACGCGCTTCATGTAAGCCGCACTGAGTCCCCTCGGGGAGATGGTGGCGGGGTATAAATAAAGTTTTTATTAATATTATTATTATTCTGGGACTTGTATTTTCCTCAAAAGGTTACCCTTCCCAAGCACTGAACCAAATCAGCAGAATATTTAGCCTCTGTTGTAAACGTATGACTTCAGAAGGACACGCAACATGAAGGCAGCCAATGTGGATTTGGAGACAGATTCTCAAACCAAGAGAGTTCAAAAGCACCAGGCCTCCAAAGACTTCGTTCAGCCCAGCCGGCCTTCCTAGCATTAACCAGCCAGAACGGCAAGTGCCATTAATCTCTATAACTAATGCAGAGGTTAAAGCTGACAAACCTTTGTCCTGTCTGCATTATTCATTAATGAAATTAACTTGTTAAGGGGCAGCAGTGAGCAGAAGGGAGGAGGCGAAGAGAAGAAAGGAAGAGGGGAAAGAAAGAAAGAAAGAAAGAAAGAAAGAAAGAAAGAAAGAAAGAAAGAAAGAAAGAATAGCCAATCTTGGGGTGGAATTTACGAGGGGTGTGTGTGTGTTGTAAAATGAAAGAAAAGAGAGGCAATGTTACATGTGTGTATATATATATTAGTATGAAAACCATGGCGGCAACTGCGGAGCGGAATCAACAATCCAATCCCAGGCTTTAAAAGCCGCTCTAAAAAGGCAGCTCAAATTTACAATGGATGAGCCTTTGCGGCAATCTGTTTTCCCGATATTAAAAATCTCATTTTCTCAGTGCCAAGGACAAGTGGAAGCGGGAGGCATTGGAGTATCAACTCGGCATTTGTCTCATTTGACATTAAATCATTCTCATTTTCAACTCAGATTTTCTAATATCTCCTCGGGAGCCACTTCAGTTTTCTTCATTCCTCTCTGGCTGCAATTAAGATGTTTGAGTACAGCTCGCCCTGCCTCCCCTGGCCAGCTTTTAAAAAAATGTGCTTTTAAAGAGATCTGCCAGGAGAAAGAGAAGAAAAGCCAATAGCAATAACAGGTGCAGGCTTCACCTGCTGAATTTCTGCCTGCCAGATAGGTAACTTCCTCTTTGATCCACAATTCATGGAAGTAGGAAGACAGATGCAGTCTGACCTGATCAGGGGCGGTCTAAGGTAATTTTAAATGGTAGGCGAACATTATTTTGGTGCCCCCCCCACAAAAAACATTATTTTGCCACCCCCATGTAAAACAAGTATACAATTATAATATCACAATACCATTAGTAGTATTATATTGTATCAATGTATATACAATATATTATACCATACTCATACTATATTATATCATAATTATATTATACTACATTACAATATAATTATATTATAATATATTGACATTATAATATAATGTAACATTCTATTATATTATTATTATAAAATAATAAAATTATTTATTTAAATAAAATTATCCTCTACTAAATATTTTCATTACTCCTATAAAACTCAAATAACCCAAAATAAAGTAAAATAAAATATTATATATTACTATTTTGTACAATACCACTATACTGCAATATTGTTTGTAATATTACATGTAATATAAAATATATCATTATTCTATTGTTATATTGTATTTGTATTATATTGTATGACAATATTAATCAGAACTGTATAATAATCAACAAGAAATGCAATGTAAATGCATCAAAATCAGAATATATTACCTATCACCCGACTCATAATTCATAGGAGTCTCCCATAAGTCCAAAATTAGGATCCCAATGTAAATGTAAATGTCTGAGGAACATCGGCAGGGCCAGGATGGCGCCCCATGCGGCCAGGATGGCGCCCCCTTCCCAGATGGCGCCCTAGGCGGCCACCTACTTGGCCTAACTTGTAGGACCGCCCCTGGACCTGATAAAGACCAGAAGGATGCACATTGTAATTGTTCTTTTAAAAAAAATAAAAATTCAATTAAAATCAAATAGTTCAGATCTTGGATTGCGAAGTATTTTAACTTTGGGAATTGCAAAAAAGGGTGTTCATCCCCTGGGGACAAACCATCAGCAAATCAAGCATTAATTTTGGAGACCTCGGGTCATTCATCGCGATACACTTTTTAAACTAGGGGAAGCAAAAAGGGACACATTATAATTATTTGGGGTCGACAATACACTCTAGCCCAGGGGTTCTCAATCTGTGGGTCCCTGGGTGTTTTGGCCTACAACTGATATCAGAGGTGACCCCCCTTTTCTTGGGCTCTGTTGAAGATAGTTTAAAACCAAGGGATTCATAGTTTTCCCAAAAACACCAGGCTGGAAGTGATCCCATAAACCCTTATCTGTCCCCCACATGGGAACCTAATGCTCTTCCCATGATCCCACATGACAATGCCTCTGTAACCCACACTTTATGAATACACCCAGTTATTTTCCTTTTGCATTACCCTTATGGACTTTTGCTCATTCCCAAAGAATTTTTCCTTTCTGTCTAGGACTCCTTGGGCTATCATTTATGAATCTAATAAACTGTGTATCTTTCTGGTGGGTAGGCAGGGGTGATCAGGATGGTATATTTTCCCCATGTATCTCCCCTCATGTTTTCCCCATGTATGTAATTTTAAAAATATGAAAGTGCCACTGTTTACCTTTAGCCAGCTACCTTGGGCAAGCCTTGCCAGCTGCAAGCTTGTGATTCAATCACCCCTCCACTAGCCTCATTTGCATGACAATGGCAGGAGCCAGCTCTTCCAAAAGGATCTTTCCCCCTTGGGCCAAAATTGGTTTCTGTTAATCAATAGAGAAAGGCCTCTGAGTTTCGCCTACCTTGGGCTATTGATTAATAGGCAAAACTATTTATATATTTCATAAACGGCCACCTCTATCAGCCTCGGAAACTGGTACATGGCTACAGCTTCTTCATTTGTTTACCATCCAAAGAACTGAGACCCTGCAGCAATATATTAATCTGTGTCCATCAAACAGAGAAAAACACAGGTGAAGACATTTGATCATCAACCAAAAGACAATAGAATGGCTCAGCCTGAGAACAGGAGGGTTCTTGCTGAACACTTGGCCAATTGATCTACATATTTAATCCCATCAAAATGTTTTTCTGCCTTCATTGTTCTACTCATCGCCCACCTCTTTGCCCCCATTGGCTGGAAACCAAAAGAAGATGCAGCCAGCCAGCCAGATTCCGTCCAATCAACACAAAGCTGGTCTGGGGGCGGGAAGTGGGAAATTTGAATCTGTAACCTTATAAAATGGCATGTATTTTGAATGTAACTTTATGACTGCTTTGCGACAAGGATATTGCGGTTGTCATCCTCTTCAGCTGATGAGAAATAAAGACCTAGGTGGTTTTTCTTTAACTTGGTGAGACTTATTGGGAAATCTTGGGGTGGGTTTTATGTGTCCTACTTTGCTCACCAAGAGTATCGATCCCTCTTTTGGGCACTAGGGCTCTACCTGCTTATGGGCAGAGCCAACCCAAATTCTGTTTGGTAACACAACTCTAAGAAATCCCAGCCAGTTTACCAGCTGTTAACCCATGAGCCGGATCTCTGGTAACACTTGTGCTAATCTCGAATATTAATCAAAAAATCAGATTTTTTTGTCATTTTGTCATTCATTTCCAATTTCAGGGGATACTCTGCCAAGTTTGCCACCCTGGGATAATTGTAAAGATTAGTTGTTTTCAAATAGAGTAGCATCATTCTGTGACAACTAGTCATGGGCCCTGTATATGTCTGATTTGTTTCTTTTGTGTTTTTATTTTGTACCGTTCATTTGGATGGAACGAAATGGTACACCCTCCTCCTCTTTGGAAAATATAGTGAAATGAAAGTGGACCATTTGGTTTGATTTCCAGCGCTCTGCTGCAGACCCTTTCAGGCCCTACAGCCAAACACCTCTTACTCAGTGCTCGGCTATAGGCCCTGACACTTTGCCGCCAATGGGCTGAAAAATTCAATTTTTAGATGGTTTTTATTGAGTTTTGCAAATACATTATAAGATAAAAAAAAAAGAAAAACAAAAAAATGGGTAGGGTTAGAATTAGGGTGTCTGATCTAAAATTAGGGTTGGAGTCTTCCAGTCTTCATTATCATGAGTCAACGTCCGTTTTTTTCTTTTCGTCTCTCGTCTTTTCTATGTTTGATGTTTGTCTTTTTTCTCGTGGTAGGGCCTTCTGGAATAAAATTTCTATAAATGTATATGTTTCTGTTTTAGATAGTCTCCCACTGGACTATCCAATTTGTTTCTATTTTTGTTGATTCCTGATTTCCTTTTTTGACTAATTGGGTATGTGCTGGTCTGTGGCCGTAATAAAGTTTTGATTGATTGATTGACTAATTGGGTCAGTTTATCCATGTTCCTAATTTGTAATAATTTTAATATCCAATCATGAATCTTGGGAATTTCACCCGTTCTCCATAGCCTGGAGTAAACTATTCTCGCCGCTGTAGACATGTACATTACTAGAGTCTCCCCATTTTTGTTTAATCCATTGTTGTTATACCAAGTAAGTATAATTATGGGCTTATGGGGAATGATTTATTTAAAATTATTTGTATTTCTTTGTGGGTTTTTGGGCTGAAAATTCAATTTTTTTTAAGCTTGGACAGAAAACCTAATTTGGAAAGGCACACATTTTCGGGAGAGGTGCTCGCAAATGAAAATGGAGCCTTACAAATGAAACAAACTGAAATGGATAGTGATTCTGTACAAATGCATAAGACTAGTTACAACATTCCCCAAAATGTTCCTCTTAATTCAATTATGCAGGTTTTCCGGGGGTGGGGGGAAATCTGATCGAAAATGTTTGGCTAGTGTAGATTATAGGAACTCCTCCCTATTCTTTCCATGTTATTTCTGCCTCTGGAACCAAACTTTCTGTTAAAGAAGTAATGTCCAGGAACACATCAGCTTTCTTAACTGAGGTATAACTGTAGACCAGTGTTTCCCAACCGCTGTGACGTGGCACAGTAGTGTGCTGTGACGGACCTCCTGCTATGCCGCAAGAAAAGCTCTCTGCCCCCCTTCCTTCACCCATCCTCCTGCCAAACTCCTGCTGCTTGGGGGAGGAGGAGGAAGGGCTGGGCGGCGGCGAAGAAAAAGAAGAAGGGGCTGGGGCGCCGCCTCCTATGGCCGTTTCCCCAGCCAGCCTCCAATCCGCCATGACTCTCGCCCCTCGCTCGCTGAAGCCGCGTGGAGGAGGAGCCCAGCCCACTGAAGCCCATCCACCACTCATGCTCCTCCTCCTCCGCACAGCTTCAGTGAGCGAGGGACGGGGGCCATGACTCCTGCCCCTCGTTCGCACTGCCCCCTCAAGGCTGGAGAAGCTGTGGGAGAGCTGAAGCCAGGGGAGGGGGTGGGCATGGTGTGGCCTGGCTCGCCAGTGCCCCGGCCAGCCCATTCTGCTGGCTCTGCCATTCTGCTGGCTCTGCCACCGCTGGTTTGGCACTGCCCGCTCAAGGCTGGGGAAGCTGTGGGAGAGCTGAAGCCAGGGGGAGGGGGCGGGGCATGGCATGGCCTGGGTCCTCACCCTTCCCTCGGCTTCGGCACTCCCAGCAGCTGCTCCCAGCAGGCCACCATCCCCCAGCCGTTCTTTACTGTGTTAGAGTGTCATTTTGTGTCATTTTGGTTGGTGGTGTGCCCTCGGATTTTTTTAATGTTAAAAGTGTGCCATGGCTCAAAAAAGGTTGGGAAACACTGCTGTAGACAACTACTTCCAAATTTGGGTCATCCAGGTGCCTTGAACTTTACCACACAGAAGTCCCAGTGAGCCTAGCCATCAGTCAGGAATTCTGGGAAATGAAGTCTCAAACATCTGGAAGGCCAAATTTTGAAATCACTGATGTAGATCAATAAAGATGTAGATGCTGTGTGTTAAAAATTGTGAACAAACCATGAAGCTCAAATTGACCCAAGAAGAGAATAACTAGTTTGGGGATGTAAAAAAAGAATACCTGGGAGGAAAGATCTAACATTCATTTCACAGACACCTTGCAGTAAATCCCCAAAAGAGCACCATTATCCACCCCTAACTGAAGTCCGAAATCAAATAGAAATAGTCTGGAAATCCTCCCCCCCAAAAATGAATGTATACTTTAAGCTTTTATCCTATCTATAAACTAGCACTGCACCCAAAACATACTGAAGGATTCCTCAAGATTTGGGTCCGGAGCTGCACAGTGCATTACAGCAGGAGCAGGCTAATAAAAAAAATAAAAAATAGAACCCAAAGATGGCAAGAGCACTTTGAAATGCATAATTTAGCAAGAGGACAGCCAGCCCGGATTCATAAAAAGGGAAGGTCATGGCTGACAAATCTGCTGAAATCCGGTTTTATTATACGACCAAATCGTTAGGTTAGACAAGAATGAAACAGCGGACATACGTTATCAGGGACTTTGGGAGGAAAGCATTTGATTTGGTGCCGCTCGGGCTGATTTACAAAGTCATAAAGTGTCGTGTGGGTGGGGAGGGAGAGGAGAGGAGGAATAAATGGATTAAACACCAAGAGACAGGACTAGAGCTGCGGAGAATGGAAAGGGACTGGAACCCAGCAATGGGGAGAGAGGAGAGAATGAAAAGGTCAAACTGTTTGGTCAATCAACTGTTATTTGTTTAACTTGCTAGAAATATAATATACTATCCCACACGTACATATATCTGTTTTGACACTGGCTGCACATAGAAAACGAAATCTGGGGGCTCCCTATCAGAGGAAGGAAGGAAATGGTGCAAAGGAAGGAATGCTGTAAACTTAGAAACAATGTCTGTTTCCGGAAAACCAAGAAAGTCCTGCTTATGAAACTAACATAGGACTATTCAGTGGATATAGACAAGAGGTCTAGGGCAGGGGTGGGCAATTATTTTTTCCAAGGGACCACACGAGAGCCAAAAAATATTATGGAGGGCCGCACCTAAAGGCTGAACTACATTCTAATCTACATTATTTATTTATTTACTATATTTACTATATATTACACATCATTAATATTAACTTATTAATATATCAAGAAATATTCATATATTAGTATTAATATCATAATTATTATATTATAGTATATATATACATTATAATATATTGAAATTATAATATAATATAACATTATTATATTATTTATTATATTATTATGATGAAATATTTATAAAATAATAAAAACCACTAAAAATAAATTAAATTAAATTCAAGAAGACAAGGTGCGAACCAAGATGAAGGCTGACATCCTCAAGAGAGGAAGGATCCCAAGATGGAATGGCCCAATGGCCCCAGCCCAGAGGATGGCAAAGCGGAACCAGCCGCCGCCGTAGCAGAGGAGGGCAGAGCAGCAGGCGATCGGAGGCTGCAGGCCTCCACCCGCTCTCGCCCCCAGCCGTTCCCCAGCTGATCGCCCTGCTATGGAGTGCCTGCCATCCCTGGAGGCCAAGTGGAAGGGGTGCCGCTGCCGCCATCCCATTGCGGGCTCTGTGGGGCCTGTGTTGGCATACAGGCCGGAGGAGCGACGGCTTTGGAGTGCCTGCCATTCCTGGAGGCAATCCGGGCCTGCAGGGGGAGCACTCAGCGATCTGAGGTGGCTGATCGCCCTGGCGACCCGGAAGACAATCAAGTCTTCTGGGTCGCCAGGGGGATTGGCCCCCGCAGGTCGCCGAGTGCTCCCGTTGCAGGCCCGGATCTCCTCCAGGAATGGCAGGCACTCCAAAGCCGTCGCTCCTCCGGCCTGTCTGCCGACACAGGCCCCACAGAGCCCGCAATGGGATGGCGGCAGTGGCACCCCTTCCTCTTGGCCCCGCCCCGGACGCCCTTCTCCCCAGGCCGGACAGAATCGGCTGCTGGGCCGCATCTGGCCCGCAGGCCGTAGGTTTCCCGCCCCTGGTCTTGGGTCTAAGGACCAAGCAGCATCTAAATGGCATCTAGTGGAAGGAGCCACATTGCTTCTGAGGCCAAGAGAAAGATTCATCCTTTCCACTGCATATCCCACTCACTGTCTTCAAGGGCCAGTTCACATGAGACGTTTACATTTAAGTATAAATAATGTATTGTTAAACTGTTCTTGCAAACACATGCATCTCTTTTTTCTGTCACACATAAAATAAGCAGAGTTGTTTTTGTGTTTCCAAATAGCTAGAGCTCACACAGCAACCAACTTGGGTTTATGTAGGGTTGCATTTACACCAAAGAATTAATGCAGTTTGGCACCACTTTATCTGCCATGGCTCAATGTTACAGGATCTTGAGATGTGTAATTTTGCAGTCTTCGGCCTTCTCTGCCAAAGATTGCCAGTGCCTCAGCAAACTACAAATCCCAGAATTTAGAGCCAGCCAAGGTTGTGAGTTTAGATATCCTTTGATGTATGTTGCACTTGATCATCCACAGTGGTTCCCAAACTTTTTTGGCCTACCACCCCCTTTCCAGAAAAATGTTTACTCACCGCCCCCCTAGAATTTTTTTAAATTTTTTAAATAGCAATTAAATAGAAAAATATATGTATTAATGCAGTGGTTCTCAACCTTTGTAATGCCATAACCCCTAAATAAGGTTCCCCATGTTGTGGTGACCCCCAACCATATTTTCATTGCTACTTCATAAATAATTTTGCTACTCTTACAAATTCTAATCCAAATATCTAATATACAGGTCAAAGCAAAGGAGGCGGGGCCAAAGAAGAGGGTCGTGCGACCCCTCCTAAATGGCCAATCGTTCACTGCCCCCCAAATTCCCCTGAGCCTCCCACCGCCCCCTTGGATCGCCTCACTGCCCACCAGGGGGTGGTACTGCCCACTTTGAGAATCAGTGATCCAGATCATCCAAGCCCTACAAGGGGTTAAAATGAACCATAGATATCTTATTGTGGTCCTCACACTGGTAGTCCTAGCCTACTTCTCCGAAACAAATCAGGATTCATAAGTTTACACCCACTGCTCACTTGTGAATCCTGGTTTAAATTGAAGGAACAAACCAGGATCCCAGTTACAAGCATTATGTTTTGAAAGAAGCAGCAATAGTTGAGATACCTCTTTGTGTTTTGGAGGGCCACCTGCACAGGATTAGGAAACCATAAAAAGCAAAGGTTAATTTAGATGTGAGGGTTGGTGTCTCATGCAAATCATGGGGTGCGCCTTCTCCATCCCTGATATATAACAGGATACCTGTGGAGGACCAGCTAGTGCTGTGATTCCCAACCTCTTGTCTTCCAGGTGTTTTGGACTTCCATTCTCAAAAGCCTCAGCTGTCTTGGTCAATGATCTGCGAACTGAGGTCCAAAACACCTGAAGACCACACTGAATTGGTACTATATCCCAGTGTTTTTCAACCTTGATTCGAGCTTGCATGGAGGGGTTACGAGGCCCTCTGTTGAATATAGTCAACTGCTCCCTTGAGCAAGGAACTTTTCCAGAGGAGTTAAAAGAGGCGGTGGTTAGTCCATTGCTGAAGAAGCCCGGGTTAGACCCCGCGGCTCCCTCCAATTACCGCCCGGTGTCCAATCTATCGTTCCTGGGCAAGGTAATTGAGAGGGCAGCAATGGACCAGCTGCAGGCATTCTTGGGTGATGCAACCTGGCTAGACCCCTTCCAGTCCGGCTTCCGTTCGGGCCATGGGACAGAGACCGTCCTGGTCTCCATCACAGACCTACTCCGTTGCCATTTGGACTGAGGCGGATCGGCGCTGCTCGTGTTACTGGACCTCACGGCAGCGTTTGATACTGTTGATTATCAACTTTTGACACACCGCCTAGCGGCGGCGGGGTTAAAAGAGACAGCTCTCAACTGGCTGTACTCCTTCCTCCAAAACCGCCTGCAGCAAGTGAAGTGGGGAGGGGTAGTCTCTGAGGGCTCCCCCTTACATTGTGGAGTTCCTCAGGGGGCCATCCTCCCACCGTTGTTATTTAACATCTACATGCGACCACTCGTCCAATTGGTGCGGAGTTTTGGGCTGGAGTGCCATCAGTACGCTGATGACACCCAGCTCATTCTGAGGATGGACCCCGGGGTGGAATCTGTACCCGATAATTTCCATCTCTGCCTAGAAGCCGTAACTGGATGGCTGCGAGCCAGTAAGTTGAAGGTGAACCCGGCGAAGACGGAGATCTTGTGGCTGGGCCGCCCGGGGGGGGGGGGGTAGAGATCCAGTTGCCGACGTTTGACGGCGTGGCACTTCGCCCACAACCGTCATAAAGAGCTTAGGGGTCCGGCTGGACTCCCAGCTGTCCATGGAGATGCAGATTGCCTGCGCCTGCAAGACAGCGTTTTACCACCTGCGTCAGGCAAAACGTCTGGCTCCTTACCTCTCCCGCTGCGACCTGGCCACAGTGATCCAAGCCACGGTCATCTCGAGGTTCGACTACTGTAATGCGCTCTACATTGGCCTACCCCTGTCGGCGATCCGGAAACTTAATCTGGTGCAGAACGCAGCAGCGCGCCTGTTCTCAGGAGCTCCAAGATCTGGCCATGTGACTCCACTCCTGCACGAACTGCACTGGCTTCCTATTGAATTCCGGGTCGTCTTCAAGGTGTTAGTTCTAACTTTCAAGGCCTTATATGGTTTGGGGCCAGTGTACCTGAAGGAGCGGCTTACCCCATATGTGCCCAGAAGATCACTGCGTTCTGAGGGGCTCAATCTACTAGAGGTGCCTGGTATTAAGACCTACCGATTGTCAAGTACGCGGCAGAGGGCATTCACAGTGGCTGCGCCGAGCCTCTGGAATACGCTGCCCGAGGAGACGCGAGCCTTATCGGGCTTGGTGGCTTTCCGCAAGTCAGTAAAGACGTGGCTTTTCAGACAGGCGTTCGGTCCTGACTGAAGCCGCTGCAATCTGCCATCTTGCCGTGTCTCGCCGCTTGTACTGTCATCGACCTGCTGGGTCTTTATTGTTGGGAGCGGGGTTCAGTGGTTAGAATGTTATTTTATGTGTTTTATCTGTTTTTATCCGGTTTTAATTGTTGTAAATCGCTCTGGGCTCCGGAGAGAGCGGTCTACTAAATCGAATAAATACATAAATAAATAAACCTTTTTTGAGCCACGGCACACTTTTTACATTTACACAATCCTGGGGCACACCACCAACCAAAATGACACAAAATGACACTCTAACACAGTTATTCATATAGTTAATATGTTTTAAAATGTATTTATACACTCAGTGTGAAACCTGGGCCTGTTTTGATGAACACAACATAGATACCCTGGCAGGAATGGCAGAAAGACACACACGAAGGTTTTGCTCAACAGCTGGGAGTTATAGTTCACCCGCAATCAAAGAGCATTCTGAACTCCACCAATGATGGAATGGAATCAACTTCCCACACAGAACTACCATAACCAAGAGAAAATACTATAAGAGTTTGGTGGGCATTGACCTTGAGTTTTGGAGTTGTAGTTCACCTATATCCAGAGAGCACTGTGGAGGGGAGGAAGACTTGGGTTAGGGTTAGGGCGAGTCTGCGCAGTAGCACCCGCACGGGTCACGTCTTCCACCCTCCCCCCTCCCGTCCCGCAGAAGCGGCAGCGTAAGCAAAGCGAGCAGAGCGAGGCTGGGAAGAAGGGAGAAGAAAAAGTGTTTGGCAGGAGGGGGAAGAAAGGGTATTGGAGGTCCCAATTTCCCACGGCACACCTGATGATCGCTCACGGCACACTAGTGTGCCAAGGCACACTGGTTGGGAAACACTGCTATATCCCAGGCAATGATAAACTTTGACCCTTCAAGTGTTTTGGACTACAACTCCCAGAAACCAGGGTTTCCAGCTGTTAGGGATTGTGGAGTTGCCGAAAACACCTGGAGGGTTGAAGTTTGCCCATGCCTGGGAGATCTGCACCAATTCAGTGTGGTCTTCACGTATTTTGGACTTCAGGTCCCAGACTATCTGATCACTGACCAAGACAGCTGAGGCTTCTGAGAGTTGAAGTCCAAAACACCTGGAAGACAAGAGGTTGGGAATAACCGTTATTATATCAGGGGTGGAAAAGTGCACTTCATGATTTGCATGAGACACCAACACTCAAAGCTACATTAACCCTTGCTTTGTATGCTGTGAAGATGGCCATCCAAAAGCACATAAAGTGTATCTCAACCACTGCTGCTTCTTTCAAAAGATGGAGGGGAAAATCATGGAGTTTCTGACAGTGTGAAGAGAGACTCTAAAATTAAAACTACTATATTAATTTTAATTATAGCTAGGCTTGTCATCTTGTTCAGGGCAAAGGAATCACAAAACTTTGCACCCATGTTCTGTGCACAGCATAATTAATGCAATTTAACAAAAACATCACATTCCAATTTGCATAGATCATTCTGATACGAAAAGGGTGAGTAAGGGGAGGCATAACAGGAGTGTATAAAATGAGGCGTGGTGCCGAAAAAAGTAGACAGGAAGAATTTATCTTCCTCTCCCCTCACACAGGGTCATTCTCTGAAGCTGAAGGTTGGAGACCTATTATTTACTGATTGATTTATAGAATTTCCAAAGTGTTTTGTATCAGAGATTTTTTGAATGGTGCACAATGCATTAAAGCGACAGAACACACGCAATCAAAAATACAGATAATGCAGAATACAACTACAGTGTGTTGCAGCGATCACTTTAATTTTAAACTCTGTTTTTAAAAAATGGAAAAATCAATGGAGGATAAGGTCAGGGAGGCTAAAGAGTCTCAATTTATGTCCCTCCAATTTACAACACTTCCAATTCAAATAAATGGAAGTCCCATTCACAACCTATGGCTCTTGTAGTGTGCCTATACACAGCTGAGCAACAAGTAGAGCAGTGTTTCTCAACCTTTTTTGAGCCGCGGCACATTTTTTACATTTACAAAATCCTGGGGCACACCACCAACCAAAATGACACAAAATGACACTCTAACACAGTAATACGTATAGTTATAATGTTTTTAAATGTATTTATACACTCAGTGTGAAACCTGGGCCTGTTTCGATGAACACAACATATATATGACTTCCTCTCACATACTTATACATGGCTATCATGTCTTCTCTCAGCCTTCTCTTCTTCAGGCTAAACATGCCCAGCTCTTCAAGCCTCTCTTCATAGGGCTTGTTCTCCAAACCCTTGTGAAATTTCACCCTGAGTGAAACTGGCTTCCAGTTAACTATGGATATCACGAAGCTGTTATAAACAGTTCCTTTGGGGGGGGGGGGCAACTCTCGAAAAATCCAGTAAAATAGTAACAAAAGACCCACCACATTTCCAATTGGAGAGGCTCAATTTGTTTCTTGGAAACCTGCGAATGCTTCAGCCTCCCGATGCTCCCAGGTTTGCTCATTGCCCAATTCACCGACGTGGAGCTTCCGGCTTTGGCTGTTCTCGCGGGAAATCCAAGCGACCGCGAAAACGTCAACTCAATCACTCCCGCCCAGTGCTCTGCTTTTGCGGAGGGAGGCAGTGAAAGAGGCAATCCACAGATCTATGAAACGTATAGGAGCATTGGGAGGCTGAAGCAGCCCTGAGCGGGAGCTGGAGCCATGCTGATTCGAGGCTCCTGAAGGCTTCCTCAAGGCGGGCCTGGCCCTGACATTCGGCGGAGCCCTTCCTTTGCCTTGGGGAAGATCTTTGGGGAGGGAAAGAGGGAAAAAGAGCTGCTAGGAGGGGGAAGAGTGCCAATTTCCCACGGCACACCTGATGATCTCTCACGGCGCACTGGTTGGGAAACACTGAAGTAGAGAGTAAGGAGGGAGAGGTGAAAGAACAAGGAGGTAGAAGCAAGAGAACAAGGCTGTTTTGAGTGTTGGCATGAAGTTTTGATAAGTGACTGGAATGTTTTCCTTTCCCTGCCTAGAGCTGCATCTACGCTATAGAATTAATGCATTTTGACACCACTTTAACCACCATGGCTTAAAGCTATGGGGTCGTGAAAGTTTTATCACTTAGGGAGGCTAAAGAGAAGGCAGAACAGGTGCTTCTTTACCTTGTTCCCTCTACACCTGTTGTAGAAGGCCCAGCAGGAGATGGGCTGCCTCTCTTTTGTTTTCACAATGTGCTTTCTCTACATGGAGAGGTACACAGAAAAAAAGAATTCATTACCCATTTGTTTCTATGAGTATGTTTTCTGATGAAGTTTAGTCTAACAGCAAACCAATTCACTCCTCCAAAACTTCCATGACATCAACATCTGCTACATCTGGAGAGAATCTGCATACAGTATATCTCTTGCCTAGAAAAGGTGCATTCCGATGTCTTGAGTCCATGTCTAAAATTGGTAGCAGGTTGAATAAAATCACCACCTTTGTGGCTTCATCAGCACCATCAGAACAAGTCCAATAATCTCTTATAGAAAAGGCACCTCTTGTTTACATCCATCTCAATTTATACTACAATTTATACACGAAACTCACTGCATGATGAGCAAGTCAGGGGATGGCAAAGGCAGACCTAAATAAATTTTGCCTTGGTTTCTTCATCTAGACCAGTGGTTTTCAACCTGTGGGTCCCCAGATGTTTTGGTCTACAACTCCCAGAAGCCCCAGGCAGTTTACCGGTGGTTAGGATATCTGAGAGTTGACAGCCAAAACATCTGGGTACCTACAGGTTGAGAACCACTGATCTAGACTGAAGTTTGGGCTCAGAAAGGGGCTCACAGGACAGGCGTTTGGCCAGGGCAACCATCAAGCTGGCTTTTCTTCACTGGGGAAAGACATGGAAGAGGAGACATAAGAGTATTGAATCTACAGCACACTTCAGGGTGCCTGCCTACCAGGCCTGGGCAATCATGGTTCTAAATGGTTCTAAAGTACTTACAAAACTAAAGTTCTGGTGGTGAACACTAGGTGGCGCTGGTGCTTTGCTTCTACAGTGTTGCTAAAGTTCTGGTGGTGAACATTTCAGAACTCTTAACAAAACTTTCAAAACTTCATTATTATTTCATTATTGGCGATATTTAAGACAGAACCAATTAGGAACTGCCATTTATAAAAAAAATGGAAGTTTTGTTAGTGTTCTGAAATGTTCACCACCAGGACTTTAGCAACACTGTAGAAGAAAAGCACCAGCGCCACCTAGTGTTCACCACCAGAACTTTAGTTTTGTAAGTACTTTAGAACCATTTAGAACCATGATTGCCCAGGCCTACTGCCTACAGATCAGCTTGAAATAAATTTACTCTTATGAATTTTATTATAAATATCTAATATGTAGGATGTATTTTCATTGTTGCCTGGCTCCCACCGCCTGCATCCTAGCAGGCAATCGAGGCTGTGCCATGTAGCCTGGCCTCGTGTGGAGACTCCCGCCTGGCTCCCGGCTCCTGCAGAATGGCAGGCAGTGGGAGCCAGGTGATGGTGGTTGCGCTGCGCAGCCTAGCCTCACAGGGAGGCTCCCACCTCCTGCGTCCTGGCAGGCAGTGGGAGCCAGGGATCGAGGCTGCACCATGCGGCTTAGCTTTGCGGGGAGCCTCCCATTGGGCTCCCGCCTCCTGTGGCCTAGCGGGGGGCGGGAACCAGGCAATTGAGGTTGCGCTACATGGCTTAGTCCAGCAGGGAACTTCTCACCTGGCACTGTGCCATTTTGAGGAAGTAAAGGGGGCAGGGCCAAAGAAGAGGGCCAATCGGGAATGTGGCGCAGCTGGCTAAGTGTCAGCTGCATAAGATCTCTCTGGCCAGTAGGTCATGAGTTCGAGGCCTGCCCGGGTCGAGGTGGGTGCTCAACCTGTTTTGTGGTCCCTAAACCGCAAGAAACCCCAACACTCCAGGCATGTAATTTTTTTTAAAAAATGGTCATTTTCCCAGACAAAAAATGTCCCCATTTCCTCCACTTCCAAACCTCAGAAGACGGATGAAAACTGGTTATTTCTAGGCTAAATGCAAAAACTAGAAGTGACATGATGTCACTTCCAGGTGTTCAGCCAATCTATTTTATATTTATTTATTTATTTACATTATTCTTACCCCACCCTTCTCAACCCCCCTGGGGGGACGGGGACTCAAGGCGGCTAACAGGCAGCAATTCGATGCCTAATACATAAAATCGCCATAAAACATACAAAATAGAACAGAGCAATTAATTAAAACAAATCCAACAATCAATTAAAATCACAATTAAAACAATGTTCAGTTAATATATCCAATTGCTAAAACGGTAAAACCGTGTCCTCAACTCTGTCATCCAGCTAGTCCATTCCAGTTAAAGTGCTGCTATGTCATTGTGCAAAGGCCTGGTCCCACAACCAAGATTTTACCTTTCTCCTGAATGCCAGGAGAAATGGGGTCGCTCGTATTTCGCTTGGCAGTGCATTCCACAGTTGTGGGGCCACCACCGAGAAGGCCCTGTCTCTCGTCCCCGCCAGCCGCATTTGAGATGCTGGCGGAAGCGAGAGCAGGGCCTCCCTGGATGATCTTAAGGTGCGAGGTAGGACGTAGAGGCAGATGCGTTCGGACAAGTAAGCTGGGCCAGAACCGTATAGAGCTTTATAGGTCAATCTACTCGCAGTGCCATCTCCCTCTCCTCCTATTACTCTCGACTATACCAAGAATTGCCATCATTTCAAATGGAATCTCATGATATGTCCACAGTATGATAGCCTTTCTAAAGATACATGATTTCAGCCATTGATTGCTCTTAAAATCATATCCTGATCATGATTTCTTTTGACAATGTTTTACATTAATCTTCTTGTCAATATCCACTGCACATCACTAATTTTCCATCAGAATAAATATGTCAAAAACAATGAAAAGGCAAAGGAAAAGTTGTTCTTTAGTTAATCTGCAACAGGCAATTTACTTAAAACACTCCCCTCTGCAAGCTTTATATATTCTTGATGAGACGCAACATCTCCTGCCAAGATAGACGACCTCTCAGGACAAGACATTCTCAAGCCACTGTTCCAACAAAAATGCACTCCAATTATGATCTAAATTAAAAAATGCAAAAAATCATGCACACTTACGCTGAATTTTTCAAGGGACCCAGTATAAATTTAACTGTTCCAAGTCCAGAAAAACATTAATGAAATACGTAACTAGTTAATGTTAAGGGATAGTGGCCTTTAGCATCAACTTGAGTCAAGTTAAAAGTTAACTATGTCTATGTTATTTGGTTAAAAGTTAAGACGTGAGTTGTAAACACTTTAGTTAACTGGAGCGGAAGTCAAAGAACCTGCTTATTAGCATAATTTGTCATTTTTCAATGCAACAATAGGTTTATTCTCCTGAATCATGTGGCAACATACAAATTTATGGCAAAAGTACCCAAGATCCGCGTGGTACTCTAAAGAATAACAAGTTTTATGTGAAACCGGGACTGTGGTGCAGCTGGCTGGGTGTCAGCTGCATTAAAGATCACTACTGACCAAAAGGTCATGAGTTCGAAGCCAGCCCAGGTCGGAGTGAGCTTCCGGACAATTTTGTGTAGCTTGTTGTCGACCTTTGCAACCCGAAAGACAGTTGCATCTGGCAAGTAGGAAATTTAGGTACCACCTTTATGTGGGGAGGCTAATTTAACAAAATTTACGAGGCCATAAAAAATCTCCAGCAAAAGCATGCGGGGAATGCGGACAGTACTTCATCAGTGTCACAGATGGACAGTGAAGCGACAGCTCCCCTGGTGGCCAGAAATTGGAATGTTAAATAGCCTCTGACTGTCTGTCTATATGTGTTGTGTGTCTATGGCATTGAATGTTTGCCATGTATGTGTACATTGTAATCTGCCCTGAATCCCCTGAGGGGTGAGAAGGGCGGAATATACTGTAAATACTGTAAATAAATAAATAAATAAATAAGGATTTGTTTGTCCAGCCCACTTCATCAAATTGGGTCTTGAACAGGTTATGCCAAGTAATTCTCCTTAGAGACTTTCAGATGTCACAAGACTGTTGATTATTTTTTCTGCAACATGGCTATGCCACTTGAAATTCTTGCAGTGGACCCAATGAATCAGTTAGGATTATCTATCGGTATTAGAGCCTGTGCAATGATTTTAGTATTGGGAATAGGATTCGGGTAGGCCAGGGTTCAAATGCTTTTCAGCCTTAGAATTCCACTCACTGACTTTGGGTATGTAAAAACCAAAATCCCTGATTAAATGTGGAGCACTAAAAGAATGGCTCCAATATCAGCTGGGTTCTCAGTATGTCCAGAGCTTTAGTCAGAATTTGAAAGGAGTTATCCAAAGGGCTGAACGCTTTCCTCAAGGCTCAGCACTTGGTTATTTCTTTCAAAGTGTAGGCTGAAAACCAAAGGGGATTCAACATCCTTCAGATACAAGAGCAACAAGCCAGCACTGCCACCTCCAACAACAGGCTTGTTCACAGTCCAGTGGCACTAACACAAGCGACATATGAGCCCCTCTTCAGAGGTGAGACGGTTGGGATATAAAAGTTTTAAATAAATAAATAAATAATATATAAATTCCATCAAACAGGATTTTATTTCCTGCATTTTGGAAGACACACTTTTGGTGTGATGGAAAACATTAAGACAAAGAAGTCATTTTACTTGCATTAGCCAGAAATGGTCCATTTCTTCTAGTACCGTCATTCCCAAAGTGGGTGCTACCACCACCCCCTGGGGGGCGCTGGAGTGATCCAGGGGCGGGGGCGGGGGGGGGCCGTGATGGCCACAGATGCATTTGGGGGGCGATGAAAACATGGCTGAAATCACTGGGTTGCTGTAGTGCAGTGATTCTCAACCTGGGGATCGTGATCCCAAGAGGGGTCGATTGGCCCTCTTCTTTGACCCCGCCCCCTTCACTTCCTCAAAATGGCACAGTGCCAGGTGAGAAGTTCCCTGCTAGGCTAGGCCATGTGGCGCAACCTCAATTGCCTGGTTCCTGCCCCGAACGGGAGGCTCCCGCAAAGCTAAGCCGCATGGTGCAGCCTTGATCCACGGCTCCCACTGCATGCCAGGACGCAGGAGGCGGGAGCCAAGCGAGAGGCATGCCCGGATTACCCATAAGGCCAACGAGGCCATGGTCTAGGGGCGCAAGCCGGGGGGGGGCGGAGATCACGGACCAAAAAAACCCCTGGTCTGCGCCCCTCTTTCCCCTTTTCTCATGCCCCTCCTTGCTCCTTCTCCCGGCAAAGTCTCTGCTCCGTCCCCTCCGTCTCTCTCTCTCGCACTTTCTCTCTTGCTCTTTCTCTCTCGTGCGCGTGCTGTCTCTCTCTCACACGCACTGTCTCTCTCTCATGCGCGCTGTCTCTCTCTCTCTCCCTCCCTCTCTCGTGCACGCCTTTGGAGCGAGTTTGCACCCACTGCGCTCTCCCCAAGCCTCCCGAATCCCAAGGAGACCTTCAGAGCACAGCAGAGCTTTCCAGCCGGTGGGAATGGGGACCTTGGAGGTGACGGGAGGTTGCCTTAAAGGGGGCGTAATTTCAAAGTGTGGCCTAGGGCGCCAAAAAATGTTAATCTGGGCCTGGCGAGAGGCTCCCTGTGAGACTAGACTGCGCGGCGCAAACACCATCACATGGCTCCCACTGTCTGCCATGCTGCAGGAGCCGGGAGCTGGGCGGGAGTCTCCACACGAGGCCAGGCCACATGGCGCAGGCTCGATTGCCTGCTAGGATGCAGGCGGTGGGAGCCAGGCAACAATGAAAATACATCCTGCATATTAGATATTTGCAATAGAATTCATAAGAACAGCAAAATTATTTATGAAGTAGCAACGAAAATATGGTTGGGGGGTCACCACAACACGAGGAACCTTATTTAGGGCTGACGGCAGTAGAAAGGTTGAGAATCACTGCATGAATACATATATCTTTCTGTTTAATTGCTATTAATATTTAAAAATAATAATTTCTAAGGGGGCGCTGAGTAATATTTTTTCTGGAAAGGGGACGGTAGGCCAAAAAAGTTTGGGAACCAGTGCTCTAGTAGGTAATACCCTGCTTATGTATTCAGAAAGGAAAAAAAGAAGTTATAAAACTTGCTCTCTTTTTTGGGCTAAAGGTCCCAGAATCCTAGAACCTACACAACCGCCAGCCATACATTTCTGAGAGTTTTATTCCAAAGAAAGGATTATATTTCGTCTTCTGAGATGGAAAAAAACCCGGTTTTTCTGACTATCATCATGGAAATAAGTGGGAGTCGTATCTAAGAGTTGTTTACCTCTGTGCAAGAGTAAACATGACTTCCAGTCAGAGCTACTGATAGAGCCATAAAATAGCACTAAGCTTTCCATTAGAGTGCTAATGCTTGTGCAGAATTTCCCTTGCCGATGGGCCAAACCTTGGGTTGATACTTCCTCTCCAGTTCCCTCATGGAAGACGAATGATAACCAGCTGTCCCTGGTGGCATCAGGGAAGGATTTGGATTAATGGCTCCTCAAATCAAATGCGGGCCGCCAAAAAGCCAACAGGCACTCAAGGCTGATTGCAGACTTCGTTGTGAATGCAGCAATGAGGTTTATACAGTCAGACTTCCGTATTTGCAACTTCTGCAACCATGGATTCAACCAAGAATTGGGGTGGGGGGGTGGGTGGGGGGGGAATCAAAAAGACAAAACTGGATTTTGCAATTTTGTATAAGGCATAATAATAATAATAATAATAATAATAATAATAATAATCTTTCTCCCCAGGGGGATTCAGGGTGGTTTCCAACATAAGCCAAACATTGAAATTACCGACATAAAAACATACAGAGTAATCATTATAAAACAAAGAAATAATACTATAAAACAGTTGTACATATTTAAAATTAAAACCAGTTCAGTGCTAATTCCTATGGCCAAAATTTGAGGGAGGGCCTTCATAACTATGGGAGGGCTGGGCAAATATAATGAGGTGACCTAGGGCCAGGGGAGTGGATAAAGTGCAAATATGATCCTGCATGATGGTCAGGATATCATTGAATATAATCCAGCCTGAGCATCCAGTGCAGCTCTATGGTATGCTGAACTGTGAGGTAATGTAATGATATTCAATCATTTATGATTTCTGGTAACTGTAATCTGGCTAGGAACATCTCTTCAATGGCCTAAAGCAGCATTTCCCAACCTTTTTTGAGCCGCGGCACACTTTTAACATTAAAAAAATCCAGGGGCACACCATCAACCAAAATGACACAAAATGACAGTCTAACACAGTAAAGAACGGCTAGGGGATGGTGGCCTGCTGGGAGCAGCTGCTGGGAGTGCCGAAGCCAGGGGAGGAGCCAGGCCATGCCATGCCCCGTCCCCTCTCCCCGGCTTCAGCTCTCCCACAGCTTCTCCAGCCTTGAGGGGACAGTGCAAGCCAACGGTGGCAGAGCCAGCACAATGCTGGCTTGACACTGTCCCCTCAAGGCTGGAGAAGCTGTGGGAGAGCTGAAGCTGGGGGGAGGGGACGGAGCCAGGCCGCACCATGCCCCTCCCAGCTTCAGCTCTCCCACAGCTTCTCCAGCCTTGAGGGGATAGTGACAAGCCAGCGGTGGCAGAGCCAGCACAATGCTGGCTTGACACTGTCCCCTCAAGGCTGGAGAAGCTGTGGGAGAGCTGAAGCTGGGGGGAGGGGTGGAGCCAGGCCGCGCCCCCCCTCCGGCTTCAGCACTCCCACAGCTTCTCCAGCCTTGAGGGGACAGTGCCAAGCCAGCGGTGGCAGAGCCAGCACAATGCTGGCTTGACACTGTCCCCTCAAGGCTGGAGAAGCTGTGGGAGACCTGAAGCCGGGGGAAGGGGTGGAGCCAGGCCGCACCATGTCCCGCCTCCTCCCCCCGGCTTCAGCTCTCCCACAGCTTCTTCAGCCTTGAGGGGGCAACGCGAGCGAGGGGCGGGGGTCATGGCCCCCGTCCCCGGCGCCGCTCTCCACCATGACTCCCGCCCCTCACTCGCTGAAGCCGCCCGTAGACAGGCTTCGGTGGACAGGCTTCAATGGGCGGGGCTCCTCCTCCGAGTGAGGGGCAGGAGTCATGGCTGATTGGAGGCTGGCTCGGTAAAAGGCCGAAGGAGGCGGCGCCCCAGCCCCTTCTCCTTTTTCTTCGCCGCCGCCCAGCTCTTCCTCCTCCTCCCCCCAAGCAGCAGGAGTTCGGCAGGAGGAGGGGGAAGGAAGGGGGGCAGAGAGCTTTTCTCGCGGCACAGCAGGAGCTCCGTCACGGCACACTACTGTGCCGCGTCACAGCGGTTGGGAAACACTGGCCTAAAGGACCTTAATATGTTCCATAGCTCTTCAGCAGATCCAGTCAGACAAGATGGCTTTCTTACATGGATTTCAATTTCAAAAACTTCTATTCTATTCTAAACAGCTCAGCTCTTTCTTTCAGCATAGTACCAAATCTTAAACCTTTTCACTCCCAAAATAATCAAGAATCAGACTAGATGAGTACTTCCAGTGAGAGGACCCCTATAAAGAAAACAGCCATAGGAGAGTCATGTTTAAATATTTGAAAGGATGCCATATGGAACATGGAGCAGGCTTGTATTCTGCTGCTCCAGTGGAACCATGGATTCAAACTTCAGAAGACATTCCTAAACACAGGAAGAGGAACTTCCTGCTAGTAAGGGCTCAGAGGGGCTTTCAAATAGGCAACAATTGGCTGCGGCAAAAACATACATAGGTAAAGGTAAAGGTTTCCCCTGACGTTAAGTCCAGTCGTGTCCGACTCTGGGGATTGGTGCCCCGCCGGCATTGTCCGTAGACTCCTCCAAGGTCATGTGGCCGGCATGACTGCATGGAGCGCTGTTACCTTCCCACTGGAGCGGTGTCTATTGATCTACTCACATTTGCATGTTTTCAAACTGCTAGGTTGGCAGAAGCTGGGGCTAAAAGTGGGAGCTCACCCTGCTCCCTGGATTCAAACCTGCGACGCTTTGGTCAACAAGTTCGGCAGCTCAGCAGTTTAACCCACTGGATCACCAGGGGCTCCAAAAACATACATAGAAATAAATAAATATATACCTTATAAAAACCAAAAAAAGTTAATAACAGCTAAATATTAAAACCACACAGTCCAAAATCATAATCCAAAGCCATTTCAGTTGTAATTGCACTATTGTGTGGGGAGTGCTTTCACTGTATATTCCTACATGGCAGAAGAGGGTTGGAGAGCATCGTCCTTTGGGTCTCTTCCAACTCTAGGATTCTATGAAACACCCTTTCGCAAATGTCAGCTTCTTTAGAAAATCATCTTTGAAACTCTAAGAAGCAGAACCATACAAACATTAGTTCCATCTTTCAACTACAATACTTCAAATTCCCTAGACCAGTGTTTCCCAACCAGTGTGCCGTGGCACACTAGTGTGCCGTGAGCGATTATCAGGTGTGCCGTGGGAAATTGGAACCTCCAATACCCTTTCTTCCCCCTCCTGCTGAACACTTTTTCTTCTCCACTCGGGCTCACTTCTTCCCAGCCTCGCTCTGCTTGCTTTGCCTCGCTTTGCTCATGCTGCCACTTCTGTGGAAGGGGGGAGGGAGGAAGACGTGACCCGTGAGGGCGCTACTGCGCAGACTCGCCCCACGTCTTTCTCCCTCCCCTCCACAGTGCTCTCTGGATATAGGTGAACTACAACTCCAAAACTCAAGGTCAATGCCCACCAAACTCTTACAGTATTTTCTCTTGGTTATGGTAGCTCTGTGTGGGAAGTTTAATTCCATTCCATCATTGGTGGAGTTCAGAATGCTCTTTGATTGCGGGTGAACTATAACTCCCAGCTGTTGAGCAAGACCTTTGTGTGTGTCTTTCTGCCATTCCTGTCAGGACATCTATGTTGTGTTCATCGAAACAGGCCCAGGTTTCACACTGAGTGTATAAATACATTTAAAAACGTATTAACTATATGTATTACTGTGTTAGAGTGTCATTTTGGTTGGTGGTGTGCCCCAAGATTTTGTAAATGTAAAAAATGTGCCGCGGCTAAAAAAGGTTGAAAAACACTGCCCTAGACAACGTGGTGGATCGCATGAATGTAGGCCAAAGGGAGAAAGTCCAAAGCATGATGACGACAACAGTTCCTGAACTTCTGTAGTGGATATTCTAGTGGTTGGGAACTTCAAGTAGCTCTCCAGAGAAGAGAGTAAATACAACCAACTTGTTAGTACAGCTGCATAAAAGCCTTGTATAGGATTCTCCCTTTAATTCTAGGTACTCCATGTCCTAATGAGCCACTCATGGGGCCATTTTAATTGTGTAAATAATTAACCACTTTAATAGCATCCCCATAGGTCTTTTCAAACTTTGTTGTGTTACCTGGTTTAATCCCCAGAACAAAGAAATCTTGTTCAGATTTTGAGTCTGGTTTCCATTATTTGCAGTTATCTGCCAAAATACCCTGTTTCATCTGGAACTAAAATGCAAAAGAATTGCATTCCTTATATCAGGTGAGTATCTGATCAACTAAAATAACTTTAGAGAACAAGATAGTACCTTCGTACATGGAAGACCCACTTGAAAACAATTCAGACCAACCTGACTAGTAATTCTACCTTTCCCCCCTCCCCAACCATCACCCCAAAATGACGCCTTTAAAATAAAAATTTGAAAAGGATGAAACCAACTGGATGTCTCCCTCATTACAATTTGATGAACTCTAATTGAGTCAGTATATTTTTACATTTAAAAACCGTGATTTAACAGCTATATTTAACCCTTAATTTGAGGAAGTGTTAAGTATTAAAAATCAAGACCCAATTTGAAATTAAAAACTCAATCAATTTTTATTCGCCCTGATTACCAGTCCCAATTTGCTCCAGTTTATCCCAATCCTGTAATGCTAAAAACATCAAGACATCCAAGGGGCTGTCAGTGACTGGTCCTAGACACCTGCAGCTGCCATTTCCAAATGTACATAAGTTATTATGTGCCCCCAGTGATGTTTGCATACACTCACCATGGATTAGTATACACAGCACAACTCCCATATCCGTGGAGGTTATGTTCCCAAACTTGGTGTAGATACACAAAACGGTGGATAATAACAAACCCTATTGAAATGAAGGACTTCCAACCCAATTATACTATAGGACTCAAATCCCCATGGCCATAGAAGCCTAAATAGTTGAATTGGAGAACCTAAAAAATGCCTAGCGAGGACATACTTTGTCAGACATAGATAAATGCAACTTCCGGTCTACTATGGAGGTGAGCGCTGCAACTTAGGAGGCTCTCCTAGAGTTGGCACTCAGGCTGGGATCAGAGGGGGTATTCTCTGCCTTTACCTGGAAAGGAAAAGAGGTAAAGGTCCAGGGTCTGGGAGAAGACTCCTTTTCGGTGAAGGTGGGGGCCCCTCAAGGGACCCGACGAGACTGAAGAGGAGCAGAAGATGGCCTGAGGGATCCCAGCTGAGTCAAGCCTAGCATAGTCTGTGGCGAAAGCTCACCCCAGCAGACAGCACAGACACACGCACCTTTCCAAAGAGTGAGGAACGCAACCGTTAAATAGACCAACAAATCTGAACTGCCTGAGGAAAAACGGAGCGTGGAAAGAAGGAAAAAGGGTGAATATAAGGAGCTCGAAGCATCTGGAAACCCCCAGCCTGAAAACCTGAGAAAACAAGAGATACAAGAGGTAAAGAGGTAAAGAGGTGAAGAGAATTATTTGTTTATACCCTGGGTATCTACTCTTGAAGTTGGTGAATGGCGTTGGTAATGGCGGCGGTGCTGGTGACTGAGATCAGATAAGCTGTCCTTCTGGTGTAAACAACAGTAGCTCCGAAGAAGACGGAAGGAGGTGGACAGAAGTGTGCGGGACTGGAAGACTAGAGTCGAACGAGAGGGGAGAAGGGAGAGGAGGAGCGGCGGAAGCAAAGAGAAGGGGAGATGCTTAGTAAGGACGGACCTACCGCAAAGCAAAGGGAAGACGTAAAAGACGTAAAGGATCTCTCCAGGCGCGGAAAATTAAAGATACATTAGGGAAAACAAAGGACACACAGCGAATATACAGCGAAACGGACGGGTGGGCGCCAATTAGGCCAACCTTGGGCACAACAAAGGAGAGAGAAGAAGCGAGAAGAGAAAAGAAGCGAAGCACCCCGAAACCAGAAAGCCCTGGCAAATAAAGGTAGCAAAAGAAGCCTTCTCCCCTGATAGAAGAGAAGATAAGGTAAAGAGTGGAGGGGACCTTAGACAAAGCGGGAGAACCGAAGGTGGAAAGGGGGTGGTGAGAAAGGTAGAGAAAGAAAAGTAAGACGTAAGAAAGGAAGACAGAAAATAAATGACGACCATGGCCACAAGAGCCAGAGAAAAAGACAGAAGGATAGAACCCACAAGAAGACCCTCGGGAGCAGGGAAAGTTGGTTTTAGGGAAATTCTGCTTGAGATACAAGAGGTGAGATCAGCAATAAGAAATGGAAATGAAGAGAGAAGGAAAATGAGGGAAGAATTGAAAGGAGAGATGAAAGGAGAATTTGGAGACATGAAAAGAGGCACGCAGGACATGAATAAAAAAAATAACTGATATGAATAGCCACATTCTGGAACTCAAAAATGAAAACAATGAATTAAAGTATAAACAAAGAGGGAACCTTGAAAAAATTAAAGAACTAGGAATAAAAACTCAGGATCTGGAATAGAAATTAACCACAGCAGAAATCCATCAGAAGGAATTTCAGCTTCGTTATAGAGGAATAGAGGAGGAGAAGGAAGAGAAGCTACCAGAAGTAATACTGACAATAACATCTAAAGTCCTCGATAAACCAGAAGCATTCCTAGCAGAGAAAATAGATAGGGTCTTCAGAATTTCTTCCAATTTTACCAAAAAGAACAATCTCCCAAGAGATGTCATTGTGAACTTCTCACTTAAGAACTTAAGAGATGAAACCCTAAGATGGTGTTCAAGAAGGCCGGTCTCATTCAAAGGAAAAAAGATCTCAATTTTAAGGGAAATCCCATAATCTGTGTTAGAAAAACGAGGTAATTATTACTTCATCACAGACATTCTTAGAAGGAATAACATAAGATACAGGTGGGAGAAGAGAGAAGGAATCATGGTCTCTTACAAAGGCAGAAAACACTGGCCGACAACAGAATTAAAGGCCAAAGAATTTCTTAGGAAATTCGAAGAAGAATTAAGAAGAGAATCACCCAGCCAGAAGAATCACAGAGAATCAGGAAATGAACATACCAAGGAATTAGATCATTTACCACCCTCTAAGAAGAAAAGAAGTAAGGAAAGAAAAGAAGGAGCAGGAGTAGAGGAAAGAGAAAGCAACTCGGACTATCATACCATGGATGATGGGACTTGAAGTACCTTCCCTCACTTTCCAAGACTGCTGCAAACCTAATCCCACGACTGATCAACACCAAACTTGCCACACAGAGCCCTCATGACCCACTCTACATCCTGGTGCAGTTTTGTGTGAGACGGACCACGGATGATGGGACTTGAAGTACCTTCACTCACTTCCTCTAAACAATGCAACCCTCATCCATTTGCCAATACAGACCACACTTGGCACACACAGCCCCCATGACCCAAACTACATCCTACTGCAATTTGGAGGGTGGACCACAGATGATGGGACTTGCAGTACCTTCTGAAATTTCATGATACCACTACAACTCCCAATAATGACCGATCAAGGCCAAACTTGGCACACAGAGCCTCCATGACCTACTCTACATCCTGCTGCAGTTTGGAGGATGGCAGACCATGGATGATGGGACTTGCAGTACCTTCCCTCACTTTCCAAGACTGCTGCAAACCTAATCCAATGACTGATCAACACCAAACCTGCCACACAAAGCCCTCATTACCCACTCTACATCCTGGTGCAGTTTTGTGTGAGACGAACCACGGATGACGGGACTTGAAGTACCTTCACTCACTTCCGGAAAACAATGCAACCCTCATCCATTCACCAATACAGACCACACTTGGCACACACAGCTCCCATGACCCTATCTACATCTTACTGCAATTTGGAGGAGGGTGGACCACTGATGATGGGACTTGCAGTATCTTCAATAATTTCATGATACCACTGCAACTCCCAATAATGATCAATCAAGGCCAAACTTGGCAGACAGAGCCTCCATGACCCACTCTACATCCTGCTGCACTTTGGAGGAGGGTACACCATGGATAATGGGACTCGCAGTACCTTCACTAACTTCCTGAAACCACTACGAGCCACATACACTTATGATAAGGACCAACCTTGACACACAATGCCTTTCTCAAATGACCCGGGCACCGCCGGGTCCCCAAGCTAGTATACAATAAAAAGAAAATAGATGCCACTTTTAACAACCATTTCATACGAAGTGCTCTTATAGAAGTCTGGCAGAAGCGCTCAGGCACGATATATAAACAAAAATACCACTCTGGACATCCGTAAACGAGGCATATAGGATCAGGGAACTTGAATGCAATAGTTGGACAACATATCAGAAGTCACTAAGATGGACTGGAAGAAGTTTTGTCTTAAAGACAAAAGAGGAGCTGGAAAGAGAAGGAACACAAATTAGCTGGTTCTCATTCCTTCAAATGAAAGAGAAATTTAAGGAGGATCAGAAAAGAGGATTCATAGGAGAGGAGATTGAATTCGAAAACAAAATTTCAAGAGAAGAAGAGAAGCCCCTGGGAAAATTTTACAAAATCCTGCTGAAGAGAGATACTGAAAAGAACCAGAAAAGAGAGTACATGGATAAGTAAGTGGTCTAGGAATGTAGGCTTTAAAATAAACACAAAAACATGGAGCAATATCTGGAACAACACTGTTAAAAAAATCACTGTGTAACTCCTTTAAAGAAAACTGGGTAAAATTAATATACCATTGGTACCTTCAAGATGCTTAAGATCATCCGGACAGACCCTGCTCTCGGTCCCGCCTGCTTCGCAGGCGCGATTGGTGGGGACGAGAGACAGGGCCTTTTCAGTGGTGGCTCCTCGGCTTTGGAACGCCCTTCCTAATGACATCAGATCGGCCCCCTCCCTCCTGACATTTCGCAGGAGGGTTAAGACCTGGCTATTTGACCGGGCATTTGTAGATGTAGTATGATAGTCAAATTGAGATCTAAGGAACGACGACGATGCAATTGGAAGTCGATTTAATTAATGAGATGCTGATATTGTGTTTTTAACGTTGAATGCTAATTTGTATATGTTGGAATTGTATTGTATTGATAATTGTTGATATGTTTGTCTTGAGCAGTTTTTGCTGTTGTACACCGCCTCGAGTCGCCTTCAGGCTGAGAGAGGCGGTCTAGTAGCAAAGTAAGCAAATAATTAATAAATAAATAAATAATAAATACCTCTCACCCCAAAAGATAACGAGAATTTATAAAAACACTGACCCCAAGTGATGGAAGTGTGGTAACATGAACGGCACCTTCTTCCACCTCTGGTGGACATGTGATAAGGCATTTAGGTACTGGAAGATGATCCATAAAGAACTTTAAAAAATAATAACACACAAGCTAGATAAAAAGGCCGGAGATCTACCTTCTAGGAGTACTTGACGAAACAATCCCACCAATGGAAAAGAAAATAATCATAATAGCGATAACAGCGGCTAGGATACTGTATGCTAGGAAATGGAAATCCTTGGAAACACCAACAAGAGAGGAATGGTTTCTAAAGGTTACAGAGACAATCCAAATGGATTGGTTAACGGAAAGACTGAGAAACAAGAATAAGGAAGCGAAAGGGAAAACTGACTGGGGAGCAATAAGGAAATATTGTAGAATGGAGTACAATGTAGACCTACTGCTAGATTAATTATGGAAAACTGTTCTCTATCTTCACACACGCAGATAAGAAAAACGCATGAATGGAGATAAGGAAGAAGACCAATCATAGAAAAATCTCTACTCTTCAATTTGCACATGTATTTTCTCGCACTGCTTCTTTTCACTGCCGTATCTCGATCACTTCTATTTTCGAGCCAACTTGGGCTCTTTTTATATCTTGAGTATACTTTATGTGTTTTTGTGTTATATGTTTGTTTGTTGTAAAAACCTTTCTTGAAAATCAATAAAGACATATTTTTTTTAAAAAAAGAAAGCTAAATGCAACAATGGACACAGGTCTTGTGAATACAGGAGTTGCACTGCTCATCTGTTACGGTCGTCCACACTCTGGTCACATCCCGAAAAGATTACTGAAACGCACTCTACGTGGGGCTGCCTTTGAAGACAGTTCGGAAATTGCAACTAGTCCAATGGGCGGAAGCCAGATTACTAACTGGAGCTACATACAGGGAGCACCCCCCCCCCCAATTGTGTCAGCTCAACTGGCTGCCTGTCCAATTCCGAGCTCAATTCAAAGTGCTGGTTTTGACATTTAAAGCTCTATACGGTTCTGGCCCAGCTTACTTGTCCGAACGCATCTGCCTCTACGTCCCACCTCGTAATTTAAGATCATCTGGGGAGGCCCTGCTCTCACTCCCGCCAACGCGGTTGGTGGGGATGAGAGAGAGGGCCTTCTCAGTGGTGGCTCCCTGTCTGTGGAACGCACGTCCAAGTGACATACAATCAACCCCATCCCTCCTGGCATTCAAGAAAAAAGTGAAATCTTGGCTATGGGACCAGGCGTTTGCACATTAGCACAATGCAGCACTTTAGATTGGATTGTAATGGCAAGTTGATGGATATGGCTCAATGCGCATGCTGTGGACGGAATACAGTTTTTAACTTATGTGAATGTATATGATGTATTAATGTTAACTGTATTTTAATGTTTTTTAATGCTGAATGTTTTGGTTTTATATTGTACTAGCTGTACCCGGCACGCGTTGCTGTGCCCTTTTTAGGAGATGCGAGAAAGTCCAATCATCCACTGTGTGCCCTCCTCTAAACTGCAGTTGGATGGAGTGTGGGTCATGGGGGGCATGGTGTGCCAAGTTGGGTCTTTATTGGTCTTGGTTCTGGGACACAGTGGTCTGTGGGGAATGATGGGTTTTGAAGTACTACAAATCCCATTTTCCATGGTGGTACTTCAAGTCCCATCATGCATGGTCGGGGCTCTGTGTGCCAAGGTAGGTTACTGTAAATTCAGGCCATACACAATGTCCCATGAGCTGAGGCCTAGTTAGGAACAGCAAGTTAATGAAGCCTTACTGTCAATTCAGGCCATACACAATGTCCAATGAGCTGAGGCCTAGTCGGGAGAATCAAGTTAATGAAGCCTTACTGTCAATTCAGAGTGTAATCAGCTTCCCAGTAAGTGAGGCCTAGTTAGGGAAATCAAGTTAATGAAGTCTTACTGTCAATTTAGAGCGTAAACAGCTTCCCAGTAAGTGAGGGCTAGTTAGGGAAATCAAGTTAATGAAGTCTTACTGTCAATTTAGAGCGTAAACAGCTTCCCAGTAAGTGAGGCCTAGTTAGGGAAATCAAGTTAATGAAGTATTACTGTCAATTTAGACCGTAAACAGCTTCCCAGTAAGTGAGGGCTAGTTAGGGAAATCAAGTTAATGAAGCCTTACTGTCAATTTTGGGCGTGGTCTGTGATTTTTTGGGGTGTAAATTTTCGGTTGGAAGTGATTTGGGTGTTTGTGTTGGGGATTGGCTCAGGCCTTTTCCTTATTCTGTTTTGGCAGTTTAGTATGGATCAGAATTTTCATGTTGGCTGGCCAGTGCAGCAGTTATGCAAATCCGCCCTTATTGGCAGCCAATCATGTTGTTCAGAATGTAGAGGCTGGGTGAGTCTTTGGCTGCCACAGAGGATGCTGGGAAATGTAGTTTTATTTTTACTTGTGGTTTTGGGGGCCTTTTAGGTTTTGGGGGGCAAAGTTTCTTTACTACAAACGTACCTTGCTTGAGGCCTATTTCTGTTGGCAAATATTGTGTTTCTGCGTTGTAAGGTTTCTTTGTTTGAGGTATACATCACATGACGTGAACCCATTTATATAATAGATTTATATTGTGTTTCGGCATTGAATTGTTGCCTTTGTTAGGCTGCTCTGAGTCCCCCCTCGGGGGTTGAGAAGAACGGGGTAGAAATGTTGGAAATAATAATAATCTGTTGGCAGCAGACCAGGACACCTAGGCTTACACAAGCAAATATGAGCCTACAAGGGGAGGTAGAAGTAGAAACAAGGAGCTACAATACTCTGGAGTGAGTTCTCATTTCATCTGGTCTGATCAATCATTGCCTTCCTAATGGACTGGCAGCCTACAATATGACTTCACTTCCTTTCATGCTTCCACTTTTTGCTTGTCTTGTCATAGACAGGTAGCATACTCAGAAAAGCCCAATCTTTTTCTACCATATATGTAAATTCCATAAATTTCATTTTTAAAAAACAACACTTTTTCTACATTGGCAATCTCTAATACTGATTTCATGCCACGAATATGCACACCAAGTTAAGAAATGTTAATGTGCAACCTGAGCATTGCAACAAGTGCCCAGCTTATCTATCCGAACGTGTCCCTACGAACCCACCAGGGATTTAAGAACATCAGGGGACGCCTTGCTCTCGATCCCGCCGGCTTCGCAAGCATGTCTGGCGGGGACGAGGGACAGGGCCTTTTCTGTAGTGGCCCCGAGGCTGTGGAACTCCCTGACCAGGGATATCAGATCGGCTCCCTCCCTCCTTACCTTTTGGAAAAAAATGAAAACTTGTTTCTTCGAGCAAGCACTTGAGAATTTCAGCTTAATTAGTCAACTGAATTGGAAATGACCTAGGAACGACGACGACGACGGAATGGATAATAGACTGAATATGATGACATAGTTATTTTTAACATTTTTTAAACCAATAGAATAAAAACATATAACTACAATATCTAAAAACGTCAAAACATCAAAAACAAAGACAATAAAGATTTTAAAAATGTTTAAAAGACTATGTCTTTGATGTTTTGACGTTTTTAGATATTGTAATGATATGTTTTTATTCTATTGATGTATGTTTTAAATGGCATCGAATTGTGCCTATTGTTCGCCACCCTGAGTCACCTTCGGGCTGATATGGGCGGGATATAACTAATGTAAATAAAAATAAATAAATAATATTGGATTGGATTCTCCTTGAGTCGACAAAGATTATCACTGAGTTAACAAGAGACGTCTGTGAACCGAACCAAACAATTCTCCCTAAGATTCTCTTGCTCAGAAACAAGTATTTAGGAGCAAACTTCATTTCTTTTATTGATAGATCATGATCTCAAGATAACGTACAGGTAGTCCACAAGTTACGAACAAGACAGGTTCTATAGGTTTGTCCTTAAGTTGAATTTGCATGCAAGTCTGAACAGGTACATTTTAAAGTGTAACGCCAACCATATGTTGCTGTATGTACCCCTGTTCAGAAGATTTCACCTCACTTTCTGTCGCTCTAGAGCAGTGATTTTCAACCTTTTTTGAGCCGCGTCACATTTTTTACATTTACGAAATCCTGGGGCACACCACCAACCAAAATGACACTCTAACACAGTAATACACATAGTTAATATGTTTTTAAATGTATTTATACACTCACTTAATGTGAAACCTTCATCTGTGTCATAATTTTGTCCAGGGCCCTGTTCGGCAAAAACTTCTCCATCACTGTCACTCACTTGTCTTGCGGTGTTCCCAAATTGCCACTGTCACTTGACGCGCAGCTGCAGCACTAACTCTAACTTTGTTCACTTAGCCGTGTCTGAGCGAATCCAAGATGGCACGACCATAGCACTCTCGCGTCACTTCTTAGGGACATTTCTTAAAGGGACAGATGAGCCTTATAGTTTATATATGAATGAAGTTCGAAAATAATTTCCCACGGCACACCTGATGATCTCTCATGGCACACTAGTGTTCCACGGCACACTGGTTGAAAATCACTGCTCTAGAGCCCCCAGTGGCACAGTGGGTTAAACTGCTGAGCTGCTAAACTTGTTGACTGAAAGGTTGCAAGCTCAAATCCATGAGCTTCCGCTGTTAGCCCCAGCTTCTGCCAACCTTGCAGTTCGAAAGCATGCAAATGTGAGTAGATCAATAGGTACCGCTCCAGCGGGAAAGTAATGGCGCTTTATGCAGTTATGCCGGCCACATAACCTTGGAGGTGTCTATGGACAACGCAGGCTCTTCAGCTTAGAAATGGAGATGAGCACCAACCTCCACAACTGGCCTTAATGTCCGGGGAAAACCTTTACCTTTACTTCTGATCATTGGATTTCGGGGGGAAATGGCGTTGTGGAAACAAAGATTGGTCACAAAGCTTCAGATGAGCCACTTTTTTCCCGTGATAACTTTTTCAGGAGTGATTTTTTCTTCTTGAAGGTAGATTTCTCTCACTTCCTGTTGTTTCACTCCCGTTCTTAGCTACGTATAAGTTATTTGTAAGTCGGATGTTTGCTACTCGGGGACTGCCCGATTCTCCACTTTCCATGTTCTTCTAAGAGCAACCTTGCAGGTGAAATTGAAAGGACAATATTGGCCTATGGTCACTCAGTTAGTTGGACCAAAACTCTGGAGACCAGCTTTAAAATCCACACTTGGCCATGGAAACCCACTGAGTGCCCATGCACTTACTGAAACCTCCAGACTGGATATGGCACATTGTGGCCATGTCTCTTAGCAATTTTGCTAACAGACAGATACCAGCTGCAAAGATCATCAGTCCAGGACTGATGTAAACTGTTCCACTGACAAAGAGAACTCAATGGTTCATGTAAGGCAGGGGTAGGGAACCTATGGCTCGGGAGATGCGGGGGATGTTCGAAGTCTTAACCACAGGTGGAAATCTTGGCGGGTCAGTCAAAGGGCAGCAGCTGCTGGGAGAGTAACACCTGAGGATGATGATAGAGCATCGACCTCATCAAGTGGTTCTGACTTGTAGTGAGCTTAAAAGGTGGGCATTTTGGGACTAACCTCTGTGGCTAGCAAGGAGTTGCCTTTGGATCCTGGGACTCTTGCATCCTCTCATCTTGCATCTTGAAGCCTTGTTTCCAGACTGATTCTGCTGCTTGCTGTGGTGGGGTTTGAACTCCACTGGATTGCTCCCCAGTTGGACTGTGGGTTGTGTCTTCGCTTCTATGTCTATCTCCTCTCCTTGACCTTGGCCTGGCTCCTGGATTACGTCTCTCCTACGCCCCTTTGGACACCTTCTTGGACAACCCTTTGATGACTTCAATGCTGATTACCTTGGATTGATTCTGATGACGACATCTTCTCTGCTGCCCTCAGCATGCGTTTCTCTGTTTGTTTTGCTTTGATTTTGCTAAAGAGTTTTTGGCGTTTTGAATGCAGGCTTTTTCTCCCTGTTTGTTTTCATGCCGGTTAAGGCTTCCTTTTGTTGGCGTTTTCACTGACCATTAAGTGCTTTTGTTTGCACTGGGTCAAACACCTGATGGGTGGCATCATCCTTGGTGGCATAAGATGTGAAATGGCAAGTGCTCCTTCCCAGAGTAGAGGGCTGAAAGCAGGGTGCTCTCAAGATGGAATAAACATTGCATCTCAAAAGCAACTCATAGCAGCTTCAGATTACCCCGTAGTTTAAAAAAAATCTTAAGTACCCTGGGAAAGTTGCCAATGTCAATATGGACTTAGCAAAGATGGGCTTCCTCAAACGGTACAAGAGAGAGTGTGCAGCATATAGCGAAGAAAGGGCTCTCCTTTCTCTACCGCCCAGGAGCCAGATTACAGAAGCAAGCCTTTTAAAGGACCCAGCATATTAATCAGACTGAAGGTTAAGATGAGACAGCAGGGCTGCCTATTCTCTGCTCAAAAATAAAGGAGAATACATCCTCCTGTTTCAAGGTCACCCAAACTGCACCCCAAGCACAGCTGAATTCAGCACCCTGTGAATGGATGGTGCAAAGCAAGCAAAACTGAAGACACTGGTTCTTTGGGCATAATTGGTACCATTTCTGATAATTACAATGTGAGGCAAGAAGGAGCAGAAAAGCACCAAAGGTCTCATAGGAATGGTCCCACTTCTGAAACAGGCTGTTGAGATTCACTTGTTTTGGCCAGAAGGACCGACTTCTTAATTTAATTAATAAAAATGAGATTGCCAATTTGTTTATAGAAAATATATTGTTTTATTTTTATTTATTTCACGATATTTATATGCTGCCCTTCTCAACCCCAAAGGGGACTCAAAGCGGCTTACAGCAAATTGGAAATACATCAAACTCCATTACTGCCATAGCACAATATCAGTACTACACATCACATTGCGCTATAACATTATATCGCAATATCATTAGCAATATTGCATGTAAAACAAATATACAATAATAATATCACAATATCATTAGTAGTATTATATTGTATCAATGTATATACAATATATTATACCATACTCCTATTATACTATATTATACTGCAATATCATTAACAATATTGCATGTAAAACCAATATACAATTATAATATCACAATATCATTAGTAGTATTATATTGTATCAATCTATATACAATATATTATACCATACTCATATTATACTATATTATATTGCAATATCATTAGCAATATTGCATGTAAAACAAATATACAATAATATCACAATAACATTAGTAGTATTATATTGTATCAATGTATATACAATATATTATACCATATTCATATTATACTATATTATGTCGCAATATATTTGGCAATATTGCATGTAAAACAAATATACAATTATAATATCACAATATCATTAGTAGTATTATATTGTATCAATGTATATACAATATATTATACCATACTCATATTATACTATATTATACCGAAATATCATTAACAATATTGCATGTAAAACAAATAAACAATTATATCACAATATCATTACTAGTATTATATTGTATCAATGTATATACAATATATTATACCATACTCATATTATACTATATTATGTCGCAATATATTTAGCAATATTGCATGTAAAACAAATATACAATAATAATATCACAATATCATTAGTAGTATTATATTGTATCAATGTATATACAATATATTATACCATACTCCTATTATACTATATTATACCGCAATATCATTAACAATATTGCATGTAAAACAAATAAACAATTATATCACAATATCATTAGTAGTATTATATTGTATCAATGTATATACAATATATTATACAATATATTATACCATATTGCATGTAAAACAAATATACAATTATATTATTAGTACTATATACAATATATTATACCGTACTCATGTTATACTATATTATATCGCAATGTCATTAGCAATATTGCATGTAAAACAAATATACAATACTACCACAATATTATTAGTAGTATTATATTGTATCAATCTATATACAATATATTATACCATGCTCATATTATACTATATAATATGTTTAAATTGTGTTTAATGTGTTTTAATTGTTTTTATAACCCTATAAGCCCCGGGAGTAAGTCCCAATAAATAAATAAATAATAAATAATATATTATATCATAATATTATACTACATTACAATATAATTATTATATTATAATATATTGACATTATAATATAATATAACATTATATTGTATTATTACAAAACAATAAATAAAATTATTTATTTAAATTAAAAAATATAAAATTATCCTCTACCAAATATTTTGATTACTCCTATAAAACTCAAATAACCTAAAATAAAGGAAAAAATAAAAATAGAATCAAGATGACGAGCTGTGGCATTTTGTTCTCTTACTTCTTCGAGTATGTCAAGCCAACACTTACTGGAATGTCCAAACGCCACATTATTTCATACTGCGTATGTCTGAGTCTTCAAGTCACCTGTCAACTTATGGCAACTCAAAGAATTTCCTTCCTCTGAAATGTAACTTCTAGCATCTGGTTTTTGTTGGCAGTCTCCCATCCCAATCCTAAAAAGGCTTAATTTCAAGCTCTGACAGGATTTCATGCCTATGATTAGGATATTTAGATCAAGTTGAATATAGGTATGCATAGGCTAATGAAGGTCGGTAAGCACACTGAATACCAGAGGTGGGAGCAAGTCTCTACTCCTAACACCATTACATATCCTGGGTATGCTTCTGCTGGGAGCTGCTCTCCAGCAACATCTGGAGTACCAGCAATTCTCATGTCCATGCTATTCTGTGGCTTCACGTACTGTGGCTTTCAACCTGTAGCCAGAAGTTCATAGCCATCTGCAAGTCTCTGCAATCTTTCAGCTATCAGTAATTAGGGTAATTTAGTGGATGAGTAACCGAAATAGCCACCCAGCTTGGTCAAAGTTCAAGAAGTATGTCAAAGGCGCAAATACAGTATATGTAACCTGTTCATTCTTCCATGTTGTCACACCACACATCTCCACTGCCAGATGTTTGTCCCAATTAAGATCTCCTTTAAAACATGGACAGGAAAGTTCTGCTTCACTTTCTGTGGCTAAAGGAAAAGTTATTTCAGTGAGAGCCATATAATATATAGAATATATTTTAAGACTGAATTCAACTAAATGTGAGTATATACGTTCATACTATGAAAAAAGGATTCCCCCGGCAGAATGACAGGACACTTCAGACCTGGCTCTGCAAAAGGCATGCTCAGGACTCTGGGAAGGAAGAGAAGGCGGAAGGAAGGAAGGGGGAAAGAAAGAAAGAGGAAATAAAGGAGGGAGGGGGAGAGGAAGAAAGAAAAGAAGAACGAACTATGGAAAAGGAAGAAAAGAAAAGCAAAAGAGAGACGGGGGAAGGAAATGGGAAGGGAGGAAAGGAAAGGGTGGGGAAAAGAAAGGAAAAGTGAGTGAGGAAAAAGTAAAATAATGAAGGGAAACTGAGGCCGGGCTGCTTTGGAGAGCCAGATGCAATCATGAAAAGAGCCACATCTGGCTCCCAAGCCATAGGTTCCCTACCCCTGAGTTAGAGCATTACCATAAGTCAAAGACAGCATCAAGGCAAATAACAATCTGAAGAGTAAGAGAAATGTATTACAGGCAACGAAATGGGCCTTTAACTCTCCACAATGCCGCCATGTCTTAAAAACACAAAAATGTGCTTTATACCAGAGTTTTTCTGTCTGCCCACCCAATCCAATGCTGTTTACTTTGACTCTCCGGAATCTCAGGGAAGACAAATCACAACAGTAATAATAATAATAATAACAACAACAACTGTCGAGACCAGACACCTTAAAGGGCCAGACCAAGAGGCTCTACTACAACAACACATTTTATTTTCTTACCTGCCTTTCCTGAAATCTCACGGCAGGATACAACACAGAGTTAAAATACAAGATACCTAAAAACATTAAACACATAGATTAGAACGTACACTGGAATCATACCTATGCCTTCTGTCCCACTGTCCGAAGGGACAGAAAGTTTCATCTATGCTGATGATCATGCCATCACTGCCCAAGCAGTGAGCTTTGAAATGGTGAACAGAAGCTCTCCAAAGCTTTAGATCAGGGGTGCTCATTAGGTAGCTCGGGAGCTACTAGTAGATCTTTGGCACTCTTCCAGGTGATCTTCGGGCCTCACCAGCCGGATGGGGCGCTCCTGCTGCTGGCTTCCGCTCTTGCGGTGCTTCTTTCGCCTGCGGGGCATTGCAGGAAGAAGGAAGCACGAGGCGGGGCCTCTGGAGGGAGCGCCCTGCCTCTCTCTCGTCCAGAAGCAGCTGTGCAGCCTCCGTTGCCGGCGAGACAGACAGGGTGGAGCACTCCCTCTGGATGCCCCGCCTCGTGCTTTCTCCTTCCTGCAATGCCCCGCAGGCGGAAGAAGCACTGCTCGGGTGGAAAACAGCAGCAGGAGCACGCGCGGTGGCGGGAGCGCACGGCGGCGGGGGCAGGTAGATCTTTTGGACTTGGTTGCTTTAAGAGTAGCTCGCATGTTGAAAAAGTGTGAGCACCCCTGCTTTAGATTAAAGGGAAAACGAGCTGATTCCTAACCCATCTAAAATGCAGATGTGTGCCTTTCATCTTAAGAACGTACAAGCATCTCTTGCTCTGAGGATGACCTGGGAAGGAATCCCACTGGAGCATTGCAGCACACCAAAATACCTGGGAGTCACTCTGGACACAGCTCTGACTTACAAGAAGCACTGCTTGGCTATCAAGCAAAAAGTGGGAACTAGAAATAATATCCAAAAGCTGACTGACACAACCTTGGGATCACAACTAGTCACAGTGAAGACATCTGACCTTGCGCTTTGTTACTTTGTTACTGAATACAAATCCCCAGTGTGGAAGACATCTCACCACGCTAAAACAGTGGGTGTGGCTCTTAATGAGACATGCCACATTAACACAGGATGTCTATCCCCCACACCAGTGGAGAAATTATACGGCTTAGCTGGTATTATACCACCTGACATCTGCCAGGAAGTATTTATTTATTTATTTACTTTATTTATATTCCACTCTTCTCACCCCGAAGGGGACTCAGAGCAGATTATAGGTACACATACTAGCAGACAATTCCTGCCATTTTCCACATAACACACACATATAGACGAACAGAGGTAAACTCTGGCCACCAGGGGGAGCTGACACACTCCTCATCTCTCAGTGTCCCTTGTTGTTCCTTCTGCATTCCTCAGTGTTCCTGGAGTTCTTTAATGGCCTCATAATTTAGTCAAAATTTGCCTCCCCACTTAATGTGGTACCTTAATCTTCTACTTGACAGATGCAACTGTCTTTCGGGCTGCAAAGGTCAACAGCAGGCTACACTTAAAGGTCGAGCACCCACCTCGACCCGGACAGGCCTCAAACTCATGACCTACTGGTCAGAGAGATCTTATGCAGCTGACACTTGGCCAGCTGCGCCACATTCCCGGTGTATCAATAATGGAAGGATCAAGGCAGTGACATATCTGGCCCATCCTCTGTTTGAATATCATCTAGGACACCAATGTCTTAAATCAAGAAATAGCTTTCTAAGATCTACAGAGATACACACAGGAAAACCTCAGCAAGTGAGAGTTCAAAAGTGGCAGGCTAAAACCCGGAACCTCAGTCAGTGGCTGATACTGGATGAGAGACTCTCTCCTGGGCACACAGAAGACTGGGCGACTTGGAAGGCACTGAACAGACTGTGCTCTGGCACCAAGCAATGCAGACCTAATCTTAAGAAATGGTGGAACTGCTGTAAAATTAAAAGCTTTTGCAAAAAGATATACTTTGAAATCCAAAAAATATTAAAGATTAAATTTAATTTCAGTCCAGAATACCTGCTCTTAGGTCTATTGGACTTCCAAATAGAGGAAAATAATGAAAAAATATTTATTTATTGTATAACAGCGGCGAGATTAACCATTGCAAAGAAGTGGAAGAACGAGGAAACACCAACTCTAGATGAATGGATAATGGATGTGATGCAGATGGATTGCCTTACACGGTCATTAAGAGAAAATATAAATATGGCCAAGACAGATTGGTCACAATTTATAAGCTACCTTGAAGGAAACAAATATGATTGGTTAATCAAAATGGACGCTTAACAAGAGACTTTAGCTTTGATTTGATACCAGGCGGGCATGTTATAAGACCCAGATAGACTCTAACGAGTTCTATTTAAGTTCTAAAGAAATATAATGGAATATGCGTGGGATGGAAGTACTTGCAGTGTATTGTTTTGTGTTGTCTCCCCCCTCCTCACCACTCTGCCCTACCTCCCCCACTTCCCCCCTCCCTATCACTATCCCTATGTGACTTGTTAATTGTTGTATTAGGTCTAATGTTGTTGTTCTTCTTTTTAACTATGTATGTTTTTAAATGCAATTAAATAAAGCATTAAAAAAAGAAAAAAGGAAAAAAAAAGAAATGGGGTTACAAAGTGGAGTCCACAACATGTGAGTGTGGAGAAGAGCAAACCGCAAATCACATGCTACAATGCAGTCTGAGCCCCGCACATGCACAATGGAGGACCTTCTCACAGTGACACCAGAGGCACTCCAAGTGGCCAGCTACTGATCAAAGGACATTTAGTATAATGCCAAGTTGTTGAATGCATTACAGTTGTACCTCAATTCGCTTCTGATACAAGAAATAAGAAATACCTCTAAAATGCCAGTTTCAAATTCATAGATTAAAATCAAAATGATAGGTCTGGGGGAAGAGGGAAGTCCTAGCTCTTTCTAAAATTCAGGTGGCACATTTAGCCAGCAGGTAATCCACAGTCAAGGGGCGGCTGACAAATAGGTCTGGTTGAAACAAGTCCTGTGTTTTCAGGGTGGAATGACAAGAGATGTTGCAGATAACCTGGATCCAAACCATGTAGGTTTTTAAAGGTAATAGCCAATACTTTGTACTCTGCCCAGAAACAAATTGGAAATCAATGGAGGGATTCTAATCACCTTATCACCTGCCACATGTTTTAGCAATTTTTTTTGTAAATACTGCAGATGCTTTGAATTGAACTTAGGAAATTCCGCTTGTCAAGTATGATCTCTAACCACTAAGCGACAAAACCATCATAACAAACATGCAGCATTTCAGATGTAACCCCCGTAACTGAATAGACAGCCTTCCTAGTACTGCAATCATTCCACTGACACAATTTTTATTAGCACACTATTCAATTTTTATTTTGGCATTTAAGAGTTTGGCTTTGGCTACTGTGCCAAAAATCCAGTTTTAAAACTAAAATAACCTTTTGACAAAAGAAACTGTGTTTTGGCAAACGGACTGGTTACTGCAATCAAAAGGTAAAACTATATATCCTGGAATTTTTTTGGGAGAACTTGCAAATTCCTTTCTGTAGGGTAAAACAGGAAGTCTTGTTGGGATTTTTGTAAAAATCCAAGTAAAGAAAAAGAAATGAGTGTTTGGTTACTTGGGTATACTTGTGAGTAAATGGGGTTTGTGTTGCTGTATACTTGAGTGTAAGAAATTCCTAGCCTGTGTAGTTTTACAGCTAGGTGCAAGTTCAAGGTGATGGTGTTAACTTTCAAGGCCTTGCATGGTCTGGAGCCGCTGTATCTGAGGGACTGTCTTTTCCCCTACCAACCTCAGAGGTCACTTCGTTCCGAACAAATGAACCTCCTTGAAGTACCGACCTTCAAAGCAATCTGTCTTACATTGACCCGGCGCAGAGCCTTTTCTGTAGTGGCGCCGTTAATATGGAACACTCTTCCAAGCGATGTACGGGTCATGCAGGACCTTCTCTCCTTCCGCAAGTCCTGCAAGACTCACCTTTTCCGGCTAGCCTTTGATTGCTAGCCCAGAAATCTTTTTAAAGCTAGTTTAATACATATGCTTTTACCTCTGTGTGTTTTACCTGATTGTAAGCCGCTCCGAGCCCTCAGGGAGTAACGGCTTACAAGTCCAAATAATAAATAAATAAGTTTTGGGTACAGTTAATCAACTAGGCCCACCTGGGCTAATTGGGTGGGCGGAGTCTTGGGGCTATAATTTCCCCATGTTGCTCATTGTGTGTTGTTGCTCATATTGGGGCAAAGAGAAGCTGAGTATGCTTCTGGATTTATGTTGCTCAAACTGGAGCAAGAGAAGCTGAATATGCTTCTGGATTGCTTACAACGTTTTTGAGGTATGATAGTGAGGGATAACAGGAGTTACACTTCATCAGCTCTTGGAGGCTGACCCCTGCTTTAAATGGTGGGGTGGGTGGGGTGGGTAGGGTGGAGGAAGATGAGAATTTTTTTTTTTCATAGAATCATACAATCTTAAGGGTTGGAAGGGACCACAGGTGCAGGGAGACACAGCTAAGAAACTACTGAAAGATGCCCCATCCAGCGTCTATTTAAAGATCTCCGCTACCCTTCAAGTCAGTCTATTAAACTGTTGAACTATGCTTACAGTAATAAAAAAACCCTCCCTAACCTTTTCTTACAATTGGAATCCACTGAATTGGTTTCTAATTTCTGGAGCAATAGAAAACAAGTCTTCTTCTGGGCATCCCTTAGGATATTTAAAGATGGTGCCATTTCAATGTCATCTCTTAGTGTTACCTTCTCCAAGCTAAACATCCCCAGCAACCTAAGGTGTTCCTCATAAATCTTTGGGCCCTTCCACACAGCCCTATTTCCCAGAATATCAAGGCAGAAAATCCCATACTGAGTGTGGACTCAGATGATCCAGTTCAAAGCAGATACATCAAGATGCTTAAGATCATCCGGAGAGGCCCTGCTCTCGGTCCCGCCTGCTTTGTAGGCGCGTCTGGCGAGGACGAGAGACAGGGCCTTCTCAGTGGTGGCTCCTCGGCTTTGGAATCTCTTTCCTAGTGACATCAGATAGGCCCCCTCCCTCCTGACATTTCATAAGAAAGTCAAGACTTGGCTGTTCGAGAAAGCATTCGCAGACGAACTTTAATTAATTGAGATCAAAGGATTAGTATGACGGTGAAACAGAAACCGATTTTAAGATTGTGGAGCTGAGATTTGTATTGTGTAGTTTTAACTGTTAATTTATATGGTTTTATATGACTGTTTTTATCTTATTATGATGTATTGTATATGGGCACTTGCTGCTGCTTTTCACCGCCTCGAGTCGCCTTCGGGCTGAGAGAGGCGGTATAGAAGCATAGCAAATAAATAAAAGAAATACTGTGGGATTTTCTGCCTTGATATTCTGGGATATAGGGCTGTGTGGAAGGGCCCTTTGTTTCCAGACTCTTGATAACCCAAATTGCTTTACTCCCAAGCAGATTCAGAATTGAAGAAATGCATAAAATCAAAACGCACAACCACTAGCTGAAAATTAATTCTCCCCTCCACACACACATACTAGTATTCAACGGTTACAAAACTCTTTTTGTGAAATTACTAGGTACAAAGCACATATTTAAAAGGGGGCAGATGGGAGTCACCCCATTTAAGTCAGCAAGGGAACTCCAAGGGAAGTAAAGCTAATAAAGACACACTGAGAAACAGACAAGCAATCATGCATGACAGAGCTATAAATTCCGCACCGAGTAAGAGCTGAAGAGTAACCCCAGGTAATGTAATTATTATACGTCCACAAATCTTACACCTAGCCCTGACACTTTAACACAATGTACACATTGCCTTATGAAGATTATGATGTGCCCCGAGAGAAAAGCACAACATTACAATATCGGAATTTAGGGAGTGGGGAGAAAGAGATGCACTTACTGAGACAAACGGCCTCGCATTCCTTCTCACATACACTGACCCATGGCGGACACAGAGTTTTTCCATGATCTTCTATCTAGACATAAACTGCACACACCTTTCTCTTACATCATTTTTGTAAAAATTACGAAGAGCCATAAGTGAAAAGTTTATGATTTTATACCATTGTGCTAACCCAATGAATCCTGGGAATTCTTCATCCAATGCAGATCCTGGGGGAAAATGTTTCAGAATGAGGGCTCCCAGGCCTCCCAACAAAGAAGAAATAGCTATTAATGTAAAATAGATTGGATGCACAGATAGACCCTGAGAGCAACTAATCAGAATGTATTATGCATTCCTAACTATTTTTCCAGGTGTGCCTGTGCATGTGCCTTCAGGTCCCATGCGACTTATGGCAATGCTATGAATTTCAGATGGCTTTTTAAGGCAAGGGATAATCAGAGGTGGTTCTGTGAGTTCCTTCCTCTCAATTATAGCTTACAGCACCTGGTATTCGTTGGCAGTCTTTCATCCAACTACTAACCAAGGTCTTCTTGTCTTCAAAGATCAGATGGGATTGGTGCACCTGCACACACACACACACACACACACACACACACTCGAGTGCTTAACCAACAGGACTACAACCGGCCCTTCACATGTGTAGCTTTAACTTTTTTGGATTTGATGGATATGTTACTCTAGGCCAGGGCTGTCCAACTGGCGGCCCGGGGGTCGTATACGGCCCCCCAGCCCCTTCCCTACGCCCCCCTAAGCTTTTTAATAAAAATAAAAATAAAAAATAAATTAGATTAAAATATTTTTAAAAATTACCCACTTCCGGGTTTTGGAGCAAGTATCGCGAGACTACAGAAGCCACACGGGATTTCGCTCTCAACGCGAAATCTCGCCTGCGCGCTGAGAGCGAAATCCCGTGTGGCTTCCGTGAGTCTCGCGATACTCCTGTTGCCGAAATCTCGGCTACTTAATCCCTGCGGCCCACGCAGACGTGATTTGTACCTTCCCGGCTGCTGCCTCGCCCGGTCGTCGCCTCTGCTCGTGGTCCGGCTGCTCCTGGATCCCGCGTGTTTGGGAAGGTAGGCTAACCTTTATGTTATTATTATGTAATTATGTATTTGAATGCCCCCCTTGCATTTATTGTTCGTAAAATATTATATTTAATTGTATGCATGCCCCTTTTGAATCCCCCCCTGCGTTTAATGTTAGTAAAATATTATATTTAATTGTATGCATGCCCCTTTTGAATGCCCCCCCTGTATTTAATGTTAGTAAAATATTATATTTAATTGTATGCATGCCCTTTGAATGCCCCCTGCATTTAATGTTAGTAAAATATTATATTTAATTGTATGCATGCCCCTTTGAATGCCCCCTGCATTTAATATTAGTAAAATATTATATTTAATTGTATGCATGCCCTTTTGAATGCCCCCTGCATTTAATGTTAGTAAAATATTATATTTAATTGTATTCATCTCCCCTTTTGAATGCCCCCCCTGCATTTAATGTTAGTAAAATATTATATTTATTTTATAATTAATAATGCAACTAGGAAATGTAAGTAAATTGGAGCCGGGGGGGGGGGCAGAGCCGGGGTGGGGACAGAGCCGGGGGCGAAGCCGGGGCGGGGGCAGACCCTACGGCCCCCCAGGTCATCAGTGACCGGAATTCAGGCCCCTGGGCCGGTAGAAGTTGGACAGCCCTGCTCTAGGTCTTCCAGGACAAATCAACTCATTTGAGATATGGTACTGATGGAGAATTGATTGGATACCGTGGACTGCCAAAAAGTCAAACAAACATGTGTTAGAATAATAAACCATAGAAGCCAAGATGATTAAACTGAGAATATTGTCCTTTGACCATATCATGAGAAGAGATAATCACTCGAAAAGACAATAGTGCTTGGTAATGTAGAAGACAACAGGAAGACCACATTAGAGATAGATAGACTCAATCAAAGAAGCCAGAGCCCTGAATTTGCAAGACCCGAGGCAAGTAGACTTGGAAATATCTCATTCGTGTTGCTACTAAGAATTTACAATGTACCTTTCCTAAGTTTTGGAAAGGTTCAGGGCTGTTTCTGTTGCAGCTGACACAGTTAATTGATGAGATAATTGAGTATTGTTATCTCATGTATATAGTAAGCCACTGTGTGTTTGTACTTTGAGCATTGCATTCTAACCTTTGTTTGGGGCTCGATCTGAGCTGAAAAGGCCTTTGGTTGGTGCCGGACCAGCGTCCTGAACATAAAGATTGTTAATGGAAGACAAGGTCACTCTACGGACTACTATTGTTTTTGTTACAAGTCTGATTATCATCATTGAATGAAGACAACTCACCGAAGATATTGTTTTGTGTTACATTTTGGTGAGAGCAATTCTTCTGTTTTGTTTTTGTATGCTGTGAATACAACTTCATTTTCTTTTCTACTTAAAGCGAAAGACTCATGTGTTTTCTTTTATGAGTTACTTTATCACACTTAGAGTTACAAGGTTAAGAGTAATTCTGTGGGCTACTTATGCTAAACGCTGACGATTTGTTGGATTGCCATAAATCAAAGTTGATCTGATACCCATTATTGACAACAATTCTGAAGGTCAAGGCAATGGTGATCCACCAGAGCAGTACATTAGACAAACACCGGGCATGGACACAACTTCCACAGGCAAGTCTGTGTCACATAGTCGGTCCAGTGTAAATTTAGGATTGTGCAAAGACAGCGCTGATGAAAGCGTTCGTGGAGTCGTAGTTGTTGGCGATAGGTGACCCATGTTTCAGACCCATAGAGGAGAATAGACAGTACGATAGCTCTGTACACACTGATTTTGGTGCTTTGCCTCCGATGCTTGTTGCTCCAGACTCTCTTGTGAAGCTTTCCTAATGCACAATATGCCTTTGCTAATCTGTGATCTATCTCTTTATCAATCTTGGCATCTGAAGAGCTGATTTTTTAATTATCACTCTGTTATTACAATGGTTTTCATTATTCTTACCATTTTAACAGTTTTATTATTCAACTTGTTTTCATGGATGTCTGTTATCCTCCTGGGACATTTCCTTTTAAGTGCAAAGCTGAGATTCAAATGTAATAAATAAATATTCTGTTTGGTTCCATTTTATGTAAATGTTGTTTGTATTCTGGTTTGCTCTTATGTTTGTTTGTATAATCTTTTATGTAATTGTATATTTGGATTCTTTTCTTTGCCATATATATGCATATTTTTAAATAAACAGCAAAAGAAAAAGTACATAGTATTGCTGTTGTCGTGTGCCTTCAAATGTTTTCTCCACCACAACCCTCTCTATTTTACAGGCAAACAGAAATTGACTATTTAGTGAATTTCAATTTTAGTGTATATGTCAGTCTTGAAACATGTATGTTTCCTAGGACTAGTCACCTGAACAAGTTGGTTAAAAATCCGCATGCTGTCCCTATTTGTAATATTATCGATCAACAACATGAAGCATTTTTGAAAAAATATTTTTTAAAGAGCGAAACTAAGGTCTAAATTCAATTGCTAATCCAAAACAGAGCAGACCTATTGAATAATGTATGGGATTTATGCCTTACCATTCTGCAATTGATTTAATAAGTCTTAACAGATTCTTTTCTCTTTTTTTCTTCTGCAGATGGAAACCACTGTAAAATGCTGTAAAATGAATGCAGTTTGACACCACTTTAACTGCCGTGGCTCAATGCTATGGCATTCTGGAAGTTGTAGCTTGGTGAGGCACCTAGCTACAATTACAACTCCCATGGGGAAAATCTGCCTTTTCTCTCAATCCTGCTGAGTTAATAAATATGAAGCACTTTGAGTACTTTATATCAAGTCCGTGAGCTGCTTTTTGCTGATGATGCGTCCCTTGTCGCCCATCCAGAAGCAGCTCTGCAGCGCCTCACATCCTGCTTTGCAATAGCTGCAGAGCTGTTTGGGCTGGAAGTCAGCCTGAAGAAAACGCAAGTCCTCGACCAGCCCGCACCACAGGAAGAACACCATCGCCCCACGTCAGCATAGGCAAATCTGTGCTTAAGTCCGTTCAGCAGTTCACCTTCCTGGGAAGCAACATTTCTTCAGACGCCAAGATTGATAAAGAGATAGATCACAGATTAGCAAAGGCATATAGTGCATTTGGAAGGCTTCACAAAAGAGTCTGGAGCAACAAGCACCTGAGGCAAAGCACCAAAATCAGTGAGTACAGAGCTATCGTACTGTCTATTCTCCTATATGGATCTGAAACATGGGTGACCTATCACAAACACCTACGACTCCTCGGACGCTTTCATCAGCACTGTCTTTGTACAATCCTAAATATACACTGGACTGACTATGTGATGAATGTCGCTGTCCTTGAGCAAGCAGGGATCACCAGCATTGAGGCCATGCTATTGAGAACTCGGCTGCCCTGGGCAGGGCATGTCTCTAGGATGGAGGACCACCGCCTTCCAAAGATACTACTCTATGGTGAACTCGCCACAGGTCAGTACAAGAGAGGCGCCCCAAAAAGAGATACAAGGACTTCCTGAAACAACACCTCAGGCTCGGCCAGATTGATCACCCACAATGGTCCACCCTGGCCTCACATCGGGAGGCATGGAGATGCACTATCCACAATGCTGCGGCCTCTTTGGAGAAGTCATGCCAAACGAGTCTCGAAGACAAACAACAATGCAGAAAGAACTGCAACTTGGAAACATCACCCAAGGAGACTTTCTGTTGTGCTTTCTGCAACCGGACTTGCCTATCTCAGATTGGCTTTCTTAGTAATCAACGCTCTTGTAAAAAACGTGGGATGAGTCCTTCCTAAATCTTCGTTCGCACTTTGAACTCATTCTGCAGCAATGAAAGGAAGCAGAGGACAAGGAGGAACGTGGAGGAGCACAAAAACTAGGATATATTAAAGCAGCAGGGAAAATGGGGCAGAATGGCTTTAATTGTAAAAATTTATGTTTGGTCTTTTCAAATAAATACAGTTTAGGTGCCTGATCAGCTCTTGAGGAACCTGACACCACACTCGCTCGTTCGGTTTACTCTGATAGTTATTCTACCTACAGATTCAGGACATTTTGTGAAGGACGTCGAGCGCGGTTTGAGCGGAGCCAAATCTTTCCCTCTTCTAGCAATATTACAGGAAAAGGACCCATCCATAATGTAATCAAGTTCTACGTTGCTGCCATATGGAAGCAATTTCAGTCAATAAGCAACTCCTTTGGGTAGGAGGGAGGGGAGGAACAGAGACATAGGAGCGAAAAGAAAATGAAGGAGAAGGCCAGAAAAACAGGGATGGAGCTGAAATGTTACGTTTCTGCCATTGGAGAGTCTCTGGAATGTTATGGATCAGAAGCTGGGTTATTCCTATGGGCTATTTCTACCCCGACCATATCAGCCCGAAGGCGAATCAGGGCGGCGAACAGTCAGCACAATTCGATGCCATATATAAATACATACATTAAAAAAAACCAAAATCATCACATTACAATATATCTAAAAGCATCAAAAAATAAACAATAAAAATTTAAAAACTATGTCATAATGTTTAGTCCTTATCTGTTCCGTCGACTTAGCCGTTCCTAGCTCATTTTCTGATTACAGTTTGTCTGATTATGCTGAGGCTTGAAATGCTTGCTCGAAGAGCCACGTTTTCAGGTTTTTCCCAAAAGGTTAGGAGGGAGAGGGCCGATCTGATATCCCTAGGCAGGGAGTTCCACAGCCAAGGGGCGACCACAGAGAAGGCCCTTTACAGGAGATATCTAAGATGTGCTAAATGGAGGGTGGAGTTCAAGAATTTGGATAGTTTGGACTGAGAGTGCATCTACACCAGTGGTTCCCAAAGTGGGGGGGAGGGGTACCACCCCCTGGTGGGCAGTGGGGCAAGCGAGGGGGGCGCTGGAAGGCTCAGGAGAATTTGGGGGGGGGGGTGCTGAACCCCTGTAAGGGGGTGGTGGGGCGGTGGCATGAGCCAGGTGACAGGCTACCATCCATCTCTGTGCGTGTGTCTCTCGCTCTTCTTCCCTCCTCCTCCTCTCGCCAAGCAAGGGATAATAATATCTTTGGGGTTCCCTTCCAACTGGTTGAGTCTTATAACAATAATAATGTCCTTCAACATATTTAGTGGAACGTGGATTCAGTGCGGTAACCAATTTATTAACAAAAAAAGAAACTGATTGCAAAATAGTCAATCGCGATGATTTGAGATTACTGCTGACGAAAATAGAGCAGAGGATAACTAGATTGGTAGCAGCAGACCAGGTTCATCCTTCTCATTAAAATGTTTCCGAATGTTTTAACTTTTTTTGTATTACCTTTTTATTCTAAGTTCAATAAATAGTTTCATAATTTCAAACTTAAATTTTTCTAATTTACAACTTTTTTATATTTTACGAAAAAGGTAGAAATATTAATACATATATCTTTCTGTTTAATTGCTATTAAAATTTTAAAAATTAATTTCTAGGGGGGGCGGTGAGTAAAAAAATTTCTGGAAAGGGGGCAGTAGGCCAAAAAAGTTTGGGAACCACTGATCTACACTGTAGAATGAATGCAGTTTGACCCCACTTTAATTAATATGGTTCAATGCTATGGAATCAGGGGAACTTGTCCAACCTCTTTGTCTGGGAGTCACCAGCCATTTGGGTTGCTATCAGTAGCCATTACTGTATATACTCATATATAAGTTGACCTAATATGTATAAAGGCAATTCTAGAAAATGTTGGAAATGTGAGAAAAATATTGGGGACATTTAATTACAAGTGGTAGTCTTGCCGAAAGGCCCAGAAATACTGAAACGAAATACATATGATGCTGGAAGAAACTGTTAAGGTTAAAATTATGATGAAACAAGAGGTGTATTTGTCTACGTCCTATATTGTTTCGCTGGTATCGCACCACCTGACTTCCGTCGGGAAGTAGCAGCCAGTAATGAAAGGACCAAGGCATTGACATCTCCAACCCATCCTCTGCTCAGATATCAGCCAGCACACCAATGTCTTAAATCAAGAAACAGCTTCCTAAGATCTACAGAGATACTTGCAGGAAAACCTCAGCAAGCAAGAGTCCAAAAGTGGCAGGTAAAACCCGGAACCTCAATCAATGGCTGATACCAGATGAGAAACTCTGAGCACACAGAAGACTGGGGGACTTGGAAGAAGTTGAACAGACTGCGCTCTAGCACCACAAGATGCAGGGCCAGCCTTAAGAAATGAGACTACAAAGTGGAGTCCATGACATGCAGGTGTGGAAAAGAGCAAACCACAGAGCACTTACTACAATGCAGTCGGAGCCCTGCCACATGCACAATGGAGGACCTCCTCACGGAAGACCTCTTCCAAGTGGCCAACTTGTGTTTTTTTAATACGTTATAACTGTATTTTCAATCCACTTCTGACACGAGTTGGCCAATCCGGATTCGAAAGTCCCACAGTATATTTGTGTGCTCATTTTCTACTACCTTTGCAGGTTTGTGATCCCACCAGTTCTGTACTACTGGCAGGTGGTACTTGTGACATAAGTTCCAATGAATCATTTGGGCCACAGAGTTGTGCCTCTGTTTGTAGTCTGTCTGTACGATTTCCTTGCAGCAGCTGAGGATATGATCAATTATTATTATTTGTTATTATTTTTTTAAAGTTTGAGGGCCTCTGCTCCAATATGTGGATCCTTTCACTGCTCTGGAATCCTGTTGTCTACATCTGTGATTGGGAATCATTTGGGTTCAAATATTAAAAGAGTTCTTGTTATTTGCCATCAATTAGGCCAGTGATTTTCAACCAGTGTGCCACGGAACACTAGTGTGCGGTGAGAGATCATCAGGTGTGCCAAGGGAAATTATTTTTGAACTTCATTCATATATAAACTATAAGGCGCACCTGTCCCTTTAAGAAATGGAACCATCGCACTCTCAGGCCACCTAAGAAGTGACGTGCGAGTGCTATGGTTGCGCCATCTTGGATTCTCTCAGACATGGCTAAGTAAACAAAGTTAGAGTTAGTGCTGCCACTGCACGTCAAGTGACAGTGGCAATTTGGGATCACAGCAAGACAAGCGAGTGACAGTGATGGAGAAGTTATTGAGAAGGGAAAATGCAAATGCCGAACAGGGCCCAGGTTTCACACTAAGTGAGTGTATAAATACATTTAAAAACATGTTAACTATATGTATTACTGTGTTAGAGTATCATTTTGTTTCATTTTGGTTGGTGGTGTGCCCCAGGATTTTGTAAATGTAAAAAATGTGCCGCGGCTCAAAAAAGGTTGAAAAACACTGAATTAGGCTTCAGCTAATACACATCCCTAAGAAGTGTTCAGCTAGACATGCATTGTCATATGTGTCAATGGTGTGTTTCTGGAGAGAAAAGGAGAATTGGTAATGGGAGAAGGCTGTAACGGCTCCCATCATTTTCTTGTTATTGACTCTTTCGAAGCAAGACCTGGCTGACAGGAGAAATCATGACAAGGGTACAGACAAATCTTTGCAGGTACAGCTTCTGAGATCGCTCATAAATTTCCCTTCTTTAGTTCATTAGTTGGAAGTAATTCAGACAGATTTTATTGTCATCCCTTTGGTTACGCTTGGCTACACCGTTTTATCCATAGCTATCTACCATCTTACTTTCATCATACAATGCAGCTGTGTGATGAAAGGAAGGTAGATAGTGATGGAGGATCACCTGTTTAGGATTTTTGGCACAACAGTGGTTTGAAACAGATGAAAGAACTCACTTTCTCTTCCTATTTATGAAATCTTCCTTATGTAGTCACCTGGAGGAAATCGCTGCTCATTGCAGGTAGCCAGGTGGGGATTATTTCATAAATTAGATGCTTTTCTAGTCAGAAGTGGAGCAAGGATAGAAGGGTCTTTGTGTCACATTAATATCTAGTGTGTAAGTGACTGTGCCACTATTTTGTGGTGTTATTAGTGCTACAGCTGGTCTTTATAAAATCCAAGGCACCATTGTGTGTGAAGGACTTCTGTAAGACACAGCCGATGGAACTGTGAAGTTATACCTTATTGACATATCGCTTGACTTTGTATGCAGAGACAAAAATTGGAAAACGGCGTTTTTGTTCTACGCCGCTTAGAATCTCCCTAACTAATCTATTGAAGCTTTGTGCAACAAGTCCCAGAAGACTCAGCCCCCAGCAGATGGGAATGAGAGATTTTACTATGAAAAATTGTAGAGAGTTGCTGATATTCAATGTTCTCAGTGCAGATTGCTTGGGTTAGGGCAGCATTTCTCAACCTAAGGGATTACGACCCCTAGCCGGGGTGTGTGTGTGTGTGTGTGTGTGTGTGTGTGTGTGTGTGTGTGTGGGTTTCAGAGGGGTCGCCAAAAGACCATTAGGAAACATATATTTCTGATGGTCTTAGGAACCCTTTTGGCAGAGAAGACTGAAGATCTCTTCGCCTATCCTTCTCTTCCTTTTTGGAAACAAACGGTGAATCCACCCAGACCCGGATTACCCATAGGGCCAACCAAGGCCATGGCCTAGGGGTGCAAGCCGAGGGGGGCGCAGATCACGGACCCAAAAAAATTGTTATAAAATAATTTTAAAATCGCACCGCGATTGGCTTCTGCCATCTGGTACCCAAAAGGAGGCGGAGCCAAGGCTGGGCTCTGCGGAGGCAGCGCTCGTGCTCGCCGCGTTAGCCTCAGCCCATACATCTACGCCGCGGCTTCTCAGCCAGTGCTTCTGCACCTGAGGGGAGGGGAGGGGGCACCTGGCCTGGATCAGAGCGGCTTCCTTCGCAGGCTGCTGAGGGAAGAGGAGGTCGCGGAAAAGAAGGGCGGCGTGCGGCATGGAGGCCTGGAGGGGAGACTGAGCCGGGGGAAGGCCCCAACTCTCTGCAGCCGCTGGGCCATGAGCTGCATGTGGGGCCGCCTCTGATGCCGCTGCCCCGGATGAAGAGCATGCTCTGGACCCAGCCCGGCTTTCCCCGTCCCTTTGGGCCTCAGCTGTGCGGCACTTGCTCGCCCTCCTATGCCTCCTTCCCGAGGGGTAACGAACTCGCTCCGCACCACACAAAGGGGCCCGTTCCCTTCTCTTCAGTGACAGCACACGCGCACCTTTCCCCTCAGCCCCATTGGTACAGGACGGGAAGGATGCGGCGGTGCGAGGCAGGGGGGGAGAGGGGGGGTGCGGTAGAGGTTGGCTTAAAGGGGGCGTAATTCCAAAGTGTGGCCTAGGGCGCAAAAGCTGTTAATCCACGCACCAAAAGCCCTCCGCCCCTGTGATTGGCTGGCCTCTCAGCCAAGGGGTGAGCTGTTTCTAAGATTCCAAGCAGGGGAGGGGAGAGCAGGCATGATCGGCGCATGGCAGCATCGTGTGCATGTGTGTGCGAGGGAGAGCGTGCGAGGCTGGAGGGAGCCTCGTGCCAACAAGTCCCTTCAAGGCATGGGGTTTCTGTGTGGGAAGTTTGGCCCAATTCTATCATTGGTGGTGTTCAGAATGCTCTTTGATTGTAGGCGAACTATACATCCCCGCAACTACAACTCTGAAATATCAAGGTCTATTTTTTCCAAACTCTACCTGTGTTCACATTTGGGCATATTGTGTATTCATGCCAAGTTTGGTCCAGATCTATCATTGAGTCCACAGTGCTCTCTGGATGTAGGTGAACTACAACTCCAAAATCCAAGGTCAATGCCCATCAGACCTTTCTAGTATTTTCTATTGGTAATGGGAGTTCTGTGTGCCAAGTTTGGTTCAATTCCATGGTTGGTGGAGTTCAGAATGCTCTTTGATTGTAGGTGAACTACAAATCCCAGCAACTACAATTCCCAAATGACAAAATCAATCCCCTTCCAACCCCACCAATATTCAAATTTGGGTAAATCAGGTATTTGTGCCAAATTTCGTCCAGTGCATGAAAATACATCCTGCATATCAGATATTTACATGACGATTCATAACAGTAGCAAACTTACAGTTAGGAAGTAGCAATGAAAATAATTGTATGTTTGGGTGGGTCACCACAACATGAGGAACTGTATCAAGTGGTCACGGCATTAGGAAGGTTGAGAAAAAACTGGGTTAGGGGCCTTTTTTTCCGGCGTTGGTTCAACCACGCTAGAAAAGAGCCACCCAGATCATGAAGGTCCTATTTCTACTCACCCTATGATATTTAAGATATAATACAGGTTTTATCTACCTGTTTTAGACCATGAGTTTGCCTTAGGTTTTATTGATAACTACCGATCATGGGGGATGCATTATTTTCTAGGATTAATGCAGCCTGTAAGATTTTGATAATTAAATAAATAAGCCGTATCTAAAGGTTTGAATGTTGGACTTAGGGGTGCATCTTCACTGGAGAATGAATGCAGTTTTGACACCACTTTTATTTATTTCCAACATTTCTACCCCGCTCTTCTCAACCCCCGAGGGGGGACTCAGAGTGGCCTAACAAAAGGCACAATTCGATGCCCACACAGTAAAACACAATATAAAAACCAAAAACATTCAGCATTAAAATACATTAAAATGCAATTAAAATTAACACATCACACACATTCACTTAAGTTAAAAACAGTGTTCTGTCCATAACAGGGGCATTGAGCCATCTCCATCAACTTGCCCTTACAAATCCAGTCAAAGTGCTGCATTGTTAGCTAATGCGCAAACGCCTGGTCCCACAGCCAGGACTTCACTCCTTTCCTGAATGCCAGGAGGGATGTGGTCGATCGTATGTCGCTTGGGAGCGCGTTCCACAGACGGGGAGCAATCACCAAGAAGGCCCTGTCTCTCATCCCCACCAACCGCATTTGAGAAGTAGGCGGGAGCGAGAGCAGGGCCTCTCCGGATGATCTTAAATTACGAGGTGGGACGTAGGGGCTGCTGCTTTCGGACAAGTAAGCTGGGCCAGAACTGTATAGAGCTTTAAAGGTCAAAACCAGCACTTTGAATTGAGCTCGGAAGTGGACAGGTAGCTAGTAGAGCTGACACAACAGGGGGGTGGTATGCTCCCTGTATGTAGCTCCGGTTAGTAATCTGGCTGCCGCCCATTGGACTAGCTGCAATTTCCGAACTGTCTTCAAAGGCAGCCCCATGTAGAGTGCGTTGCAGTAATCTATTCGGGATGTGACCAGAGCGTGGACGACCGTAGCCAGATCAGACCTCCCAAGGTACGGGCACAACTGGCGCACGAGTCTTAACTGTGCAAAAGCTCCTCTGGCCACCGCAGAGACCTGGGGTTCCAGGCTCAGCGATGGATCCAGGATCACTCCCACAACTTTTACTGTTGTGTCTTAATGCTATGGAATCTTAATTGTCGTCATTTGGTGAGACACCAGTACTCCTTGGCAGGAAAGGCAAAATATTTCATTGCACTGAGACTTGGGCAAGATTCAGAGGAAGGGCAAACCTCTGAATAAAACTTGCAAAGAAACCCCTAGAAAAGGGTCTTCATAAATCGAGAGCTGACTTAAAAGTGTATAACAATCAGAACAACAATAACAATAAGATTTGCTATTCCTCTGAGAGTGTGCTACATGCCCAAGGATCAATGCCATCTCATAACAGCAGCGTTTGATACTTATGTGAGTGGTCTGGGCTTGATATGTCTTTGGAAAAATAGGATTGCTTGTGAAAACCTTAATTCTGATTTTCCTGTCATACAGACCTTCAATTGTAATGTACTTGAACTGGTTAATTTTTGAAACTGCTGTTTTAGTCCTCTTATCAAAGCAGTGACTTTGTATACAGCATTGCTTTCTCGGTAGTGGTTGGAAGCTTTTTCTTTTTGCAAATGTTCCCGGATATTTGTAACTTAATGTATAACCGCAAACGCTTGGGTCACAAAGCTGACCTCTGAGATTTCAAACAGTGACAGTTTTCTATAAATACTTTCGGTCTGAGCCGGTCATGTTGCGGCAGTCCGACTTCGCTCTGTGTCTTCCTCTCCAAATTTCCGAGCTTTTGATTCTTTTTGAAGCCGTTTGGTTTATGACTCCATTTCCAGGATGGTCGTGATTAGTGATATTCCATTGCAAGTCTAAGTTTGTCTGGTTAAGCATGGGTCCTGATCTGCAACATAAGAAATGCCTGAAAGTTACCCTGTATACCAGGGGTCGGGAACCTTTCTGACTCAGAGAGCCATGAAAGCAAAATATTTGGAAACATATTTCAGTGAGAGCCATATAATATATATGATATATTTTAAGACTGAATTCAACTGAATATGAGTATATGCCTACATACTATGAGAAAAGGATTCTCCCGGCAGAATGACGGGACACTTCAGAAAGAAAGGAAGGAAGAAGAAGGAAGGAAGAGGGAGAATGGAGGAAAGAAGGAAGGGGAGAGAGGGAGGGAGAGAGAAGGAGAAGGAAAGGATGAAAGGGAGAAAGGAAGGAAGAGAGAAAATGGAGGAAAGAAGGAAGGGGAGAGAGGGAGGGAAAAGGAAGGAGAGAAGGAAAGAATGGAAGAGGAAGAGCTGCATGCTGGGAAACCAAGGCCTGGCCTGCTCTGGAGAGGCAGATGCAATCATGAAAAGGACCTCGATGCCCCGAGCCATAGGTTCCTGACTCCTGCTGTATACTCTTGTATCAGTCTAGAAAATTGAATGTAATGAAAGGAGAGAGCTTAGCTTGTCCAGGAAGAACCAAAAAGGAGTACTGGCCTCTTCTACTTCTTTTGCCATAGTGCCATTTCTGGTCTTTTTGAAGGCATGGTTAGGAAAATAGCATCTGGTCCCTCCTCTCTGTGGAATGATCTTCAACTTACCCCCAGGTCTTACCAAGTCCATAATTTTAGCCCCTAATTCTGCCCTTGGCATGAAGTTGGGTTTTCTTTGTGTGTGTGTGGAAAAAAATAATAAAACAGGAGGAGACCCGGCGGGCAAAGATGGCGGCAGGACGGACACTCTGAAGCTCCTCAGAGTGCCAACTGTCTCCTCGACCGGAGGGCAATTTGCGCCCCCTCCCAGAGACGAAGCCACGTCTAAAGGGATCGCGAAGCCGTAGGGAAGGTCCCGCTGACTCCAGGGATCGCCCTCTCCTCAAGAGGGGGAGATCGAGTGAGTCCGGCCTTCAGCCGAGGCGGCAAGCGGGTCGAGGGACGGGAAGCGGGGGACGACCCGCAGTAACTGCCAGCCCAGCCCAGCCCAGCCAGATCAGGGCCAAAAGAGGAGGAGGAGACGGGCACGAACAAATGTGAGTGCTGGGGAAGTCAGCACACATATTAAGGGGGCGGTGGAGATCGCGCCAAAAGGAAGGCCTGTCCCTCCCATGATCACATGAACCCCGATATAAGAGAGACAGAGGGGTAGAGCGAGGACGAGCAGCAGGGACCCCAACAGCCCCACGGAAGCCCCCACACTCAGGGGATCGGGCCCCCAACAAAAGAGACACAAAGGCCCAGCAAGCAGGCCACACAGAGGGGCAGTCAACCATCCCTGGCAAAGGCAGAGGGAACGGGAGGAAAAGAGCTAAAGGGCGCCAAAATGGCGGATGAGCTCTCACAGTCCTAGGAGCAGGGAAGAAGAAGAGCTTTTTGGCGGGAGCGCCATCTTGGGAGAGGGAAAAGGACATTTTTCCAATAGTAAAACAGGGAACAGCACAACTGACAATAAAATTATGTCGGCACTGCATGAACGGACCTCAAGAGCAAAAGAGCGGAGGATAATGCAAGAAGAGGAACCAGAGGAGGAAGGAATAACTTTGAGGGACATCTTGCAGAACTACGAAAAACAGGGGAAGCTCAAGACGGATGCCTACGGAAGATGGATGCCATAATGTCTCTGCAAGAAAAGCAAATGGGAACGATCTGGGAGCAATCCCAACATGCAAAAAACAGAACCAACCAAAGAGGCGTTCCCCACAATGCCAGAGCTGCTGACCCTCTATGATGATGGAAAGGACGCACCCCAGGTCAAGGGGGAAAACGCAACAATACATGAAGGTAGAGAGAAGAGAGGGAAGGAGAATACAAAACCGCAAGAAATATCAGAAGAAAGAGGACCTCACTCCAAAAATAGGGAGGAAGTTTCACTGGAAGTTGCAAGAATGACTTCGAAGGGCCCTAAAACTTCTGCCCCCCAAAAAAGAGAAGAGGGGAAAAACCAAGAGGCCGCTGCAACACCTAAAAGCCCCCTCCTGGATACAGAAAAGAACGAAAACAAAAAGACTGGGACGCAGCCCAATAGGAAGAGAAGCTGGAGGAGAACAACCCAGCAAGGAAGAAAGAAAAACCTAAAGAAAAGTTGCCCCTACTCTCTGGAGGCGTATTTTAGGCCTACGAGATGTGGCATCCTGGGGATGGACATAAAAGGCCTCGAATCTCCTAAAGAGAACGGTTAGAAAGGAAGCCGAGGAAAACGAAAAGGTACAGATCCAGCTACACTAAAAGATAAGAAACGGACAATGGACACCAAATACTGGAAAGATTTTGAAGGCTAAGGGAAAAGAGTTTTTTTTAAAAAAAGGACAAAAACTAAAAACAACAGATTGCTTTTATACCAAGAGGGTTATGAAGACCCGTCTCTGGAAAAAGAAGGAAAAAGAGCCTAAAAAGAAGATTTGTAAAAAGAAATGTCCAGCTTAACAAGGAGAGAGACTGTACGAGAAAACAAGAAGCACCCGTGAACAAGGAACTTAGAAGGAAACAAGTTACCCCTATCCCTATCTTTTCTCATCACCCTTACCCATTACTATCCTTCCCAGATCCCGGACCAAACAACCTCCCTCACCGCCCCTAACCCTTACCCTTCCTACCCCCATCCCTCCCTATACCCTCAATCCGCCCTACCCCAAAACCACCCCCTTTTTCATCTGTATGTATTCAAAACTTTCAATAAAAATTTAATTTAAAAAAACATAATAAAACAGCAAAAATAATACAAAATTATTAAAATTATATACCCTAATTCTGCCCTTGGCATGAAGTTGGGTTTATTTTTTGTGTGTGGGAAAAACATAATAAAAGAGCAAAAATAATACAAAATTACTAAAACTATGTACAGTAGAGTCTCGCTTATCCAACATAAACGGGTTGGCAGAATGTTGGATAAGCAGAAATATTGGATAATAAGGAGGGATTAAGGAAAAGCCTATTAAATGTCAAATTACATTATAATTTTATAAATTAAGCACCAAAACATCATGTTTTACAACAAATCAACAGAAAAAGCAGTTCGATACAGTGTTCCCTCGCTACTTCGCAGTTCGCTTATTGCGGACTCGCTTTTTCGCAGATTTCAAAAGATATTAATTTAAAATATATATCATGGTATTTTCACTGTTTTGTGGGGTCTCCAAGGTGCTTTTCCTTCTCAGTCCTCCCTCCCTCCCTCCAGCCTTGAAGGGACTTTCATTCACTTTATTTTAAGTGTATAAAGACTGAAAATAGTGTATAACTACTAAAATAATGTATAAATATTAAAACAAATAGAGCATCCCTATATCGCGGTTTTTCACTTATTGCGGGAGGTCCTGGAACATAACCCCAGCCATAAGTGAGGGAACACTGTATTGAGTTTTCGTGCCAAGCTTGGTTCAGATCCATCATTGTTTGAGTCCACAGTGCTTTGAATGTATGTGAACTACAACTCCAAAAATCAAGGTCAATGCCCACCAAACCCCTCCAATATTTTCTGTTGGTTATGGGAGTTCTGTGTGCCAAGTTTGGTTCAATTCCATCATTGGTGGAGTACAGAATGCTCTTTGATTGTAGGTAACTATAAATCCCAGCAACTACAACTCCCAAATGACATAATAAATTTTATGGTTAGGGGTCACCACAACATGAGCAACTGTGTTAAGGGGTGGCAGCATTAGGAAGGTTGAGATTTACTGAAGTAGAACATTTGTCCTGAGTAGCTGTCAGCCCTTTGTTCACAAAGAAAAAGAAGCAACCGGCACAAATGTAAGAGAATGGTTGTGGCAGCATTTGATCCAGATTTTCACAGCAGCTTGGGGACACTATAACTCTTTGGTTCACACTGTTTTAAAATACCTATCTTGAAGATCTAGTTCTACGTGAATTCTGCAGCAAAATGAGTCTTGTGCACTTGAACAAGAGAGTTATACAGGAAGCGGATGTTTCCAAAAGGGGTGTGGGAGCTCCAGGTTTGCCTCTATTTGTTCACAAGTGTTATCTCCAAAACAGGAAACTATACATTTATAGCCTTCAGGAAGCATGACACCATTAAAAAAAAAAAACACAAGATTACACTAATCTTTATAATTTGTTACCTGCCCTTCCTTGTAAGAGAGGAGGACAGAATCATGTTAACATCACGGAGACGTAACTTTGGATTACAACACCAAGAATTCCTGACCTGGAAGTCAACGACTATATTTGCCAGGGAATTATGATACTTAAAAGTCCAAAAAGTAGGCTACTTTTTTAAAGCTGGGTTTTCCCCATGAGCACTAAGAATTCCAATACACTGGAATTATTTTCCAATATGTTGGCTTTTTGGATTGGCTCATTAAATTCAGAGGCATAAAGACTGGCATTTACAGCTGCCATAATAACAACAACAACAACTTTATTTTTGTACCCTGCTTCCATCTCCCCGGAGGGATTTTTAGGCAGCTTACATGGGGAGAAGGCTGATCAACACACAGTAGAGTCTCGTTTATCCAACCTTCACTCATCCAACGTTCAACGCAATCTCCTCCCACCCAGATCTGCAGCTGTTTCTCTACGCTTTCAATGTTTTCAATACATTGCAATGTTTTGGTGCTATATTCATAAATACAGTAATTACTACATAACGTTACCATGTATTGAACTGCTTTTTCTGTCAATTTGTTGTAAAACATGATGTTTTGGTGATTGATTTCTAAAATCATAACGGAATTCGATGTTTTATAGGCTTTTCCTTAATCCCTCCTTATTATCCAACATTTTCGCTTATCCAACGGCCTATTTATGTTGGGTAAGCGCGACTCTACTGTATTTAAAATATGTGTACTTCGAGCCTGTGCAATGGATTTTTCTGGTGGAGGGCAGCGTGCACAGAACTGGCCTCACCCTTTAAACCAAAGGTTTGTCTGCCGAGGCCTAGCATGCTTGGACGGTGGCAGCGAGGTCCTCAGGTTGTAGGTTTGATTAGACTTACCATCTCTTAGATGGTTGACCTTACAAGGTTAGACGAGCACCATCTGCCGGGTTTGAATTTAGAGTTTTCCTTCTCTTGGGATGGTGGCCAAAAGGCTAGAGAGCCCATCCTGCCCATTGACACTCTTTGTCAGACCCTTCGGTTGTGACCTATCTGGCATGGGAGGCCCTACCGGTGACTATTATGCCACTGCCAGCATAGGATACGCAAGCCTCTCCCTCAGGCCCAGATTATCCATAAGGCCACACTAGGCCACGGCCTAGGGGCGCAGCTGAGAGGGGGCGCCAGATCCACCCCCACGTAAAAGTTGCCATCCATGCCCCCCCCCCACGCCCCCCTTGCTCTGCTGCACTCCCTCCTCCTCACGGCTGGAGAAGCTGTGGGACAGCTGAAGCCGGGAGGAGGGGGCGGGGCATGGCGCAGCCTGGCTCCGCCCCCTCCCCGTGGCTTCAGCTGTCCCACAGCTTCTCCAGCCTTGAGGGAGCACTGCCAAGGCAGAGGTGGCCTAGCAAGGAGGGAGTGGGCATGCTGGCTTGGCAGTGCTCCAGCTCAAGCCTTGAGGCTGAAGAGAGCTGTGGGGCAGCTGAAGCCTGGAGGAGGGAGGGGGCATGGCGTGGCCTGGCTCCACCCCCTCCCCGCGGCTTCAGCTGTCCCACAGCTTCTCCAGCCTTGAGGGAGCACTGCCAAGGCAGTGGTGGCATAGCAAGCACAATGCTGTGCTTGTTAGGCCACTGCTGGCTTGGCATTGTGCGCACGCGCTCTCTCTCTCTCTCTTGCGCGCCTTTGGAGCGAGTTTGCACCCGCTGCGCTCTCCCCAAGCCTCCCGACTCCCGAGGAGACCTTCAGAGCACAGTGGAGCTTTCCAGCTGGTGGGAATGGGGACCTTGGAGGTGGCGGAAGGTTGGTTTAAAGGAGGCGTAATTCCAAACTGTGGCCTAGGGCGCAAAGAAGTGTTAATCCGGGCCTGCTCCCCCCCACGACAAGGGGGCGTCCATGGAGAGGGCTTATATTTACATTTAAAATATAAGACACTAAAATACAAAATACATAAACAATAGGGTAAAACAAAATAAAACAACATTATAACATAATATGAACGCAACCGTCGAACCAACAACCAATAAGCCCGCAATAGTAATCAGTTTCTGGACACGGGTGGGCAATGGATTAGTGCAAATCAGTTGTGAGGATAGAGCTGATGGATAAAGTGTGAAGTTCCAAAGCACTTGGTTTATTCAAAGTCAGAGATAAGAATTCAGTTAATAGGTTTCATTTTTTTAAAAAAAGTGAAAGACAAGGGAGGAGCATCACTAAACTCATTAGAAATCAAAATAAGGCAGAGATGAAGCTACAGTCGGCCCTCCTTGCTCTCAGATTCTGCCACCATGTGAATCTGAGGAAGAGAATCGACTCCTTGAGATGTGACACTGAAGAAGAGTTCTGCAGGTACCATGGACTGCTAAAAAAGACCAATAAGTTGGTCCAAGTGCAAATGAATCCTGATCTCTCCCTAGAAGCCAAGATGAGTAAACAGAGGCTCCCACACTTTGACCATACATAACTCACTCAAAAAGATCTTTCTATGTATATAATAAAAATCAGTGTTTGCAGCAGTGCGGAGGGCGGGAGGTGCGGAGGAATATGTGCCAGCATTTCGATTGGTTGCCACTGTGGGATTATTTGCCTACAGGACACTGATTGGCCAGCCTCAGAACTCCGACACTCTAAGGCACCAGATTATTTGCATAAAGGACTCAGATTGGCCAGCCTCAGAACTCCAACAATCTAAGGCACCAGACAGAGGGCATTGGTTGCCACTGAGGAACTATTTGCATAAAGGACTCTGATTGGCCAGCAAAACAGAATGCAACTGAATGCTTGAGTTAGCCAAATGACAATTTTTTTTCCGTTGGAAAGGGAAATGTCCATTTTCTGGGAGGTGCCAAGGAATATATGACAGTGTTTCGATAGGTTGCCACTATGGGAATATTTGCATAAAAGACTGATTGGCCAGCCTCAGAACTCCAACAATCTAAGGCACCAGACAGAGGGCATTGGTTGCCACTGAGGAACTATTTGCATAAAGGACTCTGATTGGCCAGCAAAACAGAATGCAACTGAATGCTTGAGTTAGCCAAATGACAATTTTTTTTTCCGTTGGAAAGGGAAATGTCCATTTTCTGGGAGGTGCCAAGGAATATATGACAGTGTTTCGATAGGTTGCCACTATGGGCATATTTGCATAAAAGACTGATTGGCCAGCCTCAGAACTCCAACAATCTAAGGCACCAGACAGAGGGCATTGGTTGCCACTGAGGAACTATTTGCATAAAGGACTCTGATTGGCCAGCAAAACAGAATGCAACTGAATGCTTGAGTTAGCCAAATGACAATTTTTTTTTCCGTTGGAAAGGGAAATGTCCATTTTCTGGGAGGTGCCAAGGAATATATGACAGTGTTTCGATAGGTTGCCACTATGGGAATATTTGCATAAAAGACTGATTGGCCAGCCTCAGAACTCCAACATTCTACAGCCCCAGACAAAGGGGATTGGTTGCCACTAAAATGGCATTTGCATAAAGAACTCTGATTGGCCATCCACATCCCAACATTCTAAGGTGACTCAGAGGGAAAAGGCCTCAGGTAGTCAGACACTGTGGCCCACAGCACTGACGGATCAGGACCAAACTTGACACACAGGGGCCCAATGGCCCACTTCACAACGCAACCCTCACCCAATGACCAATACAGACCAAAATTAGCACACAGAGCCCCCTTGACCCACTCAACACCCTGGTGCTGTTTCAAGGAGGATGGACCACAGATGATGGGACTTGAAGTACCTTCACTCACCTTCCGAGACTGCTGCAACCCTCATCCAAAGAATGATCAAGACCAAAGGTGACACACAGAGCCCTCATGACCCACTCTACATCCTGGTGCTGTTTGGAAGGGGATGGACCATGACCAATGGGACTTGCAGTACCTTCACTAAGTTCCTGAGACCACTGCAAGTCACATAAACATCTAATAGGAACCAACCTTGGCACACAATGCCTTCCTCAAATAACCCGGGCACCGCTGGGTCCCCAAGCTAGTGTTTCATAAATTAGAAGGCAGTAGGAAAAGAGGAGGACTGCATTTGAGATGGATAGAGTCCATCAAGGAAGTCCTGAGTCTGCAAGACCTGAGCAGGGCCAATAAGGATAGGGTGACTTAGAGGTCTCCCATTCATAGGGTCACCATAAATCAAAGTCAATTTGACAGCACTTAACAACAACATCAACAACAACACTTTAAAGTTGTCAGTTTATTCCATTCCACTCATTTCAATCTGTTTACCTTTCTTCATATTCTCCCCCGCCCGCCATGAGCTGCTTTGGGTGTTTTTAAAGAGTAAAGGTGCAGGATACAGATAATAATAAACAGTGGTATTTTTAGCTATCATGCCTCACAGCCACCAACAGACTCGCTCTCTGTGTGTTTGAGGCTGTTAGAACAATAAAACACGCGCCTCTCATTTCCATGGGTTAATGAGGCCCTGCTTGGAAGCACTGCTTTTTGCCAAATGTCTGAGCCTGACCCTCAACTTTAGTATTTGTGAAAGTGTCTGCGTGTATAAAGGAGAGAAGGCATTGAGGCTATATTTGTTTGGACCCAAGAAAAACCCACACTGAACTATTCTTTACTCATTGAAAAGAAAAGAGAAAAGCTATCAATGGTTGGAAGCTTTTCCTTGTTGCTCGCCCTTTGGCAAAGTTTTCATGGGTTGCCATTCCTAATATTCGTTCCTGCTGGCTAGAGCCACTGGCAGTTGCAATCTAACAACATATGGAGGATTTGTATTCCTGCTTGAGGATTTATGACAGGTAGAATGGCCGCTGAAGACAAGATAGGGTTTTCACACTTAAGAAACATGTTATTTATTTATTTACATCATTTATATTCCGCCCTTCTCACCCAGCAGGGGACTCAGGGCGGATCACAATGCACATATGCAGGCAAACATTCAATGCCACAGACCAGTGTTTTTCAAACTTTTTTGAGCCGCGGCACACTTTTTACTTTTACAAAATCCTGGGGCACACTACCAACCAAAATGACACAGTAATACATATAGTTAATATGTTTTTAAATGCATTTATACACTCAGTGTGAAACCTGGACCTGTTTCAAGGAACACAACATAGATATCCTGGCAGGAATGGCAGAAAGACTGAAAGTACTGAATGGGTTTGCTTGGGAACTGACCTTGAGTTTTGGAGTTATATTTCACCTATATCCAGAGAGCACTCTGGACTCAAACAATGTTGGATCAGGACCAAACTGGCACATATGATCCAGGGTCTAAATCCGAAATGTTGGCACTGTGGGAGTAGAGAAGCCTGGTACTCACATCTCTGGTGGGAGTGTAAGGAGATACAAAGGTTCTGGAATCAAATTTTTAAGAAGATTGAACTATATACAAAAAAAAAAAATGATTTAAATATGGATATTCTCTTAAAACAAAAAAGAATTATATGTTTAGGGATAGTAAAATCAAAAAAATGATTTAAAACAAAAAATTAAAAAGTTATGATGATGTTTAAAGCGGCAAAAAATGCCGTGATGATGTGCCTGGGGATTGGAAAGAAAAAAAAGAAATGGACCCTTGAAAAATGGTATGAATATGTGTGGGAACAAGTTCAGTTGGAAATTATGGACATTATAAGAAATGAAAAACTATGGACAGAAAAGCAGAAGAAAATCAAAGAAATATGGTTACCCTTCAAAAACTGGATACAAGAAGCTAAACCAGAGAAGATGAACATTGGGGAAAAAACTGGACAGAATGCAACGATGGCTCAAATAAATGAAGGACTAACTTGTCAACGGGGAGGGGGGGGCCAGGGGAGAAAATGTATTGTAACTAAAGCAATGTAAAGTAAGAGTAAATGTATTATAACAATACAATAAAAAATCTTTTTTAAAAAGGACCAAACTTGGCATGAATACTCAATATGCCCAAATGTGTACACAGATGTAGTTTGGGAAAAATAGACTTTGACATTTGGGAGTTACAGTTTCTGGGATTTGTAGCTAACACACAAACAAAGAGCATCTTGAGCTCTTGCAACAATGGAATTGAACCAAACTTGGCATATTGAACTCTCATTACCAACAGAAAGTACTGAAAGGGTTTGCTTGGGAATTGACCTTAAGCTTTGGAGTTGTAGTTCACCTGCATCCAGAGAGCACTGTGGACTCAAATAATGATGGATCTGGACAACACTTGAAATGAATACTCAATATGCCCAAATGTGAACGCAGATGGAGTTCAGGGGAAATAGACCTTGCCATTTGGGAGTTGTAGTTGCTGGGATTTATAGTTCCCCTACAATCAAAGAGCATTTTGAACCCCACCAATGATAAAACTGGGCCAAGCTTCCCACACAGAACCCCCAGGTGGGTCCCTTCCTGAATGGCTCTCTCCCTCTTCCACACCAGAAGGGAAGGCACTCACTCGGTCCGCGGTTGCCTGCCTTCCTTCTTTCCTGCGGTTCGAAAGAAGAAGCCAGTGGGCCTGCCTCGGACTGCGCTCCTCACTTCCGCTTCCATTCCCCACCCTCCCTCGATTGGGAGGCTGGCTGGCTGGGGAAACGGCCGAAGGAGGCGGTGTCCCGGCCTCTTCTTCTTCGCCCCCACCTGGCCCTTCCCCCTCCTCCCCCAAGCAGCAGCAGCAGCAGGAGTTCAGCAGAAGGGGGAAGAAAGGGGGGAAGAGAGGTTTTCCCGCGGCACACCAGGTGATCGCTCACGGCACACTAGTGTGTCGCGGAACAGCAGTTGGGAAACACTGCCATAGATATACAAAATATATAGACAGACACTCAGAGGCAATTTTAACATTCCAGCTTCTGGCCGCCAGGGGGAGCTGTCGCATTCCTTCATTCTTTTTCATACTTCCTGGAGATTTTATGTCCTCATAAATCAGTTAAATCAGTTAAATCAGCCTCCCCACAAAGTGGTACCTAGATTTCCTACTTGACAGATGCAACTGTCTTTCGGTTTGCAAAGGTCGACAACAAGCTACACAATTAGGTTGAGAGCTCACCCGACCCGGGCAGGCCTTGAACTCATGACTTTCTAGTCAGTAGAGATCTTATGCAACTGACTCCCAGCCAGCTGCACCACAGTCCCGGTGCTTTGTTTTCAGAGGATGATAACTCTCAGAATTCTCCAGTCATCCAGAAGTAAACCTTTCTAAACTGACTTTGATCAAACAGCTCCCAATATCCAAGCCAAGGTGACATTCAGATTTGTGGCTGTTAAGGCTGCCATACAGTATCCTCCTTCCCCTTTTCTCCAAGGACAGAATCATAGGACATAGGAATTTGTGAAAACCATTGCAGCTTTTCCAACCTGTACTTCCCTATGTAAGTCATATCTCAGTCTTCTGTCGTTAAGAAATACAGTTTTGCATCTCTGCAATTAATGCACTGGTTCTACTACTAAACCAAGTCCCTTTTCCTGATCACTAGAAGAACGATGGGGAAAGTGTTGGTCCTTCCAGTTGTTTTTTTGGATGGCAACTCCCCTCGGTCTTAGACCACCACATCCAAAAGTGAGGATGATGGAAGTTAATAATAATAAATAATAGTAATAATAAACTTTATTTAAACCCCACCACCATCTCCCCCAACGGGGACTCGGGGTGGCTTACATGGGGCCAAGCCCGAACAACAGAGTACAGCAAAATAAAAACCGAATACACGAAGCAACAAATAACAACATCATACTTACATAACAACACAGGAATACATTGAGCAGTATAAAATTCCAATAAACACAATCACAAAGACAATGGGCGGGCCACATGTGCAGGATAAAATGTTAAAAACCAAGGGGTGAGATAAGGAGGAACAGGTTATTTGTAAAGGAGACCTCAAGGAAACGGAGTTGAAGAACCAAACTTTCCCTGAGGGGGGGGACGGACGTATACTCCAGTGACAGAAATGTTGGGGGAAACAGTAGTGTGAGGTTGTGTGCCTACTCACCAAAGGCACAGTGGAAGAGCCAGGTTTTAAGGTGCTTTTTAAAGGTTTCTATAGCAGGGGATTTCCTAATCTCTCCGGGTAGAGAGTTCCAGAGCTGGGGGGCCACAGAGGAAAAGGCTCTCTCCCTTGTGCCTACCAGATGAGCCTGTGAAACTGGCAGGGGCGAAAGGGGGGCCTCCCCGATGATCGAAGGGCCCGGGCTGATTCATGGAGGGAAATACGGTCACGAAGGTAGGTGGGTCCCAAAACGTTTAGGGCAGGGGTGCTCACACTTTTTCAGCATGGGAGCTACTGATTAAAAAACCAAGTCCCAAAGATCACCCAGAAATGTAAAACGTATAACTATTTTCTTATTTATTTATTTATATTTATTATTCATTTTTATGTACCGCTCCTTCCAGCAGGCTCAGGGCAGTTTACATAAAATGAAGTTATAAAACATCAACATTTCAATTTAATAACAATATAAAACAGAGCATAAAAATACATCCAACCACCCCATTTCTCCCACATTTCCATATTCCCCAACATATATTTCTCAAGGAACAAAGCAAGCAGAGGGCTTTGGAGCTAAAAGGCCATTTTAAACATTAAAAATAAACAAAGAGACATGCCACAGAACAATCAAGCACCCACCCCAAAGTAAAAAGACCGACCTTTGAGATGCGGTAAGGAAATGACCCCAAAGCGTCCTTCTTCTCCTCCGTCATTTCTCCTATTTCCACACCGCCAGCATGCGTGCCGCCTCCAAGAGCTCACGAGAAGTCCGAGAGGCAAAAAGGGCGCTTCTGCGCATGCGCGCGGGGCCAGCCATGCATCACGTCATCCAGGCCCGCCCCCTTTGGTCTCCTACGAGACTGAGTGGCTGGAGAAGGACGGACAGAGGGAGGAGGAGGAATCCAAAAGAGGGGGCCCATTCTGCCTCTTGGACTCTGGAGCTTTTGGAGGTGGTGCGCGAGCAGGGAGCGGGGAGGAGCAACGACGGAGGACTTCTTTGCAACGTGCAGGGGCGCGTGAAGAGGACCAACAGCAAAAAACCTGGTCAGGGGCCTGAAGATCACCAGGATGAGGCCCCAAGATCACCCTGGTGATCGCGATCACCATTCTGAGCACCCCTGGTTTAGGGCTTTATAGGTGACTAGCTGTACCCGGCACGCGTTGCTGTGCCCTTTTTAGGAGATGCGAGAAAGTTCAATCATCCACGGTGTGCCCTCCTCTAAACTGCAGTTGGATGGAGTGTGGGTCATGGGGGGCATGGTGTGCCAAGTTGGGTCTTTATTGGTCTTGGTTCTGGGCCACAGTGGTCTGTGGCGAATGATGGGTTTTGAAGTACTACAAATCCCGTTTTCAATGGTGGTACTTCAAGTCCCATCATGCATGGTCGGGGCTCTGTGTGCCAAGGTAGGTTACTGTCAATTCAGGCCATACACAATGTCCCATGAGCTGAGGCCTAGTTAGGAACAGCAAGTTAATGAAGCCTTACTGTCAATTCAGGCCATACACAATGTCCAATGAGCTGAGCCCTAGTCGGGAGAATCAAGTTAATGAAGCCTTACTGTCAATTCAGAGCGTAAACAGCTTCCCAGTAAGTGAGGGCTAGTTAGGGAAATCAAGTTAATGAAGTCTTACTGTCAATTTAGAGCGTAAACAGCTTCCCAGTAAGTGAGGGCTAGTTAGGGAAATCTAGTTAATGAAGCATTACTGTCAATTTTGGACGTGGTCTGTGATTTTTTGGGGTGTAAATTTTAGGTTGGAAGTGATTTGGGTGTTTGTGTTGGGGATTGGCTCAGGCCTTTTCCTTATTCTGTTTTGGCAGTGTATTATGGATCGGAATTTTCATGTTGGCTGGCCAGTGCAGCAGTTATGCAAATCCGCCCTTATTGGCAGCCAATCATGTTGTTCAGAATGTAGAGGCTGGGTGAGTCTTTGGCTGCCCCGGAGGATGCTGGCAAATGTAGTTTTATTTTTATTTGTTGTTTGGGGGCCTTTTAGGTTTTGGGGGGGAAAGTTTCTGTGCTACAAACGTACCTTGCTTGAGGCCTATTTCTGTTGGCAAGTATTGTGTTTCTGCATTGTATGGTTTCCTTGTTTGAGGTATACATCACATGACGTGAACCCATTTATATAATAGATAATTTGCACTTTGAATTGGGACCGGAAGATGAACGGCAGCCAATGAAGCTCCTTAAACAGGGGGGTTGACCCCTCCTTGTAAATCGGCCCGGTTATTAATCTGGACTAGTTGTAATTTCCGGGCCGTCTACAAGAGTAGCCCCATGTAGAGTGCATTGCAGTAGTCCAATCTAGAGGTAACTAAGGCATGGACCACCGTAGTAGACCCTGTAGTAGTTGAGGCATCACCAACTCAAGGGGTACAGTTACACTACACACATGCAGCACTTTTATCCTAGTTCAACAGCTGTTATCATTAAGCCAGCTTTGACTTATGGGTATCCTATGAATGACAGACCTCCAAGAGATCTGGTCATCAACTGTCCTGCTCAGATCTCACAGCAGGCACCAATTCCTGGAATAGATCCTGCATTAGACAACTGAGTATACAACCACAACCACAAACCAATATCTATCAATCCACCAGTAACACAATCTCTCTACTTTTTTTCTGCCAATTTCCGTGAGTCATCTCATGATATCACCAAACTTCAATTTAGTCTGGAGAATAAGGGACATGATACCCAATGTTTAAATATTAGATGGGATGTCATATTGATGAGAAGTCAAACTTGTTTTCTGCCGATACCTTGGTTACTGTTCTAAATGTATGTTTTATATCCTGCTTTATGGGCAGGGCAGGGGCTTTTGAAATGTCAAGCTACCCAAAATAACTTAAACTGCAAGCCGAACTCTCAAATGTAGACATTAAAGGAAAATTTCCAGAGTTTTAAATATTTAAAAAGATGTCCTGATGAAGATGGAGCAGGCTTGTTTTTTGCTGCTTAAGAGCCTAGGACACAATGGAGCAACGGATTCAAGCTGCCAGAAAATACATTCCTCCTGAATATGAGGAAGAACTTCATGATGGACAGAACTGTTTGACAAGAGGAATACAATGCTGACTGTGATTATGGTGCAGTCTCCTTCGAAGGTTTTTAAGCAGAAACTGACCCCCTGATGGCACACAGGATTAAACTGCTGAGCTGTTGAACTTGCTGACCGAAATTGGCAATTCAAATTCAGGAAGGAGGGTGAGCTCCCGATGTTAGGCCAAGTTTCTGCCAATTCAAAAGCATGCAAAAGTGAATAGGTACTGGTGGGAAGGTAATGGTGCTCCATGCAGCATGCCAGCCACATGACCTTGGAGGCGTCTACAGACAATGCCGGCTCTTCGGCTTAGAAATGGAGATGAGCACCACCCCCAGAGTCGGACATGACTAGACTTAATGCCAGGAGAAACCATTACCTTTACCTAAGCGGAAATTGGATGGCCATCTGTTGGGAGAGTTTTGTCTTCCTGCCTAGAAGAAGTGGAGTGGATTGGATGGCCCTTGGGGTCATTCTATGACTATGTCCTCCCATAATTTGCCAGAAACATGTCGCAACTTAGGCCAATTTTCACTGCACGGTCAAGTCAGATACGGCGATGCTCTCTCAGAGCCATTTTAATAACTAACGGAGTGAAACAAGGATGTGTTCTTGCACCAACCCTATTTACAATCTTCTTCAGCATGATGCTCCAAAGGGCTACGGCAGATCTCGAAGAAGAAGACGGCATATATATACGCTATCGGAATGATGGTAGCTTGTTCAACTTAAGCCGTCTGAGGGCTCACACTAAGACTCTAAACTATCTAGTCCGTGAGCTGCTTTTTGCTGATGATGCTGCCCTTGTCGCCCATTCAGAAGCGGCTCTGCAGCACCTGACATCCTACTTTGCAACAGCTGCAGAGCTGTTTCAGCCTGAAGAAAACGCAAGTCCTCTACCAGCCCGCACCACAGGAAGAACAGCATCATCCCCATGTCAGCATAGGCAAATCTGTGCTTAAGTCCGTTCAGCAGTTCACCTACCTGGGAAGCATAATCTCTTCAGACGCCAAGATTGATAAAGAGATAGATCACAGATTAGCAAAGGCATATAGTGCATTTGGAAGGCTTCACAAAAGAGTCTGGAGTAACAAACACCTGAGACAAAGCACCAAAATCAGTGTGTACAGAGCTATCATACTGTCTATTCTCCTATATGGGTCTGAAACATGGGTCACCTATCGCCAGCACCTACAACTCCTCGAACGCTTTCATCAGCGCTGTCTTCGCACAATCCTAAATATACACTGGACCGACTATGTGATGAATGTTGCTGTCCTTGAGCAAGCAGGGATCACCAGCATTGAAGCCATGCTATTGAAAACACAACTGCGCTGGGCAGGGCACGTCTCTAGGATGTAGGACCACCGCCTTCCAAAGATACTACTGTACGGTGAACTCGCCATGGGTCGGCACAAGAGAGGCACCCCCAAAAAGAGATATATGGACTCCCTGAAATAACATCTCAGGTTCGGCCAGATTGATCACCAAAATTGTCCACCCTGGCCTCACATAGGGAGGCATGGAGATGCACTATCCACAATGCTGCGGCCTCTTTCGAGAAGACACGCCGAATGAGTCTCGAAGAGAAACGACAACGCAGAAAGAACCGCTACTTGGAAACAACATCATCCAAGGAGACTTTCTGCTGTGCTTTCTGCAACAGGACTTGCCTATCTCAGATTGGCCTTTTTAGTCATCAACGCGCTTGTAAAAAGCATGAGATGAGTCCTTCCTAAAGAATCTTCATTCGCGAAGTAATGCCGAGACTACAGATGTGCCAACTCTGCAATAACAAAGTCTAGCAACTTGCTCAGAAAAAGAAAATGTGGCATGTCTGTTCCTCTGTCTCCACTGGCGTGCAAACAGAGTCCATGTAAAAAAGCAATCCTATCAGAACAATATTTAAACTAGAGCTTAGATTTTTAGCAAGTCACTGTTGTTTGGGGTTTTAAGAAGAGAAATGCATGATAAAAATAAAGGCGTGCATTTCGCAGTTACACAGTGAGATACCAGAGGAACAATTTCCCACTCTTGAGGACCGGATGGCTGCTTTTCAGAGGGGAAAGAAACCTAATGTTTTATGTGCTAATCTTAAACTTAGATTGCATCTATTTGGTAAATGCTCCCCAATCTTCCTGTTTGGTGTGTAATCACAAAAACCTCTTCATACCACTAAAGGAGGAAGGAAAGAGAGATAGAAAAAAAGAAAGACAATGCCTTGCTTGCAAGAAAACTATTTTGGGATTGTATTAAATTAGGAAGCCAAGCTCTAAACAAAGGAAAGAGAGCTTGGAAACAACATCAGATGTAATGGAGTGGAGGCAGGGCTGGAAGATGCTATGTCACAAGGCACTGTGTAGCTTTTTAATTATTTTAATAGTTTTTAATGGTTTAAAAGTTGTTTAAACTATTTGTTTTTCACCATTCTGCTTGTTGTTTGTAGTGTTGCAAGCCGCTTTAAATCTTATTTAAGAGAGGAAAGCAGAATATAATAACTAGAACAACATCGCCATTTAACAGCTGTCTCACATTCCCAGCCACAAGCTATGTGCCCACTTGCACTAGTGCTTCTAGAAGTGGGTATATTACAGAAACACAGAGTGAGGAAGGATCACAAGGAACATCTAGTCCAACATGTTGTCATGGAGCAATACACAACTAAACCATTCCTGAAAGAAAGTCAACCAACTTCTTTTTAAAGATGTCCAAAGAAACAAACACTACAAATTGGGTCTCCCTTACACAAAATTCCTAGAACTAGGACCAGAATTTTTTGAATTTTGGATTTTTTGGAACCCCTGTATTTGCATAAATGTAGATAATGATATATTATGTTGTTTAGACAACAATGACCTTGGAAGAATGGTAAAGGAGGTCTGGAGAAAGACAGTCTTTCGCTGTTGGACTGTGGTGGTGTGCCTTGGGTAAACAACACAATAAACTGAGTTGCTGTAAGTTTTTCAGGTTGCATGGCCATGTTCCAGTAGCATTCTTTCTGGATGTTTGACCTGCATCTGTGGCTCTAAAGATGTCAGCCACAGATGTATGCAAAATGTCAGAAGAAAATGCTACTAGAACATGGCAATGCAGCCCGAAAAACTCACAGCAACCCAACACAATAAACCTTGACTCGGGAAAGAATAGGATACTACTCCTGGTGATTCTATTTTTTATTATAATTAACCCAACCCTATTTTTATATGCATCGCTATGATACTGCGTCTTGTTGATGGGAAGTTTCCTACCGGCATGGAAATCATCTATCGGACAGATGGCAAGCTATTTAACTTCAGCAGACTGAAAGCCAAAACCAAGGTCACAACAATGTCTGTTATATAGCCCCAATATGCTGATGATAATGTAGTTTGTGCTCATTCAGAAGATCTATAAGCCACTCTAAATACCTTTGCAGAAGCATATGAAAAGCTTGGCATCTCACTGAACATCGAAAGCAAAGTGCTCTTCCAGCACTCATCAGAAAATCCCACTGCAATGTCAGAAATACAGCTTAATGGTGTAACGTTACAAAAAGTTGACAATTTCTGCTACCTTGGCATCCACCTCTCCACAACAGTCAACATTGAAACTGAAACACAACACTGCCTGAGCTCTGCGAGTACAGCATGCTTTTGAATTAAACACAGGGAGTGTTTATAAGCTACTAGCCTGGGGACCCGGCGCTGCCTGGGTTACTTGAGAAAGACATTGTGTGCCAAGTTTGGTCCTATTCAGTTGTTTATTTGGCTTGCAGTGGTCTTGGGAAGTGAGTGAAGGTACTTCAAGTCCCATAATCCATGGTCCATCCTCCTCCAAATTGCACCAGGATGTAAAGTGGGTCATGGGGTCTCTGTGTGCCAAGTTTGGTCTTGATCAGTCATTGGATGAGGGTCGTAGCAGTCTTATGGTCCACCCTCCTGCGAACTGCACCAGGATGTAGCGTGGGTCATAGTGGCTCTGTGTGCCAAGGTAGGTTACTGTCAATTCAGGCCATACACAATGCCCCATGAGCTGAGGCCTAGTTGGGAAAATCAAGTTAATGAAGTGTTACTGTCAATTTTGGGCCTAGTCTGTGATTTGTAGGGGCTACAATGTTCTGTGGGAAGTGAATCGGGTGAAGGTACTGCAAATCCCATCATTTGTGGCCCATCCTGCCCTAAACCACACCAGGTTGTTAAGTGGGCCATTGGGCCTCTGTGTGCCAAGTGTGGTCCTGATCCGTCATTGCTGTGGGCCGCAGTGACTGACTGCTTGAGGCCTTTCCTTTTCCCTCTGCGTCACCTTAGAATGTTGGAATGTAGATGGCCAATCAGTAACTTATGCAAAATCTCCCACAGTGGCAACCAATCAAGTTGTTTGAATGTAGAGGCTTGGATTCTTAGATGCTGGCCAATCAGAGTCCTTTATGCAAATACTCCCTCAGTGGCAACCAATCCCCTCTGTCTGGTGCCATAGAATGTTGGAGGTCTGAGGCTGCCCAATCAGTGTCCTTTATGAAAATAATCCCACAGTGGCAACCAATCGAAACACTGCCACATATTCCTCAACACCTCCCCCCCTCCACACCTCCCACCGCAAACACTGACTTTTATTATATACATAGATAGATTGGCCTCCCAATCCTGCTATACCCCTTTGAAACATGACCCATCTACAAACCCTCACATTCAAATCCTGGAATGATTCCACCAGCATTGCTTCCGAAAAATCCTGCAAATCTCTTGGGAAGATAGACAGACAAATATCAGTGTGCTGGAAGAAGCAAAGGCCACCAGCATTGAAATGATGCTCCTCCGTCATCAACTCCGTTGGACTGGCCACGTTGTCCAAAGGCTCAAACACTGTCTCCCAAAGCAGGTACTATACTCTCAACTCAAGAATGGAAAACATAACGTTGCTGGACAGGAAAATAGATTTAAAGATGGGCTTATAGCAAACTTTAAAAAATTTGGCATAGACACTGAGAACTGGGAAACCCTGGCCCTCAAGCATTGGAACTGGAGGTCAGCTGTTTTTCCAATAGTGCTGCAGAATTCGAAAGGGCACAAACGGAGGGTGAAATAAATGTATCAAGAGGAAGGTGCGTCAATCCAACCCGTATTGGGACCACCTTCCATCTGGAAATCGATGCCCCCTATTGCAAAAGAAGATGCCATTTCAGAATAGGTCTCTACAATCACCTACAGACCCACCCCCAAGATAGCCGATGATGATCCTACCTTAGAAACAACAGTCAAAGCCAGTATTTACTGAGCACGTACGCAAAGCAAAACAGAGAGAAAGTGAGAAAGCAGACTAGCCTGCCTCACCGTCTACCTTGCTGGCATGTTGACAAAGCACAGATTAATAAGTTTTGCCACCAAAATGGTAATCATAAAAAAGCGGAGGCTGGTGAAAGGGAAAAAAATAATCTTGGAATGCATTTTGGAGGAACGTTGAAGTGGTCTCTAGAAGATTCAAAATGATTTCTTTACTTATGCAAGGCTTACCTGACCTGGTTGTTTCATTTCTCATGTTTGTTACATTAGTTTTGAAGAAACAGTTTGTTGAAACATGTTGAACTGCACATGCGCCGGGGGGAGTGTGCATTTTTTGTAGTGGTGGAACCCTTCCCTATTCTTTGCATGCTATTTTTACCTCTGGTTGCAAAGTTTCTCTTCAAAAAGTAAAGCCCCGGAACACATCCATTCTGTTATTTGAGATATATCGTATTTTCCGGCATATAAGACGACTGGGCGTATAAGACAACCCCCAACTTTTCCAGTTCCATTAACATATGTTGCATGCCAAGGCGCCAGTTCAGTGGTCTCCAAGTGCTAACCAGATACGATCCTGCTTAGCATTCAAGATCAAATGCGAATCTGGTGTCTTTAGGGTATTTAGGTAGCTGGTCTAGTTCAGTGCATTGTATTTAGGCCCCTGTCGATGTTTTGGAAACTTCAGGGACTCGGGCCAAATGTAGCTGGTACCTCCATATCTATAACTACCGTATTTTTCGGTACATAAGACGACTGGGCATATAAGACGACCCCCAACTTTTCCAGTTAAAATACAGAGTTTGGGATATACTCGCCGTATAAGACTATCCCTCTTCCAACGCACACCAAATAAAAATTTTAAAGCATCAGATTCGATTTCAATATGGTAATTTTCCTATTACTGTACCTCCTTCTCTGCCTCTCAGATCTCGCATCTGCGCACCTGCACCACTTCACGGCAGTCTTCAGGAGTGAGATCTGAGAGGCAGAGGAGGAGGTACGGTCATAGGATACAAGGGCGGGCCAGACAGGTAAAAGAGGAGTGTTTTTCTGGGCCCAGAGCCATTCTATCTCTTTTTTCCAAACCCTGGGCGCCCCAGACACCTGCAGCTTGCTCCGCCCTTCGCTTACACCTTCCTGGTGAGGCGGCCCTTCACCTCACCATCAGGACCGCATTAAGTCCACGAATCCTGATGAATGGATTTTCTTGTACCGTACTTGTACAGTGTCACCCTTAATGATTTCATACAGTCGCTACATATGGCAGGGAGGTGGCCACTGCCATTTTTGAGCTCCCCCCACCATATGCGGCAACCACAGATTCTCTAATATGGATTGGAAGTTTCAGCACCCGCTCTATAACACTACTACTCCCAGCATATAAGACTACTCCTGCGTATAAGACTACTCCCGCGTGTAAGATTACTCCCGCATATAAGGCTACTCCCACGTATAAGACGACCTCTGACTTTTGAGAATATTTTCTTAGGTTAAAAAGTAGTCTTATATGCCAGAAAATATGGAACCTGTATTGGAGATCAAATGGTAATCATCCAACTGAGTGGAGTCCATAACTTTTCAACAAGGATCTTGATGCTTTTAAACATGTTTGAACCCTGCTCTGATGCAAAAAGGCATGTGCTCATACCTCCTCAGCTAGTCCCTTTACAAACCAATAAGGGCAAATGTCCATCACAGCAATGGTGACCCATCTCTAGTATTATGCTAATTGGATTAGAAAACCACCCATTATCAACAAAGGGATACATGGAATCAAAGAATTGCAGACCTTGACCCTGAGCTAAGGAAACATCATTTGGGATCGGGGCCCACAGTTTAAGAAGCCCTGCTTCAAACAACCAGCACCTGAAATGTCTAGGGATTCACAGGTCAATAGATGGGACATCAATGGCGCCAATGCAACATGTTGTGTGCTCCCTTTTAACAACCTGCCAACTTAAAAGTAGTCAGAGATCAGATCTAAGAGTCACAACTGGTAACCACTGGAAATCTCATCACAACTAGTAGTCAATATTAGTTTTCTCCTCCATGAATTTGTCCAATCACCTTTTTAATTCCACTGAAATCACTCTCATCACAATCTTTAGATGCCAGCTCCATAAAACTACTATGATTCCCTATACCGGTCATCCATTTCCATCCATGGATTTAACCATTATAGCAGTGGTTCTCAAACTGTGGGTCCCCAGGTGTTTTGGCCTACAACTCCCAGAAATCCCAGCCAGTTTACTAGCCGTTAGGATTTCTGGGAGTTTAAGGCCAAAACATCTGGGGACCCACAGGTTGAGAATCACTGACTATAGCCAGAAATTATCCTTGTTTTCACCATTTTATATAAGAGATGTCATTTCACTGTGCTATTGTATAAAAATCACAAAAACCACAAAGCACAAAAATCAGTGTGTACAGAGCTATTATACTGTCTATTCTCCTCTATGAGTCTGAAACATGGGTCACCTATCGCAAACACTTACGACTCCTCGAACGCTTTCATCAGCACTGCCTTCGCACAATCCTAAATATACACTGGACTGACCATGTGACTAATGTTGCTGTCCTTGAGCAATCAGGGATCAACAGCATTGTGGCCACGCTATTGTGAACACAGTTGCGCTGGGCAGGGCACGTCTCTAGGATGGAGGACCACCACCTCCCAAAGATACTACTCTATGGTGAACTCGCCATGGGTCAGCGCAAGAGAGGCGCCCCCAAAAAGAGATATAAGGACTCCCTGAAACAACATCTCAGGCTTGGCCAGATTGATCACCAACAATGGTCCACCCTGGACTCACATCGGGAGGCATGGAGATGCAGTATCCCCAATGCTGCAGCCTCTTTCGAGAAGTCACACCGAACGGGTCTCAAAGAGAAAAGACAACACAGAAAGAATCGCAACTTGAAAACAACATCACCCAAGGAGACTTTCTGCTGTGCTTTCTGCAACCGGACTTGCCTATCTTAGATTAGTCTTCTTAGTCATCAACGCGCTTGTAGAAAGCATGGCATGAGTCCTTCCTGAATCTGAATCTTCGTTCGCGAAGAAAAGCCACATAGTATATAATGGAACTTGAGGGTCCTGAACTCAATCCACATAAGACACCAAAGGGCCACAGTATATTTACATTCCAGATGTTGATTTTGTGGCTGTCCACAGATATATCTGGCTGGCTATTATTTGAAACAGGATGCCAAATAAATGAACAATTGGTGTCATTTGGCAAAGTCATGCTTATCTGTTTATGCAAAGTAACGCTACTCCCATCTCCCCAAGTGCCCACAGGAAGGTGCTGCTGTATAAAAGACAAAAACATTGCAATTTCCCTATCCAATAGTATCCGTCCTACTCCATAAAACAACCCTGCTACAAACTACACATCCATTCTCATGGAAAATGCAATTAACTTGAGCAACTTTGGGATGGGGATTAGACAAACCCATGGGCGACAAAGCTAACTCTACAGCTACAGTTGCCTTTTCTCTATCAATATTAGGATGCCTCAACTTAGAAATGACCGGCCAACATGAACTGGGGGTGGGGGGGATGCACTTTTCTCAGCTCTGCATACTTTTTATTCATCGAGTTCCTAGGCATTTTCTGCAAGACCAGTTATTGTTGTTGCCATTTACCATAAAGTTAATTTTAGCATATAGCAACCCTATGAAAGAGACCTGGTCATCCACTGTCCTGCTCAGATCTTGCAAACTCAGGCAAATAGGTTCCTTGGCTAATGCAGCTCCCATATTCCCTTACTCTCTTTCTACTGTCCACTGAGTATTATCAGCTTTTCGGATGACTTGCATAATCTCAAGGACATGTCAAAAGTATCACACACTCTGTTTAGCGTTGTTCAGTTTTAAATAAAATCTGCCTTTTCTGTTACAGCTCCCCAGTTGTTACAACAATAATAGTGTAGCAACCTTTTCTCTTTCGTGCCTGGAGGGCAGGGGGCAGCACCCGGGGTCCCACTGGCATTGGAGTCAGCTGATTCTGAGGAGGATTTGGAGGGGCTGGAAGAAGATTTGAGGTAGCTGGGCCTTCTTCCCCCCCACAGAAAGCCTGGCCTGGGATGATGGCTGGCCTGATCCTTACGAGATGCAGGAAGGCCAGACGGAATTAAAGCAGTGATAGTGAAGATTATGAACGGCCGGGGGGGCGAGGTTCACAAGAAAGAATGTGGGAAACAACCGAGGAGAGGCCCGGGAAGCAGATGGTGAGTTCGATTCTCACGAAGATAGGGAACCAGGTGCTGGGAGGCAGGTCGAACCTTTGATAGGAGACGGAGCATTGAGGCTAGCAGGAGGGGTTGGTTCCACTGCCTAGACTGGCCGAGGTCCCGCAGCACAGATTGGAGGAGGAGAAGCCTAGAGCGTCGGGGCCTCACCAAGGGGATAAGTATAGGATCCGTGGGAACGGATCCTCAGTACCCCGGCCACGTCTATCCTATGCAGACGCGTAGCGAGCCAAGTCCACGTAGCTAAGTTTTGGGCTAGTGGCCTGCCAAGGAGTGCCTTGGATCTTGCAACTTTGCTTTGTTCCTTGATCCGCTCGTGTTGAGCGGAACCTTGCCAAGTCTTTGGAAACTTCCATGCCAAGATTGCTTTTGGACATTACCTTTTACCTATTGGATTACTTTTGATATATTTATGGACAATTACCTTTTCTTACTTCAATAAAGTAGTTAGCTGATTCTCTTCTTCAATAGTAGTTAGCTGTGTGTGATTAAGGGGCCGGCCAAGGTCTTGCATCGTGACAAATAATCCTGCCACCATCTCCCAAAAGGGACTTGGAACGGCTTACAAAGCACTCCAAGTGCAGTATATAACAATATCACATAAAATTATAAAAACAACCCCTATCAACATAAAATAAAATAATACAATTTAAAAACACAGATAATCTGTAGTTAACACTAGCTGCACAACTAAAGTGCTAGAGTGTCAACCTCATATGGGCCCATTTCAGCTACTCGAAGCCAAAAAACCTGCTTAAAAATCCATGTTTTTAGGCTGGATTGGAGGGATTCAAGGGTGGGGGCTAACCTAGAATGCCCTCCCCTTAGTGGTCCAATTGGCACTAATGTTGCTCTCATTCCAGCTTCAAAAAGCCTACCTGCATGACCGCATTTCTGCCTATGAACCCAGGCAATCTCTCCGATCATCTGGAGAGGCCCTGCTCTCGCTCCCACCTTTTGCAGGCACGTTTGGTGGAGATGAGGGAGAGGGCCCTCTCTGTGGTGGCCCCCCAACTCTGGAACTCGCTCCCCAAGGATATTAGACAAGCCCCCACATTGGCAGTTTTGGAGCCTGAAGACCTGGCTGTTCCAATGTGCCTTCCCTGAATAAGTAAACAATGTCCTGCTCTGACCAATTCTTTGCAAAATGTCCTCAGAAGCACTTTAACTACCTGTTGGGTTGATTACCCCACATTATCCTCTAAAACCCTCCTGCTACATAAATTCTACCTCTGTTCGCATCCAGTGTTTATTTATTTTTAAATTTTAATATATCACATCTGGCCCGGCAATGGTTTTAAATTGTCTGATATTGCTTATGTGTGAGTTATATTGATTGTATTGTTTTATTATTTGCTGCTGTGTTATTACATTATGTGTCATTGGGCTTGGCCTCATATAAGCCACCCCGAGTCCCCTCGGGGGGATGGTGGCGGGGTATAAATAAAGTTTTATTTTTATTATTATTTATTTAAAAGGGTTCTGCGGCTGAAAAAGTTTGAGAATCCCTGCTCCAATGTCTTAATATTTTTCCAAAATAGGTATGTACTAGCATTTTACTGTTTTAATATTTCAACCTGCTAAATTGTAAAACATGTTTTGAGTATTTAAAAACTGTTATAAAATGTTATTGACTGTTTCACGTTGAATGCAGCTTCGAGATCACACATTATCTGGTAAAGATTTCAATATTTTTTAATTAATAAGAAAAAAAAATTACTCTGGTCTAGACCAATGTCCAGGCTGGCCTGTCGTGGGTTTACTACATCTTCCATCATCTGCAGCTAGTGCAGCCATGACGTGTAATCAAGTACATTTCAAAAGCCTTATTAGACTGAATAACGAATCCCTAGACCAGTGTTTCCCAACCAGTGTGCCATGAGTGATCATCAGGTGTGCCCCCTCACAGGTTTCCAAGAAACAAATTGAGCCTCTCCGCTTGGAAATGGTTTTTTTAAAAACTATTTTACTGGATTTGCCCCCCACCTCCCCAAAGGAACTGTTTATAACAGCTTCATGACATCCATAGTTAACTGGAAGCAAGTTTCACTCAGGGTGAAATTTCACAAAAGTCTGGAGAACAAGCTCTATGAGGAGCGGCTTGAAGAGCTGGGCATGTTTAGCCTGAAGAAGAGAAGGCTGAGAGAAGACATGATAGCCATGTATAAATATGTGAGAGGAAGTCATATATATGTTGTGTTCATCGAATCAGGCCCATACATTTAAAAACATATTAACTATATGTATTACTGTGTTAGAGTGTAATTTTGTGTCATTTTGGTTGGTGGTGTGCCCCAGAATTTTGTAAATGTAAAAATGTGCCGCGGCTCAAAAAAGGTTGAAAAACACTGTCCTAGGCTACCACATCTAGCTGCTTTTCCTGAAGTCTCTTCCCCCAAATAGCATCCCAACGACTCAATGAAACTTTGCTGTTTCTTTTGGCACTTTATTCTGTGCGCTCCAGTTTAAACATGGACCCTAAGCAAAGGAAAAGCCTTTCGTTTTAAATGTAACAGACCAACCCGCTGTGATGAACTGATTCTCCCCTTCCCGAAACTCATCCCTGCCAATTTCCAACACGGAGATATTTGAGCCAGCCAAGGAGATCCCCAATTAATAGAAAGTCTCCTGCCTGCTGTTAGAGAGCTCTGTCCCAGCTTGAGCTGGCAGTCGCGGAAGGGAAAGAAAGAGCTAGCGATTCCAAGGAGGATTATATGAATGGGAAGACACGCAAAGACAGGCGCACAGGTATCCTGGCAAAATAGAAAATAATGCACAGTGAGAGAAGGAGCAATGAAAAGGAAATTGCTGCCTCTTTCACCTTTCCCAAATTGCCATCTCTCTCTGGCTCTGTCACCTGCCATGCCCCCTCCAGTTACATGGAGCAAATGAGCTGACTGGTTTGTGGTTAAACAATGCTCATTTTTCAATGACAAAGCCCTGTTACTTTGGAATACAGGTAGGCAAAATGTTGCTCTGTTGAACCCAACCAAGAGAAATAAGTTGGCAGTGTAAGCTTTTATAGATTTAAGCCTACTGCATCCACAATTGAGATGGGAGGAAACTTCTTTTCCACTGCTCCAGAGAACGAAGACGTGAAGCAATGGATTCAAACAATAAGAAAAGAGATTTTGCCAAATAATATTAGGAGAAACTTCCTGTTGATTAACACCTGTTTGAGAGTAAAATCTGCAACTGGCTGCAAGTCTACTGGAGACTCCTTCTTTGAAGATTTTTAGGCAGATGCTGAATGGCCATCAGTTAGGAGTGCTTAGATTGTGTTGAACTACATGGTCTTTTGATCACTTTCAGTTCATGTTTCTATGATTTTATGATTCTTGGAGAGAAGTACACAGGGGCGGATTTTGATGGTATGCAAAGTAAGCGGCCGCTTACGGGCGGCACGTGGCCAGGGGCACATCCGGCCGCAGTCGCCAGGTTCATCGCATGCTGCACCATTGCTGTGGACCGGTGCGTGGGTGCAACTCCAGGTGGATGGTGACGCAAAACGCAGTCCACGAGGCCGAAAAGGACATTTTGCAGCTGGGGCAGAGCCTCCCACTGCCAGGTTTAGCGCATGCTGCGCCATTGCTGTGGGCCAGCACATGGCAGCGACTCCAGGTGGATGGTGACGCAAAACGCAGTCCACGAGGCTGAAAAGGAGGACGTTTTGCAGCCGGAGCAGAGCCTCCCGCCTCCTTTTCGGCCTTGTGGAGTGTGTTTTGCGCCATCATCCACTTGGTGTCGTGCTGCAGCAATGGCGCATGCGCCGAACTAGCTGGCCCTGCGCATGCGCACACTGGTGTGCATACGCGTTGCTGGCCCTGCGCATGCGCAGAACTAGCTGGCCTGCGCATGTGCACACCAGCGCGCCCACTGGCGCGCATGCACACGGAGAGCAAGGAGGCACCAAAAGAATGTTCACGCACCATTCGAAATTACCTTCGTCCGGTCCTGGAAGTACATAATGTTTATTATGTACAGTAGAGTATCACTTATCCAACATATACGAGCCGGTAGAACATTGGATAATAAGGAGGGATCAAGGAAAAGCCTATTAAACGTCAAATTATGTTATGATTTTACAAATTAAGCACCAAAACATCATGCTTTATAACAAATCGACAGAAATAACAGTTCAATAGACAGTAATGTTATGTAGTAATTACTGTATTTACGAATTTAGCATCGAAACACCATAATGTATTGAAACGGCTGTGGATCCAGGCAGGAGGCAAACTGCATTGGATAATACAGAATGTTGGATGAGCGAAGGTTGGATAAGCAAGACTCTACTGTATTTATTGGAACACTGATATCCTCTCTAGATCACAGGACCTATGAGAAGTGTATCATCAAATAAATGTAGACCATTTTAAAGAGTAAAGAATCATTTAAATAGATTGAAAGAACGTTGAACAATACAATCTGTTCAAAACTAGACTTTGCAACCATTAAAAATGGCCAGAAACACAACCCCCCTTTTTAATGTGTTTATTGAGGTTTCAAATATAGTTAGTGTTAACAACCCCTTTGAGAGAAAGGTGGGGGAAATATGATTGTGATAATGTCCAGATCTGAGTGAAATCGAATAACTGAGTTTGCTAGTTTCTTTACTCACCCAGGGGCGGTCTAAGGTAATTCTAAGTTGTAAGCGAACACTATTTTGGCGCCCCCCCAAAAAACATTATTCCCCCCCCCCCCGCTCCTCCGGCTCCTTTCACTCGGCTCCCCCTCTTCTCCGCCGCCCCTCTCGCCTTCCCTGACTTACCGGAGGTTTTGCGCGCATACCCAGTGCTACGGAGCTCAAGTGAACTCCGTAGGCACTGGGCATGCGTCGGAGGTCTCTCAAGCGCACATGCGCAGTGCCTACGGAGCTCTCTTGAGGTCCGTACTGGCACTGCGCATGTGCCTACGGACCTCAAGAGCTCCGTAGGCACTGATTCTGTCTGCACATGCGCAGTGCCTACGGACCTCAAGAGATCTCCGTGCCTACGGCACTGCGCATGTGTGCGAGATGGGAGATGCGCGCATGCACAGTGCCTACGGAGCTCTCTTGAGGTCCGTAGGCACTGCGCATGCGCGCGAAACCACGGAGGGCAGCGCAGCAGCAGCAGGGCGGGCGCCGCTGCGGCGCCACGATGGCGCCCCACCCCACAGCGTCCAAGATGGCGCTCTACGTGGTCGCGTAGGCGCGTAATGCCAAAGACCGCCCCTGTACTCACCCCATTAAAACAGAGGGTGAAAGTATCAGCCAAATTGGAGGGGATTCAGTAATCCTGATCTGTCTCCTGTGAGATTTACCGGAAGGTTATATCCTCTCCATTGGCGCCCCCTTGTCGTGGGGGAGAGGCTTGTGCACCCTAATGAAGTTGTGAGCTATGCTGGCAATGGCATAATAGCCACCGGTAGGACTTCCCATGCCAGACAGGTCACTACCGAAGGGTCTGACAAAGAGCGTCAATGGGCAGGATGGGCTCTCTAGCCTTTTGGCAACCATCCTAGGAGAAGGAAAACTCTAATTTCAAACCCGGGCGGATTTTGCCATTATCTATGTGTAAACCACTTTGAGTCCCTGCCCCCCCCTCCCCCAGGGGTGAGAAAGACGGTACGAGGGAGCGTCAATAAGTCCTTGGCTTTTTGAATTTCCCGCTCCTTAACTGAAAGGGCAACACTGCTCCTGTCAAGAGGCATCTGTCAGTTGACTCCTGTCAAAATTTGAACAAGCTGCGTCATTTAGTTTGTGTTTGACAGCCATTGACAGCAGACTACTGCGTGAATTGAGGAGAAAATGGAAAAAACCATCACTCAAACCAAGGCTAAGCTTTATAAATACTATGGGGACTCTGCACCATCAATTTCAATGGTAAAAAGTGGTTTACTGAATTTCGTTGTGGCCGTACAAGCACGGAAGATGCCGAACGTTCTGGACGTCTAGTTGAGGTCTCTACACCCGAAACAATTGAAAAAAGTAATGATATGGTGTTGGCCGATCGGAGATGGAAAGTGCGAGAGATTGTGGAAGCCATAGGCATTTCACGTGGCTCAGTGGTTTCAATTTTAAATGATCACTTGGGTATGAGAAAGCTTTCTGCAAGATGGGACCAGGAAAATGCAAGGGTGCACACAATGCAAGGGTGTGCACATGTACAGTTTCCATGGCAACAATCCAAAAATTTGGATACCAATTGCTCCCTCAGCTGCCCTATTCTCCGGATTTAGCCCCGAGTGACTATTTCTTGTTTCCAAACCTGAAGAAATGGCTCGGCGGAAAGAGATTTGACTCCAACGATGAAATCATCTCACAAACAAATACCTATTTTGATGAGAAGGAAACTCAAACCAAACCTACAACCTGAGGACCTTGCTGCCACCATCCAAGCTTGCTAGGCCCCGGTAGACGAACCTTTGGTTTAAAGGGTGAGGCCAGTTCTGTGCATGCTGCGCTCCACCAGAAAAATCCATTGCACAGGCTCGAAGGACACATCCAACCTCTGAAAAAGCATCAACGCGCTTGTAACAAGCATGGGATGAGTCCTTCCTAACAATCTTCGTTCACGAAGTAATGCCAGAGAGAGAGATATCCAACAATCTTCTGCTGGTCTGGAGACTAGGAAACAGAGCAAAGGATTCAAATTGCAGGAAAATAGATTCCACCTGAACATTAGGAAAAACTTCCTGGCAGTAAGAGCTGTTCCACAGAGGAATAAGCCAGTGTTTCTCAACCTTCCCAATGCCGCGACCCCTAAATACAGTTCCTCATGTTGTGGTGACCCCCAACCATAAAATTATTTTCGTTGCTACTTCATAACTGTAATTTTGCTACTGTTATGAATCATCATGTAAAATATCGGATGTATTTTCATTCGCCAGACCACATTTGGCACAAATACCTGATACACCCAAGTTTGAATACTGGTGGGATTTTGGGGGGTGATTTTGGCATTTGGGAGGTGTAGTCGCTGAGATGTATAGTTCACCTACAATCAAAGAGCATTCTGAACTCCACCAACGATGGAGTTGAACCAAACTTGGAACACAGAACTCCCTCGACCAACAGAAAATACTGGAAGGGTCTGGTGGTCATTGACCTTGAGTTTGGGAGTTGTAGTTCACCTACATCCAGAGTGCACTGTGGACTCAAACAATGATAGATCTGGATCAACCTTGGCACAAATACTCAATATGTCCAAATGTGAACACTGGTGGAGTTTGGGGAAAATAGATCTTGATACTTGGGAGTTGTAGTTGCTGGGATTTATAGTTCACCTACAATCAAGGAGCATTCTGAACCCCACCAACGATAGAATTGGACCAAACTTCCCATACAGAACCCTCATGACCAATAGAAAATAATGTGTTTTCTTATGGTCTTTGGAGACCCCTCTGACACACCCTTGTGACCCCCAAAGGGGTCCCGACCCCCAGGTTGAGAAACACTGGAATAAGCTGATGCATAGGAGTCTAGTGGGATGTCCTAAAGCAGAGGTCATCTGTTGGGATGCTTTAATCATGCTTTTCCTATATGACAGGGGTTGGACTGGATGATCCTTGTGGTCTCTTCCACTTTATGATTCTATAATAATACTATTTAGTGATTTCCTATCGATTGTACACTCCCAAGAAAAAAACCCTGAAATACCTATCTTTCAGCATAGCTCCTGGTCATAGGGACTTTACCCTCAAATCTGCTGTCCACCCTCTTACCTTTGCTCTGCCCACCACAGAAATGCGGCCCTAAAGTTGTTCTCCGAGACAGAATGCAGCATTCCAGCTGAAAGAAATCTTCCTCCTTGCTCTAACCTAAGCCAGAAAACCATCAACACCAACCTCTTTGCTATCAAGATCTTTGCTATGAAGATCAGAGCAGCAAACCACACATTTTGCATGCAACAGTGTTCCCTAGGTTCTCTAGCCCAAAGGCATCTCAGGGATGGAAATGAACTCTGGACAGCCAACGCTGGAGTGAGTAAACAGCATTTGCACTCAGACATCCAACCATCTGACGCAGCACAAGGCAGCAGTTTCGTATGGATTCCGGGAAGGCTGTCGGAACAATCCATACCCTGGTAACCTCCAGATTAGATTACTGTAACGCTCTAGACGTGGGGCTGCCTTTGAAGACTTCTCGGAAACTTCTGTTCACGCAGAAAGCAGATGCTTGAGGACAACTTGGAAATTTTATTTTTCTGAACCACAAATCCCTGAACCCCACTGTTTGTGGGGCTAATGTTTGGAGATATTGGAAATCTTGGTTTGATTTTTTACCCTTGCTGCTCCTGACATTTCTATTCCATCGGCGAATGCCTGGTACTTCACAAAGCAGTCCATATCTATTATATAAATGGGTTCACGTCATGTGATGTATACCTCAAACAAAGAAACCATACAACGCAGAAACACAATACTTGCCAACAGAAATAGGCCTCAAGCAAGGTACGTTTGTAGCAAATAAACTTTCCCTCCCAAAACCTAAAAGGCCCCCAAAACAACGAGTAAAAATAAAACTACATTTACCAGCATCCTCCAGGGCAGCCAAAGACTCACCCAGCCTCTACATTCTGAACAACATGATTGGCTGCCAATAAGGGCGGATTTGCATAACTGCTGTAACCATAGCAATGCTGGCAAGAGCCATCCAAGGCTAGGATAGAATGCTGAGAGATTTCAGTTGGTGTTTGAGGGTTAAACTGCCAAAACCAAACTCTGAGGGAGCAATTCTCCAGCAAATTCCTACCCACACAACACAACACAACTTCCAATCACAACCCATCCCACCAACCTTACGGGACCCCATACACACAACACCTACAAACACCACAAACAAAAACCATTCCTTCCTTCCACACAGACATAAACTGACCCAAAAGACAAGCCATGCCTTATAAAAATAACAGCATCGGACAACACACTCACGGCGCTACATACATCAAACAAAAAAGGGCAGAACAAACGCCAGAACAGAAACACACTGCGCAGCAGAGACACAGACAACAGACAAACACTACAAATCTGTGGCATAGACCTTGACACAGAATGCTTCTCCCACGGACAACTCTATGTAGCGTGCTCCAGAGTTGGGAAACCACAGAACCTCTACATCAACACAGCAGACGGAAAGACAAAAAACATTGTATATCCACAAGCTCTGCAGAATGCCAGGAACACCACACACTGACAACTCCACAGGACTTCAACATCCCACCCACCAGAACAACCCACAACGACACAGCCATGACCCCACCAAGTAACATCATTTCCAACCCTTACATACTCAGACTTTCTCGCATCTCCTAAATAGGGCACAGCAACGCGTGCCAGGTACAGCTAGTATATATATATAATAGAAACAATGTAAAAACTACTGCATTTTTAAATAATAATAATAATAATAATACTTTAATATTTGTGAGTCGCCCTCCACCAGTGGTGCTCCGGGCGACTTACATCATTTAAAAACCCTAAAACAGCAATATACAGCAATTTAAAAACAGATACAAGTCTGAGGAAGGCTCAGACATTCAGAGGTACCGATCAGGCCCGAACGCTAGGCAGAAGAGCCAGGTCTTTAGGTCTGACCGGAATCTAGTTAGGGTCAGAGTGGCTCTGAGGGCAGGTGGCAATGAGTTCCAGATCCTGGGGGCCGCCACGGAAAAGGCTCTCCGCTGGGTTTCCATCAGCCGAGCCTCTCGCACCCCGGGGATGGTCATGCGATCGCCATTTATGGCACGTGCTGGCCTCACGCTGTGTTGGACCGTCAGTCGGTCACTCAGGTATGCTGGCCCAATATTGTGCCGAGCTTTAAAAGTGAGCACCAGAAGTTTGTAGAGCACTCTGAACTCTAAGGGCAGCCAGTGGAGATCTTTTAAAATAGGAGAGATGTGGTCCCTCACTGATGACCCAGAGATGAGTCTGGCCGCTGCGTTGTGGATGAGTTTCAGCCTCTTGGTTGTGGAGAGGGGGAGGCCCACATATAGGGCGTTGCAATAATCAAGACGCGAGACAACGGTGGCATGTACCACGGTTCTCAGCGCCTCAGGTGGTAGGTAGGGGGCCAGCCGTCGGGCCCTACGGAGGTGGAAGAAGGCGCTTTTTGCTGCCGCCTGGATCTGGGCCTCCATCGTTAGTTTTTCGTCCAGGATCACTCCCAGGCTTTTCACTGCCGGAGCCGGGGATAAGGGCTCGCCCTCAAAGGGTGGCAGTGATGGGTGAGAGGCGGGTCGGCCAGGCCAGAGGATCTCCGTTTTGGCTGGGTTGATTTTGAGTCTATGTGCTCTGAGCCAGCTCGTCACCAAGGTACACAGACCTGTACCTTTGTATTTAATTTTTGTATTAATTTTTTGTTTAAAAAAGCTGCACTACAAGTTTCCTCTATCTTTTGACTCCTCGGTTTCTGATACAGTATCCTACTTTTTCAGCACTTGTGAATTACAGACAAGCCGCATTAATTGGACAAGCGGTCTCCTCTTTTGTCAGTTCTTCTTGCTTACAAAGGAGGCTTGGTACTACTACCATGTTTATGTCGAATCTCAAGACTCGCCTATGGAAAAAGCTGACACCTATTTGGATCACTTATGACAGCAAGCACAGCCTATTTTAGCTTCACCAACATTTAAAAAATGACATATAGTATCATTACAGGAATCAAAATGCAACTTAAAACAACCTCGGTTTCCCTTTTCAACAGATCGTATTTCTGACAGCGATCCAGTCCCTAACCCATCAGATAAGGTGAGGGAGGGTTTCTTGCACTTTGTTTTAACTTGTTGCCCTGGATTCCTGAACCTTGAGCTGGTAGAGAGGGGACTTAAATAAATGCAGTAGAGTCTCGCTCATCCAACCTTCGCTCATCCAATGTTCCGTATTATCCAACGCAGTCTGCCTCCTGCCCAGATCCACAATTGTTTCAATACATTGCAATGTTTTGGTGCTAAATTTGTAAATATAGTAATTACTACAGTACATAACATTGCCATGTAATGAGCTGCTTTTTTTCTTGGTTTGTTGTAAAACATGATGTTTTGGTGCTTAATTTGTAAAATCATAATGCAATTTGACATTTAATAGGCTTTTCCTTAATTCCTCCTTATTATCCAACATTTTCGCTTATCCAACGTTCTGCCAGCCAGTTTATGTTGGAAAAGCAAGACTTTACTAGAGATGGATATAGCCAGAATTTGGGCTGGGCCGGAGTCGTATAGGGCTTTATAAGCCAAGGCCAGCACTTTGAATTGTGCTCAGAAATGGACCGGCAGCCAGTGGAGTTGACATAAGCCAGGTGCCATCTTTTGAGAGAGCTTGGATTGTGTCCTCCTGTGTAGCTAAAAAGGAGTTGGATTGGGTGGTCCTGGGAATCTCTTGCAACGCTAGTACTCTATTATTCTAACCCAGGAAATAAATTGATGAAGCAAACTGATTTAAGTTATATTTCCAAGCTCTGGACAAAGACAATTGCTTTTGTGGCTAAGGACTTCAACTCCCATTGTATTATACCTGAGAAATGAGACTAGCATTTCCATTTGGATGACCACTGGAAGAAAAAGGAAAGTCCGCTGACTTCTCACTCCTAAGAAGGAACAGTGAAAAGATTGGGCACCTGGGACCATCGCTGCAGAAATGAGTGTCTCCTATCACAGGACTGAATCAAACCCTTTACTTAGTGAGTCCATGAGCAAGCAGATTTCCTTTCTCTGTCTTCTCCTCTTCAGCCTCTCCTGTTACAAGCAACTTGAACTGGCTGCTGCTGCTGAAGCATCCAGCAAAATACCCCTTTTGCACTATTTCTGTCAAAAGAAAAGGTAAGGAAATTAAAAAGAAAACCTCACTAACAAACTTAAACACCTTTCTTCCTCCCAGTCGGTTATTAATGCAGCACTTTTAACACAACAACAGCAAGACTGCGTTTTTAATCCTACTCTTGTTCAAAAGCACTGGATCAGAGATGACGTACGGGGGGGAAAACATCGCTTTATGCTCCGCGCTTATTAATCTCGAGTGATGATATCATCTCCTTGATTCATACTCAGAGTCATTAAAATGACACAAGGCAGCATCACAAGGGGCAAGCCACCCTCCTATCACACAGGACATACACGAGGAGATGAAAAGGTAGCAAAGGACTGTCCACAAAATACATAGCCTGTAAGCAGGCCAAGCATCTGCTATCCCAAATGGGGTCATCCTGGAGGAAACCCCACTAAAATCAGGGGAATTTAACTGATTTAAGAGCAGTTTGCTCATTTGGGACATAATTTTTCTTGTATAATTCCACTCCGGCACATTATGGAGTTAAGAAATCTATGCTAAGTGATCTTGAGTCCATGCCCACACAGGCAGAAGGTCATCTGCCCAGACATTGGATATCCATATCTAATGCATACTTGATTGATGCCTGTTCACCACACTCCTGCAAACACACAACAAAAGTGACTTCCACAGCCTTTCCAAGCCACGACCTCAACGTCCGCGTTTTCAACTAATTTGCATCCATCTTTTCTTATTTCTTCTGGTGTCGCCTTTCAATGAATGCACAAGATAATTTACAGTAAAATCAGACGAAGGTGGTGCAGTGGTTCCAAGGAGAAAATCAACCAGTAAGGTACATATGGGCATAAATACCTTTAGGGAATCATATCCTGTCTAATCATGAAAGCTAAGCGGGGTGAAGCTTGGTTAAATACTTGGATAAAGGAACCACCAAGGAAAACTGGATACTCTAGGCCAGTGTCTTTCAACGTTTTTTGAGCAGCGGCACATTTTTTACATTTACAAAATCCTGGGGCACACCACCAACCAAAATGACACAAAATGACACTCTAACACAGTAATACATATAGTTAATATGTTTTTAAATGTATTTATACACTCAGTGTGAAACCTGGACCTGTTTCGATGAACACAACATAGATATCCTGGCAGGAATGGCAGAAACTTCAATACACAAACAGAGCAATCACTGGTAACAACTCACTATACACAAAGCTAAACCACAGGGCATAAAGGGGCAGATCTATGGGAATAAAGGTATAGACACGTGTTTGAGGTAAAAATCACAGGTATAATCATATGAACAAATTCAAGTGCCAGATAGCATAACAATCTCACAAAAAGCACAATGCAATGCAATTTATTCACAGTGTTCCAAATTCACATAATAACAATAGTAGTGCCCATACAGTGGTATAGGGCCAAGTACAATATTCCAACAGAATCTGTGTTCCCCTATCAATAGTCAAGGCTAGTATAAAAGACTAGAATTCTCCTCAGGCTTTAAATCATTGCAATGTGTCAGAAATGGAGCCAATTGGTGGGTGTGAGTCAGAAAGGAGCTTGGCAAGCTGCTGGATGGGAAATACTATAAGTGTTTGATGGGCATTGACCTTGAGTTTTGGAGTTGTAGTTCACCTATATCCAGAGAGCACTTGGAGGGGAGGAAGACATGGGGCGAGTCTGCGCAGTAGCGCCCGCACGGGTCACGTCTTCCTCCCTCCCCCCTTCTGCAAAAGCGGCAGCGTGAGCAAAGCGAGGCAAAGCAAACAGAGCGAGGCTGGGAAGAAGGGAGCCCGAGTGGAGAAGAAAAATTGTTCGGCAGGAGGGGGAAGAAAGGGTATTGGAGGTTCCAATTTTCCACGGCACACTGGTTGGGAAACACTGCTCTAGGCCACGGCTTCTTATAACTGTGGGTCTTGACCCCAAATGCAGTTCCCTTTGCTCAATATTGGGATCACGAAAAATTGGGCAACAGTGAAACGTTTCTGAATGCCACTCATTTAAACAAATTCTTAGCAACGAAGTGCAGTCTTTACAGTAAACTCCATAGAAAATGCTTCAGCTGTACTCCATGAAAAGGAAAATCAGCCTGTTTAGCAAGCCTTGCAAATGTTTTTGATTTTTGTACCTATTTTATATGGCTGAGCACTCGGGGCCATATAAAAATGTGTGGGGCTGAAAGAGGTTGCGGGCAGAAAAAGTTTAAGAAGCCTCGTTCTAGACGAGTGGTTCCCAAAGTGGGCGGTACCACCCCCTGGTGGGCAATGGGGTGATCTAGGGGGGTACTGGAAGGCCCAGGAGAATTTGGGGGGCGCTGAACTCCTATAAAGGAGCGGTGGAGGCGGTGGCGTGAGCCAGGTGACAGGCTACCATCCATCTCTGTGTGTGTCTCTCTCTCTTCTTCCCTCCTCCTCCTCTCGCCAAGCAAGTGATAATAATAATAATAATATCTTTGGGGTTCCCTTCCAACTGGTTGAGTCTTATAACAACAATAATAATATCCTTTAACATATTTAGTGAAACGTGGATTCAGTGCGGTAACCAATTTATTAACAAAAAAAATAAACCGATTGCAAAATAGTCAATTGCGATGATTTGAGATTCCTGCTGACGAAAATAGAGCCGAGGATGACTAGATTGGTAGCAGCATACCAGGTTCATCCTTCTCATTAAGATGATATCGAATGTTTTCACTTTTTTTTTATTACCTTTCTATTCTAAGTTCAATAAATAGTTTCATAATTTCAAACTCCAATGTTTCTAATTTACAACTTTCTTTATTATATTTAAAGACAAAGGTAGAAATATTAATACATATATCTTTCTGTTTAATTGCTATTAAAATCTTTTAAAAAATTAATTACTAGGGAGGCGGTGAGTAAATTTTTTTTCTGGGAAAAACAGTATAAAAGCGGTAGGCCAAAATAGTTTACATTCATACAGGAACCACTGCTCTAGACGCTATTTCCCAGGAAGTGAATGACAAACCTCCTCTGAACATTCCGTGCCTAACCCCCTTCTGCCAGATAGGAAGACACAATCAAAGCTCTCCACACAGATGGCCTCCCAGCCTTTGCTCAAACATCTCCAGAGAAGGAGACTCCACCAGACGGCAAGGCTGCAGAATATTCCACTGTTCAAATGTCTCTTATCATGAGAAAGTCTTTCCTAATATTCAGGTGGAATCTTTTTTCCCCGCTGCAGATTGAATCCATTACCCCATGTCCTAGTCTCTAGAGCAGCAGAACATCTGCTCAATCTTCAACATGACATCTTTTCAAATATTTAAAGGTATGGAGCTTTTCCTTTAATGTCTGCATTTCAGAGTTCGGTTTGCATTTTAAGTTCTTTTGGGTAGTCGCATGTGTCAAAAGACTCCCCTCCCCAACAAGGCAGCTTATGAAATGACTTTTAAAAATGACAGAGGGATACAGACATGATGGCTTAGATTAAATTTCTGTCTGATGTAGTGAGTCTCTCTCTCGCTATACATTCCTAGGGAAGAAAAGAGAAAGCTAGTGTGGCATAGTGGTTTGATCACTGGACAACAGTTTTGGAGACCAATCTCCACTTGGCCACAGAAACTCATTGGATGACCTTGGGCAAGTCACTCTCTCTCAACCTCAGAGAAAGACAACCTCAAATCCTCTCTGAACAAATCTTGGAACACAAAAACCTTAAGATAGGTTCAATTTAGGGTCTCTCTAAGTCAGAAACCACACAAAGGCACACAACAACAAGGGAGGAAAAGAACTTTGGAGAGTAATTTGGGTGAACACTTAACCCATTTCCAGGTTGAATGATTCTGGGAACTGCTGTCCAGAAATAACTTGATTTATTTATTTACAATATTTCTATACCACCATTCTCAGCCCAAGGTCGACTCATGGCGATTTACAGAACGGCACAATTTGATGCTCATAACAATAAAAAAAATAGCTAAAACTTTTAAACATAGATAAAAATTCATTACATAATAACATCAATAAAAACATAATAAAACAATAAATCCTCCACATTGTACTACTGCTTTGTGGAAGAGAGAAGACCATTCCCTGCGAGGAAAGTATCAGTACTTTACATCATAGCATTGTGTCCTTGGCAGAACAACTGCTTCTAAAAAAAACCCAAAATGTCAGAATCCTCCAAGAAAAGGGATGGGCATCCTTATCTCAAGGAAGAAAACTGTTCATTCAAAATACAATGTATTGATTATTCCAACTGAATCATCTACACCAGGGGTGCTCATTAGGTAGATCGCGATGTACTGGATGATCGCGTAGGACAGGGATGCTCATTAGGTAGATCGCGATCTACTGGAAGATCGCGTAGGGCAGGGGTGCTCATTAGGTAGATCGCAATCTACTGGTAGATCGCGTAGGGTGTCCTGGTAGATCACAGGCAGGGCAGGAGGAAGGCTCAGTCAATTCGTCCAGTAGTAAGAAATCATTTTGTGTATGTCAACTGTAAAATAGGATCTGAGGTCCTTTCCACACAGTTGAATAAAATCCCATGTTATCTGTTTCGAATCAGATTAATGGCAGTGTGGACTCAGAAAACCCTGTTCAAAGCAGATATTGTGTTATATGTTTCACATTTTTGTAGTGGGTAGGTAGATCATTTTGACTTGGTTGTTTTAGAAGTAGCTCGCATGCTGAAAAAGTGTGAGCACCCCTGATCTAAACTCAACACTTCAACATAAACAAGAGATGTTCCCTGCCCCAAGCAGTTTGCATAGCTACAGCTCCAAACCAGAGGAAAACAAGAGATGCAGGAGGCAAGAAAGGCAGAGCTGACAAAGAACAAGTTAGGTCATGGTTAGATCAGTAGTATACTTCCATGCCCCCTCTTATTCTCACTGTTATGTTTTCAACCCCTTTAAATCATTTTAAGTAACTGCTTTTATTATACAGGAGTGGTATTTTTAGCTGAATGTTGTTTTCAAGCTATGTTGCAAGCTGCTCAAGTTTCCACATTGAAATAAATGTGGGATATTAGATAAATGCACACTTCACAACTTCATTCCGCTCGGGACAGAGACATGGAGAATATTAAAGAAGGAATTCATAGAAAAATGGGGGGTTGAGAAGATGAGCGGAAACGTGTTAAGCACTTCTACTCTCACTTGTACACTGTGAACGAGGCTCACAAATCTAATTTGGGAACTCAAGTTTCAAGAATCTCACAGGTCCGCTCGATCGCACCTGAGCTATTCGACCCACTCAGTCCTGGGCCTTCCCTCCCACAGAATATTGTCCAATATTTATAATAATAATAATAATTCTTTATTTATACCCCGCCACCATCTCCCCAAGGGAACTCAGGGCAGCTTACATGAGGCCAAACCAATGACACATAATAACAACACAACAGCAAATAAAAAAACAATACAATCAATATAACTTACACATAAGCAACAACAGAACAATTTTAAAATTATTCCAGCCGGGGAAATGTGAATATTAAATTTCAAAATAAATAAACACTGGATGCGGAAAGAGGTAGAATGTATGTAGCAGGAAGGTTTTAAAGCAGGGGTGCTCATTAGGTAGATCGCGATCTACTGGTAGATCGTGTAGAGCGTCCTGGTAGATCGCAGGCAGGGCGGGAGGAAGGCTCAGCCCTGCCCCGCAGGCTCCCGATACTGCCCAGGTACAAAAGAAGGTTGGACTGGATGGCCCTTGGAGGTCTCCTCCTATTCTAGGAACCCATTGTTATTATTATTATTATTATCAGAGGCTGAATGGCCATCTGTGAGGAATGCTTTGATTGTGTTTTTCCCTTATGGCAGAAGAAGGTTGGACTGGATGGCCCTTGTAGGTCTCCTTCTACTCTAGGAACCTATTGTTGTTGTTACTATTATTACTATTATTAGCAGAGGCTGAATGAATATCATCATTATTATTATGAATAAATTCAGGGGCTTATTATACTCACATTTAGTTGAATTCAGTCTTAAAATATATTACATGGCTCTCACTGAAATAAATTTCCAAATATTTTGCTTTTATGGCTCTCTGAGTAGTGGGTAGGTAGATCATTTTGACTTGGTTGTTTTATAAGTAGCTTGCATGCTGAAAAAGTGTGAGCACCCCTGTTTTAAAGGATAATGTGAAGCAGACAAACCCAACAGGTAATGAAAGTGCTTCTCAGGACGTTTGCAAGAAATTGATCACAATATTTCCCAAATGGGTGCCTTCTAGAAGATCACAACTCCAATAACAATGAAAGACTTTATCCCAACTGTTAGCTTGGGATGGAAAAAGGAGACAGAAGTAAAGATCAAGTGAGACATATAACATTACAATGTGCAAGAAATACTGTACCTTTTGCTAGGTTGGGTTACATAGTTGCTTCAAATCCATCAGAGATTTTTTTAAAATTGTAAATTTCCCACAAACCAAAAGGAAGTTTCCAGCCATCCTGGAAAACAATGCTATTTAGCTACAATTTCCAAGGTCGCGAAAACATGTTCACACATTAACTAGACTATTTTTTCTCTCTCTTTGGAGAGGCAGAGAGAATTACGGAAAGCTTGTTTATTCATACAGCTCACGGCAGACTTTCACCAGAAATCAGCAGCATACAAAAAAGTCATGGTCATTCATACCAGCTGAATAGGAGCAAGAATGGACTTTGCAATTAATAGAACAGTAAGCTCTTCCAAACGGCAAAGACATGAATCAAGGGATTCAAAATTCAAGGGCTCGAATCCAAAGATTCTAATGGACAAGTGTACATAGAGACCACCAAAAGCAGAAGAAACACAGCCTATAATCTACAGACCCACTAAGAAAATCCAACAAATGCTACGTTCAGCAAAGGACAAGAGGGAACCTCTCAACTCTACAGGAGTCTACCGTATACCATGCAGCCGTGGACACGTCAACAGAAGGACCCCCAAGCGCAGCAGCGTGGACCCCCAAGCGTGTCCAGCAACAGAAGGACCCCCAAGCGTGTCCAGGCACGAATCAGGAACATAAAAGGCCCTGTAGACTAATTCCACCAGAAGTCAGCCATAACAGAGTACCTGGTGAACCAACCTGGACACAGCATATTGTTTGAGAACACAGAAATGCTGAACCCCTCTGACAACCACCATGTCAGACGACACAAGAGAAGTCATTGAAATCCACAAGCATGCAGACAATTTCAACAAAAAGGAGGAAACAATGAAAAGAACTAAATCTGGCTACCAGTATTTTATGAAAACTCTAAAATCAGGACATTAAATAAAGAGCAACACTCAAAAAACAGGGGGATTCCAGACAAGAATCAATCAGGGACAGCTAACACCTCCCAATAAAGGATTCCCACAGGCAGCAACCAGCCAAATTTGAAGCTGCAAGGCCATTAAATCAAGGTGGTTACATTCACACTTGCCTCAAGCAAACAAGAGTTATTTCTTCCACCCTGGACATTTCACAGATATATAAGCCTCACTTGTCTAGTTTCCAACAGATCCCTCAACCTATGAGGATGCCTGCCACAGATGTGGGAAAAACGTCAGGATCCAACTTGCTTTTATAATATAACATATTGTATATACATATAATATTTATAATATTATAATGTAACACAATATAATACTAGTAATAATAATACAATATTACAATTATATATTTATATTACATGTAATATTACCAATAATAATGCAATATAATGGTATAGTGCAATATAGTAATATATAATACTGATATTGTACTATGCTAATAATATATTGTATGTGTGTATATGTATGTGTGTGTATATATATATATATACATATACACACACACACAGTATATATATTGTAAGCCGCTCTAAGGTGAGAAGGGCAGCATATAAATATCATAAATAAATACTCTGGGGTCAGATTAAGGAAGGGGAGCCGGGAAGATAGTTCCATCTTGTCTCCTGCGACATCAGGGCCCCTCCCCCAGCAACAATATTTGGGGTGAGAAGGGTGGCACATCAATGTCATTAATAAATAAATAAAATAATGACTCTAGAACATGGCCATACAGTCCGGAAAACTCACAGCAATCCAATTCTAATGAAACATTTGGAAGAACATTTTGACAGTGGAATGGACTACTACGAAAGATAGCGGCCTCTCTGTCAGAAGTCTGTAAATTGAGATGGGATAGTCATTTCTTTAAACAGAAGGATGTAGATGCCCGTGAGCTTTAAGTCCTGGATGACAGGGCAAGTCACACACTTTCAGCTCCAGAAAACTCCAAGAGAGGGTACTCTTAGGGTTGCCACGGGCTGGAAATGTTGTGAGGACATACAACAATAAAATCCCTGTAGCATGAGAAGCATGACAATTGTAGTATGTCGACACTTTAAATGACTTTACCTGTGAAAAGCATCTCCGATTACTAAGCTACCAATAGCCACAGTCTGTCAAAGCAGGTAGTCACGTGGCCTAAATTAATATTAAGGCAGATGTTTTTTTACCTATGCTAGTCCCACTGGTAATCCATTCCCACCATGTGAAGCCATATGTTCTTTCTTTGCCAACCCAAGACGCAATTTCTATGCACAAGGTGCTATGTGTCTGTCACGTCTTCTGTCTCTTTAAGCACAGAATCATCAGTCTTCTTGTGCAGAAAAAAATAAGTTTATAGAGAAACAAGTGTGAAACCCAGCTCACGTTCGGCAGATCTCCCCTTGCAAAAAGCCATCAAGAAAAATGGAATCTATGTGGATAAGTTATAGAATCATAGAATCATAGTTGGAAGAGACCTCGTGTGCCATTCAGTCCAACCTCCTGTCAAGAAGCAGGAAACTTGCATTCAAAGCACCCCCAACAGATGGCCATCCAGTTTCTGCTTAAAAGCCACCAAAGAAGGAGCCTCCACCACACTTTGGTGCAGAGAGTTCCACTGTTGAACAGCTCCAACAGTCAGGAAGTTCTTCCCAATGTTCAAGTGGAATCTCCTTTCCTGTAGTTTGAAGCCATTGCTCCATTGCATACTAGTCTCCAGGGCAGCAGAAAACAAGCATACTCCACCCTCCCTATAACTTCCTCTTACATATTTATACAGGGCCATCGTGTCTCCTCTCAGCCTTCTCTTCTGAAGGCTAAACATGCCCAGCTCTTTAAGCCGTTCCTTATGAGAGAGAACAACATATGGACAGCAAAGTCCCAAGGTCTCCTCCTCTACACTTTTTCTATCCCATTTTAGTCTGAGATGGAGGATTAAAAAAAATACTTCAGATTATCAGTAAAAATCAAGTCAAGAAACAAAGCTTTCACATTTCTGTTTTAGGGTCAAGGAAAGAAGCCTAGAAAATAATGTTATAATTTCATGTCTAGACAGAGCCACTGGGTATTTGAACCACGACCATACAATATCACAGTAATCCATACAAGTAACTCCATAAGAGAAGTCAGTCTCAGTACCTCAGTGCTACTGATGGGAAAACCTGACTTTCACCAAGAAATAAGCAAGTGGGAGGCTAGCTATGGTATCTTTCCCTGCCATCCTATACCACTATAGGATAAATCCTATATAGAACATCACTGGTAACGATAAAAAAGTAAAGGTTTTTCCTTGACATTAAGTTTAGTTGTGTCCGACTCTGGGAGGTGGTGCTCATCTCCATTTCGAAGACAAAGACCCGGTGCTGTCCATAGACACCTCCAAGGTCATGTGGCTGGCATGACAGCATGGAGCGCCGTTACTGAGTGGTAGATATTTAGCTACTCACATTTGCATGTTTTCGAACTGCTATGTTGGTAGAAGCTGGCTTTACCAGCAGAAACTAACAGTGCTCACCGGATTCAAACCACAAAGCTTTTGGTCAGTAAGTTCAGCAGCTCAGCGGTTTAACCTGCTGTACTACAGGGGGCTCCCATACTGGCAACAATATCTATGCTAAAAATGGGATTTGGTGTCCCCTAAGCTTAAACCCTTAGAAGCCGCAACTATGTCGGCTCTCACTAATTTGCCCACAACAATTTTACATCAAATATGGATTCAAAACCAAAGAAAAGGTTTGGGGCAAGCACTAGATATTTCAATGCATTTCTGTCCGCCATTATCCTAAGCAAGTCAAGGTATTTCATGATTTCATTACATCAGGCAGAAAATCTCATAAACACCTCTCCATTTTCCAAGCGGTAAAAATATAATTATCATAAATTTTCACTCTAACCATTTCTTGCCCTTTCACGATACTGCTTAGAGCTGACTATACTATTGTTAACAAGGCTCCTATCTTACAAAACCTTCCTTCAAACACAGGCCATGTAAAAATGGTGTACAGATTGCAACCTTCCTAAATATATATCTTACATTTCTTTCTTCTTTCTTAGAAAAAACATCAGCTGAGAAGAATAAACAGCGCATAATGGAAAGATCATTGAGATCCCTAGCATTTGAATGTCAAGGCACTCACTTTAAATAAAAGGCACCCGTTCCTGACTGATCCAGAGGCTGAACAGGGTTAATGCTGGTTAATACTTTGAGGAGAGACTGCCAATGCATGCCAGGTGCTACCAGCTCTATTTCAGAGGAAGCAAATGACAAAACCACAAATACATAGTCCTTGCCTAAGAGACCCATATTTATTTTATTTTATTTATTATTTGTACTTGTCAGTCGCCACTCCCAATATGGCTCGGGGCGACTTACAGAAGTGAATCACAGAATAAAAACACAGTAAAAACACATGTTAACTAGATAAAATACAGCTCAACAAGAGTTGTATACAAACAGTGGAAGAGCAAGTATCCGAGGAAACAGCAGCCTTAATCCCCAAAAGCCTTCCGAAGCATGGGATTGCGGCATGGGATTGCTGTAAGTTAACCTGAAGGCAGATACAAATACACAACTTTCTGTAAAGTGGAGGACTGAGAAAGAATACCGTACTCCAACACACTCAAGCAATTCAGCATTAGATGGCCAGGACACATTTGTCCCATATTTTAGATGCTGGAACAGCACATCTGTACCTTTCAAACAATCACAGGGCCATCCATCCAAACTCCTGCCATGCAGAAAAATATTTATTAATTTACTTATTTACTTTATTTATATTCCGCTCTTCTCACCCCGAAGGGGACTCAGAGCGGACTACAGGTACACATACTTAGCAGACAATCCCTGCCGTTTCCACATACACACATATAGACAAACAGAGGCAAACTCTGGCCACCAGGAGGAACTGATGCAGTCCTCATCTCTCAGCATTTCCAGCGTCCCTTGTTGTTCTTCCGCATTCCTTCAGCTTTCCTGGAGTGCTTTAATGGCCTCATAATACACTTAAAGTTTGCCTCCCCACTTAATGTGGTACCTTTATCTCCTACTTGACAGATGCAACTGCCTTTCGGGCTGCAAAGGTCGACAGCAGGCTACACTTAAAGGTCGAGCACCCACCTCGACCCTGGCAGGCCTCGAAATCAGAGAGATCTTATGCAGCTGACACTTAGCCAGCTGCGCCACATTCCCGGTGCTACAAATACAAGCAATTATTCCTGACAGATGGCCATCCAGCCTCTGTTTAAAAATCTCCAGGGAAGGTGGCTTCACCACATTCAGAGGAAGAATATGCCACTATTGAACAGTTTTTACCCTCAATAAGTCCTTCAAAAGGTTTAGGTGGAATCTTTTCTCCTCAGTTTGATTCCATTGCTCCATTGTGTCCAGAGCAGCAGGAAACAAGCTTGCTCATGCCTCAATGTGACATTCTTTCAAATATTTAAACATGGGTGATGTCCTCCTTTCCCAGCCTTCTTTCCTCAGAGTCCAAGCTAAACATACCTAAGCTACTTCTCAATGGGCTTGACTTCCAGACCTTGGGTCATTTTGGTCACCCTTTAGGCCAGGGGTGCTCACACTTTTTCAGCATGCGAGCTACTTATAAAACAACCAAGTCAAAATGATCTACCTACCCACTACAAAAATGTGAAACATATAACACAATATCTGCTTTGAACTGGGTTTTCTGAGTCCACACTACCATATAATCTGATTCAAAGCAGATAACATGAGATTTTATTCAACTGTGTGGAAAGGACCTCAGATAACCCAGGGCTGGCAGCATTGGGCAGCGTCGGGAGCCTGCGGGGCAGGACTGAGCCTTCCTTCCGCCCTGCCTGCGATCTACCAGGACGCCCTACGTGATCTACCAGTAGATCGCGATCTACCTAATGAGCAGCCCTGCTTTAGGCTCTCCAACTTTCATATACCTCCCTTTCAAACTCTCCCCTTTAACCCAACATTGCTACAGAAGAACCCATCCTTGCAAAGCTTGGGATGCAGCGACAGTTCTCAGGTCCCACTTGTCATGCTTTCCTGTTTGCAAGAGGACTCCTCCCACTCTAGATACCGGATTATGGCACACCCCGTCCGTCTCTCAGCTCACAACAGTCCTCCCCTGCCACTTCTCTGCCCTTTTCCAATGCCACCACCATCTCAACTTCTAAATGCACATACTTCGCATACTGGAATTCTCATGCCCAAACCCTAAAAAAAAAAACAACAGGTAGTCCAACCCATAAGGTAAAGAGGCCAAAACTCTTTACCTGATTTAAGTGTGGTGTGAGAAGCAGCAGAGCTATTAAAGTTTAGTTAAAACCAGGAGCTTAGGTTTAATGAAGCAGCAGTAAAGGCTGCCTGTGAGCTGAGCATCAATCATCTCATTCAAGGCTGGAATCAATTCCCAAATAAAATACAGCATGAATAAAGCCCTCATTCTCGCCCCAAAAATAATGCCATGTTTCTTCTATTCTAAGACACCATCAATTGTAAGACGTGCACTAATTTCAGTATCGTCAAGAGAAAAAGCTTTATTTATATGTAAAAAAGCACCCATGATTCTAAGATGCATCCCATTTTAGAGGGTTTTATATGAGGGAAAGCATC